>OX422211.1:62899053-63538185 GCA_949130495.1 Sambucus nigra | reverse complement strand
TCCAACGTGCACAAAATGAGGGATGTTCTCATGGTCTGTTCGAATAGGCACAAAATAAGAGTCATTCAAACGAGTCTTTACAACAAGACCACAGAATACTTTTAAAATATTTTCTTTAAAAAACCATCCTTAATCCCAACTACCAAAACAAACACACCACTCAGAAAATTTATTATTCAAAAAATATTTTGTAAAAACTTCTCCCAATTTGGAAAACACGTGAGTGTGTGGAAATAGCTAAAATTAAATCAAACTTCCGTTAAAGGATATAATATTCATATGCAACAATAAAAGGCTTTAATGAGCAAAAGTGCATGATCTTAAATCTTCAAGTTCGTTTAACCTGAAATAGACCGCACCTCACTCGTAATGAATCAAGCCTATTTGACTTGATAGACTCAAACATTTTAACACAAAAAATATCTAATATAAAAACCTATAAAAAATCTACATTTTTAAATATTCCTCTTTGGCTATTCCGTGGAACCCCCCCCCCCCCCCCCCCCCCCCCCCTCCCCAAATACCAAAATAAACTTGATTACCCGAAAATACTCACACCTGACTAGCCATATAGTGAGAGTAGTAGGAAGGTGATCCAGAAATCCAAAAGACCAACTCAATTTTCCAATGTAAGCTCTTTGGTCATGTAGTAAAAGTGAGTAATCCTTCAAAATCTTAAACAAGAAGAAAACCATTACACAGGACATGCAAATGATTTTGTGAATAATAATAATTACAGAGAATAAAAGAAATTACATAAAATAAGAATTACTTACTTGATTTTGCAAAAAGAAATAATAAGAAAATAAAAAATAATCCCGAGCCCTCTGTAATACTATAGTGTCCTTAAGAAAATTTTAATTCCCCTCCTTAGTGATTTTAGGGTCCGAATTAATCTCTCCCAAGATAGAACGAAATTTCGAATCAAGATATGTAGCGCAATAATGAACTGATTCCGGCGAACTCAAATTTTGTGCCTTTTATACTCAAACCATGAACATGACTAAAAACATGTAATACGAGAAGGACTGTTTAATATTTTTGTCTAAATTTAGGATAGGAAATAACTTTCATAACTTAACAAATGAAGAGGGTTGTTGTATATATAGGTTTTTGGTTTGCTGTTCTAACAGTCAATAATTACAAACTGTTGTAACTGTTGGGCCAACTAATTGCCCAAACGAATTTTAGTTTGGTTTAAAAGCCAGACCATAAAGTTTAATTAATTAATTATAGAATAAATTAATTCGGACCAAAATGGAAGGGATTTATTTTCATAAGCCAGAGCTTGATCCCGAACCGAACCGAACTAGATGGACGGCACATGCACGCGCGTGTGTGGGCTGTTGGCCCAAGCCCAACACTTGCATAGTGTAGGCTATCTCCCCTTCAAAGAGTTGGGATACCCCAAAGGCATCTAAGACTTAGTCCATAATTGGGGTTTTATTAACTCATCAAATTCACACTACTCTTCTAATATGGAATAAGAGTAAACACATCCAATTCATTAACTTTTATTGCTTTATGAGTCACTTTGAAGACATTTTTATCATTCATAACTTAATAAAATTGGACATGTGAATATATTACATTAATTTCCTTGCGAAGGAGAATACACTCGTTTATGATCCCATAATTATCGTAGGGTGAGTCCCATCTAAATTTGAGCTCAAAGTTGCTTAAAATTATGTTGTCCAGTGCCCATTTCCAATAATCCCCCACCTGAATGATATATCTCTATATATATACCAATAGATATTCAAGGTGCAAATGCATACACATGTTTAAGTAAAATTGAAAATTTATTGCATCGGGAGAAGTAACCTAGTGGACTTGAACTTTCCTTAGTGATATACTATCAGATTTACTTGGTTAATCAGTAAACTATATGTGTTTGAACTATCAAGCATTTTTGTAAAACTAGACAACAGTATTCACACAATAATTCTTCAACATAGGTCGTTCTCACATTTGTGTTTGTTTTAGCCATGAACACCACTTGGTTCCTTGAGTATTTCAGAGAATTTTCCTTTCATTATTCTCATAGAAGTGCCCCCCTTATTACTCACGTAGGTGATATACATAAGGAGTATTCTACTCCACCCCACTTAGACGTACTAAGATATGGATGTCATTAAAATTGTAACTTATCATAACTTTGAGGCAGATGTGAACTGTCTCATCTTTGGAATGGATTAGGATTAAATATCGCCCAGTGCATACTGAATACAATGTAGTTCAGTTTTTCCATTGAACTGAGATCTTGGGATCTTCAGTCAACTAAGTTTGGTTGCCATTATATTGACTCTTATTTATTTATAGGCTTCAGACCCATTTCTCTTGCTGATCTTTTAACTTGCTCTCAGTTTAAACCTTTAGTTAGTGGATCCACTATATTATCTTTTGACTTTACACAATCAATTGAGATAATTTCGTTTGAGAGAAGTTGTCTAATGGTATTATGTCAACGATGAATATGTCATGACTTTCCATTATACATGTGATTATGTGCCCTTCCAATCGATGCTTGACTATCACAATGTATACATACTGCAGGCACATGTTTTAACCAATTTGGAACATTCTCTAAGAAATTTTAAATCCATTCGGCTTCTTCTCCAGCTTTGTCTAGTGCAATGAATTCAGATTCCATTATCAATTTAGCAATGCATGTTTGTTTTGAGAATTTCCAAGATATGACTGCACCTCCAAGGGTAAACGCGTACCCACTCGTAGACTTAAAGTTCTTTGTATCGGATATCCAATTTTCATGGAAAATTCCTTCAAGTACAACCAGATATCTTGAATAGTGCAATCCATAGTTTTGAGTGTAGTTTAAATAATCTAAAAATCTTAATACTGCCTTCCAGTGATCTCTCCCTAGATAACTCGTATATCCACTTAGCTTACTTATCGAGTATGTTATGTCCGGTCGTGTATAGTTCATGATATACATTAAACTGTCGATAATATGAGAGTATTCTAGTTGAGATATACTTTCTCCATTATTTCTGGTTAGATGTAAATTCACATCTACAGGTGTCTTAGCGGGACTAATATCATACTTCTTGAATTTTTCAAGTAATTTCTCTATGTAATGAGACTGAGATAATATAAGTCCATACGATGTTTTAGAAATTTTAATTCCTACCGTAACATCGATGATACCTAAATATGTCATGTCAAATTAACTACTCAATATATGTTTTGTAGCTTTGACAATTTCTAGGTTACTGCCCATGATTGGCATATCATCAACATAGAGGCATATAATGACATATCCATTTTGAATGCTTTTAAAGTAATCACATTTATCGCACTCATTAATTTTAAAACCATTTGATAACATTGCATTATCAAATTTTTCATGCCATTGCTTAGGTGCTTGTTTTAATCCGTAAAGTGATTTCACAAGATTACACACTTTTTCTTCTTATCTGGGAGACTTGAACCCTTCAGTTTGCTTCATACAAATTTCCTCGTCTAATTCACCATTTAAGAAAACGGTTTTTACATCCATTTGATGTATTTTAAGTCCATTAATGGAAGTTATATTAACATTCGAATGGAAATAATTCTTGTTACCGGTGAGTATGTGTCTAAGTAATCCAACCCTTCCTTTTGCCTATAGCCTTTAGCTAAAAGTCTTTCTTTTATATTTATCAATTGATCCATTGACCTTTAATTTGTTTTTGAAAATCTATTTGTAACCTAACGGTTCTGAACCTGGTGAAAGATCAACTAGTTCCCATATATGATTTTGGAAAATGGATTCAATTTTGCTATTAATTGCTTATTTCTAATTAGAAGCATCGGGTGAGGATATCGCTTCTTTGTATGATTGAGGTTCATTTTCTAGCAAATATGTTAAAAATTTTGGACCGAAAGAAGTCGAGGTCCTTTCCTTTTTACTAAGTCTCGGTTCATCCTCTATCGATTCAATAGGTAGATGAGTGCCATTTGCAATGGCTTTATTTGTCCTTTTAGAAGGACCAGATTCTTGGGTCATGTTATATAGAAATTCATTTTCAAAAATTAAAGCATCTCTCGATTCAATAACCGTATTTACATGAATATCCAAAATCTCCGATTTACATGCTAAGAAATGATGTACACTGCTAGTTATAGCATAACCGATGAACACACAGTCAATGCTCTTTGATCCTATTTTTACCTTTTTAGTTTTAGGAACCATCACATTGGCTAAGCACCCCCACACTCGTAAATATTTATAGCAAGGTCTTCGACTTTTTCATAACTCATAAGGTGTCTTATGAGTTTTTTTGTATGAGACTTTTTAAGAATATAATTAGCGGATAATAAGGCTCCCCCCCACAAGTTCTGGGGAGCTCCTGAACTTATCAACATAGAGTTCATAATCTCCTTCAATGTCCGATTTTTGCGTTTAACAATACCATTCGATTGAGTAGAATAAGTAGCGGTGGTTTGATGGATAATTCTATGTTCTGAAAAAAATTCCTCAAAAAGAGATTCATATTCACCTCCTCTATCACTCCTTATAGCCTTTATCTTTTCACTTAATTGATTCTCAACCTCATTTTTATATTATTTAAATGCATCAATAGCCTCATCTTTACTATGTAATAAATATACATAGCAATATTTTGTGCAATCGTCAATAAAAGTAATAAAGTATTTTTTTCACCTCTAGTTTGTATAAATTTTAAATCACAAATATCCATGTGTATTAAATCTAATAGTTCAGTCATCCTTTCAATAGAATGAAAAGGTAATCTAAATAATTTTTATTCCACACAAATATCACATTTATGATTTTTATCAGTATTAAATTTTGGTAAAAATTCTAAGTTAATCAATCTATGCAAGGTATCAAAATTAGCATGTCCTAATGTAGCATGCCAAATATTAGAAGACTCGGTCAAATAAGTAGAACTAGGAATTTCATTCATTGGGGATGCCTTTGGCATTAATGTCATTACATTCATTTTAAAGAGACCTTAGAAAGGTAGCCCTTTCCCACATACACATCATTTATGGACAACACAAACTTATTAGAAACAAATATAAGTTTAAACTCATTCTTGCCTAAAAGCAATCTGAAAATAAGATTTTTACGGATGTCAGGCACGTGCAGCACATTATTAAGAGTAAGTTCTTTCCCGAAGTCATTTTTAGAATGATCTTTCCTTGTCCCACGACTTTAGAACTCGAAGAGTTCCCCATAAATAGGGTATCCTCATCTTTCAAAGTAATATGATTGGTAAACATCCATTTGTTTGCACAAATGTGGTGTGTAGCCCCATTGTCGACCCACCATTCCTTGGTATTTCCTACCAGATTACATTCAGAGACAACGGTAGAAAAATTTATATCTGCGATACCATCGAAAATGTTCTCACCCTCCGTCACATTTGCTTGAGCATTATTCTTTTTAACGTTCTTTAGTTTGCGACACTCACTTTAGCGATATCCTGGCTTGTCGCAATTATAGAATTTGCCTCTGAACTTGTTTCTTTGCTTAGATGTGCCTTCTCCATCATGCTTATGTTTCAATTTAGGACCTTCAACCACATGAGCTTTGGACTCCATGATATTCTTCCAACATTTCTTTTGAGATTCACGGTTGTCTTCTTCAATCCGCAAACATACTACAAATTCTTCAACATTCCTCTCCTTGCATTTGTTCTTGAGATAATTTTTGAACAAGTTCTAAGGTGGAGGCAACTTTTCAATTATCATCGCCACATGGAAAGAGTTAAGACTAAATGAATTCTAACAAGAATACTAAATAAAATTCATAATCTTCTAATACATAATTATACTAAAATAGTAAACACGAATTTTTTCTAGTCTAAATTTAGTTAGAAATCTGTGGCAAACGTTTTCTAAATAATAATATAAACTCTGTACAGAACAGATTTGAGAAAAATTCTAAGAGTTTAGAAAAATATGTACAAAACAAATTTAAAAAAAATAGAATTGAAATCTTATTTACGAAAACAGTATAAAAATTATAAACATAATAGAAACTTAATTTTCTGTAACAGTAAAATAATAATTAAAATTCATTTTCTTAAATTTTAAATGTAAATTGGTACAAAAGTATAATTTCTGTAAGAATAAAACAATAGAAACTATTTTATTAAAAAAAAATAATAAAACAATTCTTTATCAATTTTTTTGTGAAACATATTAATATGACACTAATAAATTCTGTATTTGAAAATTATTCTGTACTCACTATAAATAGTAGCAATACATTAAAATTGTCTTAATATTGTTATGTCTATTATTTAATTTATAAAAAGTACAGAAATATGAATAATAATAATAATAATTACAGAAAATAAATGAAATTACAAAAAATAAGAATTACCTACTTGATTTTTCATAAATAAATAATAAGAAAATAGAAAAAAAATTCGAGCCTTTTGTAATACCATAGTATCCTTAAAACAATTTTAATTCCCCTCTTTAGTGCTTTTAGGGTCGGAATTAATGTCTTCCAAGATAGAACGAAATTTTCGAATCAAGACATGTAGCACAACAATGAACAGATTTCGATGAACTCAAATTTTGTGGCTTTTACTCAAACCATTAACAGGACTGAAAACATGTAATACATGAAGGACTATTTAATAATTTCGTCTAAATGTAGGAGAGAAAATAATTTTTATAACTTAACAAATGAAGAGATATGTTGTATATATAGGTTTTTGGTTCATTGTTCAAGCAGTGTTGGGTCAACCAACTGCCCAAAAATTCAATCCAGAAAGTTTAATTAATTAATTACGGATTTATTTTCCCAAGCTCAAGTCCGAACCGAACTGGACGGCGCGCGCATGTGTGGGCTTTTGGCGCAAGCCCAACACTTGCATAGTGTAGGTCAACTCTCATTCAAAGAGTTAGGATATCCCAAAGGTATCCAAGCCTTGGTCTATAATTGGGATTTTATAAACTCTTCAAATTCACACTACTCTTCCAATGTGAGACAAGAGTAAACACACCAAATTCATTAACTTTCATTACTTTATGAGTCACTTTGGAGACAATTTTATCATTCATAACTTAATGGAATTGAACATATGAATATACTATGTTAATCTCTTTGCGAAGGAGAACACGCTCATATATGATCTCACAATTATCGTAGTGTGGGTCCCACCTAAATTTGAGCTCAAAGTTTTTCAAAATTGTGCTTTCCAATACTCATTTCCAACATCTACTACTCCTAACCTCCACGAAAAATCATTTTTTTCGCTTGAACTAAAATACCAACCGAGAGAAAATTTTACTTAATTTTCAACTCAAATTTGAACTCTTATTCTCTAAAATGTTCTTATTTCATACGAGTGTGCTCATCAGATCATGCCTATTGGCTCCCACATGAGCCGTGGTGAGAAAATACTCCTTCCACATAAGTCATTTTCATTTTTTTTTATTAACATGTTAGTTAAGCGACACATAGGTATTGCGCCACTAATGATTTTGCAAAATGAACCAAAATATTTCTTAAATTACCGATACAAATTTATCTTACGTGGAGATGGTTTTATATTAAAGACTAGAATACAACCCGTGCGATGCACATGCGATTTTAAATAAACAAATATAATGATAATTATGAAAAATAGTATATATCATAAATTCAATATCTTATCTTAAAGCCATTATAAAAGGTTATTTTTTTCATAAATAAAATTTGTCTATTATTTTTAAATGTTTTAATTATATTAAAAACTATTTTTTATTAATAAAAACTTCAAAACAATTGTACTTATTTTATATAAAAAATATACATATTTTTAATTGTTTTTAGCAAGGTTCTAAAAAACGCGAGACGTGATCGAGGCGTGGAGGTCAAGCCTTAAGCCTTAGAAACCTAGGCGGGCCTTAGGCGTAAAAATGCGTGAAAAAGTGTTTATGCCTTCTTAATATATTTTAATATTTTTTAACCAGAACAAGTCTATTAAAATACTAAAATTGTACATATCATAAAAATATGTCTGAATATTTGGTAATTAAAATTCCATTTGATTATTTTGGATGATATAATGGTCCGATTTGTAAAAAAAAATCTTTAAAAGACGATATCGTTTCACTAAAGCACTGTTCTTTTTAGAAAAAAAGTGCGCCTTAATAGTTTTACCAAAAATAAGGCGTGAAAAACTTAAGGCGGGGAGCGTTTCTCCGACGCCTTAACCTATGCGGATTTTTTATAACAGTGATTTTTAGTTTAAAAAACTGTGTGTCATTTATAGATACAAAACTTAAAGTTTTTCTATAAATAAAACGTTAAAAATGTTTTTTTAATCAATTTTTTTTTTATTTATATTAAATATAATTTTGAAATTTTGAAAACGTTTTTTTTTTAACTTAAAAACTGTTTTATAATAAAAACTTCAACAAAAATTGTACGTATTAAATATAAAAATTATACATATTTTTATCTGTTTTTAGTTTAAAAAACTTACATTTATAAATAAAAGCTTAAATTTTTTTCTATAAATACAACGTTAAAAATATATTTATAACCAATTTTTTTTTATTTATATAAAAATAATTTTGAAAACTTTTTTAACCATTTTCTACAAATAAAAACGTTATATAGATTCAGTAATATTAGTAGCATTGTGTAATGTGATTTGAGTGGAGAATGCTAAAAAGAGATTAATTGAATGAATCAAAAGATTAATTTATTCAATTTTTTTTGTTTCAAAGAGATTTTTAATTTGTTTAATTTGAAAAAACACAATGTTTAAATTAATGAAAAAAATAATAAATATTATAAAGTCATGAGCTCCTCTGCTTGTAATAATAGCCATCGGGAGAGAGCAGGTGTACTTGTAAGTTGTAACCATACTAATTTCATCAAATAAGCATTAATAAAAGTTATAGTACTACCAAATCCACACAAATTGAGCCCAGCCTCAATAATGGGTTCCACTCGTGAGCAACGTCAGTAGAGTGGAGTTGCTCAAACTTGCACGCCTCAAAGCGTAAGCAAACCATCTTAGTCGAATAACAATAATAAAAACAACCAACAATCAATTCACATATCAAACTCTACACAACTCTACAAAACTCATTTATATCACCTCGTCTTCTTTCACTCTTCTGACCCCCTTGAACACTACATATACAACACCTCACTAACCTTATCTTTAAGAAAAATAAAAAATAACAAACTCTGCCCTCTTCTTTTATACGGTTTAAATTTCCCACAAAAATTTCAAGTGGTTCCCATTAAAGCAAAGGAAATAGGGTATTATATGTGCTTTAAATCAAGTTTCTTTCGCTGCTTTGAGAGAGTCAGACAGAGAGATGGAAAAGCTAAACCACCTATTCATGACAGTTGTTTTGTACAACATATCATCATTCATGGTGATTCCGGCCATAACCGACGTTACAATGTCGGCTATTTGTCCCGGAGAAGATGAGTGTTCACTAGCCATTTATCTCACCGGAGTTCAACAAGCTGTAAGTGTGTACAATTATGTAAAGTCCATCAATTCTTAGCATTTCTCTCAGTTTCTACTTAATTCTGTTTTGGAAAGCAAAAGGACAAGCGTTATTATGTTTATATGATATTTTAGGCCATAATTTGCATGTAACATAACATAATTCACAAAGTATTCCTACCTTAATTTCTTTTTTCCCTAGTATAAAGAAATGATGGAAACAATAGAGTGTATTAATCCAAACGATTATGATTTATACGTTTCTTCTTTAATTAATATTTAACATCTTAGGCTACTTAGCTTAGAGTAATGTCAATTTGGATTCCCTTCAAATGATTATTTAAAGAAACATACCACCTACAATCACTACTAAGACCATCTATTACGCGTAGCCTCCACAAAAATCATTTTCATATTTTTATTAATATATTATTAAGCAACACATAGGTATCGAGCCACTAATGATTTTGCAAAATGAACCAAAATATTTCTTAAATTACCGATACAAATTTATCTTATGTGGAGATGGTTTTATATTAAAGACTAGCATATAATCCGTGTGATGCACGAGTGATGTACAATAAACAAATATAATGATAATTATAAAAAAAAAATAGTATATATCATAAATTCAATATCTTATCTTAAAACCATTGTAAAAGGTTAGTTTTTTTCGTAAATAAATTTTTTCTATTATTTGTAAATGTATTTATTATAGAAAAATAAATTTTATAAATAAAAACTTCAAAACAATTGTACGTATTTTATATATACAAAAAACACATATTTTTAATAGTTTTTAGTTTAAAAAACTGAGTGTCATTTATAGATACAAAACTTAAAGTTTTTTCTATAAATAAAACGTTAAAAATGTTTTTTAACCACAATTTTTTTTTATTTATGTTAAAAATAATTTTGAAACTTTGAAAACTTTTTTTAACTTAAAAACTATTTTCTATAAATAAAAACTTCAAAAAAATTGTACGTATTTTACATAAACAATTATACATATTTTTATCTGTCTTTAGTTTATAAAACTTTATGCCATTTGAAAATAAAAACTTAAAGTTTTTTCTATAAATACAACGTAAAAATTATTTTTATAACCAATTTGTTTTTATTTATATAAAAATAATTTTAAAGACTTTTTTAACCATATTCTACAAATAAAAGCGTTATATAAATTTAATAGTTTTAGTAGCATTGTGTAATGTGATTTGAGTGGAGAATGATGAAAAGAGATTAATTGAATTTAGATTGGGTTGGATCGAAAGATTAATTAATAGAGTCTAGAAGGTCATATTTTTAGTTTTCAAGAGACTTTTAATTTATTCAATTTTTTGGTTTCAAAAAGATTTTTGATTTGAACACAATGTTCAAGATAATAGAGAGAATAATAATAAACACTAAAGAGTCATTAACTCCTCTACTTGTGTAGGCCCCTTTTTTTTGTCTAAATGTGCTTTAATGATGTAAAAAGAAAAATTCAAAAAACTTTTTCCAATTTCAACACGCACCAAGTTTGTGAACCAATTTCAATTAAGTCCAATTTTATCTTGTTTAATCCTAAACATGTATCTAGGTGATTAAAGAAATTAAAATAAAGTAAAGTTCACAACGACGGACGTACAAGGAAACCACAAAGAGAAAAAATCTCGGACGATCCTAGCCAAATAATCACTATGATGCGAAGTTTACAAAGGAAGACAGACAGACTTATATAATGACTCGATCCTCACAAGCCTTAGTGCTCTTCTTCACTTTAACCGCTCCTCCACAGTGCCCACACAGAAATCATTTCCATAATACTCGTCCACAACACGCGCGTCCACGAGTGCCTTAGTGTCAACCGATGTAGCTTTGGCAACCGTCTACGATTAAGAACTCGAACTCTTCCGCTTCTTCACCACGAAACTCAACGAACAACTTGTTCAATATGGATGAAAAAACTCCAGATGGTGCAAACACGATCTCTATTGCAATTGTATATGAAAGCTCGAATTTTTAAACACTAATGATGGTTTTAATCTTTGAAAACCGTAGAAAACTTAAGCAGAAAAACAACACTTTTCTAAACTGTATTTTGGGTCTGCACACCCACGAAATTTTGAGAGAAAAACTCTTTTAAATAAAAAGTTTAAGTCGGCATGTCGTTCTAACGAGATCCACAAGTCATTCTAACGACTGTTTCGAATGACATCACATGTCGTTTGAACTACCGAAACCAAAGATGTGGATTCATATGACTCTAAATAGTAGATAAAATCAGAATAAACGATTTAAAACATCTTAAAATCATTTTTAATAAAGTTTTCATCCTTTAAAACTCTTTTCGAACTCCATAAACATAATGCGTTCATACATGTGAAATATTCGGAATACAATCTGAATGAAGACATGAAACGTGTACCAATAAAACTCGGCATGATATATCTTTGAAGCTTGGCCTCTACATCTTCTAAACAAACACGCCATAGACTATGTCGAGATCATGATAATATAAAAATATATCTATGACACAAAATAAGTTTTATTTTGAAAATAAATCAGTTACATAAAAATGGACTCAATTAGAAATTTTGTCCTTACAAATCTCCCCCTTTGACTATTCTGGGACAAAACTCAAATAGTAAAATAACTAAGTGAGGCCGACAAAGTCGTATGACACCTAAATCTAATCCCATAAAATACAAAATAAAAAATTACAGGATAAGGACTAGTATATGCAGTCCCCACAAGCATGAGATTTCTGAATGTGATGTTATCTTGAAATCTCGCATCGCTGAAAAATACGTACACACATGAAACATATAAATATCTAGTGAAGTATGAAGGAACAAATGATATAAAAATACCAATATGTAAACCAAATCATTTGTTAAATATGTGAGCAATACCAATATGTGCAATAAAACATGATACTAATAAAATATAAACATATGATTATGATACCAATTTGTAAAGCCAAAAAAATATGTGCTCAATAAACAAACTCCCCTCCCCCCCCCCCCCCCCCCCCCCCCCCCACATCACATACATCTCTCCCCTTTTTGTCTTGACTAGACAATAAGTGAAAAAGATAAACAAACCATCAAATATCTAGAATGAAATAATCAATGAAGCATTTGCAGATAAACATGGAAAGCCAGCTAAAAATAATCAGTCGATACCTAATCTTAGCTAGCAAACAATCACAAAGAATGAAATATCAACCTAAGAAAAGATGTTACTAAATGAATCAATGCTTCATAAGAATCAAAGCATGAATAAGTATTATGTAATTCATGTAAACTGTCCAAATGAACCCAGAAGTACCAAAATAGAATAAAATCATCTGATATATGAAGAAGGTACTGAAACAGAAGAAGGGCTAAAAAAACCAAGCAGGCCGTTCGAATGAGTAAGCCATGTCATTTGAACGATATTGGCATGTTGTTTAAACGAGGTCAGAAATGCCCTGAAATAATAAGGTCTCGTTTGAAGCTTCTATTTACTAACGACCTTTCTAACGACCATATCCGACACGATTACTGCCTAAAAAATGTTTCGTGAGAAGAATACTTCGAACGATTTGGACATATCATTCGAACGAAGTCCAGAAGTCGTTTGAACGACTTCAGCAAACTCTGTATTCCAGTTCCAAAAATGGCAAAGTTTTTCCCAGTGAAAAAATTTCATGAAAATAAGTACTGGAGATACGAAATAGTATCGAAACAGACTCAAAACAAAAAAAAATAAAACAAGTAAAACAATGTCAGTTTCATGCTAACATAGTCTCAATGTGCTTAACCATGGATATGGAATGAATGAGTGTGAGCTACAACAAATAAATTACAACTTGAATACATCGAAACGATCAAGAAGATATTGATAACTAAGTGTTATCAAACTTTGTTTTAGCCATATGTGATAATTAATATATTGAGCTTAATGACCTAAACGAACAACAAGCACACAAATCCAGAATTTCGACGATTCAACAAATAATAGCGTCATGATGCAATTTTTCAACATCAGGATTCGTGGTGCAAACCCGCTATTTTCCAATCAAACACCCTCATATATACATATTTTATCTTTTAAGCTTTTTTACGATTTTTATTTTTCCCAACTTAGAGAAATCCTATTGGCCCTATTTTGGCATATGATTCTTTTATTGCCTTAATTTTTTCTTGGGCTCTTTTGAACGGTGACTTTCACGATGAGATTATTATTCTCTCGCAGCGCTTTCCTGTGAACACTCATAATTTTTTCAATATGAGCAATATAAATCCTCATAACAAACAGTTCTTTCATGCAAACCTCCTCCCAAGTCTTATTATGCATAGATGACAAAATTGAGATAAGAACGTCTCACCAAACTCAAATATGTATGAGAAGTCAAGCATTCATATAAACTAGTGCATGTGTGCAATGATGTCATATATACAAAGTCGAAACAAATGAAAATCAACTTCAAAACAACCCCATTAGTTAATGTTTAAGATTATTTTAAACATCTATAATTATGATCAATTGTCCTAGCCACACGGATAATAAAATGATGCGGGTCCAAGCACACCAATATGCCACATCAAACATGAAAACTCATGACATAAAAATAAATCGAAAATCTTTTTGTATTTTTTTTTTCAAAACATATTTTTAACTAAAAAAAATCTTATTTGTATTTTCTAAAAAATACTTAAACCAGAAATCTTTTTGTATTTTTCTAATAAAACTCAAATAAATAAAAAAAACACAATACAAAGATAAACATGTCACAACACTAACAAGATATATATCATGTTGCAATAAATAGCGTATGACAAACATGGCAACGCAATCATCCTTTAGATTTAGCATAAAAAGAATCAAGTGCAACCAAACAAGGACCATCAAGTTTAATTCCTAAAGGGACTTATGTACGATTTTCTAACCTAAGTATGTGTGTAATGATGCGAGTGTAAACAAGGCGAGGAATGTGACCTAAATGTGGACCTCTCCTACAGTTCCTAGTCGGCTCTTTCACACGATTGGTATTAGCTTTGGGAATGGGTGCAATACGATCCTCGAAGCCTATACCACATTTATCATCCTTGATTTGAACAGTACCTAAAATCCTATCCAACTTTTCCGACCTTGCCTCCAAATCAAACTTCACTTTACTCGGGTCTTTCAATTTCTCCCGAAGCTCACTAATCATATACTCAAGGAAACGCCTAGACTCCTCAAACTCTAGAATCTCTTTCTTCGAAGCCTCCATCAATCCACGAAGACTATCTCTCTCTTTTTCAATGTATTCTAGTTTCTCCCTAAGAGTTTTCTCCCATGCCCTAAGATCCTCAATCAAAGCATCATTATTTTATATGGCGCGCTCATTCAACCCAGCTTACAATTTTAAGTTTGCCTTTTTCCTCTTTATCGCTTCTGCATTCAAATCATTAAAAGAACTTGCATATCTCCCATGCCAATCACCTCTTCCTCACTAGCTTCACCCTCACTCACTTGGGATTCACATTCAACGGCCTCAAAAGTGCCATTCACACAAGAATATTCATAGGAAGATTTATCATCATCACTCACATGACATGCCATGAACGCTACAAAGTTTCGCTTAATGGGGAAATTCTATTACTCTTCCTATTCACTATCATTTAAGGCGGCATTATATGCTATCGGTTTCTTGCCTTCCTTCTTAAGTCTACTGGGGCACTCCGCTACCCTACAACCATAACCCTCATAACCAAAACACCTGTTTGACTCATCCCTCTTACCATTATTACACTTTCTTAGAGGTAAACATGTCATGCTCATAAGTTTTAAGTATCTTACAAGATCTTATAGTTTCGTTGATGCAAGCAAACCCAAAGAGTTCAAAACGGTTACTTTTAGATCAAATCTACTAGGCAATGACCTTAAGATTTCTGTATGACTCGGTTGTCGGGTATTTTATCGCCCAAGTTAAATGACGAGTTGACAATATTGGACAATCTAGCATAAAACTCATTAAACGACTCACTGTCTAACATCTTAATCGTCTCAAATTGGGTAGTAAGGTTTTGAAGTTTAGACGCCTTCACCGTGCTAGTGATCTCGTGAGTAAGTGCAAGAATATCCCAAGCCTCTTTTGAGGTTTCACACATCCTGGTTCGATTATACTCTTTCAGTATGACATGTAAGGAAATAACGTGAAAACCTTTAGAATTATAAAGTGCAAGTCTATGTTCGGCATCAGTTCATGACTCAACAGAAGATGAGTGTTCACTGTCCATTTATATCACCAGAGCTCAATAAGCTGTAAGCTTGTACAAATTATGTAAACTCCATCAACTCTTCGTATTTCTCTCATTTTCTACTTAATTCTGTATCGAAAGCATAAGAAGAACAAGCCTTATTGAGTTTATATGAAATTTTAGGCCATAATTATTCCTACCTTAGTTTCTATTTTTTTTTCACACTATAGTGAAATGGAAATAATAAAGTTTATATTAATCACAAATGATTATGATTTATACGTTTATTCTTTAATCAACATTTAATATGCATATCTTAGACTCCTTAGCTTATAGTAGTGCTTAGTTTAGGCTACTTAGCCTAGAGTAATGTTAATTTGGATTCCGTTCAAAGGATTCTTTAAAGAAACTTACTAAGAAACCGAATAGGTTCGGTGTGTGATAATTGATTTAAATTAAATTCGCAAGTTTCCAAGAACCCTTATTTAATTAGAGTCTACTTTTAAACCAAATAAAATCAACCCTTAAACATGCATCTAAATCAACCCATCAAATATAAAGCATGTGACACAAAAATATGCTGAGACACAGATTTTAGGAAAAAACCCCTTTCGGGTAAAACCTTTATTTCACTATGAATATACAAGCCACAACTTACAATTACATAGAGAAATCTGCAATGGATTAACGCGCAGCCAACCCATAAAGACACGCAGTCTTAAACTCAGCAAGAGAATACACGCAGCACCCTCCAAGGACTCGCAGCCCAAACAACGAAGGAAGAACCGCAGCTCTCCTCAATGACACGCAGCCATAAAACTTTGTATAGACTCCCTTAGCAATGACACGCAGCCCTCGGTTGCAAAGATCTCTCCATAAAGGTTTGAACAAACACAAGGTTGTGTTCTTGGGTTACCAAAAAGATTCACAAAGATTTGGCAATTTGTGTGAATAAAAAAACCTAGAGTCTTGGGCTCAATAGGTGAAGACTTAGAGTATTTAGGACTCTGAAAATCGTCTTGAAAAGTCTTGGAAAACCACTTCCCGTAGTGGGTTTTAAATAAGAAAACTTTGAGCCTAAAAAATCTCTGACAGATCTGGCCGAATTTATCCCATGCGGACCGGTCCGGCTTAGGGGCGGATCGGTACGGTTGACCGGACCGGTTCTTTTATTCCAGGCTTCATCGGTTCGCTTGCGGTCCTGGGTATACTGACCTTCAGTAAACGGATCGGTTCGGGTCTGAGGCGGATCGATCCGGTTAGCCGGATCGGTTCTTTTATTGCAGACGGACCGGTCTGGTCTGTCAGACTTTGATTCATCTTCTTCTTTTGATATTTGGATCCGTTGATGAATGTATGAATCTTGAATTTCTTCAACGGTATAACGGCGTGCGACATAATAAATTGTTAATGGACAAAAATGTCCTTACAAATCTCCCCCTATGTCTATGCTGGTACATACATAAAAACAAAACATCCGAATTATCAAACAACTAAAAATGCCTATACAAATCTACCCTTCCATGAACCCAAAACTGGAAAGATACAAGTGAATAAGACTACAGCGTTTGCTCTTCATTTCTTCAGGAATCTCAACACTTTTCTCATCAGGGTGTGCAATCCAATGATAATCCATGTAGTACCTACACACATGAGACAAAGCAAAATACCAAGTGACATATCGAGTTTGAAATGAGATAAACATATATACCAATTTATGAGCAAACTCAAACTTTCAAATCTCCCCCATAATAAGATAATTCTTTCTCCCCCTTTTTATGATGTTCCCAAATAGACAAATGAGAAGAATGAATCAAGTAGGCAAAATCGGGGTGTCACGGTATACAAAAAAAAATACACAAACAATTTTTTGATTTTTCAAATTTTTCATACAAAGATACGATACCAATTTGAATAAATATGATACAAAAATCACACCATGGATTTAGACTCAAACAACCAAGCCATGGAAATGGAATGAATGGGTGTGAACACATTCGATAGGTAAATCAACTCAATCAATCATATGTGCACGATGCATACGAGTACTCCTAACGAATGAACATCAAAGGTATCCTTAGGTGTAAAAATTGTTGAATTTAGATGACATCGTCTTATGACAATCAACAAATCAAAGTCAAAATGATTTCTCCACTAATAACGTCCAAAACTATGTAGCCCATTTTCAAGTATTTCAAGGACGTGCAAACCCGTTTTAAATTCTCCAACCAAACTCCCTCATTCATATTTTCTTTTAGAGGTAATCTAAATTCTCAAACTTTGGAGAATTGGTGCAAAAACCTAAATGGCCCATAATTGGCATGAATTTCTTTTTATTGCCTATAAATTTTTTCGGGCTCTTTTAACCTCTTTGAACCCCGGATAATAAAATTCCTTCATTTTTTAGGTCCAATTTAACGGTGGCTTAGTATTCGCAAAGGCAAAATGAACCTTTCGCATCCCTTCTCCGTTTTTAAACAAAGCACACAAACTCGCAAAACGGTTCTTATATGCACAATTTCCTTATTAAATTTTATCGCGCTTGGTTCGTTTTAAGGACAGGATTGAAGTGAAAACACCCAACCAACATGTGATAAGACAAGCACAATAATCAAACAAATCCGTGCATGTGTGCAATAAAGGAAACACGAGTCAAACATGTAGGAAGAAACACTCAATTACATCTTAATGACTCCAAACATTATAAAGCACAAGGATGAATTGACATATTGTCTCAAAACACTATCAAATAGTCACAGGAAAAAAAATGAAATGATGTTGTGACTCGGTCATCCAAAGTGTTCATCCATAAACAGTGCAACCAAAAAAAACAAAAATCTTTTTGTATTTTTCAAAAATTTTCAAAAAAAATATATACAAAAAGTACATGTCACAACGCTAGCAAAAATATATCAAAAAGCATAACTAGCGTATGACAAACATGCAAACACAATCATCTATATGATATGGCAAGAGAAGAATCATGTGCAAGCAAACAGGAATCAACTTGTCTAAAATCTAGTGCCTCTAAAAGTGATTTTCTAACCCAAATAGATGTGAAACATCGTGTGGGGGCTTTGGAAACCACGGGAACACTAGACATAAACTTCCTAGGACTTTTTCCAAGATCAAAACAAAAACGCCTAAGGTGACTTTTCCTACCACAATATGAACATGTGTAAACGGGTGGAATGACACCTAAAGTGTGATCTTTTCTAACATCCTTGGACTTAGTTGACCCTCTAAAACAAATAATGGTTTTGGCTTTAGCACTAGAAGCATGAGAACAAGATGAGCCATTACCATCACTATCACCATCACTATCAAACCTACTTGAGTCTGTTAAATCATTTTTTAACTTCAAAATTTTTGACTCAAGCAAAGAATTAGACTCTTCCAATCTGAGGGATTTCTTTTTCAAATTATCAATTAAACTTAACAGTTTATCACGCTCCCCCTCAATTAAAACAAACTTATCCCTAAGAGTCTTTTCACGTGCCGTAAAATCATCGATTAATTTTTTACTCTCGACGGCACAAACGGGAACCCTAGAATTTTTTAAGTCCTCTAATTCCTTCTCTAAAACTAGGACTCTCCCATCACTCTTATTTTTGGCAATTTTTAAAGAATCAAAATCAGTACACAAATTACCAAAGTGCTCACGACAAATATCACCTTGAGTTTGAAACGCTTGCAAATATTCATTCTTACTTTTAAAGAGAGAATTTTCTTTTTCCAAAACTTTAATTCTTTTGCAAAGTTTCAAATTCAAACTTTTTAATTTTTCAGCACGGTCGTGAACTTTTTCAAAAATAGGCTCCTCATTAAATGGGCGTTCCATTGAAAAATTGCAATTTTTCACAAAACTGATTTTTCAAATAAAATCAATATCACACGCTTTTGCGGAAAAAGGAATACACGATAAATTAGCGCAACCTTCTCTGATACCAATTTGAAAATGTGAGTAGACAAATTGTATCAGAAAGTAAATCCTCGAAAAATCAGGATCACGCGATAAATTAGCGTAACCCGCTCTTATACCAATTTGAGAAACCGAATAGGTTCGGTGTGTGATAATTGATTTAAATTAAATTCGCAAGTTTCCAAGAACCCTTATTTAATTAGAGTCTACTTTTAAACCAAATAAAATCAACCCTTAAACATGCATCTAAATCAACCGATCAAATATAAAGCATGTGACACAAAAATATGCTGAGACACAGATTTCAGGAAAAAAAACCTTTCGGGTAAAATCTTTATTTCACTATGAATATACAAGCTGCAACTTACAATTACATAGAGAAATCTGCAATGGATTAACGCGCAGCCAACCAACAAAGACACGCAGTCTTGAACTCAGCAAGAGAATACACGCAGCACCCTCCAAGGACTCGCAGCCCAAACAACGAAGGAAGAACCGTAGCTCTCCTCAATGACACGCAGCCATAAAACTTTGTAGAGACTCCCTCAGCAATGACACACAGCCCTCGGTTGCAAATATCTCTCCACAAAGGTTTGAACAAACACAAGGTTGTGTTCTTGGGTTACCAAAAAGATTCACAAAGATTTGGCAATTTGTGTGAATCAAAAAACCTAGAGTCTTGGGCTCAATAGGTGAAGACTTAGAGTATTTAGGACTCTGAAAATCGTCTTGAAAAGTCTTGGAAAACCACTTCCCGTAGTGGGTTTTAAATAAGAAAACTTTGAGCCTAAAAAATTTCTGACAGATCTGGCCGAATTTATCCCATGCGGACCGGTCCGGCTTGGGGGCTGATCGGTCCAGTTGACCGGATCGGTTCTTTTATTCCAGGCTTCATCGGTTCGCTTGAGGTCCGGGGTATACTGGCCTTCAGCAAACATATCGGTCCGGGTCTAAGGCGGACCGGTCCGGTTAGCCGGATCGATTCTTTTATTACAGGCGGACCGGTCCGGTCTGTCAAACTTTGATTCATCTTCTTCTTTTGATATTCGGATCCGTTGATGAATGTATGAATCTTGAATTTCTTCAACGGTGTAACGGCGTGCGACATAATAAATTGTTAATGGACAAAAATGTCCTTACACTTACCACCTACCATCACTACTAAAGACCATCTACTAGCCTCCATGAAAACTCATTTTTCCCGATTGAACTAAAATACCAAACAAATGTAAGTTCTACTTAATTTTCAACCCAAATTTGAAACTGTTTTTTTTTTAAATATTGTTATTTTGGCTTTACACCATTTAGTCCCTTAAACAAATATGACATGATTAGTCCAAACATTTTTTTTTAAATAGTCCCTCACCACATAAAAACACTCAAAATAAGGACACACAAACAAACTCATTTACCCACCTCCCTCTACCCCCCCCCCCCCACCCCCTTCACCCACCCCACTACAGGAGTTTCAAAGACCCCTACTGTAGCTCCGATCATGTAAGAGTCGTTCGAACTACAATGGCAAGGAGGCCTATGTAAGAATAATTTATTTACATGAATCCTAAGATCATGAATATCATGATAATTACCTAATAGGTATGTGAAAATAGAGAGAATGTAATACCCCCTTTCATCGCCATGGGTATGATGTCATTGTTTGACGCCACTGCGTGCCGTAGATCGACCACCTTAGCAGTCTTTCAATTAAGAATTTTGGCTTCTCTCTCTTTGCCTATAAGCCTTATATGGATATTTCGTGGATACCTTTTGGATGGAAGAAATGCATTTAATTATAGGTGGAGAGAGGGCCTAAATTCCAAAGGTCAATTAATATCAACCATCCATCAAGGTAGAGATTTAATTGGAATTTTAACTCCTTTTAATATCCATTTTATTTTTGGAATATGAACCATTTTGTTAGGAAATAACATATTTTAACTAAAAATTGAAATACCAATGATCATATTTTGGGTAAGTAATAAAAACTATTAAGGAACCAAACGTTAGTTATTTAATTTCCTTACAATCTCCCACTTGGTCGTTAGGAGAATCCATTAATATTTTTAATTAAGAATTATAAGGCGTGCATTTTATACTAAATCCTTCAATAATTGGTTTTCATAAGTGTCTTGGCTAGTCCAGTAGTCAATGGGAGTCATGTCGGTCGCATATCATTATGTAACATGATTTCGTCCATGTACTACGTCATCGATGACCTTCTTAACTAGGCCATAATCAGGAGTTTACATAATGTCTTGAAAGAGACAATTTTCTGTTATAATTCATCTAATAATAATATGTGTACACAATGGAAAACATAATATAATAAATTTATAAGTTTTATTAAGAGCTCAACAAATGTCAAATATAGGCATAATAAATTACTAAAAAGAAATAACTAAGAACTATCTTCAGGACCCATGCTTTCAGTATGTCTCTAAATGTCTTTGGACGTTGTCCTTTCGTAAAAATATCTACAACTATGAGATTTGTGCATGTGTGTTTGATGAAAACTTTTCTTCTTCTAACATATTGCTTCTATGATAGATATTTAAGATCCATGTGTTTGAATCCCTTAGATATCCTGTCATGCTTGGAAAAATATTGTGACCTTATTGTCACAATAAATAGTTAAGGGCTTATAAATGAAACTCAAAGCTCCAAACTCACAGACAAAATTCTGCAACCATGCTCCTTGATTTGCAGCCTCATAACATGTGACAAATTCAGCCTCTATAGTAGATGTGTAGATCAATTCGAACTTCTGGCTTTTCATGATATTGAACCTCCATCTAGGAGATGTACATAGCGAAGAGTACAATGTACAGTGTTAGGACATCCACCAAAATATGAATCTGAAAACCCAATCATTTGTAAATGAGTTTATTTCCTATATGTGAGCATATAATTCCTCATTCCCTGTAAGTATCTCAGTACTTTGCATCTTTTCAATGAGCAATTCCTGGGTTACTCCGAAATTTACCTAGCATACCAACAACATGGCTAATGTCAGGTCTGGTGCTAACCTGTGCATATATCAAACTTCCCACAAGAGAAGCATAAGGATAATTTTCTATTTCTTTACGTTCCAAGTCATTCTGCGGTCATGGCCTAAGATCAAGATTATCTCCTTTCTGTAGTGGAACAACACTAAAGGAACATATCATCGTACCAAACCTCTCTAGAACTTCGTCAATATATGCTTTTTGAAAATTTTCCAAAATTCCAAGTGACCTATCACGAAATATTTTAATTCATATCACATAGGAAGCCTCACCCATATCTTTTATTATAAAATTCTTAGAGAGATGATTCTTAGTCTCATATAATAGACCAAGATCACTGTTGGCTAGTAATATGCCATCATCATACATTACCAAAAAAAAAAAATTACTCCCATAGATCTTGAGGTATATACATGGATCAACTAAGTTTTATTTGAAACCAAAGTTTTTAATGATTTCATCAAACTTCATATACCATTGCCTCGAAGCTTGTTTCGGTGTATATATTGATTTCTTAAGTTTGTAGACCATGTCTCCCTGACCTTCGATTATGAAGCCTTCAGGTTGATGCATATAGACTTCCTCTTGTAAGTATCCATTAAGAAAGGTTGTTTTCACATCCATTTGATCTAACTCGAGGTCATAATGAGCTACTAATGCCATGATAATTTTAATAGAATCCTTTTTAGACACAAGGGAAAAAGTCTCAGTATAGCCAATACCTTTTTCTAAATTAAAACCTCTCAATATAGTCAATACCTTCTTTTTGGTTAAAACCTTTGGCTACAAGTCGAGCTTTATATCATTCAATATTATCATTGAAGTTGTGCTTAGTCTTAAAGACCCACTTACACCTAACTAGTTTGTGTCCAATTGGCAATTGAATAATGTCCTAAACTTGATTTGCAGCCATATATTTTAGCTCATCCTTCATGGCATCAATCCATTTGCTAGAATTAACATCTTTAATGTCTTGTGAATATGAAATCGGATATTTAGTTATCCCAATATCATATTCCACTTGGTAAAGCACGCAATCTTCGAAAATAGTAGATCTTATCTGACGATGAGACCTCCTTAATGCTAGTTCCTCAAGTGCTTCATCCATAGGTTCATTGACGATAATCTCAATATGGAGTTGTTAATCATTTATTGGGTGTTTCTTATTTCCTAAAGGTTCAACAATAGGGGGATTCCCAATAACTTGCGAAATTGAGGTTAAAGGGATATTTCCCCTAATTTCTTGAATGATCACATCATTAATTTTAGTATTCCCACTGATTTTGGAATTCTCATAGATTCTGGCATTATCCGTTTAAACCATTCTCGTATTATGGTTAGGGTAGTAAAACCTATATCCTTTGGACTTATCTAGATAACCTATAAAGTAACCACTGACCATTTTGAAGTCCAATTTATTTTTATGTGGATTGTAAATTCTAGCCTCAGTTAGGCATCCCCAAATTTGAAGATGTTTTAGACTAGGTTTCCAACATTTTCATAGTTCAAAGGGTCTCTTTGAAACTTCTTTTATAAGAACTCGGTTTAATATATAAACAGTTGTGCGTAGAGCATCCATCCACAAGGATGTAGGTAAATTAACATGACTCATCATAGACCTAACCATTTCCATATATGCACGATTTTGTCTTTCAGCTACACCATTCTGCCATGGAGAATCAGGCGTTATGTATTGAGCGACGATTCCAAGATTTTGGAGAAGTTTTATAAATTGTCCAAGATGTTGTCATGTTTCGTCATACCTTCCATAAAACTCATCATCGCTATCCGACCTTATGATTTTCAATTCTCTATCTTGTTGCCTTTTGATGTAAGTGATGAACACTTGTACATCGACCACGGATTGAGATTTGTTACGCAAAAAGTATAGATAACAATAATGTGAATAATCATCGATAAAAGCAATGAAATTCTTCTCCCCTCCAAAGGTTGGAACGTCGAAAGGTCCACAAATATCTGTATGTAAAATTTCAAAATGCTGCTTACTTCTTGTGGCCCCTTTCTTTATGTGTTTTTGTTGTTTTTCCTTCAATATAATCCACAAAGACTTAATGATTGGTAAAATCAAGACTTGAAAGAATTCCATCTTTTACCAATTGCTTGATTCTATCATTGGATATATGTCTCAGCATTTTATGCCATAAGAAATAAGAGTCATTTTTAGACGAGTTGCGTTTTGTTTTAATTTTAGAATGCAGTGTGAGATGAGTTTCAACAAATTGACTATCAAGATGAATTTTATAAAGATCACAAATTAAAATTCCAGAACCAATATGAATTGAGTTCAAAAACAAATTAAAACAACCATCTCCATGATGAACCGAATAACCAGCCTGATCAAGTTTAATAACTAAAACTAAATTACAGGAAATAGAAGGAATATAGATAGTTTGAAACAAATCTAAATGATATCCATGCTTCAAAATGAGACGATTAGTGCCAATGGAATCAACTTGAACTTCATCTCGGTTTCCCATGAACAAAATTTTTTAACTTGAGCTTATGGTTTGGATCGTAAGGAAGCCCTGCGTTGAATTAGAAACGTGAACGTTATCACAAGAATCAAACCACCATGTGTTAGAAGAAACATAAGTAAGATTTGATTAAAAAAACATACGAAATCCATAGGCTTACCTTTCTTTTCAACCATTATTTACGTTTAGGGCAATCTTTCTAAAAGTGTCCAAGTTTCTTGTAAAATTTGCACCTTCTGTCATTCTTTTTTTCCTTCTTCATATTGGATTGATTAACACCATTATTTCTGGATGGTGCTCTTTTATGGCTTGAATTTTTCTTTTTTCCAGCTTTAGATGATCCGGCTCTTTGGACAAGATGTACAACCTTCATACTTTATTGGTTCACTTAGCCTCCTCTTGAACCAGTTTGTTAAGCAACTCATTCACCGCCCACTTATCCTTAATGGTGTTGTAATTGAGATGGAAAGGTCCATACTGAGTAAGAAAAGAGTTCAGGATAAATTGGATGAGAAATGAATCATCCACTGTCATTCCCAAATTCTTTAGCTTGGCAGCACCGTTCGTCATCTCAATGACATGATCATCTATTGAGCGTGTGCCATCAAACTTCATGGTTGTAAGATCTTCCATTAGTTTCCCATCAAGGGATTATTGCAGTTTAAACCTTTCTTCTATTTCTTTCATGTTATCTTTAGCATTTTAAGGTTTAGAAAGTGATGCTTTGATATTGCTTGCAATTATCATTCGTAGAAACGTGATGCTCAATCTGTCAGACTTTTCCCAAGTTTTATGGAGAGTTTGTTCCTCATTAGTACTTGTTTCTGTAAGTGCAACTGGTTTTTCAATTTGAAAAGCCAGATCCAAGTCAAGTACCCCAAGATGAACTCAACTTGCTCTTTCCATTCTAAGAAGTGGGTTCCCGTGAGAATAGGGACATATGATGCATATACAGTCAATTGAGCAGGAAAAGGGGATGCAATTAGAGATACAACAATTTTTAATAAGGCTTTAAAATTTTAATTAACACATAGTAAGATTTGAATATATTACGACATGAATATAAGATGCTCCTATGGGTAGTCATCACAAATTTAACTTAATACCATTAGTGATCGTAATATTCAACATGCATAATTAATGATGTATTTACATAATTTTAATAAGGTATTTGTTGATATCCTTTGTTTATACATGTACAAGCACTCCTTAATTGTTGATTCAACACATGATTAGAGTATACATGTGGGCAACTAATCGATATGTGTTAAATAAACAAATTTAAACATTATAATAGTAATAAAGGGCTAATTTGAAATGGGTAATAATAAGGATCACTCTGGCAATACCTAACCTTACTGATACAATTGCATTCATCGAACAACTTAATATAAATACTGGTGTACACGTTATCATAGAATTCCAAAGTCCATAAAATTATATAATTGTAAAATTCTTGAATAGTAAAAGGTGTACAATCTTGAATTTCATAAGTCAAGAATTCCAAAAGGTCATAAAATTTTAAAAATTGCAAAAAGTGCATAAAGTGTTCTAAATTACATGGTAGCATGAATTCTAATAGACATAATTCTAAAAGGCATAATTTCAAGCAAATAGCTAAGCTCCGTCCAACGAAAAGTAGGGTTCAGGGCATCGGCCTCGATCTTTTTAAGGATACTACCTTAATACTTATGAAGAACAGAAAACACAAAATGTTTTAATACTCATGACAAACGAAAGATAAATCAATACTATTTCAACGAATTATGAAGAAACAAAAAACATGAACTGTTTTAATAGTCATGACAAACAGAAGATACTTTACAGCAGTTTATCAAACGTTATAGGATGATTCATATATAACCTATTTTATGGGCAATCATGTATTCCTAAACATCGACTTTGATATCACATGTAAGAACAACTTATTTACATGAATCCTCAGATCATGAACATCATGATAATCACTTAATAGGTATAAGAAAAGAGAGATAATGTAATACCTCCTTTCATCACCATGGATATGATGTCACTATTTGTCGCTGCTGCGTGCCGCCAACCGGCCACTTTAACAGTCTTTCAACGGAGATTTTCGCTTCTCTCTCCTTCCCTATAAACCTTATATGTGTATTTTGTGGACACCTTTTAGATGGAAGAAAGACATCTATTTATAGGTGGAGAGAGGGCCTATATTCCAAAAGTTAATTAATCTCAATCGTCCATCAAGGTATAGATTTAATTGGAATTTTAACTCCTTTTAATATCCATTTCGTTTTTGGAATATGAACAATTTTGTTAGAAAATAACATATTTTAATAAAAAATTGGAATACAAATGACCATATTTCGGGGAAGGAATAAAAACTATTAAAGAACCCAAAGGTTAATTAATTATTTCCTTGTAGCCTATGCATTCGCATTTCATTTTAATGAATGTTTATAATTTAAGGCCCCATTTGATTTGGAGTGAAATAATTTCCTCCTTAATAAAAGTGTAATTTCCTACATGTAGAAGTTGAAAAATATTCGCTAATATCTTTGTAAAATTAAAAGAAATATATAGCATCCTAAAGTTTAATTTTTTTGCATATATTCAGAGTTGTGTTCACATTTAAACTAGTATGGACACCTGTTTACCTACACATTTAGTAAAATATAGAATTACACAGAAGAATATTCGGTTCTAATATCTTTCAAACTGTAAGCTATTGATGTCAAGGTAATAAACTAGTTGAAATAACTATATTTCATGTGTGAAATATGCAGATCATAGGATTGGGAACTCTAGTGATGATGCCTCTCATAGGAAACCTCTCTGACATTTATGGGAGGAAAGTAATGCTCACCATTCCTATGACTCTCACCATTTTCCCATTAGGTAACTTTCACATGCACGTAATTCTACATTATTGTGTTTTATAATTTCTACACTGGTCATAAGAACGAATATTTTCACAGCTTATGAATGCATTAAGGGTAGGAATATACTTTTGACATATCGCTGTCTCGAAACTAAACCCTCTTATATTATCAATGATCTTATAATTTGGGTTCCCCCAAAGTAGTTATTAGCGCGCTAATTGGTATAGTGAGATTGTATAATTGCTAAAAAATTAAGCAGTGGAATGGACTTTATAGGGTGTTGTAAATTCAGTGGGTTTGGAGTCATGTTATCACGTAATTCCATTATCGTTCGAGAGATATTTTCAATATTGATATTTAATTTCCCTTGAAGACTATCAAATTATTTCAACACAAGTTGACAGAGTCCTACTGTAAATACACTTCCAACAGATAAGGAAGACAAGAATCCCCTCATGGTTACACCTCCCGCACATGTTTATCTCGACCATATTTGTATTTATCTATTCTTAATTTTTCTATATACATAAGAGGAGAAAAAAATGAATAAAAAACCGATTGCATTTGTCCCGATTAAAATTCGTGACAAATATATATATATATATATATATATATATATATATATATATATATATATATATATATATATAGGGAGAGGATCACAAGTGGACCTAAAGAGCAGACTTTTTAATGAATCTTAACAAAAAATACCTAATAACCCATTAATTTTAATTCTTATGTTGTAATTGGTCCGCGCCAGCGGCAGCGCGAAAATGCGCGTTGATCGAATATTTGAGGGGGGTGGGGGGGGGATAGGGGGTAGGTGGGTAAGGGGTTTCTGGTCACACGCGTGTTCGTTGCCGTTGGGGTGGACCAATTACACTATAGAAATTTAAATTAGTGGGTTGTTAAATGTTTTTTGTGAAGGTCCATTAAAAAGTCCACTAGTGATCCTCTCCCTATATATATATATATATATATATATATATATATATATATATAGAGAGAGAGAGAGAGAGAGAGAGAGAGAGAGAGAGAGAGACTCCTATACACATTAAATTTGCACATCAAGTTTGCACATTTATTTTTTAAAATATTAAAAAAATATTTTTGAGGTATTTTTTAATGTGATATTTAAACATTTCAACCGACCCATATAAAAAACAATCAGCTCAACAAAATTATAGGCACACTCTCTCACTTTTCCGGCTCACCGCCAAGTGACACATGTCCAATCCGCATTCTTAAAATGCGGACTAGTCCGCATAAGAGCAAGACTGTATATATATAAACTAACTTATATATATATATAAACTAACTTATATATATATATATATATATATATATATATATATATATATATATATATATATATAAACTAACTTATACATACATATATATAGCTTATATATATATATATATATATATATATATGTATGTATGCAAAACTATTTTTATATAACTTATATTATATAAGTAATTTATATAATATATAAGTTATATAATATAAGTTATATAAAAATAGTTTTACATACATACATATATATATAAGTTATATATATGTATGTATAAGTTAGTGTGTGTATATATATATATTTAGTAACTATATGTAAGACTATATATAATATTACTATATATATATATATATATATATATATATATATATATATACATATATATATATATATATATATATATAATATTATATATAAATATAGATTTATTATATTATATATATACACATTCTGGTTGGGTCCTTATCGGATCGGAGTCATGTATATCCAGATCCGGTCCATTAACTAATCGGGTAATCGGGTAATCGAATAATCGGGTCTATAAAATTTGCTCAGATCCATTAATTCAGGTCGGGTCCGATCCAGAGCCGGTCCATTGACTGCCCTACACCCAACATATAGAATAAAGGGAAATGAATAATAAAGTATTCAAACTCCACTTTCTTTCTTTTTAGGCGGTGTTTTTCTTTGAACCCATTTTTTCTTTCCCTACCCCTCCAATAAAATTAAAAAATTTAAGTTCACAAAATAACAGTTATAGAACTTATATACTGTACCCCCATTATTTACCAATTATTAGAAGCTTAAGAAATTCAATACCACAAACACTAATCCCAAATCAAACTCGAGATTCAACTTCGTCGTGAATGAAATTGATGGAGTGTATGATCTTTGTGCCAAAGTCGTCATTTTTTGATGGAAACTAATTGTAAGTGCAAAAGTTTAAACCCTAAATGTGTGATGGAGAGGCAATCCTAATCTAACTAAAACCGATTCAAAGTGGTGGGCACATTCTTGTTTCCTATTTGTTAACTGCTTCAAGTTGTGTTCATGTGCTAAAAAAAATTTCAATGGTTAGCAAGATTCGACAAGACCCAAACAGTAAAACTAATTCTTTTCCTCGATATCCAAAATCGAGGCTCAAACATAAGAAATTTATGTTGTACACTCTTTTTATACATAAAGTAAAAATTTAATATACCCATTTGATTTGCCGAACCTATACATGCATACACACTATATTCATGTGTGAAACCGAGATAATATCCACTCAATTTAATCTTATTTAGATTTTTTTTTTCGCGAGAAACAATTGCTTAATTGTAAAAGCTGTGAAGTTTTTAGGACTGTATAAACTCTTTAACAGGTTAAATGACCTTCAACCAATTAAATTGGGGTTAATAAACTGTGGGGATACAAAAAGAAAAATGGGGTTTAAATAAAAACACCCTATTGACTTTGATTCGTTTAGTTTCCTTTTTCTTTTCATATTTTCTTTCTTTTATTTATATTTTTGGATATTTTATAAAGAGAATTCCATTCAAACAATCTTTTTCATTTAGTAACTTCCACTAATCAACTGTCAAAAAAGATAAAAAGAAAAAAAGCCCAGTAATATAATACCCCATCTTGCTTAGTATTGTGTACCATTTTCTCCTTCAACCTAGATTAAGTTTTACCTTAAATGGCCCATACGGTCTGACCAGCAATACTCGAGATTTGTAACACTTCAGAAGAACTAGACCCATAAACACCTTAGGATGTGTTTGGTCATGCATTTAAAATTTATTTATATAATTTAAACACAATTCTAGTTGGAGTTTCACTTTAACATATCTATTTTTAAAGAATGTGTTATAAAATTATTGTGTTTAAACCTTGCTTTTTGAAAACAAAATAATTTTGTTTTTCCAAAGTTGTTTTAATCAGAATTGTCCATTTTTCATATTTAAATACGTTTATACTTTAATTTATGGTATACATATTACGTATATATACCAATATTTATTTACATTATATATATATATATATTTAAGTTGAAGGCTCACCTACAATGTGATGTAGTACATCACCCCATAGATCACACCTAGTTCTAGATCCTAAGAAATCTTTTTTTAAATTTTTTATTTTTATCTTGAAATGAACCTTCCAGTCAACCCATATTTAAAAAAATTAGGTCAAAATACATTTTGTAACTATTATTTAAAAAATTCACAAAAAACTGTTGACGCAGACCCTTATAAATAAAGTATTTTGAGCATTTTTTGTGAATTTTTTAAAAATAGCTAAAAAATATATTTTGACCTAATTTTTTAAATACGGGTTTATTGGAAGGTTAATTTCAAGAGAAAAATAAAAAATTTGATTTTTTTTTATAAGCCTCTACAACTAGGTGTAATATATGAATGTTGTATAGAGCATTATGTATGTGAGAATTCTCCAATACAAGTATTATATATATTTATTAAAATAAATATATAGTATATTAAGAGCTATATACGGAATACTGTCAATAGACACAAAATTTTTATGTGTGCTTGTGTGTGTGTGTGTGTTTTACTTTGATGCATGTATACAATACTGTATTTGTAGTACACAATAAAATCATATATATATATATATATATATATATATATATATATATATATATATATATATATATATATATGTATGTATGTATGTATTTATACATTTATATATTATGTATGTATGTAGAAGATACATTTATATATTATGTATGTATGTAGAAGATACAATATATGCACATTATATTTGTATAAATACATATTATATGAACATGTAGATATTTATATATACATGTATACACATATAATATAGAATATACATATAAAATATATTTATGTAAGTGTGTGTATATATATATATATATATATATATATATATATATATATATAGAGAGAGAGAGAGAGAGAGAGAGAGAGTCTAAAAAACAGTTCCTAAATTAATTTTTTGGAAATTTAACCAAATGTACCCTTAGTGATTGTTGACTGAAATTGATTTGGATATGTTTAAGGAATTAAGTTTCTTGAATTTGACTCCCTAGATAATGATATTATATCACATTGGATTGGTATATATTTTATAGTTTTACAAAAAGTTTATAAAAAAGGATAGACAACAACTTTCAAAGTACAATATTTCGAAAAGCATTTTCTATTACAACTTCAATACTCTTGTAATTGTATTTGGTTAGCTATTTTATGAGTTTTATTAAAAGTAATTATGTTTTCTTGACTTAAGAGATTCATGAGAACCCTAAAAGCCCATAATTGAAATGTAAACCACGGGTTATAAATAATAAATGTTTTAAGACAAATTATTTTCCCCTACCATATTTTTATACGGCTCTTCCACCCCTTTGCTTGCGTAACACACATGGAGTGAGTGTTAATACTTAGATTATGTTTGTTTTTTCATCTGAATCCAAAGTCTCAATCTGAAATCTGAACTTTGAATTGGAAGTCTGAAATCTGAATCTGAAAATGTATTTATTTGTATATCTAAATGGAGCTCTGAATGAGTGTATTTAGACTGATTCAGACTTCAAAGGTATATTTACCTTTTAATCATTTAGAGGAAAAAATATTTATTAGCCTCTTAATCATTTAAAAAAATAAACACTATTTGGTACCTCTTAAGTCTGAATAGTTCAGATTCAGACTTAAGGCGCAAAACAAACACCACATTAATGAATGTATTTTAATATTTAAAATCTTATGAGGGATAATCAGAAAATGGGATTTCTTGTACTGGTTCAAAAATTTAAATCGAATCATAATCAATGTATGTGAAATTATACTTAACGTCTTGGTTATAGCCATATTGGCATTCCGCAGGACAAGGTATTTCTTCTATGCTTACTACATTCTTAGAACTCTCACTTCCATGGCATGTGAAGGAAGTGTTTTCTGCATTGCGCTCGCTTATGTGGTAATTTTTCTTTATCTTTATTCACTTCTTCTAATTCTTCATTCTTACAAACAAATTTCAATGCCTTGCCAACACGTAACACATCAATGTGAAAAATAGCTACTAGAAAAACTATGTTTCACTCTCTCTTAATTCAATCCTTACACGAATCACATAATATTGCACATGATGTTATTATTTTTTTTTCGAGTTTCAGGCAGATAATATTTCAGAGAATCGACGAGCCTCGTCATTTGGGGTCCTATCGGGAATTTCATTTGCTGCATTCGTTTGCGGAAACTTCTCTACTCATTTTCTCTCCACTAGCTTAATATTTCAGGTTCTCTCTCTCTCTCTCTCTCTCTCTCTCTCTCTCTCTCTGTGTGTGTGTGTGTGTGTGTGTATACACACACACACACACACTAGGGTGTACCCGTACCGATGGCATGACAATAAATTTGTTTTCGTGATAATTTTTTGCTCGTGCCAATGGTACGCTCTTAACACTACACCAAAACTGGCGATTGGTCACGGCCAAAATCCCTGACCAAAGCTGTGGGTCACGGACTTGGGCCGTGACCATTTTCGTGGGTCACGGCCCAAGTCTGTGACCAAAAAATGGTCACGGCTGAGATGGGTCACGGCAAATGGTCGCGAACTTCGGTCGTGACCCATGTCGGGACGGGTCGCGACCCTCAACCGTAACCCACAACTGTGACCCACAACCATGACGAATTGGTCGCGGCCAAAGTCCGCGACCCACAACCGTGACAAAAAATTTTTAAAAAAAATGATCGCGGCCCTCAACCGTGACAAATTGGTCGCGGCCAAAGTCCGTGATCCACAATCGTGACAAAAAAATAAAATAAAAATTGGTCGCGCCCCTCATCCATGACCCACAACCATGACAAATTGGTCGCGGCCAAAGTCCGCGACCCACGACCGTGACAAACAAATTTAAAAAAAAATGGTCGTGGCCCAAGTCCGTGACCCATAATCGTGACCAAAAAATAAAAAAAATGGCCGCGAACTTTGTCCATGACCCACAACCGTGACGAAAAAAATGGTCGCGGCCCAACTCCACAACCATTTTTATGCGTGACGAAAAAAATAAAAATGGTCATGGACAAAGTCCATGACCATATTTAACTATAATTTAAAAAAAATGTATTTTTTTGGTCCAACTCTAAAATTGGGGGTCCTGTGAGTGCACCGTCGGTTGCTACGTGTAACGTTTGATGCGTACGAGGTGTTACAAATATTTATTATTGGCAAAACAATAAAAAAATCACAAATTGTGAATCGAAAACGTTATCAATAAATAAATATATATACAAACTTATAAATATTACACGTCTTAATAATTCACAGACCAAAAAAAAAATTGGACAGAGTTTCCTCTATTTTCTTGACATTCCAAAATCTGTAAATGTAAAACCTACTTATTATAAAGCCCCCACAACCATAAAATTTAACAATCAAATTATAAAAGCTCCCACGGCCATAAAACTAAACAATAAAACCCGCACGGCTGTAACACAAAAAATAAAAACCTGAATGTCCACAACATATAAACAATCTTCATGCTGTAGACCATTGCCTCCTTCGTTTGTTCCGCGTGCAAAAATCCTACAAATGATAGGATACATAAAAAAAATATCAGTAACCAAGTAGTTTTACAAAAAATTTAATTAAGCTGAAAAATTGCATATATGAGTTAAAATTATCAGTAACCAAGTAAAAATATGCAAATTACCGTCGTATTCTCAAATCGGGAGACCTGTGGCTGCGGGCTCAGATCCTACGAGTTACATTGGTCTCGTGGGAGGTGTTGGTGCCACCCACGGGGCCGTTCGGGGGTTGTTTCGAGTTTTCACCCTCTAACACCATGTTTTTAAGCCTAAGTTTAGAAATATGCAAATTACCGTCGTATTCTCAAACCGGGAGACCCGCGGCTGTGGGGTCAGTTCCTACGGGTTACATTGGTCCCGTAGGAGGTGTTAGTGCCACCCACAGGGCCATTCGGGGGTTGTTTCGAGTTTTCACCCGCTAACGTCATATTTTTAAGCTTAAGTCTAGAAATATGTAAATTATCGTCCTGCTCTCAAACCAGGAGTCCCGCGGCTGTGGGGTTAGTTCCTACGGGTTACATTGGTCCCGTAGGAGGTGTTGGTGCCACCCATGGGGACGGTCGGGGGTTGTTTCGAGTTTTCACCCACTAACGCCATGTTCTTAAGCCTAAGTCTAGAAATATGCAAATTACCATCGTACTCTCAAATCGAGATTCCCGTGACTGCGTGGTCAGTTCCTACGAGTTGCATTGGTCCCGTGGGAGGTGTTGGTGCCACCCACGAGGACGGCCGACGGCTGTTTCGAGTTTTCACCCTCTAACGCCATGTTTTTAAGCCTAAGTCTATAAATATGCAAATTACCGTCGTATTCTCAAACCGGGAGACCCGCGGCTGTGGGGTCAGTTCTTACGAGTTACATTGGTCCCGTGGGAGGTGTTGGTGCCACCCACGGGGATGTTCGAGGGCTGTTTCGAGCTTTCACCCTCTAACGCCATATTTTTAAACTCAAGTCTAGAAATATACAAATTATCATCGTACTCTCAAATCGGGAGTCCCGCGGCTGCGTGGTCAGTTCCTACGAGTTACATTAGTCTCATGGGAGGTGTTGGTGCCACCCACGGGGACGGTCGGAGGCTGTTTCGAGTTTTCACCCTCTAACGCCATGTTTTTAAGTCTAAATCTAGAAATACGCAAATTACCGTCGTATTCTCAAATCGGGAGACCCGCGGCTGCGGGGTCAGTTCCTACGAGTTACATTAGTCCCATGGGAGGTGTTGGTACCACCCACGGGGACGTTCAGGGAATGTTTTGAGTTTTTCCCTCTAACGTCATGTTTTTAAACTTGAGTCTAGAAATATGCAAATTACCATTGTATTCTCAAACAGGGAGTCTCGCTACTGCGCGATCAGTTCCTAGGAGTTACATTGGTCCAGTGGGAGGTGTTGGTGCCACCCACAGGGACGGTCGGGGTTGTTTCGAGTTTTCATCCTCTAACGCCATGTTTTTAAGCCTAAGTCTAGAAATATGAAAATTATTGTCGTACTCTCAAACCGGGAGTTCCGCGGTAGCGTGGTTAGTTCCTACGAGTTTCATTGGTCCCGTGGGAGGTGTTGGTGCCACCCACGGGAACGGTCAGGGGCTGTTTCGAGTTTTCACCCACTAACGCCATGTTTTTAAGCCTAAATCTAGAAATATGCAAATTATTGTCATATTCTCAAACTGGGAGACCCGCGGCTGCGTGGTCAGTTCCTACGAGTTAAATTGGTCCCGTCGGAGGTGTTGGTGCCACCCACGGAGATGTTCGGGGGCTGTTTCGATTTTTCACCCTCTAACGCCATGTTTTGCTTAAGCCTAGAAATATGTAAATTACCGTCGTATTCTGAAATCGGGAATCTCGTGGCTGCACAGTCAGTTCCTGTGAGTTATATTGGTCTCGTGGGAGGTGTTGGTGCCACCCATGAAGACGTTCTCTAACGCCATATTTTAAGCCTAAGTCTAGAACTAACGTCGTGTTTTTAAGCCTAAGTCTAGAAATATACAAATTACCATCGTATTCTCAAATTCGGAGACCCGCGGCTGCGGGGTCAGTTCTTACTAGTTACATTGGTCCCGTGGGAGGTGTTGGTGCCACCCACGGGGACGTTCAGGGGGTTGTTTCGAGTTTTCACCCTCTAACGCCATGTTTTTAAGCTTAAGTCTAGAAATATGTAAATTACCGTTGTATTCTCAAACCGGGAGTTTTGCGGCTGCGCGATTAGTTCCTACGAGTTACATTGGTCCCATGGGAGGTGTTGGTGCCACCCACGGGGATGGTCGGGGGTTGTTTCGAGTTTTCACCCTTTAACGCCATGTTTTTAAGCCTAAGTCTAGAAATATACAAATTACCGTCGTACTCTCAAACCGAGATTCCCGTGGCAGCGTGGTCAGTTCTTACGAGTTACATTGGTCTCGTGGAAGGTATTGGTGCCACCCATGTGTAACAACCCTCGATTTTGGAGAATGAGAAATTAAATTTTGGGAAAATAAAATTTAATTGAATTGAAGAATTTCAAAATTTGGGAACTTAGGCCCAAAAATAGAGAATATTTCAAAGTATTCCGGATGATATTTTTGAGGGTACCATCGATCCCGGGAGGGTCGAGATAGTCAAAATGACTGTCATTGGGTCTTATTTCGGCTCCGGAATGTTTTTAAGTATTTTGACTTGATTTGGAGTAAACGAGTCATTTAAAGTGTGTATTAACATTTAAAATTGGGATTTTGTTTTAAAGGTTCATGAGGCTTACGGATTAAGCCATTTCTCATTTGAGAGAAAGAGAGAAAATCCCTAGAGGGAGAAGAAGAAAGGAAAGAAGAAGAGAGAGAGGAAGAAAGCTTGGGATTTCCGGCCCAACCGCGTCATCGAGGACGATCCAACCTCTACAACTCTGAGGCAAGTGTTTAATATTGCTAAATAGCTATTTGTGTATTTCATTTCATAATTTGTGGGGTAAAGAAATGGATTTTTGGGTATAAATACAAAAACCTAGATTTTTGGGTTTAAGTCTTGAAATCAATGTTATTCTATCTTTTAATCACATATAAATGGTTGGGAGGAGATGTAGGATGGGTTTTCTTGTTAATAACATCATTGGGTTAAAGATTTGGGGGCTTGGTGATGATAATTGGGTATTTAATTTCGTGGGTTTGCTGAGAAAGGGAAATCGGCCAGCTTAACTGGTATGGACGGTCGACCGCGCCTTAAGGGAAAAGCCTACTGCATTTCTTCGTAGGCAAAATTTGGACCCGCAGTCGACCGGGGGTCTGGGACCGGTCGACCGGTCCCCTGTTTTTAGCCCAAAACATAGATTTCTTTTCCCCCTTTTCTTTTGGAGTTTATTCTTAGGGGCTTCCTTAATGGGCTATTTTATGGGTTTGCTAAGATGACTTCTAGCCATTTTTGGTTGGGTTTGTTGATTTGGAGTTTTCTCTTATGAAGTAAGAGATATCTTATTGTTGACTTATAGGGGGTCCCTCACTTAGTACGCGATAGTGGGGACTTCTCGGAATAATTGGATAAGAAATATCCATGTATGTTGTGAAGTTTCTAGGCCGACATTTATGTCAAATCCTATTGAGGATAGGATATTGTGAAGATATAATTCGGGGCCAATTGGAAGAGAATGGTTACATACTCTTTAAGAGCGAGGGGTCTCATATCCTTAGAAATGTTTAGCCTAAGGAAAAATTGATAACTCAATAGGAGTAAGGGTTTCTGAGACTTATTCGAACCATAGGTGTCATTGAGAACGCTTTAGGATCGTACTATCGACTAGAATAAGCGGTAGCACAAATTCTTGTTAGGGTAGTTTACTCGTAATTATGGGGATATGACTACTGAGATTCCAATTCTTGAAATGAGGTTGGAATAAATTGAGGTTTTAGACTATTAAGTCATGTGTGTGCCTATGGTTAAATAGTACTAAGGTAATTAGGTACTGTTGAATATGGATGAAGTGTGTAGTGATGGATTCCTACACACACTCTTGGGTGATAACCCTAATGTTGAATATATATGTATAGATATATACATATGGTTTTGGGAGACTATTCATCATAGGAAAAATGATTGAATATGTTTCAAGTGAGGGATTGTATTCACATATCGAGGTACATTTAGTGGAAATTGTGGTGACGGCTTGTATATTGAGGATTATGTATACTTATAGCCGGGTTTATATATCTTATACATATGAACGAGAATTAGTTTGTATATATATTGATATAGCGATGTGTGAATATATGTACATATATCTATGTATGAATGTGATTATATGGATATATTTATGTTGTGGACATACATGGTATGGATATTTAAACCGTATATGATGGTTTATTATATTGGATCATATGATGGGATCATATGGATGTATGTATATTGCGTATGTGAGCGATATATATACTTATTTGGTTAAGCATACCCCGCTCATGCTATCATTGGGAAGTTTCCGCGCAGAGGGTGAGCATCCTGGCATATAGAGCAGGGTGTGGATATTCCCCAGGTCATAGTCGTCCCTTGTGTTATTATACGATATAGATATATATTTTGGGATGAGACGTGGTGGGTATGTTTCGTCTCATTGCCGGCTGGAACTATGACCGCTTCCCGGGACGTCGTGTGTGTGAGTTATCACGAGGTGGGTGTCGTTGATCCCCACCAGGTGGTCCCCAGTTGTTACGTGAGCCGAACTCTGGGAAGATGATAGCATTGATGCAGTTTTATCGGCGCTATATATAGCCTGGTATTGTATGTGCATGGCCATTGTACATCATATATGGTATGTACACTGGGTTATGGGTATGGATGATGGCATGTATATATATATATGGCGAGAATAAAATACCTATATATATATTTATATATCCTAGATGAAGGGATATGATATTTCTTTGGGGTACATCTTGGATGATTATGGTGTACCAGATTACTTGGGGGTTGATGTATCGCATTTAAGGAATACTCGGTTACATCATCCCAAGGTTATTATTAGAGATTTTAGTTGTTTTTATATTATAGTTTATAGTTTATTAGTAATGGTAGTATTATATTGTATGTTAAGGATTATGGATCTCTAGGATCGACATTGCCCAGGAGTAGTGTAACGAGGTGGTTCCTTGTTTGGATTTCGCTTTGCGAGACACCTCACGCACGAAACGCAGTGCCATGTCGAGATTTAAGAGAAGTAATTCTATTTGTGGCATCTTGGGTCTCTGATCTTGACCTTGTCAGGAGTAGTGTAACGGGGCGGTTCCTTGTTTGGATTTCGCTTTGCGAGACTCCCCACGCACGAAACGTAGTACAAGTTTGAGATTAGAGAGAGGTTTTGCCAATATTCCATGTGCATGATATTAAGAATATAAATTCTTATATTTTAGCCTATATATATATATATATATATATATATATATATATATAGGGGTAACGTATTAAGAATTATAATTCATGAAAATTAAATCGAATCCATTAAGCCTATTATGGCATAATTGTTGTTATCATAATCTAGTAGGATTAGAAAAGGGTGGGTCCTTGGATTATGATGGGATTGTAGCTCTCGTGGGTATAGGCTAGGCCTATGATAAGTTAGGTTGTCCTAAATATGGGGTAATTTAACTAAAACTTGAGGACGCAAATAGGTGCGCGCCTTTAGATGAGAGGTGAGTTGGGGTTCCACGAGAGAGCGATCTCACTTTAATTATGAAATAGAGTGCACCGATAATTATTATGCACGATTAACATACTTGCTAAATATTTTTCACATTCGGGGCTCTGACCCGTTTACCTTTCTCTCCTCCTTGTATATATATATTACCACAGGTATCCTACCGCATGGATGCCGGATGACTTTCTATCCTTGGGAGCCGTGACAGGTGCGGACTGTTGCGGGATGTTTAATGTAGCCGCTTCCTACTTCTTTAAAATTCTAGGTAGGATTTATGTTGTATATCGGGTTGGTACCCAAGGGATATTTATATACATGTTTATATTTATTCCATTTCAGTCATTGTATTGGCTGTGGCCCGACAGCTTATTCGGGCCTATTTTGTGTAGTACATTCGGTTGTTTTTATTTAGTTCATTTTATTTCTAGCATCTCATTTATTTTAGTTCTTTCATGCATCTTTCTTTTCTTTTTAGCGTTAGTTGGTTGGTTGTTGCATATTTTATTTAAATTTTTACATCCCTCTTAATTGGTATCGGGTAGTTAGTCCTATATTATATAGTACCGACAATTGATGTTGAGACTGGATCATCTGAAACTCCTAATTTAATATAGTATAGGGCTGGCCACCCGTTATTATTTTAGGCGGGTTGTGACAGATGGTATCAGAGCATCAGGTTCTAGAATCTTTAGGATCTGTGCGAGTTTCTGCGTTCTTCCGTTAACGTTCTTGACATAAAGCCCTACAAATAGGACTGTTGTGTTAACTGCGTTGTTTTCTTCTGTGAAGTATATTCACTTGAATGACGTTCTGATAACAGTTGCTCTTGCTTCGTTTCAGACGTCGCCTAGATTTTTGTCGTCTAGGAAGGATAGGATTAGAAGTACAATACCCATAGTTTATTTTGGGTACGCTGTAATCGGGGGCATTTGTTTTCCCCGATTTCGGAGGAGTTATTGAGGAGATTTCTAGCAGTGGTTCGAGGTGATTTATCGGCAGTTGAGTAAGAAAGGGAATTTACTCGAATGGCGAATCTTGGTCCTAGTAAGGTAAGTCCGAGGAGAGGCATGTAGTGTAGTCCTTGGGAGATTTAGATTGAGAATCTATTAACCTTCGTTGGGAAACCTAATGTTGGTGACTCTTACTGAGGTGAGGTAGGTGGAGTTGTCCCAATATCAGGAGTATCGCCTTCTAGGATGAGGGAGAATGCCTTTGGAGACTCAGTTTCGTTGTGTGGGACTGAGGGAGTTTTCGGCAGTTGCAATCGCGCATTTCCCTTCAATATGGTTAGGAAGGGTTTTGAGGAAGATGTTTCTCTTGTGAAGAAATAGGCTTAGGGATAATGATTTTCCTGGAAGAAGTTGAGGACCCTGAGTTGAGATTCAAGGACGAGGGGAAACCATTGGGTTATGGAACTATAAGGTAGAATACCTTTATTTGAGTTTAAGTTACGCTTTGTGCGATATTGGGAACGTCGCGTGTGAGGTGTGATGAGTAGCTAGCCGCTACACCGCTAGGGTGTATGAAATTTTTCCTAGAGGAGGAAGTGAGCAAGTGTGGCCTTTATATGGCATCTTTGGAGATGATACACCTTTTCATAACGAAATCGTAGGGAAGTATCCCATTGAGGAAAGAATTTATTTTTACACATAAGTGTTGTTATGATGTATAGGAATTTCATAACTGAGAGGTTCAGAGTTGGGTAGATTTATGGGGAACGGGTAGTTTAGCTCATAGTTGCGCTAGTTTTAAGAACTAGGTATTGAGTAGAGTATTGTATTTGTTGAGGCCTTGTGTTCTAAACATAAGGTATTTGTTTGGCGTGTCGAAAGACGCGGAATATATTTACATCGAATTATTGTATTGGCCCTCGGGCAATATCTAAGATATGAAAGAAAATATTTTTATAAAACCTTAACCCTGGTTCAACTAATCTCAATCCCCGACCTAGCTACACAGTAGTGTATTGGGAGGGTTCCTTGTTTGGATTTCGCTTGCGAGACCTCCCCCGCACAAAGGTGGCTAGTGTCAGGAATTGAGGAAAGTTCTACCATTGGGAAATTTTAAACTTTTATATATTTAGTATATTGTAATTGAGTATATTGCTGAGGGTTATATTATGACCTGTGGCTAATGGAGCTTGGTCATAATTTTATGAGTGGAAACTCGGATACGGGGTGTATGGGCGCCCTGGGTAGTAGTTGCTTTAAAACTATATGGTTCGATATGAGAACCAGGAAGGATCGGTATAGTGATCCTAAGGATTGATGTGAGGACTAGATGATATTGAGGTCCTAGGCATGTCTTAAATTTCGCGGACGAAATTTTTGTAAGGGGGGAAGTATGTAAGAACCCTCGATTTTGGAGACTGAGAAATTAAATTTTGGGAAAATAAAATTTAACTGAATTGGAGAATTTCAAAATTTGGGAATTTAGGCCCAAAAATAGAGAATATTTCAAAGTATTCCGGATGATATTTTTGAGGGTACCATCGATCCCGGGAGGGTTGAGATAGTCAAAATAATTGTCATTGGGTCTTATTTCGGCTCCGGAATGTTTTTAAGTATTTTGACTTGATTTGGAGTAAACGAGTCATTTAAAGTGTGTATTAACATTTAAAATTGGGATTTTGTTTTAAAGGTTCATGAGGCTTACGGATTAATCCATTTCTCATTTGAGAGAAAGAGAGAAAAGCCCTAGAGGGAGAAGAAGAAAGGAAAGAAGAAGAGAGAGAGGAAGAAAGCTTGGGATTTCCGGCCCAACCGCGTCATCGAGGACGATCCAACCTCTACAAATCTGAGGCAAGTGTTTAATCTTGCTAAATAGCTATTTGTGTATTTCATTTCATAATTTGTGGGGTAAAGAAATGGATTTTTGGGTATAAATACCAAAACCTAGATTTTTGGGTTTAAATCTTGAAATCAATGTTATTCTATGGTTTAATCACATATAAATGGTTGGGAGGAGATGTAGGATGGGTTTTCTTGTTAATAACATCATTGGGTTAAAGATTTGGGGGCTTGGTGATGATAATTGGGTATTTAATTTCGTGGGTTTGCTGAGAAAGGGAAATCGGCCAGCTTAACTGGTATGGACGGTCGACCGCGCCTTAAGGGAAAAGCCTACTGCATTTCTTCGTAGGCAAAATTTGGACCCGCGGTCGACCGGGGGTCTGGGACCGGTCGACCGGTCCCCTGTTTTTAGCCCAAAACATAGATTTCTTTTCCCCCTTTTCTTTTGGAGTTTATTCTTAGGGGCTTCCTTAATGGGCTATTTTATGGGTTTGCTAAGATGACTTCTAGCCATTTTTGGTTGGGTTTGTTGATTTGGAGTTTTCTCTTATGAAGTAAGAGATATCTTATTGTTGACTTATAGGGGGTCCCTCACTTAGTACGCGATAGTGGGGACTTCTCGGAATAATTGGATAAGAAATATCCATGTATGTTGTGAAGTTTCTAGGCCGACATTTATGTCAAATCCTATTGAGGATAGGATATTGTGAAGATATAATTCGGGGCCAATTGGAAGAGAATGGTTACATACTCTTTAAGAGCGAGGGGTCTCATATCCTTAGAAATGTTTAGCCTAAGGAAAAATTGATAACTCAATAGGAGTAAGGGTTTCTGAGACTTATTCGAACCATAGGTGGCATTGAGAACGCTTTGGGATCGTACTATCGACTAGAATAAGCGGTAGCACAAATTCTAGTTAGGGTAGTTTACTCGTAATTATGGGGATATGACTACTGAGATTCCAATTCTTGAAATGAGGTTGGAATAAATTGAGGTTTTAGACTATTAAGTCATGTGTGTGCCTATGGTTAAATAGTACTAAGGTAATTAGGTACTGTTGAATATGGATGAAGTGTGTGGTGATGGATTCCTACACACACTCTTGGGTGATAACCCTAATATTGAATATATATGTATAGATATATACATATGGTTTTGGGAGACTATTCATCATAGGAAAAATGATTGAATATGTTTCAAGTGAGGGATTGTATTCACATATCGAGGTACATTTAATGGAAATTGTGGTGACGGCTTGTATATTGAGGATTATGTATACTTATAGCCGGGTTTATATATCTTATACATATGAACGAGAATTAGTTTGTATATATATTGATATAGCGATGTGTGAATATATGTACATATATCTATGTATGAATGTGATTATATGGATATATTTATGTTGTGGACATACATGGTATGGATATTTAAACCGTATATGATGGTTTATTATATTGGATCATATGATGGGATCATATGGATGTATTTATATTGCGTATGTGAGCGATATATATACTTATTTGGTTAAGCATACCCCGCTCATGTTATCATTGGGAAGTTTCCGCGCAGAGGGTGAGCATCCTGACATATAGAGCAGGGTGTGGATATTCCCCAGGTCATAGTCGTCCCTTGTGTTATTATACGATATAGATATATATTTTGGGATGAGACATGGTAGGTATGTTTCGTCTCACTGCCGGCTGGAACTATGACCGCTTCCCGGGACGTCGTGTGTGCGAGTTATCACGAGGTGGGTGTCGTTGATCCCCACCAGGTGGTCCCCAGTTGTTACGTGAGCCGGACTCTGGGAAGATGATAGCATTGATGCAGTTTTATCGGCGCTATATATAGCTTGGTATTGTATGTGCATGGCCATTGTACATCATATATGGTATGTACACTAGGTCATGGGTATGGATGATGGCATGTATATATATATGGTGAGAATAAAATACCTATATATATATTTATATATCCTAGATGAAGGGATATGATATTTCTTTGGGGTACATCTTGGATGATTATGGTGTACCAGATTACTTGGGGGTTGATGTATCGCATTTAAGGAATACTCGGTTACATCATCCCAAGGTTATTATTAGAGATTTTAGTTGTTTTTATATTATAGTTTATAGTTTAGTAGTAATGGTAGTATTATATAGTATGTTTAGGATTATGGATCTCTAGGATCGACATTGCCCAGGAGTAGTGTAACGAGGTGGTTCCTTGTTTGGATTTCGCTTTGCGAGACACCTCACGCACGAAACGCAGTGCCATGTCGAGATTTGAGAGAAGTAATTCTATTTGTGACATCTCGGATCTCTGGTCTTGACCTTGTCAGGAGTAGTGTAACGGGGCGGTTCCTTGTTTGGATTTCGCTTTGCGAGACTCCCCACGCACGAAACGTAGTACAAGTTTAAGATTAAAGAGAGGTTTTGCCAGTATTCCATGTGCATGATATTAAGAATATAAATTCTTATATTTTAGCCTATATATATGTATATATATATATATAGGGGTAACGTATTAAGAATTATAATTCATGAAAATTAAATCAAATCCATTAAGCTTATTATGGCATAATTGTTGTTATCATAATCTAGTAAGATTAGAAAATGGTGGATCCTTGGATTATGATGGGATTGTAGCTCTCGTGGGTATAGGCTAGGCCTATGATAAGTTAGGTTGTCCTAAATATGGGGTAATTTAACTAAAACTTGAGGACGCGAATAGGTGCGCGCCTTTAGATGAGAGGTGAGTTGGGGTTCCACGAGAGAGCGATCTCACTTTAATTATGAAATAGAGTGCACCGATAATTATTATGCACGGTTAATACACTTGCTAAATATTTTTCACATTCGGGGCTCTGACCCGTTTACCTTTCTCTCCTCCTTGTATATATATATTACCACAGGTACCCTACCGCATGGATGCCGGATGACTTTTTATCCAGAGTCTTGGGAGCCGTGACAGGTGCGGACTCTTGCGGGATGTTTAATGTAGCCGCTTCCTACTTCTTTAAAATTCTAGGTAGGATTTATGTTGTATATCGGGTTGGTACCCAAGGGATATTTATATACATGTTTATATTTAATCCATTTCAGTCATTGTATTGGCTGTGGCCCGACAGCTTATTCGGGCCTATTTTGTGTAGTACATTCGGTTGTGTTTATTTAGTTCATTTTATTTCTAGCATCTCATTTATTTTAGTTCTTTCATTCATCTTTCTTTTCTTTTTAGCGTTAGTTGGTTGGTTGTTGCATATTTTATTTAAATTTTTACATCCCGCTTAATTGGTATCGGGTAGTTAGTCCTATATTATATAGTACCGACAGTTGATGTTGAGACTGGATCATCTGAAACTCCTGATTTAATATAGTATAGGGCTGACCACCCGTTATTATTTTAGGCGGGTTGTGACACCATGGGGACGGTTGGGGGTTGTTTCGAGTTTTCACCCTCTAACGCCATGTTTTTAAGCATAAGTCTAGAAATATGCAAATTACCGTCGTATTCTCAGAACGGGAGACCCGCGGCTGCGGGGTCAGTTCCTACGAGTTACATTGGTCCCGTGGGAGGTGCTGGTGCCACCCATGGGACCGTTCGGGGGTTGTTTCGAGTTTTCGCCCTCTAATGCCATATTTTTAAGCCTAAGTCTAGAAATATACAAATTACCATTGTACTCTCAAACCGAGAGTCTTGCGGTTGCATGGTCAGTTCCTACGAGTTACATTGGTCCCGTGGGAGGTGTTGGTGCCACCCACGGGGACGTTCGGGTGCTGTTTCGAGTTTTCACCTTCTAACGCCATGTTTTGCTTAAGTCTAGAAATATGAAAATTACCGTCGTATTCACAAGCCGGGAGTCCCGCGGCTGCGCGGTTAGTTCCTACGAGTTACATCGGTCCCGTGGGAGGTGTTGGTGCCACACACGCGGCCGTTCGGGGGTTATTTGAGTTTTCACCCTCTGATGCCATGTTTTTAAACCTAAGTTTAGAAATATGCAAATTATCATCGCACTCTCAAATTGGGAGTCTCGCGACTTCATGGTTAGTTCCTACGAGTTACATTGATCCCGTGGGAGGTATTGGTGCCACCCACGGGGACGTTCGGTGGCTGTTTCGAGTTTTCACCCTCTAACGCCATGTTTTGCTTAAGTCTAAAAATATGCAAATTATCGTCGTATTCTCAAATCGGGAGTCTCGCGGCTACGCGTTCAATTCTTACAAGTTACATTGGTCCCGTGGGAGGTGTTGGTGCCACCCACGGGGACGGTCGGGGGTTGTTTCGAGTTTTCACCCTCTAACGCCATATTTTTAAGCCTAAGTCTAGAAATATGTAAATAATCGTCGTACTCTCAAACCGAGAGTCTCGCGGCTGCGTGGTCAATTCCTATGAGTTACATTGGTCCCGTGAGAGGTGTTGGTGCCACCGATGGAGCCGTTCGGGGGTGGTTTCGAGTTTTCACCCTCTAACGCCATGTTTTTAAGCCTAAGTCCAAAAATATTCAAATTACCGTCGTACTCTCAAACCGAGAGTTCCGCGGCTGCGTGGTCAGTTCCTACGAGTTACATTGGTCCCGTGGGAGGTGTTTGTGCCACCCAAGGGGACGTCCGGGGCCTGTTTCGAGTTTTCGCCCTATAACGCCATGTTTTTCTTAAGTCTAGAAATATGAAAATTACCGTCGTACTCTCAAACCGGGAGTCTCGCGTGTGCGCGGTCAGTTCCTATGAGCTACATTGGTCCCGTTGGAGGTGTTGGTTCCACCCACAGGGACGTTCGGGGGCTGTTACGAGTTTTCACCCACTAACGCCATGTTTATTAGCCTAAGTCTAGAAATATGCAAATTACCATCGTATTCTCAAACCGGGAGAGCCGCGGCTGCTGGGTCAGTTCCTAAAAGTTACATTAGTCCCGTGGGAGGTGTTGGTGCCACCCACGGGGACGTTCGGGGGCTGTTTTGAGTTTTCACCCTCTAACGCCATGTTTTGCTTAAGTCTAGAAATATGCAAATTACCGTCGTATTCTCAAACCGGGAGTTCCGCCTCTGCGCGATCAGTTCCTATGAGTTACATTGGTCCCGTGGGAGGTGTTGGTTCCACCCATGAGGACGGTCGGGGGTTGTTTCAAGTTTTCACCCTCTAACGCCATGTTTTTAAGCCTAAGTCTAGAAATATGCAAATTACCTTTATATTCTCAAACTGGGAGACCCGCGGCTATGGGGTCAGTTAATACGAGTTACATTGGTCCCGTGGGAGGTGTTGGTGCCACCTACGAGGACGTTCGGGGTCTATTTGGAGTTTTCACCCTCTAACGCCATGTTTTTAAGCTTAAGTCTAGAAATATGTAAATTATCATCGTATTCTCAAATCGGGAGTTTCGCGGCTGCGCGGTCAGTTCCTACTAGTTACATTGGTCCCATGGGAGGTGTTGGTGCCACCCACGGGGACGGTCGCGGGGTGTTTCGAGTTTTCACCCTTTAACGCCATGTTTTTAAGCCTAAGTCTATAAATATGCAAATTACCATCGTACTCTCAAATCGAGAGTCTCGCGGCTGCGTGGTCCGTTCCTACGAGTTACATTGGTCCCGTGGGAGGTGTTGGTGCCACCCACGGATACGGTCGGGGGCTGTTTCGAGTTTTCACCCTCTAACGCCATGCTTTTAAGCCTAAGTCTATAAATATTTAAATTATCGCCGTTTTCTCAAACTGGGAGACCCGCGGCTGAGGGGTCAGGTCCTATGAGTTACATTGGTCTCGTGGGAGGTGTTGGTGCCACCCACGGGGACGTTCAGGGGTTCTTTCGAGTTTTCACCCTCTAATGCCATGTTTTTTAGCTTAAGTCTAGAAATATCCAAATTACCGTCGTATTCTCAAACTGGGAGTCACGCGGCTGCGCGATCAGTTCCTACGAGTTACATTGGTCCCGTGGGAGGTATTGGAGCCACCCACGGGGACGGTCGGGGGTTGTTTCGAGTTTTCACCCTCTAACGCCATGTTTTTAAGCCTAAGTCTAGAAAATTGCAAATTACCGTCGTACTCTCAAACCGGGAGTCCCGCGACTGCGTGGTCAGTTCTTATGAGTTACATTGGTCCCGTGGGAAGTGTTGGTGCCACCCACGTGGACGGTCGGGGGCTGTTTCAAGTTTCCACTCTCTAACGCCATGTGTTTAAGCCTAAGTCTAGAAATATGAAAATTAACCTCGTATTCTCAAACCGAAAGACCCGCGGCTGCGAGGTTAGTTCCTGTGAGTTACATTGGTCCCATGGTAGTTGTTGGTGCCACCCACGGGGCCGTTCAGGGGCTGTTTCGAGTTTTCATCCTCTAACGCCATGTTTTGCTTAAGTCTATAAATATGCAAATTACCTTTGTATTGTCAAACCGGAAGTCTCGCGGCTGCGCGATCAGTTCCTATGAGTTATATTGGTCTCGTGGGAGGTGTTGGTGCCATCCACGGGGACGGTCGGGGGTTGTTTCGAGTTTTCACCCACTAACGCCATGTTCTTAAGCCTAAGTCTAGAAATATGTGAATTACCATCGTACTCTCAAATCGGGAGTCCCGTGGCTGCGTGGTCAGTTCCTACGAGTTACATTGGTCTCGTGGGAGGTGTTGGAGCCACCCACGGGGACGGTCGGGTGCTGTTTCGAGTTTTCACCCTCTAACGCCATGTTTTTAAGCTTAAGTATAGAAATATGTAAATTACCGTCGTATTCTCAAACTGGGAGACCCGCGGCTGCGGGGTCAGTTCCTACGAGTACATTGGTCCCGTGGGTGGTGTTGGTGCCACCCACGGGGCCGTTCGGGGGCTGTTTCGAGTTTTCACCCTCTAACGCCATGTTTTTAAGCCTGAATCTGAAAATATGCAAATTACCGTCGTATTCTCAAACCGGCAGACCCACGGTTGTGGGGTCAGTTCCTACGAGTTACCTTGGTCCCATGGGAGGGTTTGGTGCCACCCACGGGGCCGTTCGGGGGCTGTTTCGTGTTTTCACCGTCTAACGCCATGTTTTGCATAAGTCTAGAAATATGCAAATTACCATCATATTCTCAAACTGGGAGTCCTGCGGCTGCGCGGTCAGTTCCTACAAGTTACATTAGTCCCGTGGGAGGTCTTTGTGCCACCCACGGGGTCGTTCGGGGGTTATTTTGAGTTTTCACCCTCTAACGCCATATTTTTTAGCCTAAGTCTAGAATATTGTAAATTACCGTTGTACTCTCAAATCGGGAGTCCCGCGGCTGCGTGGTCAGTTTCTACGAGTTCATTGATCTCGTGGGAGGTGTTGGTTCCACCCACGGGGACGGTCGGGGGCTGTTTCGAGTTTTCACCCTCTAACGCCATGTTTTTAAGTCTAAGTCTAAAAATATGCAAATTACCGTCGTATTCTCAAATCGGGAGTCCTGCGGCTGTGCGGTCAGTTCCTACGAGTTACATTGGTCCTGTGGGAGGTGTTGGTGCCCCCCCACGGGGTCGTTCGGGTGTTGTTTTGGGTTTTCACCCTCTAACACCCTATTTTTAAGCCTAAGACTTGAAATATGCAAATTACCGTCGTATTCTCAAACCGGGAGTCCCGCGGCTGCGCCACTAAACTCGTTAGAAATACTGGTCTTGATTGTAATAGATTATCTTAAGTGGATTATGAATTTTACATTATATTTTTTTCACTAAAGGCATGATAGCGTATAATCAATCCCACCTATATAATAGGAGTGTTACCTCATTAGGATATTTCACTATTTCAATAAAATATATCATAGGAGGGTACAATCTCAATCTAACAAAATATATCATTTAACTTGTACCCAAAATATGTCATTTAACAAAATATATCTTTTAAATTTTTGGCCATGGACAATAAGGAAGTTAGTGGTCAGGAATTTCTATGAGTATCAAAGCAACTGTATTTATTTTGTCTAAGAAAGTATATTTACAATGTGAAATGACGTTCACCTGTAATCAATGCATGCCACTATAATGTCTCTTTCGGCTAACTGCTATCGAAAAAGAGAACCCCAAGCTTTATACCTACATTACCAAAGAATACAGAGACCTCAATGGGAATTACCTCAATAGGAATTACCTGAATAGTGTGAAATGAGTCATCAACATCAATTTGATAACATCATTTCACGAATACAAAATGTAAAATTGAAAAATAAATGAAAACCAATCCAAGTAGGCAATATGTAAACCTCAATCCGCTTGCTTTCAATATGTAAACCAATCCATAGAGAATGCATATATGCTGATGCATATGTGCATATATGCAAGCATATATGCATATATGCAGATGCATATATGCATATATGCAGATATGCTGTCGGGTTTTTAAAACCATACATATAACGTGTTTTTATAAAACATTAACAAATGAATATCGATCCACGTTGTCTAATTTAATAAAATAAAAGGCAAATTTATATCTATAGCGGGAGTTGTCTGACCCGAGATGCTGGCAGAAGATGTCGTTCCCGGATAGGTGTAAACGAAGACGATCCTAACAGACATTGTGTCGGGTTTTTGCCTTCTAATGCCATGTTTCTAAGCTCAAGTTTAGTAATACGCAAATTATCATCGTATTCTCAAATCGGCAGTCCCATGATCGTGCGGTCAGTTGCTACGAGTTACATTGGTCCCGTGGGAGGTGTTGGTGCCACCCACGGGGCCGTTCGGGGGGCTATTTTGGGTTTTCGTCCTCTAACTCCATTTTCTTAAGCTTAAGTCTAGATATTTTCAAATTATCAACGTATTCTCAAATCGGGAGTTCCGCGATCACGCGGTCAGTTCCTACGAATTACATTGGTCCCGGGCGAGCTGTTGGCGCCACTCACGGGGCCGTTCAGGGGTTGTTTCGGGTTTTCACCCACTAACGCCATGTTTTTAAGCCTAGGATAAGAAATATGCAAATTAACATCGTATTCTCAAATCGGGGGTCCCGTGATCGCACGGTCAGTTCCTACGAGTTACATTGGTCCCGTGTGAGGTGTTGGTGCCACTTATGGGGCCTTTCGAGGGCTGTTTTGGCTTTTCACCCAATAACGCCATGTTTTTAAGCCTAAGTCTAGATATATGCAAATTATCGTCTTATTCTCAAATCGGGAGTCCCGCGGATGCGTGGCCAGTTCCTACGAGTTACATTGGTCCCGTGGGAGGTGTTGGTGCCACCCACAGGGACGGTCGGGGGCTGTTTCGAGTTTTCACCCTCTAACGCCATGTTTTTAAACCTAAGTCTAGAAATACGCAAATTACCATCGTATTCTCAAATCAGGAGACCCGCGACTGCGGGGTCAGTTCCTATGAGTTACATTGGTCCCGTGGGAGGTGTTGGTGCCACCTTCGGGGCCGTTCGGGGGATGTTTCGAGTTTTCACCCTTTAACGCCATGTTTTGCTTAAGTCTAGAAATATGCAAATTACGGTCGTATTGTCAAAGTGGAAGTCTTACGACTACGCGGTCAGTTCCCACGAGTTACATTGGTACCGTGGGAGGTGTTGGTGCCACCCACGGGGACGGTCGGGGGTTGTTTCGAGTTTTCACCCTCTAACGCCATGTTTTTAAGCCTAAGTCTAGAAATATGCAAATTACCGTCGTACTCTTAAACCGGGAGTCCCGCGGATGCGTGGTCAGTTCCTACGAGTTACATTGGTCCCGTGGGAGGTGTTGGAGCCACTTACGGGGACGGTCGGGGGCTATTTCGAGTTTTCACCCTCTAACGCCATGTTTTTAAGCCTTAGTCTAGAAATATGCAAATTACCATCGTATTCTGAAACTGGGAGACCCGCGGCTGCAGGGTCAGTTCCTACGAGTACATTGGTCCCGTGGGTGGTGTTGGTGCCACCCATGGGGCCGTTCGGAGGCTGTTTCGAGTTTTCACCCTCTAACGCCATGCTTTTAAGCCTGAGTCTAGAAATATACAAATTACGATCGTATTCTCAAACCGGGAGACCCGCGGCTGCGGGGTCAGTTCCAACGAGTAACCTTGGTCCTGTGGGAGGTGTTGGTGCCACCCAGGTGGCCGTTCGGGGGCTATTTCGAGTTTTCACCCTCAAACGCCATGTTTTGCTTAAGTCTAGAAATATACAAATTACCGTCGTATTCTCAAATCGGGAGACCCGCGGCTGCGGGGTCAGTTCCTACGAGTACATTGGTCCCATGGGTGGTGTTGGTGCCACCCATGGGGCTGTTTCTAGTTTTCACCCTCTAACGCCATGTTTTTAAGCATAAGTCTAGAAATATGCAAATTACCGTCATATTCTCAAATAGGGAGACCCGCGACTGCGGGGTCAGTTCCTACGAGTTACCTTGGTCCCGTGGGAGGTGTTGGTGCCACACAGGTGGCCGTTAAGGGGCTGTTTCGTGTTTTCACCCTCTAACGCCATGTTTTACTTAAGTTTAGAAATATGCAAATTACAGTCGTATTCTCAAACTGGGAGTCCCGCGACTACGCGATCAGTTCCTACGAGTTACATTAGTCCCGTGGGAGGTGTTGGTGCCACCCACGCAGTCGTTCGGGTGTTGTTTCGAGTTTTCACCATCTAACGCCATGTTTTACTTAAGTTTAGAAATATGCAAATTACAGTCGTATTCTCAAACTGGGAGTCCCGCGACTACACGGTCAGTTCCTACGAGTTACATTAGTCCCGTGGGAGGTATTGGTGCCACCCACGCAGCCGTTCGGGTGTTGTTTCGAGTTTTCACCATCTAATGCCATGTTTTTAAGCCTAAGTCTAGAAATATATAAATTACCTTAGTACACTCAAACCGGGAGTCCCGCGACTGTGTGATCAGTTCCTACGACTTATATTGGTCTCGTGGGAGGTGTTGGTGCCACCCACGGGGATGGTCGGGGGCTGTTTCGAGTTTTCACCCTCTAACGTCATGTTTTTAAGCCTAAGTCTAGAAATATGCAAATTACCTTCGTATTCTCAAATCGGGAGTCCCGCGACTGTGCAGTCAGTTCCTACGAGTTACATTGGTCCCGTGGGAGGTGTTGGAGCCACCCACGGGGACGGTCGGGGGCTGTTTCGAGTTTTCACCCTCTAATGCCATGTTTTTAAGCCTATGTCTAGAAATACGCAAATTACCATCGTATTCTCAAATTGGGAGACCTGCGGCTGCGGGGTCAGTTCCTATGAGTTACATTGGTCCCGTGGGAGGTGTTGGTGCCACCTTCGGGGCCGTTCGGGGGATGTTTCGAGTTTTCACCCTTTAACGCCATGTTTTGCTTAAGTCTAGAAATATGGAAATTACGGTCGTATTGTCAAAGTGGAAGTCTTACGACTGCGCGGTCAGTTCCTACGAGTTACATTGGTCCCGTGGGAGGTGTTGGTGCCACCCACGGGGACGGTCGGGGGTTGTTTCGAGTTTTCACCCTCTAACGCCATGTTTTTAAGCCTAAGTCTAGAAATATGCAAATTACCGTCGTACTCTTAAACCGGGAGTCCCGCGGATGCATGGTCAGTTCTTACGAGTTACATTGGTCCAGTGGGAGGTGTTGGAGCCACCCACGGGGACGGTCGGGGGCTATTTCGAGTTTTCACCCTCTAACGCCATGTTTTTAAGCCTTAGTCTAGAAATATGAAAATTACCGTCGTATTCTAAAACCGGGAGACCTGCGACCGCAGGGTCAGTTACTACGAGTACATTGGTCCCGTGGGTGGTGATGGTGCCACCCATGGGGCCGTTCGGGGGCTGTTTCGAGTTTTCACCCTCTAACGCCATGCTTTTAAGCCTAAGTCTAGAAATATGCAAATTACGGTCGTATTCTAAAATCGGGAGACCCGCGGCTGCGGGGTCAGTTCTTACGAGTTACCTTGGTCTCGTGAGAGGTTTTGGTGCCACCCAGGTGGCCGTTCGGGGGCTGTTTCGAGTTTTCACCCTCTAACGCCATGTTTTGCTTAAGTCTAGAAATATACAAATTACCGTCGTATTCTCAAACCGGGAGACTCGCGGCTGCAGGGTCAGTTCCTACGAGTACATTGGTCCCATGGGTGGTGTTGGTGCCACCCATGGGGCTGTTCGGGGGCTATTTCTTGTTTTCACCCTCTAACGCCATGTTTTTAAGCATAAGTCTAGAAATATGCAAATTACCGTCGTATTCTCAAATAGGGAGACCCGCGGCTGCGGGATCAGTTCCTACGAGTTACCTTGGTCCCGTGGGAGGTGTTGGTGCCACCCAGGTGGCCGTTCAGGGGCTGTTTCGTGTTTTCACCCTCTAACGCCATGTTTTACTTAAGTTTAGAAATATGCAAATTTTCGTCGTATTCTCAAACTGGGAGTCCCGCGACTGCGCGGTCAGTTCCTACGAGTTACATTAGTCCCGTGAGAGGTGTTGGTGCCACCCACGCAGTCGTTCGGGTGTTGTTTCGAGTTTTCACCATCTAACGCCATGTTTTTAAGCCTAAGTCTAGAAATATACAAATTACCTTCGTACTCTCAAACCGGGAGTCCCGTGGCTGCGTGATCAGGTCCTACGACTTACATTGGTCTCGTGGGAGGTGTTGGTGCCACCCACGGGGATGGTCGGGGGCTGTTTCGAGTTTTCACCCTCTAATGCCATGTTTTTAAGTCTAAGTCTAGAAATATGCAAATTACCGTCGTATTCTCAAATCGGGAGTCCCGCGGCTTTGCAGTCAGTTCCTACGAGTTACATTGGTCCCGTGGGAGGTGTTGGAGCCACCCACGGGGACAGTCGGGGGTTATTTCGAGTTTTCACCCTCTAACGCCATGTTTTTAAGCCTTATTCTAGAAATATGCAAATTACCGTCGTATTCTAAAACCAGGAGACCCGCGGCTACGGGGTCAGTTCCTACGAGTACATTGATCCCCGTGGGTGGTGTTGGTGCCACCCATGGGGCCGTTCGGTTGCTGTTTCGAGTTTTCACCCTCTAACGCCTTGTTTTTAAGCCTAAGTCTAGAAATATGCAAATTATCGCCGTATTCTCAAACCGGGAGATCCGCGACTGCGGGGTCAGTTTCTACGAGTTACCTTGGTCCCGTGGGAGGTCTTGGTTCCACCCAGGTGGCCGTTCGGGGGTTGTTTCGAGTTTTCACCCTCTAACACCATGTTTTGCTTAAGTCTAGAAATATGAAAATTACCATCGTATTCTTAAAGTGGGAGACCCGCGGCTGTGGGGTCAGTTCCTACGAGTACATTGGACCCGTGGGTGGTGTTGGTGCCACCCATGGGGCTGTTCGGGGGTTGTTTCGAGTTTTCACCCTCTAACGCCATCTTTTTAGGCCTAAGTCTAGAAATATGCAAATTACCGTCGTATTCTCAAATCGGGAGACCCGCGGCTGCGGGGTCAGTTCCAACGAGTTACCTTGGTCCCGTGGGAGGTGTTGGTGCCACCCAGGTGGCCGTTCGGGGGCTGTTTCGTGTTTTCACCCTCTAACGCCATGTTTTGCTTAAGTCTAGAAATATGAAAATTACCGTCGTATTCTCAAACCGGGAGTCCCGCGGCTGTGCGCCCAGTTCCTACGAGTTATATTATTCCCGTGGGAGGTGTTGGTGCCACCCATGGGGCCGTTCGGGTGTTGTTTCGAGTTTTCACCATCTAACGCCATGTTTTTAAGCCTAAGTCTAGAAATATGCAGATTACCTTCGTACTCACAAACCGGGAGTCCCGCGACTGCATGGTCAGTTCCTACGAGTTACATTGGTCTCGTGGGAGGTGTTGGTACCACCCACGAGGATGGTCGGGGGCTGTTTCGAGTTTTCACCCTCTAACGCCATGTTTTTAATCCTAAGTCTCGAAATATGAAAATTACCGTCGTATTCTCAAATCAGGAGTCCCTTGGACATGCGGTCAGTTCCTAAGAGTTACATTGGTCCCATGGGAGGTGTTGGTGCCACCCATGGGGTCGTTCGGGTGTTGTTTTGGGTTTTCACCCTCTAACGCCCTATTTTTAAGCCTAAGACTAGAAATATGCAAATTACCGTCATATTCTCAAACCGGGAGTCCCGCGGCTGCGCCACTAAACTCGTTGGAAATACTGGTCTTGTTTGTAATAGATTATCTTAAGTGGATTATGAATTCTACATTATATTTTTTTCACTAAAGGCATGATAGCGTATAATCAATCCCACCTATATAATAGGAGTGTTACCTCATTAGGATATTTCACTATTTGAATAAAATATATCATAGGAGGGTACAATCTCAATCTAACAAAATATATCATTTAACTTGTACCCAAAATATATCATTTAACAAAATATATCTTTTAAATTTTTGGCCATGGACAATAAGGAAGTTAGTGGTCAGGAATTTCTATGAGTATCAAAGCAATTGTATTTATTTTGTCTAAGAAAGTATATTTACAATGTGAAATGACGTTCACCTGTAATCAATGCATGCCACTATAATGTCTCTTTCGGCCAACTGCTATCGAAAAAGAGAACCCCAAGCTTTATACCTACATTACCAAAGAATACAGAGACCTCAATGGGAATTACCTCAATAGTGTGAAATGAGTCATCAACAACAATTTGATAACATCATTCCACGAATACAAAATGTAAAATTGAAAAATAAATGAAAACCAATCCAAGTAGGCAATATGTAAATCACGATCCGCTTGTTTCAATATGTAAACCAATCCATAGAGAATGCATATATGCTGATGCATATGTGCATATATGCAGCATATATGCAACCTGCATATATGCATATGCATATATGCTGTCAGGTTTTTAAAACCATACATATAACGGTATTTTATAAAACATGAACAAATGAATATCGATCCACGTTGTCTAATTTAATAAAATAAAAAGGCAAATTTATATCTATAGCGGGAGTTGTCTGACCCGAGATGCTGGCAGAAGATGTCGTTCCCGGATAGGTGAAAAACATTGGAAATATACCTATTAGTTAACAGACGCTTTCACATCGTTGGTTGCTACTATTCATTTCATACTCGAAGAGATGATCTTACTGTCGGTGTAGTAAACGAAGACGATCCTAACGGGCATTGTGTCGGGTTTTTGCCTTCTAATGCCATGTTTTTAAGCTCAAGTTTAGTAATACGCAAATTATCATCGTATTCTCAAACCGGCAGTTCCATGATCGTGCGATCAGTTCCTACGAGTTACATCGGTCCCGTGGGAGGTGTTGGTGCCACCCACGGGGCCGTTCGGGGGATATTTGGGGTTTTCGTCCTCTAACGCCATTTTCTTAAGCCTAAGTTTAGATATTTTCAAATTATTAACGTATTCTCAAATCGGGAGTCCCGCGATCACGCGATTAGTTCCTACGAGTTACATTGGTCCCGTGCGAGCTGTTGGTGCCACTCACGGGGTCGTTCAGGGGCTGTTTCGGGTTTTTACCCACTAACGCCATGTTTTTAAGCCTAAGACTATAAATATGAAAATTATCGTCGTATTCTCAAACCGAGGGTCCCGTGATCGCGCGGTCAGTTCCTACGAGTTACATTGGTCCCGTGCGAGGTGTTGGTGCTACTCACGGGGCCGTTCGGGGGCTGTTTTGGTTTTTCACCCACTAACGCCATGTTTTTAAGCCTAAGTCTAGATATATGCAAATTACCATCGTATTCTCAAATCGGGAGTCCCGTGATCGCACTGGCAGTTCTTACGAGTTACATTGGTCCTATGGGAGGTGTTGGTGCCACTCACGGGGTCTTTTGGGGGCTGTTTCGAGTTTTTGCCCTCTAAAGCCAAACGATAAAGATAAATAAATGAAAACATATCTATTATAAACAAAAGAACCGATAAATCACCTACCATTTGCACAAATAGAAGGACATTACACTTAAAAGTAGCTGAAATTCATAAATTAATGTAAAGTGCTAATACAATGTCAATATCATAATAGGCTACGAATAAGATTGATGAGGATAAAATAATATTTTGATAATCAATCTTCCTCTAAATCAACTAAAAGATCCTTCAAATTAGGGTTGTCATCAAGAGCTGACTGGAACTCTTTAGGTGCCTTTAATGCGTCTACTTCAGTAGTCATACCCTTTGGTGCATGCACAACAATAGACCAATTGTCATCGTTTATGCACTTCGAGTAGAATACCTTCTTTACGTTCTGAAAGGCACAAATAAAAGGCCCGTCGACTATGCGGTCTTTAGTCTTCAGCTTTGATAAATCTACCATAATACGTTTGGAGTCGGGATCAACTTTGCAAGCATTCGTTGTATCCTCCACCTTTACCCAATCACAATAGAATACGGTTTCTATGAAATCCAAGTAATCAAGTTCTAGGATTTGTTGAATTATCCCATAATAGGTTAGCACCGTATTCTTTGGATTTTTATCACTTTTGCTAGAGATACAGGTGGTCAAGGAAGAAATTGATATTCCACTGTTTTGCGTCAAAATCGTTTCCTCATATAGATATGAAATGAAATCAAAACCGTTGGTGCAAACTTTCTTAAACTCTTTCGCACGAAAACTAGGACCTTTTTCTAGGCGTGCAAGTCTGGAAGAGACATAACCTCTTTTTAGAAGTTGCATTTATTAATGAATTTGTATTAGGACATGTTTTTACCACACATGAATAAATAACCGCACACATAAGATGTGAAAAGTACCTCTTTTGACACCCATGCCCTAAAGTCAGTTGTCGTCCAATTTCTCCTTTGATTTTGGATAATTTCGTTCTCGTACTTCCTACCGAAAAATTATAGAGTTTAGATCATAAAATAAAAAATACATATAATCAAAGAAGAAGAATTCAGTAGATACTCACTCTCTCCAGTCTTGGACTTCATCTTGCGATTCGATGACATGACGAGTTAACGTTGCTTGCTTGTATTGTAGGTTTGTGAGTTTCACCTCTTTAGGGTTCCCAAATGATAATTCTTCCTCAAACTCGTCAGGTTCCTCTATCACTCATTCTCCACGAGGGTTAAACCTCCCCACCTCTTTTTCTAGCATATGTTCCCTAGCGTATAGCGATGATTCCACCGTTACGTATTGTTCACCAATCAAACCTCCAATATACTGTGTATTCTTTCCATAATCTTTGAAGGTTTTCATCAAGCGCTCAAAAGGATACATCCAACGATACCTCACGGGACCACATAATAAAGCTTCATCGCATAAATGCACAAGCAGGTGGATACTGATATCGAAGAATGACGAAGGAAAATATTTCTCTAATACACAAACTGCCTCAGCTAAAGTTGATTTCGCAGCTTTAATGTGCCTTCTGTTCACCACTTTTGCACAAAATAGGGTAAAACACAAACTTATTTGCATAATTGCCCGACGGAGATCTTTGTGTTCAGAGAAGCAATGCCGAAATAACAGCGGGATAAATTGAATGATTACGTGCCAGTCGTGAGACTTGCACTGTTTCAAGTCATTTGCTTGGTAGCTTACTACCCTACGTAAATTACCAGAATAATCAGTTGGAGTCTTCAAGTTGAACAATGTGTCTAAGAGGATCTTCTTCTCACTAGTAGTCAAAGTGAAAGCAGTCGGGGGGATAGAAATTCTTTCTTTCGTTGGATCATTTTTTAACCATAGTTTCTTCTTTATTTTCGTATCCTGTAGATCTCGGCAGGCACGCTCTCCATCTTTGGAATGAGATCCACCCAGACATGTTCCTATCAAATGTTCTGCAACATTCTGCTCTGTGTGCATCACGTCAATTATATGCCTTACAAGATGATCTTTCCAATACGGAAAATAAAAAATATTGACCGTCTGGACCATGGATTCTCTTTATTAGGGTCGTTCGGATCCTCCCTAGCTTTACGCTTCAGGTTTACAAACTGGGGGTGTTTGCCTACGTAATTATTCCCCGCAGTCGCAGTCGCAGCCGCCGCCTTCTCCTCAATTTGCTGACCAGAAAGTCGAATATGTGTCGTTCTGCGCTCGTGACCGACTGGCATAAAGTTAGACTTGTCGTTCCTAAAAGGGTGACTGGTCGGCAGAATCTACGATAACCCGTGTAACTCATCTTACCACTATGTTTTAACCAACATGCTTCAGTTTCCTCCCCACATATGGGACATCCATAATAACCATGAACATTACATCCGGACAAGGTCCCATAAGTAGGAAGATCGTGGATCGCCCACATCACCATTGCTTTAAGTTTGAACTCTTCACCCTTATGAGAATCGAACTCCATCACGCCTTTATCCCACAACTCTTTAAGTTCTTTGATTAATGGTTCTAAGAATATATCAATATCATCATTGGGAGCCTTCGGCCCGAGTATCAATAAAGATAACAATGTGAACTCCTTTCTCATGCATAATGTCGGAGGAAGACTTAAAGGCGCCATAAGAACTGGCCAATAACTCTGACTAGTACTTAAATTACCGAAAGGGTTAAACCCATCGGTTGAGATTTCAAGATGAACGTTGCCCAGTTCCTTTGCAAATTTATGGTGTTGTGCATTTGAAATTTTCCAGATGAGTGAATCAATCGGATGACGCATCAAATTCCCACCCACCTCGCATCGAGCATGCCATGTCATGGCCTCCGCTATCCACGGTACAGTAAAAAAATGTTTTAACCGTGGCCCAAGTGGAAAATACTTCAAAACCTTTTATGGGACTTGCGAGCACTTGCGATTTTTGCATGTTTGGCATTTCCATTCTCACAAACCATATATCTAGGCTCACTGCATACAGGACATTCATCCTTCTCTTCGTGCTCGTTCTGGTACAATATGCAATCATACTTGCAAGCATGAATAGATTTGTATTTCAAACCTAAACCCTTTAAACTCTTCTTCATGGTAGGATAATTGTCTGGTAATATGTTCTCTTTGGGGAGAATTTCTTTAACCCACTTAAGAATTCCGGTTACACTGTTTCCAGAAAAACCAAATTAACTCTTCAAATTATGCAAACCAATCATTGCATATAATACCGAGTGATCTTCATCGCAATCTTTATACAATGGTCTCGTCGTATCGGCTTTCAACCGTATGTATTCCCGATCTCCTAGTAGTTCAGCATCAATTTGTTCATTTACTTGGTCATAATGCGCATTATTTGTATCCATAGGTTGGTGGTTTTGTTGGTTGTGGAGTCCGTATGCATCATCAATTAAGTCGGTCAATGGACGATGTGTTGGTGAACCATGTACCACTTTTACTCCTTGAGGTTCTGTTACACGGTCGGGTGTCAGTAATTCTTCTGGAACATAAGGTACAACTTTTTCACCATGGTATGTCCATATTATATAGTCTTGACAGATTCCCCACTTTAGTAAATGCAACTCAACAACTTTCAATGACTTATATTTTCCGTTAATACAATGAGTACACGGACACGAAATCTTCTCACTTTTAAGATTTTTGGAAGCGTATTTAACAAATTCATAAACGCCCTTTACATGATTATTTGATATCCGGTTAGTCTCTCCCATCCACTCTTTGTATTGTGGGAAATACATGTAATAATCTTCAAATTTCAGTCCCGTGGTAATAGGTTAAAAAATATTATTACAACTGAAACAAAAAGAATATTCTTACAACTGAAACAAAAAAAATATCATTCCAAACGAAACAAAATCAATTTTCTTACAACTGAAACACAAAAATATCAGTCCAACTGAAGCGAAACCAATATTTTTACAACTAAAACAAAAAAAAATTATTACAACTGAAACGAAAGAAAATATTATTGAATCTTGGCCAACAGATAAAGTAGCCAAGTAGTAAAAGATTTTGCATAATTCCTCAATTCCATCCCATCCCCGTTGTTAACGTACACAGGTACATCTCCGCAGCCGTTGTATATTTCATACACCATTATTTTAGCCTCACCCTTCTCCAAAGGTTGGTGATGTACTAGAGTTCCAGGGAACCGTGGAGATGAGTATGCACACGCCAACAAACCTCGAATTTCTCATGTCCTTGATATAGTACTCTTCACCATAGTCACTATGAGTTGTTGACGATGATCCGAGCCCCGTGATTAACGGAGGTGCAGGGGAGGGGAATGTTGGAGGATGAGGCATTTGAGAGGGGAATATTGGAGGGGAATGATGTGTGAAACCTTGAGTAGGAGTAGGGTAAGGGTAACCTTGAGGAGGCATTGGGGGCCTATAACTTTCAAAAAAGTTCACAAGTTTCCCAATTTGATTTGTCAATAATCCCAGGGTATTTTTAATCTCGTGGACATCCCCATCGGTCTTCAATTGGTGCTCCTTTTGGGATGATATACAATTCTTGACCGAAAAAAGCTCGTACACAAGAGGTGCAATGTGTTGAAGTTTTGTTTTTGGCATATGTGAGCCAACACCTCTTGTCCTCCCCCTTTTGTCCTTTCCAAAGGTCTGTGTCAGGGTATTATTTTTAAAGTCAAAGTCATCAGTAGGGCTCGAATCGGATTGACTGCTGATGGCCTCTATTGATTCCAGTGTCTTAGCCAAGTGCGACGGGAATTTATTATCTTTGTCCCGTCGAGCATGAAGGAATAAGTTGGACCGATTTGGGTGTTTACCGGCATCTGGACCATCTTTTGTCCTACTCTCCCATTCATTCTTCAAATCCACATATGATTTGGATCCCAGCCTATGGATATCAGTTTTTTGTGCCCTATTTTTTTGTTTTGATCCCTCTGGACCAACTTTTTTTCCTTCGCCTCATTCTCCAAAAACGTATTCCACTGATCCAACGGTATTTTAACATTGGGAGGCACTCTATCTTTCAAAGCCAAAATATATGAACTCGCTGCCTCTTTCGGGAAATGTTTCTTCTGAAGGTTTCTCCTGTATGTCCTCAATCCTTCAGCAACCCGAGATAGTACCTTATTCATGGAACGGTCAGGAAATGAGAAATGCTTGCAAAGTTGGTCATGTATGTCATCTTTGACAGCTTGATCAACAAGGTTCCAATTGTCTGGTCCACCGACTCCCACGTTCATTTTTCCCAGCGACAAGCACCGGGCTTTAAAGTTCAGCACGTCATTCCTATCACCCGTCGGGTTATTCCCGAGAAGGGAGAAGCCAATAGGCTTCTTTTCATTTGAGCGAGAGGCATCAGGAGTGTTGGATGAGGGAGTTAAAGCAACGGGAGTGCTGGATTGGGGCGCAGGAGCACTTGGAGTTGGACTTGGTGAGGAGTGAACCATTGGTGGAGTTGTGAATTGCTCAGCCATTGGTGTTGAGAATCCGGGTTCTGCACGAGACCGCAAACCTCATTGTGGTGTCACCTCGGCACTTGGTACCCTTGGGTTGTTTCCTTTTGACATTATCTACAAAAATTAAAAAATATAAGTGACTAAATAATTATAGTAATATGAAATTATAACTAATTAATCAAGCTTAATTAGTTATATATATATAGATAGCTAGATAGCTTTTTAAAGTAAGGCTTTAGAATAAGTTCAATGTATCTGATCTCCATCCATTCGGTATTAGTTTTTAAGAACCTATGAATTTTTGCACGTGGCCATCTAGAAGGAAGGGTATCTATAATTGATGTGTAGATGTCAGTGACATGAACTCGAAATCCCCTATTTCTCAACTTGTTGGCAAGATTCAATTTTACGTGCATGTGGCGCGAGACATCACAGTCTATGTCAATGCTCTCTCTACGCAGTTGTATCCATAACGGGTGGATTTTTTTTCCGCCTTATCCAACAACGTAACCAAGGTCAGGGCTATGTTGGGATTATGTGTGTGAAATATATTTTGTATAACGTCATCCCAGTTTTCTGGTAGAGAAAATAGAATACGATCGAACAAGTAATCTTGTTGGATATCAAATCCACGATTTACAAGGTAGTTAAATTGTTCGATCTTTTTATTTTCGTACCTATAAATAGGAGTAACCCTTATATGACGCAGGCTAATAAAAGAGTTATGTGTGCGGTCTAATTGCAACCTCTCCCACTCTTGTTGACAGTAATTATCACCGTGCCTCATTTTTCCTGAGAAAAGTATACGAGGGCATGCATACGAGTCCTGCTATTAAGGTTTAGGTTTAAAAGTTATGAGAGTTTAAAAGTATATGTGAAATCCCAACAACAACCTACCGTAATTGTTTATAACACATATTGTAGTACTTACACACATATTGTAGTGCAAAAAATCACGACATGCATATAACCTCTAATATGATGGCACGCATATAACCCCCAATAAAATCACGACAAGGTGGATGTAAATTTTTTTACTCATTAAAAAACCATTTAATTATATTTTGTCAAAAAAAATACACACACATACAATCTAGGTTTATTGGCATAATATATACAAACACACACATGCAATCTAGGTTTTATTGACATAATATATACATACACACACATACTATTTAGCGTTTACTAAACCCTAATATTATTTAGTGTTTACACACATACAAACTATACATACACACACATACTATTTAGGGTTTACTAAACCATAATATTATTTAGGGTTTACACACATACAATCTATACATACACACACATACTATTTATGGTTTACACACATACAATCTATACATACACACACATACAATATAAGGTTTATTGAAATAAACATACATATACATATAAATCTATACACATACACACACACATATAAACATAAATCTATATATACACACATACAAACGTAAATCTACATATACATACACAGAAATTAGGGCTTTACATATACATATAAATCAATACATACCTCAACCTCCAAATGAAATCGTCAAAATCGCCAAATATAATAAAGGAAAGCAGCGGCAACTCAACCTCCAAATGAACGAAATGAAAGCAGCGGGGGGATTTTTTTTTTTAAGACCTGGAACTGGTCACGGCCAAACGCTGTGACTCCATACGCGCGACCCCTAAATTTATAATTTCGTTCTCCAGACCAGGCAGACCATACGAGACTCTTTTCGAAGCTTGATTGAGGTATGGTCACGGCCCATAGCCGTGACCCATACTAAGAAATCGTCACGGCCCATATTCGTGACCCTTAATCTGTGATGCGCGATGCTTGAATGATGTATGGTCACGGCCCATAGTCGTGACCCATACCCAGAAATGGTCACGGCCCCAGGCCGTGACCCTCAATGTGTTTACTCTCTTCTTCGTCATGCCATGGGTCACGAACTTGGGTTGTGACCAATCCGCGACCAAGTTTGGAGGGAATTTTGGCGCGAGTTTGGCGGTAAGATGGTCACGGCCTGGTCACGGCCCAAGTCCGCGACCACTGGGGCCACGGACTTGGCCCGTGACAACTTCTAGAGCATCGATAATTTAGTGTGATAATAAATATGGTCACGCCAAATATTGAGTGGGTCACGGCCCAAGTTCACGACCAGCTGGTCGCGGACTTGGGCCGTGACCCACTGGGCGTGACCATTCGCAGGATTTGGTGTAGTGTAATTTTATCCCAATGCATTTCTATTAGTGACCTATCAGTAACGATATATAAAGATTTAATAGTTCTTGTTCTTACTTCTTTTTATCGTGACTATTGTATTTTCTACTTGTTATTGTATTAATTACATACCACTTTTTAATTCAAGGTCATTTAAACTTAACCTCACTTTTGCCACTTAATTATTCGACGACCAAAATGTCTGTCGGTTGTAAAAACATTCTGGAAGTTTCATAATAGTGATTAGGTTTGTCAAATAAGACACAAGATAACACAATACGACTCGAATGATGCTAAACTTATTCAAATTGGCATAAAATGACATATTAAAAAACAGTTGTAATAGAACTATTTTTTAAAAAAATCCTTTTTTTATAAATATAAAAGTTGATTTTTTAAAAAATATTTTCTATATAAAGTGGCTTTTTTTAGAAATAAGTTTTTTTTATTATAAAGTATATTTTTATAATATACCTTTTTTTTTGGTTGGGGGTGTGGTATTTATTTTATATCACATGTTCTTGTTTTATGGGCACGGTTTTAACTATTTGCATCATGCGCCATTATTGAAAGTAGTACATATGACATCTTCTTGAGACGAAGACTTAGTACATACATATACATGAAAAAATAAAAAAAAGTAATTAATGATTCAAATATATTTTAACTCAAAACCCTATGTAAAGATCACGATAATTCTTACAAATAGTTGTTAATAAGATTCAACGTAATAATTGAGTTGGAAATCAAAACCCATGTAAAGATCCCAACTGCATGTGTGTTCATTTTTAACATGTTTTTGGTAGAAATGTTAACCGCTTACACTCTTAAACATAACTCTTAACATTTACAAAACCAAACTCCACAACACTTGGAACCAAGAACATTACATGTCACACTTGCCTGTGCCGATAGCACGCTGAAAATATTATAGTTTTAATTCATTAAAATATATGTGAAACTGAATTCAGAATAAATGTAACATATAATATTAAGTTAGAATAATTCATTAGTACACATGCTAATGGCATAATTTAGCAAACTTACCTATAAGTGTGTCGATGACACTATTAGTAATATAAATTTGCATTTTATATTGCCCTATATTAAGAAAGGGTCACCCTTTTAAAAAAACACATCATACATTGACACGAAGAAAATGAGTAAAGCTGATAACTTTCAAACAAACAAAAACAACTTAAAAACATAAATCAGAGGTAACATTGCTCTAGGCTTCACTATTGATTGACCCCTGTTTTGAGTTCTTGCAAAATCCAAACTGTAGATAATTATAACTTAGTATTGATTTGCTCCTAATATTCAGTTCGAGGTTGTACAAATAACCTCAAATCATTATTTTTTCAGTATTTATTTAGAACAATTACAAAGCAGATTTGCAAATTGAATTCACAAACAATGTTTACCAAGTAAATACCAAGGTATTGGTTATGCTGGCGTGGGGTCCTCGGAATCTCAATTTCCCATAAGTGTGACTGGCGACACCGTTATTCGTCAAAACTGACGTGCCCTAAAGGCAGGATAAGATCGGACAGTTCACTGCCCAAGGGTACGACACGCCTGCCAAATTTTTTTTGAAAAAGTCAAATATGTGACCGGACAGTTCGTTTGCTTTTGAAAAAAATAAAGTTGTGTGAGTTTTCCTTGGATGAATAGACCCATCTATATATTATTTATAAAACAAATAAATTATGGCATGTCTTGTCCCATAGACCTAGGGCTGTATTTCAACCGGATCGGATCAGAAAATGACCTTTCTAAAAAAATTCCAATTTTTTCGGAAATAAAATATTTGTTCCAATTTCCTATCCAATTTTTTCGAAAAATCAAAAGAATTCGAAAAAATCAGAAAATCGGAAAAAAATTTGAAAAATTCAAAAATTCAAAAAATATAATAAAAATTCAGAAATTTTGGAAATTTCAAAAAAATTAATATAGGATTTTCGATTACTTGAAATTCTCATTTTAAAGAAATCGAAAAAAAGATTCAACCCAACATGTAAATATGTAAGGATTTAACTATTTTTTTCATTTGTGTAGAGGATAGAGGGATATTCTCTTATTATAGAGGACTTTTTGGACCTCTCTTCCTCTCCTAGCCGATGTGAGACACATGAGAATATTTAAAAAAATTAGAAAAATTGGAAATCGAAAAATATTTCGAAAAAAATCGAAAATAATTTGAAAAATCGGATCGGCATAGTTTTGGAAAAATCGGATCGGAAAAATCGGAAATTCATAATTATTTCCAATTTTCGATCCGATTTTTTCGAAAAAATCAAAAATTGGAAAATCGAAAATCGAAAACCTTATATACGTTCCAAAATTGAAAAATATCAGATCGGATATCGGAAAAATCGGAATGTTAAAAAAAACACCGCCCTAATCGAAAACTTTATATACGTTCCAAAATCAAAAAATATCGGATCGGATATTGAAAAAATCGAAATGTTCGGAAAAAAAACACAACCCTACATAGACCTGTATCCTTATTAGGTTAAAAGTGTTAGATGAATCGTTACTCATTGTTAATTGGTTAGTTATTAATAGGACTTGTATGCCCGATTATGTTAATTCAAAAGATTCAGTTGGATTACAAAATATAAAGGAACTTTCGGTTCTTTCATTTTTTCTAAAAGTATTTATATTTGTTTATATATATATAATAATAATAATAAGTAAATAAATAAATATTTTGAAGAGATATTAAGGTATTTGTAGGGTTACCTGGTTTTAACTATTACGATCATTTATCCAGCTCTTTTCACCCGCTAGTATCTTTCTGACTATTGAATTTTTTTAAAGAAACCATTAAGCATTTGCTTCTATATTTTGTCTCTGCCGATTGTATAATATAATGGTTTATTATATTAAACCCAAAAAATATTGTTCAACCATATTTATTCATTATATTCAACATCAAAGGCTGCACTTTTCTCTCTTTCGTCACTTCAAATTTGTAAACACAGTAAACAAATATACATATATGCATAACTGTTGAATCAATCACATGACAAGTATCCATTCATTGGGAAACATCATGGAATCTTTGAAGGATGAAAATAAAAATTAAACGTTAATCGCATAAATAGCATTCCAAAAACACTTCAAATTTATGATTTAAATTACATCATAAATTCTCGAAGACTTGTTTGGACAAACTGAAAATACCGCTGCTATAAAACTTCACCTTTCCCCCACTGCTAGAGCTTAGATTAGTATAATACCTTCATCATCACTGATTCAGCGGTGGACTGAACAAGGTACAAGTTTACTGTTAGGTTTGGAACTCCTCCGATTCAGCTCAGAATCGGAGTGAAATGAGGAGAGGAAATAAATATTAAATCTGTGTTTTCTCGAGCCTTATGCTCTGTCCATCATCATCATGTGTGCAGAGACTCTAGATAGTAGTTTATCAGTTTTATTATCTGTCCATCAAGCATATTATCTGTGTATGTGGTCCTTCTCAACCGTTAGATTTCAACCCTTACAAACATTAAATCTGAGCCGCAAATTGGTTAAGATCAAAACCTACCCGATTTAATCCCAACCACCAATTGATAAAGGCCAAATTTATTAATTTTTAATCTCAACGATTATTTGGGGAAGAGAAAAAAATCCTCCTCCTTTATATATATATATATATATATATATATATATATATATATATATATATATATATATATATATATTGTTTTTTATTCAAGCATGATAATACAAAGCACAATTACTACTTAATTTTAGAAAATTTAATCTTCATGCATTTATAAATTAATTTCTTATAAATTACATAATAAAGAACACACCTTTATCCATTTCTTAGATATGAAATATGATGATGTTTGTCCTCACTTTAGTTCTCTCGAATTAATTCTGAATTTCCCTAGAACTGCTTAAGAATTTTGAAAAAAAATGATTTTTTTAGAATTTCAGATTTTCTTCTTCTACCCTATATAATTGCGTGTTAAAGTGTGTTCGTGATGGAATTAACATACTTACTATATGGGTGAAGGAGAGTTAAAATTTCCCTTATCCCATAACTCCACTTCACATCAAAGTGGGCTAAAAATAAAGGAAAAACTACCAACTAACCCACTAACATTTGACTACCCAACCTCCTCTAATTCATTTTTTTACTTATTAAGGACCATAATAAGTGGGATATTAAATAATTCCTAAATTTCCTAATTAATTAATTAATTAATTAATTAATTTCCAACAGTCTCCCACTTGGTCCTAATAAGAACAACCTCATAATTTGTTTAGGGAGCATAAGGTGCATATTTAAGTCGAATAACTAACAACAATTATTGCCATAATTGAATAATTCACCAATGCGAGTCATTGAGGTTCCACACTATTCAGGAGCACGGTTCCTTCCGTGTACCACAACATCAATGTGGATTGTCATAATATCTTTTGAGAAAAGACTATTTTTGTCTAGGGGTGGCAATTCGGGTTAGTCGTGTCATTTTCGAGTTGCGTTGATTTTTATGGGAGTATAAGTTTTTGGTACTCTTAAATCTATACAAGCTAACCGTATCATGTTCGGGTCATTTCGAGTTAATACAATAAAAGGGTTATCGTGGTCAATAATTTCCATCCTTATTTTTGTCATACAATAGTTCACATTCACATGCATGCATACATTAAAGAGAGAAATGGTAGAAATCCGAAACACTTTTGAATTCAAAACAGTAATATCAAATAACTAAACTAACAACAATTATAATCAAAGTAATAGAAACCCATCTCTTCGACATATTTCATAAAGACTTTGGAGATAGTACTTTCGTAAGATGATCTGATATGCTATCACTCATTCTAATGTGATCAATTGACACTCATTGTTTTAGAACTTCTTATTTCATTAAAGAGTAGTTCATCTCAATATGTTTAGACATCTTAGTATACTCGTCATTTTTTGAAAACAAGACTGCTACAACATTATCACAGTATATTTTCAACATCTTTGATATTAACTCCATGATTCTAAACCTTGAAATGAAATTTCATAGCCATAACCCATGATTTGTAACTTCGAAGCAAGTTACGAATTCAACCTCTATAGTTGATGATGCAATAAAACTCTGCTTAACATTTTTTCATGAGATGACTCCTCCAACAAGGAAGAAAAAATAACCCAAAGTGCTCTTCCTACTGCCAAGACATCCCCTAAAATCTGAGTCAGAGCATCCGACCACCTCAAGGTGATCAGTCTACCTATATATGAGCATGAATTCTTTAGTCCCTTCTAGGTTTCTCGATACTTTTTTTTAGTTTTCCAATGATGATTTCACAGATGGATTTGATATCTACATAGCATTCCAATGGCAAAACTGATATCCGTCCTAGTTCAAACTTGTGCATATAGTAAGATCCCCATGAAAGAGGTATAAGACATGCCTTTCATTTGATCCTTTTCCAACTCACTCCTTGCACATTGGCTTAAGTTTAACTTATCCCCTTTCTAAAGTGGAATGTCTATGGGATTGTAACTTTGCATGCTAAACCTTTTTAATACTTTGTTAATGTAAGCTTTATGAGATAATGCCAATGTTCCACGTGATTTATCCCAAGATATATCTATCCTGATCATGAAGGACGCCTCACTCATATCTTTCATTTCAAAGTTTTATAAAGGTATTCACTAGTTTCATGTAATAAACCACGATCACTTGTAGCGATAAGAAAGTTGTTAACACATAACGCTAAAAATACAAACTTACCCCAACTTATATTTAAATATATACACCGGCTAATGGTGTTTTCTTTAAACCTAAATGAGGTAATCGTATCATGAAACTTAAGGTACCACCACCGAGAATTTTGTTTTAGACCATATATTGAATTCTTTAACATACAGACCATTATCTTCTTTTTTTTCTTTTATGAAGTCTCGTGGTTATGCCATGTAGACTTCTTCTTCTAAACTCCTATTCAGATAATCTATTATTACATCATTTGGTGCAACTCTAAATTATAATGAGACACAAATGCCAATATGATTCTCAAAGAGTCCTTCTTTGAATCTAAAGAGAAGGTCTAATTATAATTGATGCCTTATCGCTGATTAAAACCTTTAGCAACTAGTCTAGTTTTATGTTGTTCGATATTTTTTTAGTCGCGTTTGGTCTTAAAGACCCATTTACACTCGACTCGTTTTTGTCCTTCTAGCAACTCGACTAACTTATAGACTTGGTTTGTCATTCATATATTTTATTCCCTCACTCATGGCATCAATCCATTTATTAGGATCATTACTATTCACACATTGTTCATAAGAAACTAGATCATTAATTTCCCTTAAGTTAAATTCCGCCTCTTGTAAATACATCGCATAATCATCAAGGATAGCCAATCTCCATTCTCTTTGAGATCTTCTTAATGGAATTTCCTGTGGTGTTTTCACAATAGTTTCATTGATTGAAGCGACATTATATGGTTATTCATGTGAATGACCATTCACTTGTTATTCATTATTATTGACTGGTTCATCGACTGACTCAAGTAATACATTAGGAACAACATTTGCCTTATGAACTCGGGGTACAAGGATTGTTATCCTATCTTCTTGCATGACCACTTCCCTATCTTTTTCACTCCCGCTGACTTCACCATCTTTAATGAATTTGGTGTTTCCAATATCTATTATTTAAGTAATATGATTAGGAAAATAGGATTTATATCCTTTGACTTTTTTGGATACCCAATAAAATGATAACGTACTGTCGTAGGATCCAATTTCTTTTCTTATGGGTTATAAATTCTAGCTTCAGATGGGCAATCCCAAACACATAAATATCTTATAGTGGGTTACATTCTTACCATAATTCAAATGGGGTCTTTAAAATTGGCTTACTAGGTACCCAGTTTAAGATATGCACAACGGTTATAAGAGCACGTGTCCAAAAAATATAGGTAATTTATTCCTACTTATCATACTTCTAACCATTTCTATAAGGGTACAGTTTCACCTTTCTATTACACCATTCTTCCAAGGTGATCTTGGCATTGTGTATGTGGGTACATATACCTGAATTTTCAAAGAGTTTAGAAAAATGGCAAGGGCATTGCCCCGACTCGTCATATCTTCCATAAAATTCACCACCTTTGTCGGACCTAATAATTTTCACCTTTTACCCAATTATCTCTCACCTCGGTTATGCATGTTTTAACAACATTTACATATTTAAATTTATCGTGTAATAAGTATAATGTGCAAAAGCGTGAAAATCATCGATAAAGGTAATAAAATATTTTTTCCATTAATAGATGGAACATCAAGGGGTCTCATATGTCGTCATGGATTATCTCAAGTAGTTGGGTGCTTCTTGTGGATCATTTCTTTATATTTTTGGTTTGTTTTCCTTTAATACAATCCACACATTCATCATAATTGGCCCAGTCCAAGTTATGGAGAATTTCTTCTTTGATAAACATTTCAATTATTGGCGTGGATATGTGCAACAAGCGTTTATTCCACAAGTAAGCTGAATTTTCATTATTTGATATAAGTTTCATTCCAACATTAGGATGCAAAGATAGTAGGGATTCTGAAAGTTTCTTTTCAAGATTAAATTGAACAAACCATCCATCATAAATCCATAACCAACATGGGAAGAATTTTTAATCAAACTAAAAATATTATTTTTCAATTCAACGATAAAACCATCAAGAGCGAGTATAGATAAAGAAACCAATTTTTTTAGAAATTTAAGGAATGTAAAGAGTCTCTTGCAAAAAAAATAAAGAAAATATTTAAAAATTAAATGAAATACTCCTATAGCTTTTATCTTAGCCTCGCTCGATTTCCCATGTAGAGAAATGGATCATTTCAGTTTGTTATGCGGGTTGAAAGGAATCCCTACATCAAATTAGAAACATGACACATAGAATCACAATCACTCCACCAAGTATTAGAAGGAAGATTAATAAGGTTTGATTCATAACATACAAAGGCCATAGGCTTACCCTTTTCTCGAACCAAGCCTTGCATTTATGATAATCTTTCCTGGAAATGTCCCTTCTTTTTACAAAAGTGATACCCTTAATTATTTTCCTTCTTACCAGAAAATGTTGAAGGTTCTCCCTAATTAAATGCTCCAGGACAGTGCTTAATTCTCTTTTCAGCCTTCTTACATCCAACTCCTCTGATCATCAAGTTAGCTACCTGTCTTTAGACACGTGACCATTATGTTGCTTTAGCCTCCCTTCTTCTTGTACTAACATACTTCGCAAATTATTTACATTCCATTTATTTTTTATAGTGTTGTAATTAATTTGGAAAGGTCCATACCCATGAGGTAGGGAGTTTAAGATAAATTGAATGAGAAATGAGTCGTCTATATTTTTTCCCAAACCTTTAAGCTAAATGACCAAATTGGTCATCTCAATTATGTGTTCATTCATGATGATGAGATTATCCATTAATTTCCCATCTAGGGAGTTATCAGCAGTGCAAAAGCGTTCTTTTATATTTTCCAACTATTCTTTTATTTTCGTTGTTTTAGGTAGGTATATCTTTATGTTCACAGCAATGCACATTAGCTTGAATATAAGGGCAAGTCTAATAGATCTAGACTACGACTCATGAACATCTATCTCATCCTCATTGTTGTTATCAGTGATAGCATCAGGGTCCTCAATAAGGATATCCATATTTAGGTCTAAAAACCCCAAACTAAATTCGACCTACTCATTCCATTTCAAAAAGTTGGTTCCATCAATTTTTCGATAGTTGGCAACATGCGTATACAGGTTAAGGGGAACTACACTAATTTAACAATGTTCACGAATTAATAATCTACACACATGACAATAATTTTATAGGGGGTGAAAATTGAATTGTTGACTTAAATATAATTTGGTAGATTGTTTAAATAATTCAAATATTGTGGCATCTTTATTTGACATCACATAATATTGATATTACAAACCTACTACCCATTTATTTTTAATAATCATGGTTCCTTAGTTGTGGCATCTGTATTTGTTGTCTCACAATATTATAAAGATGATTATATGAACTTTAATTTCAATAACTCAGTATTCATATAAGGTCTAATGTTATTAAATCTAGATTACATCGTGTGTTAAGCTTTCATCTAGTTTTATAGAGAACATTATGAAAATAACAGAATGACTATGGGTGACATATTCTCACATACAAATCTCACCTTGTGTTTAGCCTTTGATTCTACTTAAATGAATATTCACTTATTGGTCTTAAACGTACATGTAATATTCATTGCTATAAACTATAATCTGTATTCTATAATTAACAAAATCATATATATAAACATTAAACTAAAGATCTCAAAACAGAACTGCTCATATGATGATGAAAATTACATAATACTTGATTTTTGTCAAATATGGAAAAATTGAGTTATCACCATATAGTTGAACAAAATTAGTCCAGAAACTCAAAACAATTTTCGAAATATCAAAATTAATTTTTGGGGGAAAATAACTAGCCTTTTGATTGTTACCAAAAATGAAAAAGCGAGATTTTGAGACCCTAAACAGTATGAGATGGTTGAAAAACACCTAATGTCATAACTAAAAGCATGAGTATTGACTGTTGGTCCGTTTTCATTCAACCCATAAAGTTTCAAGTCAATCAGAGACTCAAATTTTGAAAAATAGTATTTATTACGACAGAATCGCAAAAAACTGTTTTGGGAGTAATCGATATTTTTTGTCGAATAATTTCAAAACAATTTTATATTCATACGAGAATCATTATTAGATTTTTTTCCATATCACATACGAGGCATAAATATGATAAAGCATTAATAGAACATATTAAGGTTCATAAACTTGATGAAAAAGTTTTGAAAAGCTATTTTTCTATTTAACTATTTTTTTTTGTTTTGGGCATACCGTTTTTCTGATTTTTCGAAGAATACAAAAATCATTTATACTACAATAAATGTTCGTAATGAAAAGCATGAGATTGTAAATAGAGGGATCTAATACCACATGTTATATATATATATATATATATATATATATATATATATATATATATATATATATATATATATATATATATATATATATATATAAAATTTTTATTCAAGCATGAGAATACAAAACATGATTACTACTTAATTATAGGAAGCATAATCGTCGTGAATTTACAGATTAATTTCTTATAAATTACATAATGAATAACACACTTTTATCCATTGTTTAGAGATGAAAGATGATGATGTTTATCTTCACTTTAGTGCTCCAGTACTGCTTTAGAATTTTCCCATTATTGCTCCGAAATTATGAAGGAATTTTTTTTTTGAATTTAAGATTTTCTTCTTCTACCTAATATAATTGTGTATTAAAGTGTGCTCATGATGCAATTAGCCTACTGATTATATGGGTAAGGGAGGGCCAAAATTTCCCTTGTCCCATACCCCACATCCCATCAAAGTGGGTCAAAAATAAAAGAAAAACTATCCACTAACCCACTAGCATTTGACTGCCCGACCTCCACTAATTCCAATTAATTTTTGACTTAATAAGTACCATAATAAGTGGGATATTAATTATTTCCAAAATTACATAATTAATTAATTGATTAATTAATTTCCAACATGTCGTGTGTAGATATGTGTGTTAATCACACGCTTACGTAAGATGTTCTTTATGGCTCATTAGGTTGCTACATTCATAGCGATAATAGCGGTAGTGTATATGAGAATATTTCTGAGGGAATCAATCACAGAGGTTGGAGTTTCAGCACAGGAAGTGAAGAATGTTTGTCTTTTGAAAAAGGGTTCCACGAAGAAATTTCAGTTGTTCAAAAATATGCCTTCATTTGATGATGCAGTCTCTTTGTTGAGGACTAGGTTAGTTTCTCTGAATTAATTATTCATATTTTAATTTAGGTTTTGATTTAGATCACAAAATTGAATTGATTTAAATATTTAAGAGATGAAGTTACATTAAAAATTGATTTTTTCACTTTTAGAGATCATTTGAATTGTTGATGGGCATCAAATTAATTTAATTTGGCTTCTCGATTATAATGGTTTTGTATTAATTACTTCTTTAACATGAGTGTTAGAATAATATATTAAATCATTCTGCAGGCCGACATTTTCTCAAGCAGCCGTTGTTGCATTTTTTTGGAGTGTCGGAGAAGTCGGCCTTTCTGCTTCTTTGATGGTACTTTTCTTTTCCCATCAGATATGGTCACAATTTGTTACAATATTATTACAAATATCATTTTATGTGTAATTACACCACTAATATTGAATTGTTATGCTTATATAATGATACTAGCTATAAAGATGCTATAAAATTTCAATAAATAAAACTCTTGTTTATAGCCCAAACTACTAATATATGATGTTTGTTTTTACGTCTTATTATTGAATTGAGGCCCATTTAGCTTAGTGGTAAAATAATTGTATCAACCTTTCATATGTTGGGTAAATAGCAGAATTTCTCACAAGTGCGAATCAAATAAAAATAGTGCAGAAAAATAAAGGAGATAAAGATTTACATGGTTCACCTACAAAATGTAGGCTACGTCCATGGGACATTAAAGTCAGTTGTTTAGCTATAACAAAGTTTGATTTCCAGATGGATTACAAGAGACTCAAAGGTCTTACCAATAAACCAAATACCAACACCCTTAGGTGTGTACAAATATTTAAACACGAAGGATCTCATAAAACAGGTCTTCAATTAATAGTAGCCAAAAAAGACAGAAAATGGCACAAAACTATTTCTCACAAAACTTTAATAACTTAATGTTACTTGAATGAGCGATTTGCAAAACAATAAGAGTCTTTATATAGGTTCCAAAGACTATATCAAAGGTCAAATGAATTTGACCGTACTAACATCCGAAGTTAATTATATTGATTTCCAAGACTTTTACCAAGAGTTCCAAGATGAGGATTCCCAAAGTGCATTTGCTGATTCATGAATATTGGAATATGGAGGCACACCAACAATTATCCCCCTCTTGACTTGTGATGATAAGTCAACCATACCTACAAACGTATTATACTTATCATGCTGGGATTTTGGCAAAATTTTAATCATTATATCCCAAGCATTATCATCGGTGTGAACTTTCTCAAGTTGTAATAACTTCAAGTCCAACACCCCATAAATCAAGTGATACCTCATATCAATGGGTTTGGAACTTGAATGAAAACTTCAGTTTTTACTTAAATGAATTGCACTTTGATTGTCGCAATAAAGAACATACTTCTCTTATTTCAAACCCAATTCTCGTAGGAATTTCTTCAACCGCAAAATTTCTTTGCACATTTCAGTGACAACAATAAATTCAGCCTCTGTAGTATACAAAGAAACACATGCATGCAACCTAGATTGACAAGCCACAACTCCTCCTACAAAGTTCATTAAGTACCCCGAAGTAGATTTTCATGAAACAACATCACCAGATATGCCAACATCTGTAAATCCTTCAAGCACATGTTTACCATTTCTAAAACACAAGCACATATTCGAAGTACCTTTGAGATACCTAAGTATCCATTTTATAGTTGCCTAATGCTTTGTACTTGAATTTGAGAGAAATCGGCTCAAAATGCCCATGACATGAGAAATATCTAGCCTTGTACAGACCATGGTATACATCAACGAACCAAAGGTTCTGGCATAAGGAATTCTGTGCATTTCTTAATTCTCTTTCTCTCTTATAGGATATTGACTTTTACTTAGCTTGTAGTGACCTGTAAGTGGACAACTGATAGTCTTTCATTTTCCATATTGAATCTTTCATGAACTTTTTAAATGTACTTTTCTTGAGATAGACAAATTTGTCCTTCCTTTCAATCACGGGCAATTTTCATACATAGAATTTTCTCTGCGAGTCCCAAGTCTTTCATGGAAAAAGACTTGCTCAATTCTAATTTAAACCTGTTAATTTTTGAAGAATCTTGACCAAAAATTAACATATCATCAACATAGAGTAATAAGATAATAAAGTTACCGTTAACGAACTCCTTCAAAAAAACACAATTGTCCGAAGTGGTGTGAGAATACCCATTTTCATTCATAAAGAGTCAAACTTCTTATACCATTGCCTCAGTGCTTCCTTCAAGCCGTACAAATTTTTCTTCAATATCCAGATAAGATTTTGTTACCCTTTGTCTTCGAAACCTTCAGACTGTTCCATATAGATTTCTTCTTTAAGGTCTCCATAGAGAAATCCAATTTTAACATTGAGTTGTTCAACCTCTAAGTGCATGCTTGCAGATATGCCAAGCACAACCTGAACGGATGGCATTTTCACAATTGGTGAAAAAATCTCATAAAAATCAACACCCTTTCTCTTCCCAAATGATTCATAATAAGGCAAAGCTTGTACCAAGGTTGTGAGTTTTCATCACCATTCTTTAATCGATAAACCCATTTGTTATTCAGTAGCTTCATGCCATTATGTAACTTCACAAGTTTAGAGGAGTGATTTTCATGTAATGACTTCATTTCTTCTTGCATTGCCTTCATCCATTCTTGTTTGTTTTCATGTTCCATGAATTCTTGGTAAGTTTTACCCCCCCCCCCCCCCCAATCAGATAACAAAATAAAATCATTAGTAGCATATTTCATGGAAGGTTTTCATACTCTCGAGGACCTTCTTAACTCAGGTTGTGGTGGTTTCTCTTGTGGCTATTTCTACCCCTGATTTTTTTCTTCTAAATTAATAGGAGGATCTTCATCATCATTAGAAAACTTATTTCCTAATATACCGTCTTCATATGGCTGCTCCGTTGGTGAAGAGATAGGATCCAAGTCAATAAGAGCATCACCATCAATGGACTTTGGAGCACTGTGAGACTGAGGTTGAGCACCTCTTTCACAATCTACAACGGTTTGATCTTTAAAAACACAACATCTCTACTTCTTACAAGTTTATTGTCTATTGGGACTCATTATCTGTAGCTAAACTCTTATAGCCATAGCCAATAAATATAAATTGCTTTGCCTTATCATCAAGTTTGGACCTCACATCTTTTGGGATGTTAACAAAATCCCTCCAACCAAAAACTTTTAAATGATTATAAGAGGGTTCTTTTCCTGTACAAACTTTCTCTGGTACATTAACTTGTAGAGATGCTGAAGGAGACAAATTAATTAAGTCTACATGGTGTGGTTCATTCTCTTGGTAACTCCATTTTGTTGAGGGGGTCTTCTTATGGGTCCATTGATGAAGGATACCATGAATTTTGTAATATTCACAAAAGGTCCCAATGTACTCACCTCTATTGTTAGACAAAACACATTTTATTTTTTTCCCATTTCTCTTTCAACTTTGGCATGAAATTGCTTGAACACATATAGCACCAGATCTTCCACAATTTCCTGGAGTGATCATCAATAATGGTGACAAAATAGAGAGAATCACCAAGCCTCCTAACTTTCATAGGGCACGCATCAGAATGTACAAAATCCAAAACATTAGATTTTGCTGATGCAAAGTTTTTATGGAAAGAAACTCTATTTTGTTTACCAGTTGAACTATAAATACAAGTTTTAAGTGGGGTACCTTTCATGCTTCTTAAAAGCTCTTTTGTTTGACAAATTTTTAGAACTTTTTCACTCATATGTCCAAACCTTTTGTGCCATAGTTCAGTGGAAGAATCATGTTTTAATGCATTCACAACTCCATTGCTAATTTTTATTTGCATTGTGTAAAGAGTGCAATGATATGCCAATATGAGACCTCGTCTTGGCTTAAGCGGCCCCAAAACGTGTGCTCTCCTGATCCATTTTGAAACAATTGTCTAATCCTCGTCTAGAGTTAGGCCGAGACACTATGCTAACTTAGTGGGTCTATGCCTTACCTCGTTCATTTCAGGAAGACGAGACCACATCAGCTTAAAGGAACCTCTCGTCTTGGATTGTTGCGAGTTAGTCGAGACTGCACTTGGGTATTATCAATAAGAAATCCAGTGGAATGTCAGTGGCATCATACTCTGCCAAGACAACACCTCAACCCATCAAGATATGCTTGACTTATGACAAGGCGCGTAGAATGGATTATGTGTGGGAGAGTGCACATGGGTCGTGGGCCACGTAGGAAAAACCGTTACAACAACATCATCCACACATATGGATAATACCTTTTAATCATTACTTACATGCACAAGAGACAATTGGCATTGTATTATTGGACACTTGGTGCTATACATGCCTTATGTATGATTGGGGTGCGTATGACACCACCCCATCCATATAAATACTTATCTTCTACATTAGTGTAGAGGATCACAAATAGTTACCCTACTGAAACTCTTCTCAACTTATTACTTAGAGAGAGAAACCTTGAGATCTTGTATCCTATGGCCATTAAAGCCCAGATTTAGTGGATTTCACACACTCACATAGTGGACGTAGGCCCTTCAAGGGATGAACCACTTATATTTGGTATCATGTTATTCTTTACCTCATTTGTTTCTGTCTAAATATATATGTATATCTGTGTCGTAATCCATTGTTTTCTGGTTTTGAGCTTACACATACATTGATTTGGTGATACCATCTCTGGTATCATCAATCTGGAATAGTCTGTGGGAACGAGATAGCCATCTTCTTCCCTTCATTTGTAGCTACTCCACCGGATTCTCTGGTGGTGGTCTAATCTTATCCTTGGTTGAGCTTGAACCACCATTAAAAGATCTATGTTTTGAGTTTAAACTCACATTTAGTTCATCCATCCCACTTCCAGTACATCACTTGGTTTTTTTGGGTCACCCAAACTCTTTAATGGAATTCGATCCTCTTACTATAGGTGGACCCCGTACCAACCAAGCCCCACCTGAGTAAAAAATGGCTGAGGTGGCAGTGGCCTTGTATTCCTTAGTAGACAACCAATGGAGGATGCATGACACTCTTGCTGTGTTTAGTCAGAACATGGTGGTTAAACCTATCGGCACCAGAGATGAGGTGATAACTCCGTCCGCCAGGGAAGGTGTTCAAGATCAGGCAGCCAGGGGACCACCCCAGGGACTACTCAAAGATCTTCCTCCTCATCAAAGGCGCAGAGATGTGGATGATCCTAGGCATTAACCCCTGAGGCGCTGGGTCCCGAATGATGAGGATGGCCAGTATGATGATGAGGACGATAGAGAATGTTCGGAGCTTTATCAGATTTTTAAAGGCACTGTGCGACCAATTTATCCCAGTCAATGATGTAGAGGTAGGCCGAGCTGACAGTGTAAGATAAGGGCATCAGCTTTAGAGAGACTAAGCAGAGGGTCGACCTTTGATAGACTAGGCCCCGCGATAGATGACTTGAGAAATTGCCTCTCTAAATCTCAAAGTATTACTGAAACTAGAAGGAATGACGGGGGTGATGACCATCGACCTCCTAGAGGCCGAGATAAGGAACAAAGGGAGGTAAATAGTCGATATAGGACATTTCCCAGGGAATTCTTAGTTCGGCCAGCTGATAGAGAGGGAGTTGGAGAGAATGTGGCCCAGGGCAAAGCTATAGTTGTAGTCGAGAGGACATTGAATGATTCTATTGAGAGACTAGAGGACAAAATAAGGGACATACTAAAAAGTCGAGACCCCTTGCAGAAGGGATAGAGTCAAGGCCCCCCCTTTATGGCTAAGATCGTGAGTTATCCAACCCCGACTAAATTCAAGCCACCAGTAGTGATTCTCAAGTTGATGGAAACACTAATCCATTCCACCATGTGAAAATGTATCAATCAACTACTGATATCTACTCAGTTTTAGATGACATGAGGTATCGGGCCTTCTCTAGCACACTTACTAGTGCTGCCCATGTATGGTTCACCTCTCTCCCTAAGAACTCAATAGATAATTCTAAATAGCTAGAAGAGAGGTTTATACATTACTTTTTCTTTCGAGTAAGGCCCAAAAATAAAATAACGCACGTGGTGTACGTAAAGCAAGGAAAGAATGAAAGTCTGATGGAGTAAATAGCTAGATTTAGCAAGGAGAAATTAGAGGTTAAAGATTAAGAATACAGTATTGCTATGATCTCCCTGATAGAAGGTTTGCAGAAAGGAAATCTACTTTAGAAGCTTATCGAATATCCTCCAAAGTCTATGGTTGAACTCCTAATTATGACTGAGAAGGTAATAAATACGGAGGAGGCAATGGATGCTAAAGGGGAAGATGAGAAGGGAACAAGCAGGGGAGGTAAATTCTAAAAAAATAATAAGGACGCCAAGAAGAGGATGACGAATGACAAGTTTGTAGACTAACCCCCTCTAATAGTCAGTTGTGAGCACATCCTAAACGAGATAAAGAATGACGGAACTCTGAGATGGACCGGTAAGTTGAAAACTCCTCCTCATAAGAGGAATAAGAATTTATGGTGTGAATTTCACTAGGATCACAGCCACATGATCGACAGATGTTTCACTCTCAACGATGAGATTGAGAAAATGCTAAAAGCTGGAAAGTTAAGAAAGTACATTAATAAGAATAATTCGAAGGGTGGCCAATAAGACACCATGAAGATGAGGAATAACAAGTGCAAGCCCGATGCTCCGACTGACAAAGATGAGGATGACTCGTACGATGATGATGAGGCAAACCCTAACATACCACCTCCAATCATCGATTCTAATGGTCGACTTCACACAATTTCTCTTGGTGTTAAGATGATTTCTCGAGGACTTGCTAGAGGGGAAAAAAGATCGCTAACAGAAAGGCTCATGTGTCAGAGGCCAAAGCTCTTCCTCCAAAACCTAAAGAAGTACAGTCGGCAGCGGTTGAATCGAAGAAGGTAAAAAGAACTAAAGTTGATGTGAATACTTTTATTGTTGGATTTTCTAAACCGGATTTTAAGAGGATCTTAGCCTCGCATGATGACCCATTAGTACTCACCACCTTAGTGCACGGGTCTGAGGTTCCAAGAATATTGGTTGATGGTGGCAACTCAGTCGATATGATGTTTTGGGAATATCGCAAGGGTCTGGGGCTAAGTAAGAAGAGGCTGATCCCGTATCACCAGTCCCTCATTAGTTTCAGTGGTGAGAAGGTGAAATCTTTGGGAATCAATGAGATGGAATTCAGGATGGGAAACAGCTGGCCAAAATGCCTCATGAAGAAGATTAATTTCTTTATTATGGATGAAAATGTCTACTCAGCCTATAATATAATTCTCGAAAGGGTATCCCTCAAGGATTTTGAGTTCATGCCCTCAATAGTTCATCATATGATTAAATTCCCTACTCCATATAGAGTAGGGGAAATTCAGGGTGACCAAGTTAAGGCACGCGAATGCTATGTAAACTCGATTGAGGAGAGGGAGGCATATAAAAGGGCCACAACAATTTATAACATTGATACTTTGGACCCTAAGGATGAGACTAAACTGAAGAAGGGTGAGGCCACTGAGGAGGTAGAATCCATCATCCTCGATGAGGATAAGCTGAAAAAAAACGTCCAAATCGATAAAGTCTTGAAGAAGGAAATCAAGGAAGAGCTGGTCAAACTGTTAAAGAGGAGGCAACTCATCTTTTGTTGGAGCCATAAAGATATGCCCGACATCAATACGAAGGTCCTAGTTTAATGTTGCCGAGGATGAAAAATAGATTAGACATGTTAGAAATGTCCGAATTTATTAGGGAAGTCATTTACCCTAAGTGGTTAGAAAATGTAGTCATCGTCCCCAAGGCCAATGGCAAGTGGAGTATGTGTGTTGATTTCACGAACTTGAACAAAGTCGGCCCCAAGGAAAACTTCCCCTTGATGAGGATAGATCAAATGGTTGATTCCACTACCGACCATGAATTAATGAGTTTTATGGATGCCTACTGAGGCTATAATCACATATTCATGAATCTGACCGATGCTGAGAAGATATCTTTTATAACTGACAAGGGGACCTATTATTACAAGATTATGCTCTTCAGCTTGAATAATATTGAGGAAACATATTAAAAATAGGTCAATAAAGTGTTCAAAGAGAAGATCGAGAAGACAATGGAGGTTTATGTCGACGACATGTTGATAAAGACTCTCAAGGTCAACACATATGTGGCTCACCTTGAGAGAACTTTTGACACTATGGATGAGTTCATAATGAAACTCAACCCTTCCAAGTGTGTCTTCGACGTGGGAGCGGGAAAGTTCTTAGGCTTTATTATGAATTAGAGAGGTATTGAGGAAAACCTCGAGAAGATCAAATATTTAATAGATATGAAGACTCCAAGAACAATAAAAGATGTTAAGAGGTTAACTCAACGGCTAGCAATATTGAACATGTTTGTGTCTAGAGCTACCAATAAGCTCCTTACTTTCTTTAAGGTGATAAAAAAGATTTCGAGTGGGATGAGGAGTGTGATACGGACTTTTAAGAGTTGAAGACCTCGACTCCCCACTCCTGCTGTTAAAACTAATTCAGGGAGAGAAGTTGTATTTTTATTTAGTTTTTTTTTGGAATCGGCAATTAGTGTTGATATTGTTAGAGACGACGATGGAGTGCAGAAGTGAGTGTACTTTAATAGTAAGGCCATCCAAGGGGCCAAGCATAGATGTCCCAAAATGGAGAAGATGGCCTATGCTTTAATCCACGCCTCAAGGAAGATAAAGTCATACTTTCAAGATCATACCATGGTTGTCCTCACCGACTCTCCTCTCAGACAGGTCATTCCTAAACTAGAGAAATTAGGTAGGTTGATGTCCTAGGACATAGAGTTGGGGAGTTTGATATCATCTACCATCCAATAACGGCCATCAAGGGGCAAGCCCTAGTTAATTTTGTAGCCGAGTTCACATGGGACGAGGCCGATGCAGAAAAGGTTTATGCTCCAGCTTGTAATCCAGAAAGAAGAATATGTCTCCCCCAAGCCGAGGTCGAGACGAGTAGAACAAGAAGTAAGGTGTATGATAATGAGGAAGAGAGATACCTCTTCAAGAATGGGATAGTGAAGGAGGGTAATTTCTTACAAGATGGTACTGTGTGGAACTTGTTTGTTTATGGATCTTCATGTAAGATCGGAAGTGGGACAGGTCTGCCAATGTCGGCTCTAGACGGGACTGACATTGAATATGCTCTGAGGTTCAATTTTAAAGCCTCCAATAATGAGTCAGAGTACAAAGCTATTTTGGTAGGGCTTTCACTTGCCCCCACACTGAACGTCGGCCAAGTCTTGGTCCATCGTGACTCTAGGTTAGTTGTGAATCAAATTTTAGGAGTATATAAGGCCAAGGACGACAGAATGGCCAAATACCTTAGAAGTGTAAAAATAACACTGAAATTTTTTAAAGAGGTAAAGATAAAGAGGATACCTCAGTTAGATAACTGCTGGGCTGATTCCCTGGTAAGGTCGGCTACTGCCATAAGAACAAAAATACGAAGGTCGATGCTGGTAGAAATCTTACAACGACTGACCATTGAAGTGGAAGAGTGCATTTTGGAATTTTGCTTGAACTTGAATTCGGGAGCTTCTTGGATGGATACAATCATCTGGTACATTAGGGATGGATAATTGCCCGATTCAAAAGTCAAGAAGAAGAAGTTGAGGTACAAAGTGACAAAGTTCTCCGTCGTAGGAGACATCCTGTACATGAAAGGGTTCCTACTCCCTATACACAAATGTGTCCATCCATCTGAGGTATAGTAAATTATAAATGATGTACACGAGGGATATTTCTCTAGCCACATCGGAGGAAGGTCATTAAAAAAGAGAATCATCAGTTAGGGATATTGGTGGCCGACGTTGGCCAAGGATGTAGCTGTATATGTGAAGAAGTGTGACAAGTGCCAAAGGTTTTGCCACCATTCCCCATCAACCTCATCAGCCTATGACCTCTATTACCTCGCCCTGGCCATTTGCAGTATGAGGGATCGACTTGGTAAGACCATTACCAAGGGCTATAAATAATTATTGCTATTGATTTATAACTATTGATTATTTTTTGAAGTGGGTGGAGGTTGAGGAAATGATCACGATAACGGAGAAGAAAGCCTTCCAATTTATTTGGAAAAACATTATCAATAGATACGTCTTACCCAACACTTTGATTTTTGATAACGCAAAGCAGTTTAAGAATATCTCCGTCTAAATGTACTGTGAGCGGGTCGACATCAAATAGTTCTTTTGAACCCTGGGCCGACCCTAGGCTAATGGATAGATAGAGGCGACGAATATAATAATTCTTGATGGAATTAAGAAAAAGATGGAAGATTCCAAGGGGAGATGGATTGAAGAAGTGTATGGTGTCTTATGGGCATATAGGATGATGGAGATAACACCAACAAGGGAAACCCCGTTTTTATTAACCTATCGCTCAGAGGCTGATGTGCCGACCGAGATTGGTCTCCCAACTTATAGGGTCCAGACATATGACCCATAGGGGAATATAGCAGAAAGAAGATTGGACGTAGATCTTATAGCAAAATGAATAGAAGACAGTGAGGTTAGGCAAGCTACCTATTAGCAAAGAACGATAATTTTTTAAAATAAGAGGGTGAAGGCCCGATCACTGGAAGTAGGAAACTTCATTCTGAAGAAGACTTGTAAGAAGCCTAAAAAGCTTCATCCTAAGTGGCATGGTCTTTATCGGGTGGTTAAAGAAGTGGTTCCAAGAACATATCGATTGGAAAACATAGATGGAGAGCCATTCTCCAACCCATGGAATGTTGACCACCTAAAAAATTACTACCAGTAAGAGTTGTGTTAGTTTCATCTATCTCTTACCAATTTCAATTACCAGTTTCATTTAGTGTCATTTGTCCATGTATATGAAAATCAGACTGTGAATGAAAAATATCAAAGTGTTCTCTCATATTCTGTTGTTTGAATAATTTTAGATCGTATGAATTAGCTCATCCTAAGCTACAAAACATCATTCGTGGTGAAGTAGCTCCTACTTACTCTCGGTGACACGACAGTCCAAATGGGGTCAAACTCTCCCATGGACTTTTGATAACACCGAGAGGGGGAACATATCAACCATCATTAATTTGGTGAAGAAACTTTCTCGATCGATATGACAGTGTGTGGACGAGATTAGACTTGTCCTTACACTCTCAAAACGATGAGAGGGGACTTGGGATGCAAACACCATAATTTGGTGAATTCAAATTTAAAAATCACTTAGTTTTGGTTCATATTAAACATCATTAATTTGGTGAAGAAACTCTCTCGACCGAGATGACAGTGTACGGATGAGAGTTGTCTCGTCCTTACACTCTCAAAACGACGAGAGGGGACTTATGGTACAAACACCATAATTCGGTGAATTCAAATTTAAAAATCACTCAGTTGTGGTTCATATCAAACATCATTAATTTAGTGAAGAAACTCCCTCGACCGAGATTATAGTGTACGGACGAGAGTAGTCTATCCTTACACTCTCAAAACGATGAGAAGGGACTTGTGATGAAACACCATAATTTGGTGAATTCAAATTTAAAAATCACTTAGTTATGGTTCATACCAAACATCATTAATTTTGTGAAGATAATCTCTCGGTCGAGACGATAGTGTATCAATGAGAGTAGTCTCATCCTTACACTCTCAAAACGATGAGAGATGTCTTGTATAATGTGCACATATTAAATATGCTTTTATCTTATCTTATATTAAGACGATGTTCATATTGAGAAATTTGTCACTCTTACTCTTCTCGTCTAAAGATAGGAAGACGTGTGCATTATTCGGTTAATTGGTGATATCAAGGTTATAAACTAGTTTAATTATGGATACTTGATAAAACATCAGAAGAAGGCATATGTATAAATGAATAAAGGCAAATAAAAAATATAGAAAGGAAGGATCAGAGCATTTTCCATTCATAAATATGAGACCAGAACAATAGCATAGTCAAGTGTTTAGAAAATATACAACCAAGAGAGGCATCAAGCCATATGCGGCCGCCTAAAAAAGAAAGACTGAGAAAATCTAAGATTGGAGGTTTATCTCTTCGGAATTTGGATTCTCGGTTTCGTTAAGAGCCGACTCCTCCCCAGCTATAGTATTGTTGGCTTTGACATCTCTGACAGGCTCAGTCTCAACCACCTGGTTCGTAGTCTGGACTATGGGCTCTTATTTAGCCGATACCTCGACCTGAGTCATGGCTATCATTACAAGAGAGTTATATAGGCTGAACGCCTTCAACGAATCACAGAGGTGGGAAATATTAGGGAACTTCATCATTTCCCATAGGCAACTAGTGTGAGCACCCCTTTTAAGGTACTGCACACTATAGCCTAAAAAGTCTTCAAAAGATTTAAAGACTTCCAGAACCTGCTTCTGAGCCTTAGAGATCTCAGTGTCAATAACCTCCTTCACCCTCCTAGCAATCTCTATTGTATGCTTATTGTTCAGAGATTTGATAGCCTCATTATAACTCTTTTTCAAGTTGGTGATAGCTTAGGAGTTCTATGTCTTCAGGTTCTCAATTCAAGTCTACAACTCTCTGATATGACTCTTCTGAGCATCATCATCCCTGATAACTTAACGAGCCAGATAAATCTTAGGGACATTCTTTTTAACCCACAGATGGAGCTTCTGAAGATAGATAGTATTATGTATAAAACAAAGTAAGTTAGTATGAGATGACATTATGAGACGACCTTATAGTTGTTGACAAAAATGAAGAGAATAATGACTTACTTAGACAAGCCTATGAAGAACAAAGTCATTCATCAGGTAAATATTGGTGGCCTCTAAAAACCTATTATCAGACTCAGAGGTATTGGATGTCAAGAACTCTAGGGCCTTATCCTTTCTCCCTAAGGTGAAGTCAGGGATTATCTTCAAGTTCTCTAGGCTGGCAGCAAGCCATCGTCTGAAAAGATAGGTATGGATTGAATCAGCCTGGTCTTGGACATGCCGTTCTTTCTCTTCTTGCTATGATGGGTCTAAAGGAGATTTTCTTGACCCTTTTTTCTCTTCGTAGACCCCTCGACTTGGCTGGTGTTTGCAGTTGTAGAAGGGTGTTTCAGGCATGCCCACTATATTTTAGGGTGAGGGTCCCTCATGACCCCCTCCCAGCTTCTAGAAAATGTGGGGGTAAGGAGCAGTCAATCTCCTGCCCCTTAGCTTCCAGAAAATGTTGGGTCGAGGAGCAGTCAAAGTCCTCCCCTTCAACTGCAAGAAAATATTTGGACGCGAAACCCTCAAGGCGGCCCTCCCTTAACTGCAAGAAAATATTTGGGACATGGAACCCCCTCAGGGTCCCGGAATAAATTCATATTGAGAATAAAATCAAGTCGAGAAAGTACCCTACCTAGGTGGAGGCAGAAGTCCATGTCGAGAGGGAACCCCCAGGGTCCCTGCAGAAACTCAAGTTGACAAGAAACCTCACCTAGGTGGCTGCGGAAGCCCATGTCAAGAGGGACTCCCCCAGGGTCCCTGTAGAAGCTCAAGTTGAGAAGGAACCTTACCTCAGTGGCAACAGAAGCCCATACAGAGGGACCACCCAGGGTCCCTGCAAAAACTCAAGTTGAGAAGGAACCTTACCTAGGTGGCGATAGAAGCCCATGTTGAGAAGGACTCCTCGCAGGGGCCCTGCAGAAACTCAAGTTAATAAGGAACCTCACCTAGGTGGCGGTAGAAGCCCATATAGAGGGACCCCACCAGGGTCCCTGAAAAACTCAAGTTGAGAAGGAACTTCACATAGGTGGCGGCACAAGGGTCCCTGCAGAAACTCAACTTGAGAAGGAACCTCACCTAAGTGGTGGCAGAAGCCCATATTGAGAGGGATCCCCCTAGGGCCCCTAGCAAGAAAGTGACATTGAGAAGGAACCCCCCTAGAGTTCCTCAACAGAAGAAGTTGACATTGATAAGGAACCCCCCTAGGGTTCCTCAATAGAACAAGTTTACATTGATAAGGAACCCCCTTAAAGTCCCTCGCAAGAAATTCACATTGAGAAGGAACCCCACATCGGGTTCCTCAACAACTGAAGTTGACATTGAGAAGGAACCTCCTAGGGTCCCTCGCCATAAATTCACATTATGAAGGAACCCCACATAGGGTTCCTCAATAGTAGAAAATGATATTTGAGAAGGACCCCCTAGGGTTCCTCAACAGCAACCCAAGGATTCCTCAATAGAAAAAAATGATATTTGAGGGGGTTCCTCAACAGTAAAAATTCATATACGAGGAGGGACCCTCAAGGTCCTCCCCCTCAGCTCCTAGAAAACCAAGTTATGATGAGGGGGTTGTTACAATAAGCAACCCCTCATCATGAAAAGTCATTCTTTAAAATAACAATAGTACTAACACTTATTTTCTTATACAGGCTGCCTAGTTGAGCAAGCAGGGCTCAAGTAGGCTAGTTGGGATCTCTTTGGAGTTTTGGCTTGGCGACTGAGGAAAAAGGTCTGTTGGGAAAGCTCAACCACTTAGAACTATAGGATTAAGATAATACTACTAGGAAGACCCAAGGGTCACTCAAGACTACACACACCTCACACATAGTCACAAGTGAAGTGAGAAGCTAAGGGCTGGCTACTCATAAGAAATGAACTATTTACAAAAAAGTACTTTCTCACAAGAGGGGGTCCTCAAGGCCTTTCTCAAGAAAAACAATGATTTTAGAGCAGAGGGACCCTTAAGGCCTTCTCTCTCAAGATTTGCAAAGTTTGTACCACAAGTTACTGTTTCAAATGATATTTACCAAATCAGATATTTTGTCTTGATCGGGAAACATATTTTCTTTTTTACTTTTATTGGCACCAGGTGGCACCTGCCAGAAGGGACAGGCAGAGCTGCCTGCAGGTAGGGATAAATGATACATTTCAGACATTGTCCCTCACCAATCCTCTCAATTTTGGCGCCTAAAAAGTCCAACTCAGCCCTAATGCTCAAGTATAAATAGGATCCATGGGCAAGGTTAAGGGGGGAGATAATTTAAAATTGCACTGTTACTCTGTCAAAATCACACCAGACCTATTCTCTCCCTCCTCATTCTCTTATTTCTAAGTGTCTTCGTCTTTCACTCCTCAACTGACATCTATCATTCTCAGGTGCTTCCCTTGAGAAAATTACTATTTTTACTGTGAAAGTTCATCTTTTTGTAGGGAGTGAGTTGAAGCTTGAGATCCATTGTTATGAGAAGGAGAAGGTCTCTTAAGAAGTTGCACCAGAAGACCTTACAGGCAATGTCCATTGGAGTGGGTCACGCATCACCCTTTCCACATATTCATAGACCCCAGTCTCACTACCCTCTTACATTTAGCGACACCGCTAGGGAGGTATCATCACTTTCATGGACAAAGAAGGTTTGAACGTTCCTAAGCAGCTCATTTTTTATGACATTCCATATGGGAATGGAGCTCACAGTGACCAGACTACTCAGGAAGAGGTGGTGGTGGTCGGAGCCAAAGCAACTGCTCCTCAGGGAGGGCAAACTAGCTCGCTGGCGACGGCTTCGATGAAGCTTATAACAATATTTTTTGACTTCTTGAAGCAAAATAATGTATACCTATCAAGTTTGGGTCATGGTTGTGTAACACTAGCAGCATCCCCCTTTGGACGGGTAACCACTGCAGCAGCACTTCCAGTGGAAGTCGGTCTGTCGCGAAAGGTGGTACTAAACAAGTCATAACACTGCTAAGTTCCAAGATACTCTCCCGTTTCCAAGAAGGAGGCCCCTCATTTGTATGATGAGTTAGAGAACCCCTATAGAGAAAGTGTAAATATGAAGCCATACTGGGAATGGTATACTCTGTCCAAATATATCAAGCCCAATGGAAAAGGAGAAAGTCCAAGGGTAATAGAAGTCCCATACGAGGAACCATCACTGATCTGGGCTCCCAATGAGGGACCCCTAACAATACTAGTTCCAATAGAGGAACCCCTTGCAGCAGGCAGCTTTCTCAAGGAACCCCCGACGGTGGAAAAAGTCATAGCTGATGAAGAACCCCTATTGTGGTTGAGGAACCCGTCACGGCCATCATAGCATCTGGCGAGGAACCCCTCGCAATCGTGGTCGAGGAAATCATGGTAAAATTGGGCCCAGACGAGTGACCCCTATGCAAGGAGTCACTCCACATTCCAGCTAGTGGTGAGGAACCCTCAGGGGTCCTCACACCAAATGCCAAACCGCTAACATATATAATATCTCCCTATGACTCAAAGCCAAATGCCCTTGTAAATCCAGTGGTCGAGGAACCCCTGGTAAAAATTACCTCTGACGAGGAACCCTCTCCAACTTGCATCGATCGCGAGGAACCCATGGGTAATAATGTCATTGAGGAACCCAAAGTGGTCTAAAAAATCCCAACATCAAAATAATGGTCGAAGAAACCATGGGTGGAAAAGCGGTCGCGAGGTACCCTCAGTAGGCGACGAGCCTCTCATAGTCACGATAGAAGGCAAGGAACCCATACTTCAAAAACTAAACTCCCCACTAACAGTGGTGCGCGATGATCCCTCGTGAAAAATTATTTTCGACGAGGAGCCCATAGGTTCCAAGCCCTCGACAGGAAAATGCGCGAGGAATGGATCCTAATTCGAGCAGTGGGCAAGGAACCCACCAATAAGAGGGATCGCGAGGAACCCTTGGCTGACGGTGCATTCACCATGGAAACAGTGGCAGGGGAGGACCCCCTAGTAGTATCAGCTATCGGTGAGGGACCCCCTGCAATCATGGTAGCAGCAGCGGGTGAGGAACTCCTCGAAGACAAAAGAGCAAATGAAAATTACTTATGCTTAAAGTTTCACACGAGGAACCATGATGAGACAATATTTATTCTCAACTAGCTAAGTAAATTATCTTACTTCAATAACCGATGAATATGTTCATTTCACAAGTCCCAATTTATGTTCTACTTAAGTACTTCAACTGAAAAAGAAATCATACATGCTATCATATCTTGAGGTGAAAGTGTTAGAAGGGGAGAACGTATATAATAGTTCTCTGCACAAGTTATTGGGTATAAGGCCACATTTAGAATGAGACTTTTATTTTTAGTATGAAAGTATGGTCCTACTGCCTTATACCTAAAGTGAAAATGTCACTTCATTTCTTCAATAGAGTACATTTGTTTCTCAAACTAACTAACTAACTAAATAATTTATTTAGTGTGAGAAGAATTATTTATATCAAAGTCCTCGAGAGGACTGTGTCCAGATTTTGTTATTCATTTTTTTTACTATGCAAGGACAAGTCAATGTCATCATCTTTTAGGAACTTTGTAAAAAGAAGTCTTCAGCACATAAGACTCTAAAGTAGCTGACTTCTAATACACCTAAAAAGATATTATGCAAAAGAGGGACCTCACATTTATTAAAAAAAATGTTAACTCGTGTCTCAAATACACAGGGCTTGTATTAGCTTTATGTTCCCTCACGATTATTGTATGTGGCAATTGGTCGAGGAAGTGCTGAACTGCTGCACCAGCTCCAAATTGTTTCTCATTAACACTGCAGACACTATATGGGTTCCTCGACCCCCAAACAGAATAGTCTTACAAATGATTTTGAAAGTAACAAAAGAATAAAAACTTATTCGTGCGAAGGACAAAATCGACCACTCGCAGCATATATTTTGGGGTAAATTTATATTTGTCTAAGGGTTCGTTTGATAGAAAACTGGGAAAATGCAAATGATTCGAGGACATTTGATTCCAGGGCAAACAATTCCAAGGCAAATGAATATTTTCCAACTTGTGTCTCTTTGATACAAGTTGGAAAATCATCAATTTTCCACATTTTCTATCAAACGCAAAAGCTGGAAAATAGATATAAATGTGAAAAATTTGTTTACGGAATACACACACACACACACACATATATTATACTATTTGCGAAATATATATATCCGAATATATATATTTCGTAAATAATATAATATATATTCATATATATTTAATAATAAATATTTAGTACATTCCGTAAATAATATATTATATATTCATATATTTTGTATATTTAATAATATATATATATATATATATATATATATATATATTTACAAAATCTATGAAAATATAAATATATTATTTACGAAATATATGAATATATATTAAATTATATTATATACTGAATATACCATATATATATTAATTATAGAATATATACATATATATATCATATATAATTACATATATACATAATATTATATTTTGTAAATATATATAATGTATATATTATATATATATATACACTGAATAATATATATTAAATTTATATATAATATAATGTATATACTGAATATATATATTCAGTATATACATTATATTATATATAAATTGATATATATACTGAATATATTATATATACTGAATAATTTTGCATATACCATTACAGTATATGCAAAATTTATATATACTAAATATATATTACTATTACTATATACACTGTATATATGTATATATTATATACATACTGAATATATGCTGAATATATTATATATATATATACTGTATATATGCTAAATATATTATATTCAGCATATATATATATATATATATATATATATATATATATATATATATATATAATATATATATACATTCTACATTTACAGAATGTATGTATTATATATACATTCTATATAATGTATACAATTATATAATGTATATATTCAATATTTGTATATACAGTATATAATAGTATACATTATATATATTCAATATATGTATATAATATTTGTATATACTGAATTACACTATAGGAATGAAAATTAATGTATTATTATGTGTTTTTTGTTAAGGTCCATTAAAAATTCCATTATTTTGGTCCACTAGAGAACTATATATATATATATATATCCCTAAACTGGTTTGGTTGTTAGATTTCTCAAGACAAGAATTAAAAGGCTTGATAAATGGCAACAATATCTCGCTCTCTCTCACACGCCTCGGGCCTGAGTGTTTATGTAATCAAGTCAAGAGAGAAAATAACGTAATAGAAAAGGAAAAGGAGGGCATGCTCCCAAAAAATACATGGAAAGGGGTTTTCTCTTGTTTCGTGTAAGGCAAAGGTCTCAAAGGCAACCTACACAAATAATGAGTAACCCAAGCATAAATTAATAAATAATAGTTTTTATTTAGTAGATATACTCTACCTCTTGCCTGAACTTAGAACACAGAGTCAAAAGTGACGGCGAGAATACACTTGTGATACCTACTAGCGAGACATTGCTCGTTCAAGGCATAAATTTTTTTTATTACTTTTGATTGTTTCACGAAGCATTTAGCATGGGCCAAAGTAATTACCCTGCTCAAACTCGTATTTTTATTACTCGTATTTTAGTATGGGCCAGGCGTGCCTTCTACTTTTGTCGCTACACCTTCAATGGGTCCATAAAGATCTTTGTAATACAAGAGATCTTCCATCTTGGTTTTCCAAGTCATCCAGTTGGTTCTATTGACACTCATCATATGACCAATGTTGCCTTTTATGATTTACACGTAAATTTGTAACCAAAGCTCTGATACCAGTTATTGGGTAAATAACGAAATTTCCCACAAGTGAAAATGAAATAGAAATAGTGCATAAAAACAAAGGAGACACAAATTTATGTGGTTAACCTACAAAGTGTATGCTACATCCAGGGGATCCTAAGGTCAGTTCCATCACTATCACAAAGTTCGAATTACAAATGGATTATAAGAGACTTAAAGGTCTCACTGACAAATCAAATGCAAACACCTTTAGGTGTGTACAAATATTCAAAAAGGAAGGATCTCACCAAATAGGTCTTCAAAGAACAGTAGCCAAATAAGGCAGAAAATAGTAGAAAACTATTTTTCACAAAACTCTAATAATCTAATGTTGTTTGAATGAGAAATTTGTAAAAGGAGAGCATTCCTTATATAGGTGCCAAAGACCATATAAAAAATACAATGAATTTGACCATTACAACTACCAAAGGTAATTATATTGATTTCTAAGACTTCAACCAAGAGTTCCAAGACGAGGATTCCCAAACTACATGTGCTGATTCATGAATCTTAGAAAGGAGGGACACCAATATCATAATGGTAAAATCTAAATTGGTTAAAATACATTTATAAGAACCAAACTAGCGTGAAGGCCATACGACGCATGGCCGAATTTATCTAAACCGTATTATTTTCTTGTTTTAGCCAGTTTTACTATGAATTACAAAACTAACTATTCAAATATATGTTCAAAACGGAACCTATACAAAACTAACTATTCAAATATCTGTTCAAAATGGAGGCTAAGTTAAATAATAGGAGCACATAACTTTTTTCATGCAAGCATGCTTGTGAACATTTCAACACTTCTTTGAACCTGCAAGTTCAACAAAATACCAAAGCCGAATATATTAAGATCTAAAATGGCAACAAAAAGACCACAAATCACCACAAAAACAACTTCACTTTTTTTAAAAAGATAAAATGAAACTTCCAAAGAAAAACCCTAGCAATGGGTGATATTAAAACAACTCATTTTACAATGCAATTAAATATTTAATGGTGCTTATAAAAAAATATGCAATAAATCAAACAACCAACCATTAATCATGATATCTTGATGATCACACGTGTATCCAAATAATATTCATTGCATTCCTCTAAGAAGATACGCGATCAAATCCACAAATTAAGCCCGTCAGAGATGAACTGAGCACATGATCTGAGAGAAGTGGATTTGAATAAACTTTCGAAGGAATAAAAAATTCATTGTAGAAAATATAAAATAAATTTATGCGGTTTAGTTGCTTACCTTGATAATGAGCACTTTTTGCTTCATTATTCAACTCTAGCCATAAATTTTGTTAAACCTTAAAAAATCTGCAATTAAAAATAAATTTACTGTCAAACGATATATATGCAATTAGGATAAACATATAGGTATGTAAATTGTAATGAGGAAAAAAATCTACAATAGTTAAGGAATTGAATGATGCCAGAACAAAACCCTTAAATATTTTCAACATATTTTAAAAAAACAATATACATTTCCAGTAACCAAATTATAACAAAATAAAAAAAATGTCATATGTAGTGTTCTTTTCAGAAATTTTGTTTACATCAATTTTCTTAGATGAGTAAATAATGCATTTGGGAAAAAGAGAGAAAACACTTACAAACCGCTTTGCCTTTGTTTTGTTTTTATTTCTGTTCACCAAAATTGTAGAAATTTGTTTAACTATAATGAAAAGAAAAGTATAAATTGCCAAATCTCAACACACCCAACAAACAGTATGGTAGAGAGAGGGCAAATATCTTTTCATTGTCACATATGATATAGAGTTGGGGGCTAAAAAAATAACTCAAAAATAAAAAAATACCTCTACATACATATACAGTTCGGACAACTTAAAAATTTAAAAACTTTGGGGGGGGGGGGGGGGGGGGCATGACCCCCTTTGGCTCCAATATAAATCCGTCTATGTACAAAGTCTAAATACGTATATTAATACCCATCACATGACTGAACGTATTGGATTGCCCATTTCCTTCCTTTCTCTATCCGAGATGTCCACTAAAGTATCTTACCTTTGTACCTGTGTCTATAAAAAAACTTGTCCTATCCCTAGATTGCAGCAAACAATTTGTAGAGTTGTATGCAATTCAGGAAGATTTGGTGTAATATAAAATATAAAATAACAATAGCAATCAATTAAACTTACCCATGAAAATTGGAGACCGGAGATTGAGTAGAACCAGAATTAACTCCTACCATTTTTGCTTCTCAAATATCATCCACCGGCGCAAACAAAGCCAAAAAATAAAAAAATAATTAAACTTTTTACAGTTGTTCCACTTTCTAGCTACAAAATAGAGAGGTTTGATAAAAACTGAACAAAACAAAGCCATTTATCAAAAAGTAAATCAAGAAACAGTTAAACCAAACCCAAACCCAAAAAACAAAACAAACTCTTTTACTTATATTCTACTTGTCAGCTACAAAAAAGAGAGATTTGATAGAAATCCAACAAAACATTCCTCAATTCTGAAAAAAGAAACAAACCCATTTATCAAAATGGAAATCAAGAAAAAGCTAAACCAAACCAACAAAATAGAAAATGGAGTGGGAGTGGGGGTTGATGGAGAAAGAAATGAAAGGGCGGGTTATTGTTCGAATCTTACGGCCCGACAATTTGGACCGTGGAGAACTTGTTCTCATGGACGCCAATGGTCGTTGTCAGCTCACCATTCATCGAAAGGTATTTCATTTTATGAGATTTTTAGAAAGAGAAATGCGGTGTGTTTTAGAGAGAGAGAGAGAGAGAGAGAGGTGTTTGAAATGAGAGTTCAGTAATATAGATTTTTATTGAGTGTTGTGCTCATGTTTTGGCGAATATCAAGAAATAATGGGGAAGAAGAAATGAAGAGTTAGAGAAGTGCAATGAACCTTTCTACGAATCTTGGCCGCTCACATTTGGTGAATTAAAGAAACAAAGGTGTAATTAAGAATAGATGGCACTCTAAAAGAAGATGGGTATTTATGATATTGTCACGTGTCAAGTGAGATATATATTTAATGCATAGTACACATGTCCATCTCAGAAAAATTTGGTCTACAATTTTTATATAGGTTTATAGATAAGTTTAAACAAAAGAACCTGCGTTTAACAGACAGAAGAAAAAAAATTGAGCAATAAGCATTCGTACTTCAACGTTAAAGGATTGTTTGCTTATTTAGAATGTTGGAAAGTCTGTTTGTTTTTTCTTTGTTGTTATTTACTAAACTATCTTATATTGGTCAAATTGGAATAAATTTTCATTAAAAAGATTCAACATTGATCATCAAAAGGAAAAAACAAACAAAATGTGCTATCTCTTAATGTTAAATAGGGTATACTTCAACGTTAAGAAGTAAAAACAAACAACCTATAAGCCTTCATCATTGAGTAGGCCATATGAATTTTACAATTATGAATTGATTGTATTTTGCAACTTCTTATTAATAATGTAACTTTGGACATCATCTAATAGGTAAATTGAAGCTTATTTCTACAATTAGCTTTTTAAACGTTTCCATTACATAAATTATAAGTATCTATGGTTGTAAATTCTACAAGTGTTGCTAGTTATATTCTTGTCCTAACAGGATAAACATAGAAAGTCTTTCATTGACCTGTTGAATTATAATAAATCTTGTGCAGTACTATTTAAAGGCCCAATTTCACTATAACAAGAATCAGTTCGCCGATTTAATGGTGATTAATGGAATTGCAGGGGCCATTTCACAGGTGTGCTTTGGACAACTTTCTTTGTTTTTGTATTTTATAAATCTTTAACCATTCATTCTACTAATTTCTTTTTTGTCCTGAATTACTGCAGATGATTCTCATGCCCTTGTTGACTCCTATCATAAGTGAGGAGAAGTTGCTTTCTATAGGGCTCTTTTTTAGTTGTGCACATGTAAGACACTTGCATACAAATATTAATGTTGTGTAATATATATGTATGTGTGTGTGTGTGTGACGTTTTTATTTATCCATTTGCGGTGTCAAATGCAGATGTTGCTCTACAGCATTGCATGGACTTCATGGGTATTATTTCTTTTTTCTCTTAACTAACAATTGCTTGAAAAAAATACCCTTCCATTTGATTTAGTCTCCATGCTCATGTATTATTAAATTTTCATGATACCTACTTTTATTATATCTTGGTTTTACTAACATCTTAAATTCACTAGGTTCCTTATATTGCTGCCATGTTCTCTATTCTAGCTGTTTTTGCACAGCCATGCGTGAGTGATTTTACATCTGATTATGAACTTATTCAAGATTACTCGAATTATTGTAGTTATTTAAATCAGGTTTTAATATGTGCAGCTAAGAAGCATTGCTTCCAAACAAATTGGGCCCAATGAGCAGGTAATTTATTTGCATGGTATCTATTTTAGTTGATATTGAGTTCGTGATTGGATGTCATGATTCTACCATTATAAGCAAACTTTTATGTTCTTGATATTTTACTCTTATATTACATTATATGTATTGAACTAAACCCGGTATTTACAAATGGACTAGCCTAAAACAATAACATTAAGGCTAGCAAGGCATATGTCTGGCAAAAAATCTATAAAAGTTTATTATCTTCGGTTTTCCTTTTTTATTTGTGCTTTGATTTTGGGTCTGAAAACTAAAAACCTTTTTAGTTCATCTTCTTTCTCAAGTTAACACCTTCAAGAATCAAACCATTTTCCTTAACAAATTTTTGGTCTTTTAGGGAAAAGTCCAAGGGTGCATTTCGGGCATATGTTCCTTTGCAAATATTGTTTCTCCCTTAGCCTTTAGTCCTCTTACAGGTAATATATATTTTTTTATTTGGAATCTTGTGACTATTGAAGTTCAATTTATAATAATTGAATTTATTTCTTCTTCAGCTTTATTCTTATCTGAAACTGCACCATTTCATTTCCCCGGTTTCAGTATTATGTGTGCAAGCTTTGTTGCGGTAAGAGCCTTGACATATGATGAATAGACACCTTATGGTCACGTTTATTAGAGGGAGCACTGTGGAGTGCTTTAACAATTTTTGAATGAGGACATTACGTAACAAGGTTCTAAAAAACGCGGGGCGCGATTGAGGCGTGGAGGCCAAGCCTTAAGCCTTAGAAGCCTAGGCGTGAAAAAACGTGAAAAGACGTTTAGGCCTTCTTAACATATTTTAAATTTTTTTAACCATAATAAGGCTATTAAAATACAAAAATTGCACATAACATAAAAATATGTCTGAATATATGCAAATTAAAATACTATTTGATTATTTTGGATGAGATAATGGTCCAGTTTGTAAACAAATTCTTTAAAAGGCAACATCGTTTCACTAAAACATTGTTGTTTTTAGAAAAAAGTGTGCCTTAAGGGTTTTACCAAGAATAAGGCGTGAAAAGCGTAAGGCGAGGCGTTTCTCCCAAGCCTTAAGCCTAGGCGTGCCTAGGCGGAGCCTAGGCGGGTTTTTTAGAACAGTGCGTAATATTCAAAAACTTATATAATATAAAAATATTTATCACAAGCACAATATATGGTTGTGTATACATGCAGATATACATATGCATAATATGGGATTATCCCCCATTTGTGCAGATGATTGCTTTTCTTGAGAGCATCATGATTAGGGGGAATTCTTCGATTCTAGAATCCAACATCAACAACGCTAACCTTGTGGAGCCTTTGTGTTAATTATTTAAAGGATAAAATGGTTCATACGAGAGAAAATTACTACTAAGCTTGGCACGATAGTCCTTTAAAGCCTTTCATAATTACTGGGGTTCTCGAATGGGAGAAGAAGCAACATATGGTGCAGATTTTTAGTACCACTGTAAAATACATGTATGCATATATATCATTCTTGTAGTTTCATCTGCAAGTGGCTTCTTTAGAAGGGGTAAACTTACAGGAAGACTAAATTGAATGTTTTGATATCTATATGATGAAATGTTATATTGGCACCATGCAGATGTAGGCAGCCAACATGTACAATTGTTACACATTATCTTCCATTTTCTTTTATAAAGACATTTATTATTTATAGCTTTTATAAATGTCTTGATTGAAAAATGTAAATTTGAAATTTCAACTTTGATACTCACCGATCTCTTTTTAAAAGTCATATTTTCCTAGTTTTGAAGTCTCAATCTAAAGAGTAGTGTTTCAAAATATATCACACTCGTGTAAACCCGCACAATACATGAGCTAGACAATTGTGATTGTCGTTTCGCACGATGTGGATTAAAGAAAGAGAGACATAGAAGTGCAACATAAAAATGAAAATTCATCCATATACTTAAAACAACCACATATGAAACTATTAAATTAATGCATAGCTGTTTTTAGTTGCTCTACCTAGTGTTCCTAATTAATGTATAGGGGATGCTGTAGAGGCTGCTTAGGAGTTGGGCTGCTATATGGGTTGCTATGTGGATTAATAATGTGTGCCTAAGTAGTCCTAAAGTCTAGTTGTTGTACCTACTTTGTAGGGCAATTAATGTGTCTAGTTAGTTGAAAAATCTGAGCACATAAATGTAACCCATCACCCATATTTTAGTAATGTACTCTGCTAAAAAAAACAGCACTTAAGAACAAGGTTGTCTTCTCCAACTTATCTCTAATTTATTCTTCACTTCTTCTAATACAACCATATAGTTCTCATTTAAATTCCAACAAAGTGGTATCAGAGCCCTGTTCAGATCAAGAGCTGGGTGTATTTTCTTTGCTGGCCGGAAAACAAATCCGACGAAAAGCGACAGAAAATTTATGGCAAGTTCTAGCAACCAAATGGGTACCCAACAACCCTTCATTCCAATTTTTGATGGAGAGAACTATGATTTCTGGTCTGTAAAAATGAAAACAATTTTTCTTTCATTTGATTTATAGGAGTATATTGAAGATGGGTTTGATGAACCGGAGGATATCACGGCTTTGCCGGAAGCTCAAAAGTAAAAGTTGAAGGAGCACAAGAAGAAAGATGCACAAGCTTTAATCCTAATCCAACAGGGATTAGTTGAAACAATATTTCCAAGAATCATCAATGCAAACAAAGAAAAGGAGGCTTGGGGTATTTTGCAAAAAGAATTCAGAGGTACTTTGAAGGTAACGGCTATTAAAATTCAGTCCTTAAGAAGAGATTTTGAGAATATGAAGATGAAGGATGGGGAAATATTGAAAGATTATTTCTCTAGATTAATGGAGATTGTGAATCAAATGAAAACATACGGGGAACAACTTTCCGATCAAAGGATTGTTGAATTTTTTTTGATTAGTTTGCCGAAAAAGTATGACCCCATTGTTGCCATTATTGAAGAAACTAAAGAAATAGGCTCTTTGAGTGTTGAAGAATTGATGGGTTCCATTAAAACATATGAATAAAGGTTGAGTAGACACTCTGAAAAATCTGTTGAGAGTGCTTTTCAATCTAAGCTCAATATTGGGGCCAAACCATTTTTTGAGCAACCCAAAGGTGAATCTTCAAGAGGTGGAGGACATAGAAGAGGAAGAGGTAGAAATAATTTTGAAAGAAGAGAAAGTAATGAATGTTTTAATCAACAAAAGTGTAGTATTTGCAAGAGAAGTAGCCATATTGATAAAGATTGTTGGTTCCGGGGAAAGCCACAATGTCACAATTGCAAGAAATTTAAGCATGTTCAAAAAGATTGTTGGCTCAAGAACAACCAACGAGCTAACTTCACCGAAGAACAAGAATGTGAGGGGAATATGTTTTTTGCTTGTCAAAGTGCATCGGAGCAAAGAAATGATTTGTGGTTTCTTGATAGTGGGTGTAGTAATCACATGACCGGAGATCAAAATATTTTTACCTCTATGGATACTTCTTTTAATTCTCAAGTGAAGATGGGTAATGGTTCCTTAGTCCAAACAAAGGGCAATGGTACTATAGCCATTGAAACGGAGAAAGGAACAAAGTATATCCGAGATGTGTTACTAGTTTCGGATTTAGAGCAGAATTTGTTGAGTGTCGGGCAACTTGCGGAACATGGGTACACTATTCTCTTTGAAGAAGACTCGTGCAGAATTTTTAACAAAGGGGGGAGAAGCCAAGTTGTTGCAAAAATCAAGATGGAAAAGAATAGAAGTTTCCCTCTCACTTTTCGATACTCAAAGAATGTGGCCTTGAAGATGAATGTGGTTGACGACATATGGCTATGGCATAGAAGATATGGGCACTTGAATTTTCAAAGCATGAAGAATTTACATCCAAAGAGCATGGTTTACGGACTGCCAAGCATCCAAGAAGTAAATGGAGTTTGTGAAGGATGCGCTCTTGGAAAGCACCACCGAGAGCCTTTTTCAAAGGAGAAAGCATGGAGAGCAAAAGCACCATTAGAGCTTCTTCATACCGATGTGCGTGGACCAATGGAGAACACTTCTCATGCCGGTAATAAATACTTCATTACCTTTATTGATGATTTTACAAGGAAGACTTGGGTGTATTTTATGCGGCAAAAATCAGATGTTTATGCCATTTTTAAAAAATTTCACAAACTAGTTGAAAAATAATGTGGTCACTACTTGAAAATTTTGAGAAGTGATAGAGGTGGAGAATACAACTCTAAGGAGTTTGATAAATTTTGTGAAGATATTGGCATGAAAAGACAACTAACGGTTGGGTATACTCCACAACAAAATGGAGTGGCGGAAAGGAAGAATAGAACCATTGAGGAAATGGCAAAATCCATGTTACATGAGAAAGGGCTGCCATATACTTTTTGGGCCGAAGCGGTGTATACGATGGTTTATTTGATGAATAGATACCCTACAAAGGCCATAGAAAATCAAACTCCATTTAAGGCATGGAATGGAACAAAACCATTCGTGAACCACTTATGGGTGTTTGGTTGTATTTGCTTTGCTCATGTCCCTAAAGAAGTGAGACACAAGCTTAATGAAAGTAGTGAAAAATGCATCTTTGTGGGGTATAGCTCAAAATCAAAGGTCTATATACTCTTTAGCTTGAAGAGGAACAAAGTGATTATTTGTAGAGATGTGATTTTCGATGAGAAAGCCTTTTGGGATTGGAAAGAAAAAAAATCCCAAAATCAAGTTATGACCCTTGATGAAGAATCACAAAGCGTTGAATAAGATGAAGAGGATGATGTAGAAGCTCCTCAAATCTCTCCAAATGAAGGTCCAAATGCAAGTCCACAATCATCCTCAAGTTCTCCATCAAGCTCAAACTCCTCATCTCCAAGCTCAACTCCAAGAAGAATAAGAAGTCTAAATGATGTGTATGTTAGATGTAATTTTTGTGTAGCTAATTCGAAGACCTTTGAAGATGCCAAAACTGAAAAAGTCTGGCAGCTTGCAATGGAAGAAGAAATTCAGGTTATTGAGAAGAACAAGACTTGGGAATTAATGGAGAGGCCTAAAAATAAAGAGGTCATTGGTGTGAAGTGGATTTACAAAAGCAAGGTTAATCCGGATGGCTCAATCCAAAAGAACAAAGCAAGACTTGTAGCAAAGGGGTATTCTCAACAACCCGGAATTGATTTTCAAGAGACATTTGCACCCGTGGCAAGACTTGACACAATTAGAGCAGTTGTTGCCATGGTCACTCAAAAAGGTTGGTTTTTATATCAACTTGATGTAAAATCTGCATTCTTGAATGGCGTGTTAAATGAAGCAGTGTACGTTGACCAACCTCAAGAATTCATGATGAAAGGTGAGGGAGAGAAGGCATAGAAGCTGAAAAAGGCCTTGTATGGCTTGAAGCAAGCTCCCCGAGCATGGTATAGTGAGATTGATGCATACTGTAATGAAAGAAGCTTTCAAAGAAGTAAAAGCGATCCAACCTTGTACATCAAAAGAAGCGGGGCAGCAGGTATTCTTATTGTCTCTCTTTACGTTGATGACTTGGTGTTTACCGGTAGTGATGCAAAAATGATTGAAGATTTCTAAAGTGACATGATGAAAAAATATGAAATGAGTGATTTGGGTCTTCTAAATTACTTCTTGGGCATTGAAATTTATCAACAAAAATATGGTATTTTTATTTTCCAAAAGAACTATGCTAAAACCCTTCTTGAAAAATTCAAAATGATGAATTGCAAATCGGTGGTTACGCCTTTGGTGGTTAATGAAAAATTATTGAAAGAAGATGAAGCAAAGGGGTTGATGCATCTATTTATAGAAGTTTGGTTGGAAGTTTGTTGTACTTGACGGTTACGAGGCCGGATATCATGTATTCTACTAGTTTATTATCTCGGTACATGCACAAGCCGAGTCAAACTCATTTTGGGGCTGCAAAAAGAGTGTTGAGGTACATCCAAGGAACTTCTGATTTTGGCATCATGTATAAGAAGAATGTTGAGATAAAGCTACTTGGGTTTTGTGATAGTGATTGGGCTGACTCTATTGATGACATGAGAAGTACTTTCGGGTATGTATTTTCTCTCGGTTCCGGAGCAGTTTCATGGGCATCAAAGAAGCAATAAATGGTAGCACAATCATCCGCCGAGGCTGAATATGTGTTGGCATCATTGGCAACTTCACAAGCGATGTGGCTAAAAATAATTTTGGAGGATGTTGGTGAAAAGCAAGGAGATGCTACTCCAATACTTTGTGACAACCAATCCGCGATTGCCATGACAAAGAATCTCGTCTATTATAGTCGCACCAAGGACATTGCAATCAAGCATTATTTCATTAGAGATATTGTGGAGGATGAAGAAATTCAACTCAACTATATCAAGATCGAAGAGCAAGTTGCGGATATCTTCACCAAAGCTCTACCCAAGGAAAAATTTCATTTTCTTAGAGAAATGATGGGTGTTCAACAAATGCATTAAGGGGGAGTGTTAAATTAATGCATAGCTGTTTTTAGCTGCTCTACCTAGTGTTCCTAATTGATGTATAGGGGTTGTTTAGGGGCTGCTATAGGGGTTGCTATATGGATTAATAATGTGTGCCTAAGTGGTCTTAAATTCTAGTTGTTGTACCTACTTTGTAGGGCAATTAATGTGTCTAGTTAGTTGAAAAATCTAGGCACATAAATGTAACCCATCACCCATGTTTTAGTAATGTACTCTGCTGAAAAAAAATAGCACTTCTTTCTCTAAGAACAAGTTTGTCTTCTCCAACTTATTTCTAATTTTTTCTTCACTTCTTCTAATACAACCATATAGTTCTCAGTTAAATTCCAAGATAAACAACATTTCACTCAAATTTGAGATTAATGTTCCAGCAAATATACTCATATACCGTTTTCTTCAAATACAAAGAATTAGTACCAACTTGAACCTTTTACCCTATTTTGCACCTTTCCCTGTCATCTACCTCCATTTCTTGTAAAGAGAAAACATAAAATTAAATTGTGAATTGTAAAATATAATAGAAATATTTATTGCATATGTTAAAATCTAAATAATATAAGATGGACGATTTCCCAAATAGTGAATAAATTTTCATGATGTGAAATTTCAACTCTCAACTAAATCAACCCTTTTGATCTCATGTAAATCGTAATGAATTCCCCTAACAATATGATATCCCCCCCCCCCCCCCCCCCCCACCACCACAATTTAATTTGATGAATTACCTTTCTTGGGAGAAAAAATCAAAACTAAAAATAAATAGCAACTCAGTTTTGAAATTAAAAATTGTAATAAAAAGCCGTGATTTCAAACACTAAAATCTTGAATACATGTGAAAATTTAAAAATCAAATCCTAAAAACCCTAATCCCTAAGAGTATAACCCATAAAGAATATTAAATGATAAGAATTTGATATATATATATATATATATACTAGGGTATGCCCGTGCCTGAAGGCATGATGAAATTTTTTGAAAGTATACACCATTGATTGGACCATACGTCGTATTTAGTTCGCAATAGATAAACAGTTTTTTAAAATAACTATTGTACGAACCAATTAGTTTAAAGAAAAGGAAAATTTTTGAAAGTTTTTTTACATACTCACATACACACACGTGCATATATATTTACAATTTGAGTCAATTATTTTTAAAGTTTTTGCATACATACACACAATTTAAGTCAATATAACTTGAAAGTTTTAAAATTTTGGCAAATTTCACTTTTTTATACAACTATTCACCATATTTAAAAAAGAAAAAAAATTCTCTAATAAAAATATTAATGGACGAAATAACATAATAGCCATTAAATACTAATTTAAGTCGTACGCTTCTAGTTTACAACAAAAGTTTGTAAACAACTTAGAAAATTTGGGCAGAACCTCCTTTGTTTATAGGATTATCCTCCCTGTTTAAGAAATAAAAAAAAAACGCAACAACAATATTGAATCCCAATAACATACACATGAAAGAGGGAACAGAGTTGTAAAAATGTAAAAACTACAGCTATAGAAACTATATTTAGAAGCAGCGCTGCAGAAACTATATGTAAAAGCAGCTGTAGAAACTATATTTGGAAGCAGCGCTGTAAAAACTACATTTATAAGGAGAGTTGTAAAAATGTAAAAAAAAATTACGCTGTTTAACAGAGCTGTAGTCGGGAACTGCTATCTTTACAGCGCTGCTATTTTTTTTAGTCCTGCTATCTTTTTTTTTAGTCGGGAGCTGCTTGTACATATACAAGACCTTCTCTCTTTTTTTAGTAGGGGACCTTCTTATCATATTGTAAGCCATACCTGATCCGTTTTAAACCCGTTTGACATAAACCTCCCAACGTGATTTTTTAACCCATTTGACCTTAATCACAATCAAGTAACCTACAAAAGTAAAAAAAAAAAGAGTGGGGAATAACATTAATTCAAGAAAATTACATTTGTGAAACTTAAAGTTAATAATTTTTACAATTCACTGGAGGAATAATGAAAACCTAAGTTGGAAACTTTTGAGTGTTTTAACATTTGATTATATTTATACCACTAGAAATTGTTAAAATTCTCAAACCACAACAAAACAAATTTATAGACAATCAATGCACATCAGTTTTGATACTTGAAACATCATAATAAAATAATTGAATCTATAAAATAGATAGAAAGTTCATGAGATCCCCAGTTACAATAGGTATAAATTTCATGAGAACTCAAAAATCAACTTGAGAATGGTCTTTGGAGAAGTTGAAACAATCATAATTTCGAAAATAGTACTGGATAAATGAATTACTAAACATAATTTGCAAAACTCAAGCTATATGCAACCTCATTATAAAAATAGTATCTTAGACAAGCATATAGCCTACAAAATCAATAATTAGCATAATAACATGTACCCCAAACCATCCCTAAAATCAATATCTTAGACTCATGGGACATAAGTAGTGTATTCTTAGAATACATAATATCAATCTGAATAGACTGCACCTTAATTGGGCTCCATCACTTGAGTATATTGAAGAGAAGATGTAGAAAAATATTATGACATAGACATAAATCGAAGAGACTAAATAATGAATAAGAAATTAAATACTAACCAAGTGTTTCGGTTTGATAGAGAAAAAGATAGAGTATTGAAGATTACACAATGAAACTCGCATCAATCAAATTTGTGCCTCTGTAAAATTATATCTGAAAAACATAACAAATGTCAACAGTTGAGCTGGACATACTATGAAATACCTTTTAAGCCACAACTGAAATATAAAATTTCAAAATAATTTATGTATCATTTCACACCGGGTTTATTATAAAAAGATATATCAGCATCGAAAAAATAATGTCATCAAAAAACTATATCTTATTGTTTGATATCAAAAACCACAATCGCATACCATTAAAGAAAAAAAGAATGCAACACAACTTTCAAACCAACTAATAAGACTGAAAAATATAAGGAACCAAGCTTCTTTTAGCCCAAAAAATAACATAAAGAGAGAATTATTATGGCGCAAAAAAAAACTGGAAAAAGAGCATAAAGAGAGAATTATTAACCAAGATTCTTTTAGCCAAAAAAGGAGGAAAAAGAACTAATAAGACTGAAAAATATTACTAGATCATCCCTGCCGGTCATTGTCCTTAAGATGAAGTTCTTGAGGTTGTAAATTATTTTCTACGGGAACGGATCACAAACCTGGAGGTCCCAGAGTTCTGTTTCAATGCCTCTGCATGATAATCAACAGAGCATTAAGTATAACGTTGCTGATTTAAAGTTTGTTAGAGATGAATCCAAAAAAATAGTGTGAAGGTGCACTTCTATGGAGCTAACTTCTCTCATTAGGATCAAATAATCTCTTTTATTAATTCCTGATTTGAATTCCTTCAAAACGAATCTCGATAGTGCAGATTAGTTCCCTTTGGTCAAAATAGTGAAAATTAGAAAGCTGGACCACATTAGGAATCTGCATTTATCAAATTAGAAAAATGATATGTAACAGATGAAAGCTTTGCATAACAAAGTTGAAAACGTAAAGTTAAAAGTGACTACTGCATTTTAAAGAAATGAAATATCCTTGATAAAGTACAGTATGTTATATAGAAGAGAGCACTACACATAAGCAATTTCTATTAGAAAATAAACTACTTGGAAATATAAAATTGGGGTGTAATAAGAGAAGTAAGTAGAAAAATTCCCAATATAGTTGAAATATCTTACCCAATTTGTCCATGCTGTGTTATTAAGTACCATCTGCAAATAACAGAAAACATAACATTAGCATACAACTGAGTTAAAAGTTATAATCTCTATTTGTCTTTCACACACTCACTCACATGTGCAAGCACAAATTTACATGCTATCACTCGTGTGCACGTAGTATACACAGGAAACACTTCCTATAGATAGTTTTTAGGTTGAGGACAATTGATATCTTCATAAAATCACCCGTACCTATGGAACCAATTGTGCTTATTACAAATTACTTGCCCCACGATCCAGGTCGACAACAATTTGTGCCCACATTGAATTACCCATGTGCCAACATCAGCATCCAAAATAAGGTTCAAAGTCATGGCAACTACTATTATATAAAGGGAAAACTTACTTTGGTGATCCCATCTTGAAGCCTGTCAAAAACCGAATCAGAATGCAAATAATACAAATAAATATGAATAAATAAATAAATATTAAAAGAAAATAACTTAGTTCAAGTCTCTGTCATAAAAAGTTGTGCGCACATGCAAAATCTGCTAGTCAACCAACATTTTGATTCATTTCGCTTCTAATGCAGTAAAGTATTTAAGCTTACGAATCATCGATGAGCAAATTTTCAATATATTGAAAACATAGCAGGCATAAAACCCCCATTGATATTTCATAATCATTAAGAGATTTAACACTAAATTGTATAGACTTAGCACAAAAGGTTGAGATCAAAAAGTAAAATGTATCCCTTGGCATCTATTCATAGATCGAGCCATTTGATTTGGATGTACCAGCATCTTCAATTCAGTTTTCAGATCTAACACCATATGCAATATACAACATAGCCATAAGACAAAATTATCATACCCACCTTTCAAATGCGTTCCCCAAATAAAAAACCATCAAGCATTAAAAAATAAAAAGAGAACAAAAAATTAATAGTAAATCATAGTTAACACTATAAAAAAGTTTACCAAATCATACCATGTTATTAAGAATACATTGAAAAACATGAACCATTTTAAAAATACATTGGAAAACAAAAATAAAATTAAGAGAAAAAATAGTTAGTACAAACGAATATGAGAACAAATTTTATATTTTTAAATGCTGAACTATAATACTATATTGGATTGTAATTGAGTACCTCAAACCCCTAAGAATCTCAAATTCAAAAAACTTACCTCGTAACATCAATGCTTCTCATTATACTCTACATATTATCAACTTCTCCTATAACAATATACCAATGTTGAGTAAACCTTAAAAACAACCAAGAAACTGTACCAATATTTTTCAGTAAAAATAATAATAAACCCGTGTATTATTGGCATCAACATAACCAAAACATAATCGATAAAAAACAAAAAATCCTAACAGAATGACGGCTACATCTATCAGCACCAATATCTAAGATCGATTAGCAAAACCATATCTTAAATACGAAACTCAAACTCTAAAAAACGAGAGCTGAAAATAAGATCGATTAGCAAAACCAATATCAAAAATATGAAAGACAGAATATGAATGAAGAGCGAACGTTTAGCCCCATCCAAGTCAACCCCCCCAACACACACCTCAGATCATATTCGAGTTTCTGTTAACCTTAGGATGGTACTCTTTTGCTTCGGCACCATTCTGCAGTAGTTCTCACCTCTCTTGTGGGATTGTAATAGAGAAATAGAGAGGAATTAGTGAATAATGTGTTATAAATTAACATGGTATAGAATAAAAAATAATGGTCATTTCAGATAAATAATAAAATAAAAAATTCAAAAACAGAGATGATGTGAACCATCTTGATCTAAACCGTCACCTCTGCCAAAAAACCTCCACGGATCAAACATGACTCCGGATCAAACTTGAAAAAAAAATGCAAAAACCTTAATTTGAACCCCAATAACTGAGAGTTCTTGAACAGAAAAATGCAAAAAAAATTTGGAGACGAAATACGTACCTGCAAAATCAAAATATGAACCCATTTCTTGAGAGTTCGTTAACAAAAAAAATGCAAAAGTCCAAACAAATTTGGAGACCAAATAGATACCTACAAAATCAAAATACGAAACAAAAATAAGGTTGAGAAGAATGATTTCCTAACCCACAAGTTGTGGGCCATAACAAAAAAAAAACTCCACGGATTTGGGACTTCTAGACCTCCAAAATAAAAATAACTCCACGGATGTGGTACTTCAATACCTTCAATAAGCCCTAAATTTTATTTGAACCCCAATACATTAGAGGTCTTGAACAAAAAAAATGTAAAAGCCAAAACAAATTTGGAGACCTAGGTAACTGCAAAATTCAAATATGAACAAAAATAAATCCGAAAAAATGAGTCCCTCAGAAATCGTTATCGTTAATCACCAACAATATTTAGTTTCAAAAATGTTTAGGTTCAAAGGTAGGTCAAAAAATCATAAATCGTCAAAAAGAATCTTACCCTGAGGATGAAGATGGTGACGACAGCAAGCTTGAATTAAGGCGCCTCACCTTCAAGCTTGAATGAAGGTTGTGACTTGCATAAAAAAATGAAGAGGGAAGTGCAGAGAGGAGAGGAGGGACGAAGCTAAATAGAGGAGGGGGAAGAGGCGGACGGTGTGAAATGGAGGAGGGGGCGGCGTGAAATGGAGGGAGAGGAGGATGATTAGGGAGTGGGAGAGAATGAGGGGACCAACAAATAAAACTCAACCTCGTGGGTTTTGAGACTGTAGAGCTCAAGAGAGACTCTGTGGATAGAGAAAGAGAGTTTAATTTAAAGTGATAGCGTGTAGATTTTAAAAGAGACTAAAATCTTTTAAAAGATCCCTTCGAATTTTGTGCACACTTTCATTTCTTAAACTGCCGGGAAAATCACAACTACAATATGTGGTAGCTATACACAACTTTTGAGGCAAAAACATTAATGGAATCGTGGGTGAATTGTGCGTGGTAATTTGAAAGTAGTGGATCAATCTCAGCCTTCCATTTTAACAAAATGCGCAAGGATGGTGCCTTGTTGGCTTCTATCTGGACCGTCAAATGTCTTCTCATTTTATGAACAGTAAAAACACCCTTACTCCTTATTATTATTATTATTATTATTATTATTATTATTATTATTATTATTATTATTATTATTATTATTATTATTATTATTATTATTATTATTATTATTATTATTATATATGTGTGTGTGAGTGTGTGTGTGAGAGAGAGAGAGAGAGAGAGAGAGAAACATACTTGGTGGTTCTAGGGAAATGTAAAGACTCAGATTGATGGATTAAATGGGGTAGAGGGAAACAACTAAAGAGGTGGAAGTCGAACGGGTCTTTTTCTCCTCACTCCCAACCATGGAATCATTAGCAGTCTAACCAAAGACCTCCAAAGTCTAATCTTCAACTCCTCCAACACCACCATCGACATTAATCGTAACACCAGCTTCGCCTCTTCAAACACCACATGGACCCCATCCACCTCCTTATTGGATTTTTATTATTAAAACCATATATGACATTTAATCTTAAGTAAAGGTGTGTTAATTCATTTTGAAATAAGAATAACGGTTGCGAGAATGCCTTAAATTTGCTTTAAATATATTGTTGACATGTCGATCAATAGATCTCACTAGGAATTTAGATAAGTCGACTTCAGGTTGGACACTAGGATATTGGGACTATGATTATAGCAATATTGAAAATGTTCACAACCTAAATAGGGAGTTGACATCTTATCGTAACGATTTCGATGCAATCCTAGTAGTTTATCTCAAACTACGGGAACCTGGTTGATGGTTTGAGAACTTATTTGATAGTTCAACAGAGGATCTTATCTGTACAACCCAAGAATCTAGTGACCAATCCCACCCATGAGATGTTAGTCAAAGGGTTATCTTGATTAGACTCGAGAAATTTCACACTATTTGCAAAAGGTGGATAGATTACTATTTCCTATAACTATGAGGACTAGAATACTTGCGCAAATGTCACTTTGATTGATATGGGTGCGATGTAATTTGTATTGGGTCAAATGATCACTGTTTATTAGGTGACAATTGTGTGAGTATGCTTAAGATCATAATTCGAAGAAATATGCGTTTAGGGAATAACATGGATTGTGATACCCCCTTGATGGACTTATATGCTTTCTTTCCACCAAGCAAAACCCGATTAGTGGATTATTTTATAACCCTGGTGAAGTAGAAAATTTACCATCAAATTCAATCAATGAAATTTTCTCTAGTCATGATTTTAATATATAATACTTGCATCATTCTTGAAGATCTTAAAGATATCTTTTTGTGTGAATAATTGTTTATGGATTTCAAACCCATTTGTCATTTAAATATATGTAGATATTTGGATATTGTGCTCTTATTTATACGGATTACTTTTGTATATGTTCTTGGGATATCAATAGTGTGGTAAGCATAATTGAATTTGTTTAAATTCAAGAAAAGTTAAAGAAGGATATCAGATCTTAAACAATATTTTTTTAAAATTTATCAATATTTCTAACAGACCATTACCGTTACAAAATCAGGTAAAAACATTACAAAACTTGTGTAATAAGGTGAAAATATTTTTAAAAAAGTCCGTTAGTAAATCAGAATTAGTAACATTATTTTGCCATTACTAATAATGGAATTAGTAACAGGAAAATGCCGTTACTAAATTCAGTATTAGTAACGGTAAATATTTGTTAGTAATTTTGTTCCCCACCAATTTTTCTAACGAAAAATTACCCTTTCTAATTATTTTATATCGGTAAAATAGTGTTACTAAAGGCTAGTTTTGGTGTAGTGTAAGAAACCTTAGTTTTTTCATGTTGTATGATTTTACATCTTTGTGTATGGTGGTTCACTAACATGAGTTTGCATAGATTCCATGTTTATATCCCTTCTATTGTGGTGACATATATTTATTTTGTGTTATTGGATCCTACGATATTTTATTCGTAGTTATTCTTAGCTCCTATATATTGGATATGATTGTAATAATTATTTTTTTATAATTATTTCAATATCGATCTATTTGGAGGAGTTGGAAGAGGGCTATAATATTTATTTACAGTTAGAATCAAGTATTTACATGAGTTTGGGTATTGGGAAAACTTTTATAGAGTTTTGTGAAGTTTTAACACGTTTATTGAGTTTTTTTCATGACAAAATGAGAGGAAGAAGTAGGTTATCCCCAACATAGTCGATTGATTGACCCTGGGATACCGATCAATCAACCCTTAGGAAAATTATATTCTCAAGGGTTTTCGATATTGTTCGATGCTTCTTGCTTCGGTTCTTCGTTCCAATCATTCCCAAAAGGTGCAAATGAGTTTTTTTAGAAGTAAATATCTACAAGATCTAATGGTTGTGATGAAGTCTCCTTCAACTTGGACACTATGTCAAAGAAAGTCTTCTACAATAAGGATTATTTTTCTTGAAGAGTTCTACTTAAAAAAGGAGTAGATATGACGGAGAGGGGCAATTTTGTCCTTATATTTCTATTTTTTATTTAATTATTTGCATGAATGTCTCTTTACTAATGTGTTGCATAATTTGGCATACTAATTGCATTAATTAAGAACACCCATTTAATGGACAACATGAATTTAATATAGAGGCCAACCTAGATAACCTTTTTTCTTCTAAACAATCCATTTTATTTATTCTTTTTACAATGAATTAAACGAGGGAAATTAAATTTTAAGTTGTGAATCAAATTGAGATCTTAAGATTTTATTTTTGTAAAATTCAAATTAATTTTTTTATTTTAAGAAAAAATAAAATGGGATATCAAGATATTTATTTTTCACAAGTAAATTTAAAATTACCAAGGATTTTAATTTAGTCATTTTGAATTAAATGAATAATTTTATGAAACCCTCAAAAGTTTTTAAAATACTAAGTGAGAAAAGGGTTTCAACATAAGCCCCACGATCTCCATTGGTATTTTATAAATCAAATGTGATTAATTTCACAAGTCATCTAGTATGATCCCCCACGGATGAAATTAATCAGGCATCAAGGATTCATTAAATCTCTGAAGTGATAATTTTGAGAATTAATATGGGAGTAAGTTTGATCCCCCACACGAGGAAGTCCTTTACAAGTGGGTTCTATTTCAAGAAATGAACTGATGGTATACAAAAGGAATTAGTGATATCCCCCCCCCCCCCCCCCCTCACACACACATAGAGTTACTGTCATTAATTACAGGATCAAAAGTAGACGACTATTCATCATGTTGGACAAAAGGGTTCTGAACTATCCAGATATCATAATAAAAGATGAAAATATGTCTGGTTAAAGGTGCGGTGATTTAAGCTCCCTACGATAAGTCTCACCTCATAAAGGAAATGGGATGTACAATGAAACTAATTTTAAAAATCAGTGATTGAGGGATGCCACTTTAAAATTTAATCGAATTAATTCTCGTGTGTTGATTGGAAATTGATTTAACTTATGGGGATAACAAATTGTTTTAACCCATACGGCACATCAATATTTTAAAATAGCGATATGATTAACTCCTCAAGTCAGCTCGTTCCCCCCAATTTTTTTAATCATAGAATCACGATATTTTGAAATACATTATAATTCCTTTAAATTAAGTGTAACATGTGTTCGATCCCCACCCCCACCTCCTCCATGGGGAAGTTTTATGTTTATATTTTTAATCTTAAAGAATTGACCGATTGGAAGTTTTAGACACTTATCATTGGTTGATACACTCAAGTGAGAAACATGCTCTTATATTGATTTTATCACTGATTGAACAAATGTTTCTTTGGATTAGACACGGTGGAGAAACCCGATACCATTTTGTAATCCAGGAGTGAGGATCATCGGTAGCCAAACTATGTTGTTTAAGAAGAGCTTTACTTATTTACCGAAAGGGATTTATGATGATAAATCTAAGCCTCGGGCACAACAGTTTGGGCTAAGAAAGTTCATATTACTCGGTAGTAGTGAAATAGCTCAAAGGTAGGTATTCTCACTACAAGTAGTTAGAACTTTTATAACAACGTCTCCGAATTTTCTTTTCTTTATAAGGAAAAAAGATAAGGTAATGGTTTATCTCTTAAAAGTAAGTGCATAATTTATGGTTCAATCTACGGTAACCTAGTATGTAGACTTGAAAACAACAAATCAAGACTGCAACTTGTTGTACTATTTCTAGGTAACCGAGAAATTACTTAAAGTGGTATTATTTTATTTTATTTATTTATTTTTTTTCAAAACAGGAACTTTATTGAAATAAGAGATAAAAGCCCTCTCTAGAGGCAATACAATTGGACAGAAACATTAGATGTTCCTTATAAAAGGTAAAGAAGAGGCATCTATCATCATAGATGCTTTAACAATATTAGGAAGATCCGAACAACTAAAAAAAGACTTTTGACATTTTGAAGATTCACCATGCTTTGCTAGAAGAGTAGCCACCTTGTTAGCATCTGGAGAACAGCAGGAAGTATGACATTGAAACTTGTGAATTAACTCCTGAAGATCCTTGAAATTTTGTTTAATTTTCCAATGAATTGAATTTGAGTTAGTCTCTAAGATGAAGAGAAACTGATTTGAGTGGAACTCTAAATTCACCTTAAATAGATTCTTCTCCAAACAAATCTTTAAACCAGCAGAAATAGCTTGAAGATGAGCATACAGAGGAACATCATGAATAATGAAGTTTGAAGAGGCCCAAATAAGTCTACCATGATCATCTCGAATAACTGTGCCTATACCATTGATCTTCTGATTTGCTGACGAAGCTGCAACATTGATTTTGACTTGACCGACCCAAGGTTTCTCCCAATGAATAACATTCTTCCAACATGCATAGGGGGCAGATAAAGAGAAAGCATTCCTAATTTCCTGATTAATTCCTTGAGATAGGTCTTTAAAAGGAGTTAACATAGTTAGCTCAGAGATTGAAGCCACTATTTTGTGAATAACTAGACCTGGTCTCATTGGGTTATTATCAAACAGAGCCTTATTCCTGCTATTCCATAGTTCCCACATGATTATGATAGGAGTCACTTGAAAAAGCCATTTGGACAATTTAGATTTACCCGCTTGCAACCACCAGTGAATAATAGTACTGTGTAATGAAGAGCAAGAATATTGAATCCCCATAAGTTGAGCAAAGAACCTCCATACCTGCTTAGCAACTGGACCAGAGATGAATAAATGCTTAATAGTTTCATTAGCCGAATACTTAAAGTGGTATTAGCGGTGGGATAATATTATGAATTATGATGAAGTCATAAAGTTAATTTGGTTAAATTACTGATGTACTTGGGTTTTACAAATGTTGGTTTCGGTTTTTGAAATTTGTTTCGAATAGAAATTCGATTGATTTTATAAAATTGGCTTTATAAAAATTAGGACATCTCTTATCTATCTTGGTACATCAGGAAATAATATATACATTATAATTTTTGTCTCACCAATACTTCTAAATAATGATATGAATAATTAATGGATATCACATTAATGCCAAAGTTTTTTTCTGAGACCAATGTCAATTTACAACTTATGCTTAGGTCAGTTTATTCTGAAAGGAATTCGAAGACTAGTTTTAAATGTAAAATTGAGTTTATTGGAAGTGGAGGCATTTATAGTCTTTAATCCCATTTGGAAGATTAAATGACCAAGTGGCCCCTTACGGCCCCAAGCTAAGGACCCGAGGATGTGTTGGAAATTCTTCACTTCGATTAGTGTGGTTTCGTGACTATTCATTAAATAGGTGGTTTTAAGTGCTTCACCAATTTCATCGATGATCAGTCAAAGGTATAGATGTGTTTACCTAGTGCACCACAGGTCTGAAACTTTTTATTAGTTCAAAATGTGCAAGGCTGGGGTGGAGCATGGATAATATAAACTAATTTAAATTCTACGATCAAATCATAGAGGTGTTTACCCCCAAGGATAGTTAAGGAATCATTTATCGGTGGTTGGGATTTCATCCCAGTTGTCTACACTTGGTAATTTACTTTAGAATCGTGTAACTGAAAGGAATTAATAAGCTTTGGGTAGTTATCTAGGACTGAAACATTCTTATTGAGGTTTTGCTTAATACATAACATATACATTCTGAATTTAATTTCTTCTTAATTGGTATCTTTAACTCCCATTGAACATTATATTGAGCACATTCTCATTATATGTCATATTCGAATTTGGGGTGCCCGACACCCGTGTTGTGAAAGGTTCCATGTGACTTGAAATTATGGCATATGTATGTCTTTTTATTGGTTATCCCAAAGGTAACAAAGGTAGTTTATATCATACTCCTAAGAATAAGAAGTATGCTGATTCCATCAATGACTGGTTATTATAAGAAGCTTATATAATAAACCAAGGGCCCAAGTATAAGTTCGAATTATAAGATAATGGAACAACATATTACCATTGTTTTTAGACCATCCGTAGAGGATGAAATACAACTTGATATCAATAATACACAACCTTATGTTAGTGGGAGCCTTACTGATTATTAGGGTACACGTGTCATTTATATTGGATAGCAACTGATGCCACGTCATAGTGGTAGCATCACGTGTTATTCTGAATGGTTAGTGTTTTAGGTGATTATTTCGATGAATCCCAAGCAAACACTAATCGATTATTGAAACTACAATGAGGCATTCTAAGAAGAGGTTTTTTTATTTGACTTATGACTATGGGTCCCAAAAGTATACAATGTATTCGAATCAAGTTTTGGCACTTGTAGACTTGTTGATGGGGTAAAACCCATCGATCACAAGTGCACCTACAACAAGTTAAAAGAAAACAGGATGGTAAGGTGAAAACCTATAAGTAAAGAATTAAGAAATGGTCTACTCAGCAAGATAGGGATTGACTATGAGAAAGCCTTCTCATAATTGCCATGCTAAAATCTTTTGAGATTCTTTTAATGTTAAGATTGTACTCTTGAATGATCGTATTGATAAATGCATAGTAAGAAGCTAGGAAAGAAAAGTTATGTAAGCTTGTATAATCCATTTGTGGATTTAAGAAAACATCAAGGTCTTGGGTCATTTCATTCGATCAAATAATCAAGTTTTAATTTTGATCTAAGTCTGAATAATACTTGTTAGTATAAGAAGCGTGACGAAAACGTGGTGGTATTTTTCAGTATAATTTTGTGGATAATACTTGAATAATCGAGAATGAGGTGGGAGTATTATTTTACATAAGAATGTGGTTGCCGAGATGTTCGATATAAGGTACTTAGGATAATCTAGGCACATCTTTATGATCAAGATTTTTCTATATCGGTTGCAAAGGATGTTAGGCTTATCCCTAGTCATTTATATCAATGTTGTATACACATGATTAGCATCAGGATTCTATAAAAAGATTTTTTTTCACGTATGGAATAATTAAGTCTGGGAATAAATGTCCTAAAACTATTTATTAAATGGAAGGAACGATGAATATATCTAATGCTTCGGCTGTAGGTAAACTCTTGAATGCTATATATTATGTGCAAATATCAAAATCTATTATACCTTCAGTATAGTCAATAGATTTTAGTCTAATAGTATTATACTTTTTAGGCACAGAGACTAGGTTTTGATTCAAATAAGTATTTTAAGTTTTTTACCTTGGAATACGTGTTTACTCAATGAGGTTGAGCTATAAGTAGGAGGAGTGTGAAAAAAATCTTGGATTTTTGACTCCATCGGGAAGACCAAAGTTGTTGTCACGTAGAAGATAATTAAAGAGGTCGAATTTTTTGGTTACTTTCTAAGTAACTTGGGCGAGGTTCCTTCAACTGAAATTAGATATTCCACTTTTATTATTCATATCGATATGATTGCAAGTTCGAGAGAATCTAAAAACCATAAATGGCTTCAACACATTGAGAGTGTAGGTTTCACCTCATTCGAGAAATGAATAAGAAGGTGATGTGTTTATGACTGATGATACTGATATTATATAATGGATTCATCCAGAGTATTGATCTTGCACAAATGTAGTAAGACAGTAATTAAACAGAAGAGATGAGAAAGAGCAGATATAGACATAGGAGTTTAACTTGTTCGGCCTTGGCCTACATCCACTATAAACTGTATAAGAGTGATTCCCCTATAACAAGGCACTAGTGGCCATGAAAGATACACACTCAATATATCTATCTCTAGACTCAATTCTTTGGAGTAATAGTTGGTTTTTAAAAATTGGATCTAAGTGAAGAAGACATAGTGTGCCTTATATAGGTTGGGGGTGTTGAGTGTCACCCCTAACATGTGTCCCATGCCCAAGTGGGGTCGTGGACTATGAGAGAGTGTTAGCTCTGTGTGCATAAAGTAAAGTCATCGTGAAGAATATTCCCCCACATTGGTAATTGAACTTTAATATTGGTTTTGTGGATATATGATTTAAATTCCCCTATGATGCTTTCTATGCTTGTGAAAACGTATCGAAGGTAAGAGGTCTCGGCCTAGACGAGATTGTAGAATGTTTTTCTCCTTGTTGGACGCCGAGATGAGTCAATAGGGTCATTTTTGAATGACGTATCTATCTTAAGTTGAGGTTGTTATCCTATAATGTGAGTGTGGTCATAGGTCGATACCCATGTTGTTGTAGGTGGATTTGGTCTCCTGTATGAGACGAGACTAGGTAGCCTAGTAGGTTACGTGAGTTTCATCTAGATGAGTTCACTGAGGGATAAGACTACTCATGTAAGCTAGTGTAAGAGCATTAGTATCCTTTGAGGGATGAGTTTATAGTGTTCATTCTTCCTTGGTGCTATATAGATAAGACCATACTCATGTATATCTATTACCCCTAGAATTTAGCCTTTAGTGACAGTAGGAGGCTGAGGTTTAAACATGGTCATTTATAGCTTCAAGACGAATCTTATGACTATCTCGTCTCATTCGGAAGTATAGTTCGCAGATCTCCACTATGGTATACTATTTGCCTATTATCTATCAGTCATACCTTGGAGACCAAAAGGTCAGGTCATTAAATGTAACGGTCATGTCGCCCCCATGTGCTCTCAGGTCTCACCCCACTATGAGGTATCAACTAAATGTCGACCATTCCTTAGTCGCGTCAGAATTGGTATGATTTCCTAGGCGCATATGGCCCACATGCGCAGCCTTTACGCATCCCATGCCTTGGTTATTGTGTTGAATTATTACCCACATTAGAGATCAAAGTTGGTTTAGCTAAAGTGGGATACTCTATTTCTTCCATTTTTCTAAATGTTAAACCAGAGCAAAAATCGGTGCTCCTTTTTTTCTCTAGCATTTTGCCCTTAAATCTTTCTCCTGTCAACTTCTCCAGTGTCTTCTTTTATTCTCATGTCATCTTCCTTCTTTTATAGTTACTTCTGAACATCTCTTCAACCTTTTTCATTATTATTTTCATTTCTCCATGTCATTCTTTTTCGGCGATATTTCTTTTTTTTACACCTCCCTGTGTAGTGGTGTTTGGGTATCAATTCTATAAGTGTTAGGTTTTTGAGGTGTTTTTCAGGCAGTTTAATAGGAATTGGGGGTTTTCGAAGAAGTTTGGGGTTATTTTTGGTTCTCCTGTGACTTTTTTGGTGTAGTATGTCGGGTTCTGAGTTCTTTGTTCTTTGGTGTTCTTCCTCAAAATTATTACTTTTCCCTGTTTTATCCTTCTAGCCTTATAAACCTTATAAGTTATTGTTTGTTAATGTACCAAAGTCTATATGAGACTCGGGTAGACCTTCGTGATCATGATCGTCAAAATAGGGAAGCATCCGAGATCAATCTTAATCGAGAGAATACTCTAACACCTATGACTTCAACACCTCTAAAAGTAATGTCCCCTTATCTGTGTCTAACCAACTTACCTCGGTACGACACTAGATTTGAAGTTAATTCTCTAAGTGTTATTAAAATTAGTAGTGAAAACATGTTGTTGTCTTCCAAAGGTTATAGCCTATCTAAGCACTTAAACCTTCGTAATGATACTGCAGACTCTAGTTACTTTGATTCTTTTGATGAGACCATGAGGGTGATAGTATCTCATCCTGAAATGGTCTAGATAGCATACTTTGCCAAATCAAGCAGCATAGCTCACCTTAGTACCTCATCTCATAAATAGGGGGATCCTAAGCCCCCAATTTATGATATCTTTGACGATGAGACAGGAGATAATATCTCTCCACCCATAAAAATGCACCATCGCTTAACTGTAATGAATGCGGAAGAGTTTTTAGTCCAAGACCGTCATGTAAAATATCTTGTTGTTAAAGAGGGAGGGTAGGAGGATGTCTTTGAAGTTAATACAACTGTTGTCGTCTTACCCAATTAACGTCCATGAGACTGATCTTATTATCTAACGATAATTGTATGACATTTACCCATCCATATACATGATTGTTTCAGTCGAGGACGAGAGGGGCTATGACCTCATAAATAAAAATGATATTGTTATCCCCGAAACAATGTTTAAGGTTGACTTTCACCTTCCTTTTGAGGTAGAAATCTGGGGGATTTTTTGATCTATTAGTGTTTTCCGCACCCAGTTTTCTCCTAATGCCTGGAGGATTATCATGGGGTCAGCCATTCTCTAGAGTCTTGCCTATAAGGGGGACTTACCCCGAGAATTCTACTCGGTTATTTCAATAAAATTCAGCCCTTGTTACTATCATTTCATTTGCCAAAAACCAGATAGTAATCTCTTACATGTGAACCAGACTTCTAACCATGACCGGAAGTCTTGGTATTTCTTCATCTTAAATTTGTAGGAGTTTGACGACGATGAGTTATTTTTTCATAGGCAAATCAGGGGGCCATGTAAGTGCTATAGGATTACTGTCTCAGAAAAAATTAATCATGATCTAAGTTTAATTAATAGGAAAATAATAGACAAACTGAGGGGCTCTGATGGTCATGTTCTCTTTTAAGAGTTGACCAAACCCGAGATCCTCTGATTTGGTAGGATGGGGTCAGACACATTGGAGTCTCTTCGTAAGAATACTTTCTTGTGAAGTTTTTCTAACTTTTATTGTCATCTTAATTAATCTTAGTAGATACTGACAGTTATTGATATTTTCCTTTTATAGATCGTCCACAACACACTCTTGATCATATCTAGGAGATGGAAACCGTTATGATTGGAAATATCTTAGATAAGCTATAAGTCAGGACTTCTCAGTCGATAACCATAATGAAAAAGGCTACAACTACAGGTCCTAATGCAACTGAGGGATCATAGAAGAGGAAGGAGTCTAGTGGGTCTGGGACTGTTCCATCTCAGGCAAAAAAGTCAAAGGTTCCAAGATGACCCTTACCCCCTGTGTCACCATATCTGATGATGTGTCAGTTATTGTATGTCTTGCACAACTAACTGTGAATCCCGAGTCTCTTTTAGGAGTCAAACTAAGGCAGAGGAGGTCATCTCATTAGTGATTCCTTCCTCCTACAACTAATATTTTATTCCCAGAGCAGTAGTAGGGTGTCGGGCTTCTCCCTTCATAGCGTCATTTAGGTAACAACTTTCACTTTATATATTTATAAAGTGTTGTCTTGTCATACATTTTTCTTGTTATGTACTAACTTTTACCTATCATATCTCTTTGTCGTAATCTATCACTACTCTCTAACACCTTGATTAGTGAGTGGGGGAGTCTGATCCCAAGGTCAAATTAGTTGAATAAGCTAAGAAGAAATTAGCCGACATGTAAAAATAATTGGATGACTAGAAGGTCGCTCATAAGGAAAATATAATGAAGCTATGAGATTGTTATAGGTATTTTCTAGGTGCCTTGAAGAAGAATGATAAACAATAAAGGCCAGAGATTAAGAGACCTTGAATCAGCGGGACAAGTCTGAGAAAGAGTGCCTAAATGAGGGCAGTGAGTCAACTTTGGTAGAGTTTAAGGAGTCTTGGGATTTTATAGGCTATGTTATCCAGTACTTAGAGAGGGGGTCTAAGTCCACTTGCAGACGAGTGGTCAAACAATTTTCTGACCTCATCTCGAAGTACCCTGAGCTGGATGAGACTCTCAAACCTTTTATTTTATATCCAGAGACTATAGCTTCTCTGTGGGAAATCCAATTCGAGGTTAATAATGATTGGGTCATAGAGGCTAAGGTTGTTAAAACGAGATGACCCAAATTGCAGGGGAGGAGAACAAGGCTTGTGACCAAGATTCCACTACCACTGTTTAAGAAGAATCAATACTCCCTGAAACCATAAATGTTGATGTCTTGGTGTTCGAGACTTAACTTGTTATTTTTTTTGCATATTAGGAAACTACATATGGTTTTTGGTGCCCACCTCATTACAGTAAATATTATTCTTATCCCATTTTAGGATTTTAACAAAGTTACTTCAATTTTTGGTGCCCTCTATTGGGATGTTTCTTGTGAATGGCATTTAATGTACTCCTCTTTACTTTCTTCATTATGTCTACATTCTTATGCAGTGTCTTTTTTTTATTCACCATAAAATAATGATGTTTAATTTCCCCACCTCTCAGGGTTTATATTGAGATATATTTAGGAGACGAAACTCCTAACATTCTCGTAACACTAAGAGAGAGATTTTTATTTTATTTTCACTATAAACTAATGATGTTAAATGCCACCATAAAATAATGATGTTTAGTCTCACCATAACAATAATGATGTTTAGTTTTCCCACATCTCACGGTTTACATTGAAATATGTTTGGGAACCAAGACTCTAGACATTGTCGTACTGTCGAGAGAGAGAGAGAGATTTCCATTTTAGTTTCACCATAAAATAACGATGTTAAGTCTCACCATAACAATAATAATGTTTAATTTTACCACCTCTCAAGTTTAAATTGCAATATGTTTAGGAGTCGAGACTCCGAACACTTTCATACCGCCGAGAGAGAGATTTTCTTTTTACTTTCAGCACAAAATAATGATGTTGAGTCTCACGATAACAATAATGAAGTTTAATTGTCCCACCTCTAGGGTTTACATTGAGATATGTTTAGGAGTCGGGTCTCCAAACACTCTCGAACCGTCGAGACAGAGATTGTCATTTATCTTTCACCATAAAATATGGATGTTAAGTCTCACCATAATAGCAATGATGTTTAATTTTTCCACCTCTTAGGATTTACATTGAGATATGTTTAGGAGCCAAGACTCTAAACACTCTTGTACCATCGAGGGAAAAATTGCCATTTAGATTTTAACATAAAATAATGATGTTAAGTCTCACCATGACAATAATGATGTTTAATTTTCCCACCTATCAATGTTTATATTAAAATATGTTTAGGATTCGAGAATATGAACACTCTCATATCACTGCGATAGAGATTTTCATTTTGAGTATGATAAGAAGAAATATAATTACACAACTTGAGACAATACTTTATTTCATTCAGATTTATGTCCACAATATTGGATTATATTTAAGACAAACCATCCCAAGCTATTACATTCAAATTTATTCACTGATAATATTTCTTCAGATGATTGGCATTCCATGGGTTGGTAAATGGATTTCCATCTGTATTTTCTAGACAATAGGTGCCTAGGAGCATGGGACTATAGTAATCCCATTATAGGTGTAGCCCCTATAGGTATGATGATAAATGATAATCCAAGTTCTCTTAATAAAGAAAAGTGAACAAACGATATTGTATATAATCAACATTCAGATTGAACTCACAAATCTCTCATGTATAACTCAAATGACAATAAAGGAAACGTAGAACAACTCATTCAAAGGGAGAGAGAAGTAATCACCCTATACACACCTTGGTAGGCAGACCACACACCAATCACAAATCTCTGACATCTCTTTGATTACCCATTCAAAGCTTCACAATAAATGACAATGATGGGTAAGTTAACTCTATGTTTTGTAATAACTACTCTCCGATATATTCTCTCTTTAGCAATAAACTCTTTAGAAAGAACTCTCTCATCTCAGAATTGGTTGAGGCCCATAAATAGCCCCACACTCATTCCTGAGATGTCTTAATTCTCATTATTGTTAAAAGACGTCCCCTCATACTTCAAGTCACAAACATTAAATGCATAATAGGATAGCCTATCCTACGTCATAAACATTAAATTCCAAGACATGCCTTTTGCCTAACCACCATGTGTCAGAGGATTGTCACAGCAGAGGTGTCTCACCAGCAGTCTGAAAACCATAATACCATGATGGTTTACTCAAGTTTGGATTGGAAAGTGTTTTTCTAGCTAATTCATCACCTAAAGTAGATGTGACATTTGGTAGAGGGCTATTTTGCTCAAAGCTCGATATACAATGGATCTCAAGGTTACTCTGCACAAGATTTCACGATAAAAGATATCTCGGTGTTTTACTAGGTGTAACTAAGATGGTCAAGACATTACTTAATGCTACCTCACTTCTCAATCCTCCAAACCAAGTCCTGTGAAGTTCCCACGATGAGGTCATTCGATAGAGCATGTAAGTTGTCCCAAGCCCTGCCAAGCCAAGTTTATCACGAGTACCATTTGACCTCACACTCAATATTACAATCGTTACAGAATCATAATCAATGTATTTAAAAGATACAATTTGACTAAGTAAGAACGAAAGATAAAAGGGAGATATCTCAGCAAATTTCCTTAATGAGCTGCATTAATGAGCTGCATTACTGAGCTGCCTCGCTATCTTCACGATGCTTCCTTTATTTGAGTCTCTTTTGTTAATTGGGGAATCTCTCTCTAATTCAGAGATTACCTTCAATCCCCCTTACATTTGTACCTTCGTGTAGACATTTGTTGTGATAACAAGAAATTTCTGTACAAAAAACTTCTCAATCTGATGGATTGTCTTCTATTGCGGGCAAAAATTCTTCCATCTCCATCTTCATTGCAACTACTCCCACTATCTCTTATAGAAAAAATATAAATTCTCCCTGATGTACTTGAACCAAGGCTCACAATACCTGGGCCTATGGAGAGCGGACATCATAAATTTTTTCGTCGTTAGATCCCAATCGTTTTGTCTTCTTTATTATTTATGAAAATTCTCCCAAAGTACCTCTGGATCCTATCCGTCATTGTTTTAACTGCTCAAAATTAAATTCTTCCTAATCTTATTCATTTCGTTCCACCATTGAGTGAACCTTTAGTGAGGGGACATTTTCATTTTGACTGCCCCCAGTAATAGGAATTCTCTCTGTGTGCTCTGATAGAAAAAATTCTTGGCATTTGAACTTGTAAAATTCTTCCTGATGTCTCTAAGTTATGTCCATCCCCGTTTTTAACTTATTCAAAAGAGAAAAATTCTCCCCGATGAACCTGAGTCAAAGTTATCTCCGTTTAGACTTATGGTGAGGGGATATCATTTTTTTTAACTTTGCTGCGAGCAACCTCCATTTCTTGGAAGGTAAAAATTATCCCCAATCATCTTTAACTCCTTGTATCATCGTTTGGTCTTATAGCGTGAGGACTTTCTTTAAATGAGCATTTTTGTATCAAATATATTTCAAATATTTGGCATAAAAAATCATTACTTCTTTTGAAAGCAACCCTCCATTTCCCAAGTGTTACCTCATTAATGACATGAAATTGTCTTTTCAACTGTCATGAGACTCTCCGAAGCACCACGTGTCCATTTGTAATCATTTTGATGGCTTAGCACGTGACTTTATGGGAAACTCAAATTCCCACTTGATTTCCAAGCATCTAGTAACTAGAAACTTAGCCATTTTTCTCTTTTACCCTTTCATTTGCCTTCATACTTACAGAGATTTTAGAGAGAGAAAGAGGTATTCCACCATTGTTGCTCAATATTTTCGCCTGATTCCTTCTCTCTTTTCCATCTCCACCCACTTTTACTATGTTATTTCTAGTTTACTCTATCTTCTCACAATCTTTCTATTCCAAACATCTCCTGTGGCTTCTTCTAGCACACCAATCGCTGCAGTTTCTCCTATCACCACTGCTCCGCCTGCCACCACTATTAAACCTGCTTCTACTTTGGTTGCCACTACCATAATGGAAGAACATCAATATCAACTCCCCTTTTACCTCCGCTCTCTTATTTTTGGCAAGGACGATGAATACTCAAACGCATTCAAGAGCGTCATTTTACACGCCAAGTGTGAGTCCTTGACACTTAGTGATGAAGATGACAATGCTACTGATTGGGGTTTCTGCCCCCCCCCCCCCCCCCCCCCCCAAAGGGGAATTTGAATTTTTGTCTTAACCAAGGTGACTTCCCATGTTCCTAGATAGACTTTGAAGGGCCAGGAGGATCCCCATCCAACTTTGCTTCCTGAAACGCCTGTAGGTTAGGCTCCATCGAGCTAAGTGGTTTAGTGAGTTTACTCTGTCCAAACACAACGTTATGCTCTAAGTACTTGTATCTCATTGTAACATTACAACACACACCTTCATAGCGGCATAGGGGGAGTTTACCATGACCTTAAAAGATGTCTTTGAGTTGCTTGGTCTTAAGCCCACAAGTACCTCAATTTACTTTGATGAGGCTTTAGATGCCGAAGAGACTGCTGCCCGGGCAGAGTTGGATCAGATATGTCAAAACTGAATGAGGTCCTCCAACAAATTTACATTCTTCCTCCTTATTAGTTATTTCTTTCAAGATACTTATGAAAATAGTGGCTCTTCTAGTTTTGACAAAGGCAAAGGCATGCCCTTAGAGTTACTCGCTCATATACTTGTTATTATTTCTCATTTCATGATGACTGAAAAACCCAATGATCAGCCCACTCAGGATCTCATTAACACCTTCGTTCACTTAGCCAGTGGGTTCAAGCTCCCTCTTATAGCAATGGCTTTGGGGTCCCTCTATACCTGATTGGACATGATACATTTGGACATGGGACGATCCCTTGGCCATTATAACTTGGCTAATTTTACCAAGACCATCATCTTAACAGATATTCTTTACTGTCATTTTCCTGAGATAGCAGCGAACGAAAAAAATCTATCCAGTTTAAGAGGACCTCAAGCCCTATAAGTTATTTCGATTTCATAAGAAGCAAAGATAAATGGACATTCTTCCCATTATTGACAGGCCTAGTTTCTTTATTAGAGCTCATCAATGAAGATCCCTCATTTACCCTCGTGCTCCTATTTACCCCTAGTTATTTTCCTTCATAGACCGAGTGGATATATACCTCAGATCACTATAACCCTAATCATTGCTCTCGCCAATTTAGCTATGACCAAGGGGTGCCTCGACCTGATTTTTAGGTGTCTCATCGTAAAGCCACTTTCTCTAAGGCCTGCTCTTTCTATACATCCTATGTTGCTTCCTCAATTAGATCAACGATCACTGGCCAAATCAACATCCCTAGCATCACAAGAAAGGGTGATGTAACTTCTCTTTTTACCAAAAAATACTGGCCGATGCAGATGGACATGATTAGAGAATTCATTCAAGGTCCCCAGTCTATCCACTTATTCTCACTTTCCTACCCTTAGAGTTGGGACTCAAAGGAAATTCTATCCTGGGGGTTGAGTTCCCTCTGAGAAATACCCCTAAATATCCCCCTAGTGAGTTGCCTCCCTACTACCTTTTAGTCATTACAGCTACCCCAGGCCCAAAAAATCTCCAACTCAGAAAATAACTGCCCCCCATCGAAGATGCCTCTAAAGAGGGTAATGTTGTCGAAGGTATTCTTAGCGAGGGGCCTTCTCAATTCCAAGTCCCTATTTATGCATTTCCTATTGCCTTTATTCTTCATCCAGTGTCTGCGGCTCTAAGTGAAGAGATACGGGAGAAATGTTAAGCATATTTTGAATGGGTTCACCATGAGTTTCAACGGCAAACTCCTCCCATTCCTCCCCATGTCCCTTTTCCCATAATACAAGTATATCCAACTGAGGGGGCCACCTAAAATAGAATAATTTCTAGAGCCCTCTCTGATGTTAATGGTTCTAGTGTAAGGAAGAAGACTTTGGGTACAAAAACCTAGAAGAAGCATATGAACGAAGTTCAACCACCACCTGCTGCCCCTTTTAACAAGACCTCTCCTCCTTCATCTCCCTTTGAGTCTATTACCCTTTATGACAGTCCTGAAGTTGAGCATAAACCCACTGAAATACCTTAATTTCCTTCGTTTCCCATGGTTATTTCGTCCCACTCTTAACCAGAAAAAGGGGTATGTTCTCCAGTACTTATCAATTTCTAACTTTCCTTAGAGAAGGTACATTCTTTAACACTTATGTAAATCTCTTTTTTCTATATGGGAGGGTGAAAGAGATAGACCTTCTCCGTTCGTGAGCCCTTTCGTGGAAGAACATTTTGGTATTCCTGAGAACATTGCATCTCCTCCCCATTCTCTTATGATTGGGCTGACCTATTATCATCGTTCTGCCTCTCAACGCTCAGAAAAGGATACTATATAGGCTTCTAAAATTGTGGAAATTATTGAAGCCTCCCATCAACCAGAAGAGTCTCCTTTGGATTCTTCTGAGTCATCTCCCTTTCTTGTGGTTCCTCTATACGTTGTTCTAATTTCTTTAAGCCCTACAAAGGTAATAGCTTTTTCACTTTTAGATATGTTTTTAACTTGGTTGCCTTGTATTCTAAGTATTTTATTGTATTTCAGGTTGTACCTGTGCCCACATCTCTTACTGGTTCACTTTTCCACCTTCCTCTTATGAGGTCTGTGGCTGGGTTTGCCCATTTTTTCTGCCATCACTGAGGTAAGCTCATTTTTGGTGCATTTTCACTCATTTATGTGGTGTTTCTTATGTCTAACATTTCGGTATTTATTTGTAGCTTTATCTAGGTCTCACTCCTCCTTTTTTATTCTGGGACTCCACAGGTTCCTCAAGCTACCATTGGTTCATCTTATTGCCTAGGGGTTACTTCAGCCCTTGTGGTGTTTGATACAACTATAGTTCAAATAACTTTAGTGGAACTTTCCCCAACCGTGGACCTTATGCCTTTTCACAAGGAAATTGTATCACCAAGGGCTGAGGTTCCTCTTTTTGAAGGTTCAACTAAATCCTATAGGGACGTTGAAGTTGCTCCTGCAGTTGTTACTCCTGTAGTTGCTAGTGAGGTAACTACTGCCTTCTCTTTTCTTTGCACAAGTCCTATCTTTATGCCTGTTAAAACAAAGGATAAGAAGCAAAATCTAGATTTCTTAACAATAAAAACCCATTGTTAAGTTTCTTCATACATTTGCACCTTTGAGGTGTCTTAACAATGAAACCACACTTGTTATGTTTTTTCGTAAATTCCACCTATAGGGTGACTTAACAGTGAAAATGCACTTGGTAAGATTTTTCTCAAACTCCACCTATAATGGTGACTTAATAATGAAAAACACTTGTTAAGATTTTTTGCAACCTCCACCTATAACAGTGACTTAACAATGAAAACCAATTGTGAATTTTTTTCACAAACTCCACCTATAACAATGACTTAACAATGAAAATAAATTATTAAGATTTTTCACGAACAATGATTGAACAATGAAAACCACTTGTTAAAATTTTTCACAAACTCAATCTTCTTTGTCGTATTTTAGGTTACGAGAGAGCCTGCTACTGCCAAAGAGCAAACTCAATGTGGTTCCTTTCATGTTGCCTCTACTCATCAAGAACTGGTCTTTTTATAGGAATCCAATCACAATGATTGTGGTTTAACTATCGATCAGCTAGATGATAATGAATTCGATTATGATATTTCTATGCCCATCGTAGTTACTCTCGAGTTCTGCCTTATGGTCCTCTACCAGTCTTCCCATATATCTTCACTTCATTTCTCTATCATAAAATAACTTGTCTCTAATTACCCTCAAACGTTTATTACTGATTGCCTCCATTCAAACATAACGATGATGAGTTATAGGCTCCAAGGTATGGCAACCGTTATTGGTGAGGTTGTCAATACACAAACTTCAAGTATTACAAGGCCCTTCATCAATCAATATGTGGGCAATGTGAGGGAGTTGGACAAGGATGGATTCTAACTGAACTAATTGGTTAACCACTTGAAGCTTTTGAAAAGCAATCGATTGGAAAGACAGAGGGAGCTCCATCGAAAACGTCTAGAGGCTGAACGAGCTGAGGAGGCTAGGTTGGTGGAGTTGTCCCCTCTGCTAGAAGCAGCTGATGAAGAGGTTAAGGCTATCGAAGAAAATCTTCTCCAAGCTAAGCAAAGACGTGAAGCCCGTGCCCAAGTCTAAACTAGACTTGGAGGCTCTATTAATGCTCATCGCACATGCTTGGAAGCCTCTCCGGGCTTGCCTAGGGACTTCTTATCCTCTCCAACTCTACTGGCATAATTTTTTTCGCTCCAAACACAAGAGAGATTGACGTATACCCCTTGGTTTCCTTTTTGTCGTTCGATAGGCCCACAGAACTGCTGGAATGTTATCATCCCACGAACCTAGGAAATCTTTCATCGTTTTGGCTACGATATTGACCAAGGTCTTGTTAGTTGCTTCGGTTTGACCATTGCTTTTGGGATATGCCACTGTTAAGGTATAATGGATAATGGAGTACTTGTTTGTGAGCATCATTACTTCTTTGTTGACAAATGGGGTCCCGTTATCAGAGAGGATAAACTTTAGAATACCAAAGGTTATCATTATGTACTCTCTAATGGAGTTGTCCCCCATATATTGTTGCTCTCTTTAGTTCTATTGCCTCAGTCAACTCTATAAAGCACTCCGTTGCCACTACTATCCAAATCTTTACTCTCAAAGATGGATGTATTTCACCTACCAGGTCAAATGCCCAAGTGTGGAAGGGGTAAGGAGTGGCAAAAGAGTATAAGTCCACCGAGGTAGCATGGATCATGTTTCCATACATCTATCAAGCCTTTCATTTTTGAAAAAGCTCAGCAAAATATTTCCCCATTATTAGCCAATAATAACCTAAGGTCATTAATTGGTCATATAATTTAGCCCCTCCAATGTGAGCTGGTTCGTGAGCTTACTTCAAGAATTTTATTACCTCCTCCTTTGTTATGCATCTTAACGGCACGTTGAAGTATCCTTTGTGATAGAGATTCTCTTCTTAGACATAGAATTGTGCCATCATCTCGAATGTTTCTAATCAAAGGTCGTACAAAAAGGCGGTAAAAGAATAAATAAATACAATTGGGCTATCAGCCCGAATGTTTCTACAGTGCCTCGTATCTAGATCTCAAGGATGGAAGCATATACAAATAAACCTGCATGCATTTACAGTTGCTGCAGCAACGCCTGACTCGAAAGGATCATCATCCAGGCATCCCTGTGTCTGGACACCTAAATATATATTATATATATCAAGAGGGAAAAATATAAAAACGGGTCAGAGCCCGAGTTGTAAAAATATTTTGCAAGTGCATAAATGCTTTATTTATGAAAAATGTTTTATCTTATATTTAAATTCGTATCGCACTCCCATGAGATACCCCTCACCCCTCTTCTAATGGTGCACACCTCTCGCATCCCTCTAAATATCCTAGTCAAGCTAGCCTACCTAACTAATCCATCACCCCCAAACTCTGAAAGTCCTTAGAAAATCGATTACTAAGGGATAAACTTCTCCCCAGTCTCAACACTGTGCGATGTTCGTGCATGGGGTGTCTCGCGAAGCGAAATCCAAACAAGGAACCCCCCGATACACTACTACATGGCAATGTTGTTCGTCGAGATCCATTAAGACCTAAGCACACAATGTATATATGTATATTATTAACCCAATTACAAAGGGATAACTTCTTCCCAGTCTCAACACTGTGCCATGTTCGTGCGTGGGGTGTCTCGCGAAGCGAAATCCAAACAACGAACCCCCCCGATACACTACTACTTGGCAATGTCGATCGTCGAGATCCATTAGAGCATGAGTACACAACGTATATATACATATATATATACTTATATAATTATATACTTTATCATACTCACTCTGATATACATATCACAACATAAATCTGGATAGTATCTCCCGGACTGAGATTTAATCAATATTCACTTTATCTCTTTACTCCAGTAGAGGTATATAATATCTTGTTGTCATATACAAGTATTATACTATACACACAAGTATAATAACCATCCCAAAGAGCTATAACTCGAGGATGTGATCTCATAGTGACGATCCAAAATCCGGGTTTACTCACTATACCACGGCACCAAGACAGACTCTCTCATAGACATGGTAAATAAATACACAACGGTGGAGGCGGTCACGTTCCCCATGCAAGTGGAGTACACACATCACACTCGAACGTAGGACGAGATGACCTGGGGATATAATCACCCTGCTCCTCAAGCCAGTGGATTCACCCACATCACGCAACCTCCATGGATCGCACTAGAGAAAATATATAATCTGGCTGTTCCAACCCTATGCCAAGGGAAAGTCCGTGGAAATCAGCCTCTAAGATACACATATACCAATCACGCACATATATATATATATATATATATATCGCTCCTCAAATGTATATATGGCTATACTTGTCAACCTCACATAACGATGTCCAATATCTCCAAAATGTTCTCACTTTTAACAATATTTAAGTATTCACACACCTAGAATACTAAACTCATAAATATTCTCTCACTTAACGTATAACTCCCACTTTAATCATTTTTAAGGATTCACACACATCTAATCCTGAAAATGTTAATTCCTGGAAATCGCATCCTAGGATTTACTCGGATGTATTCAGCTCGCATACATTTGAATAATGGAAATACCTATGCCCAACCAAAAAAAAACTCTCTCTCGAATGTTGTCCGTCCCAAACGTTTACTAGGTCCGTTCCCCGTATTATTCCCCACACCAATCCAAGGTTTTCTTTTCCATCTAAAGGTTCACTCACCCTCAAAACCAATATTTAGGAGTCCCGATATCATAACTAGGATCCCCCATAACCCCCCATACTCTTGAGGGAAGAAAAATAACAATTATGGCCAAGAGGAATCGATTCTCCCTAATGGCGAATCAATTCGGGCCCCAATCCGAATCAATTCGGAAAGTGTTCAGTAAACAGGTCCCCAAGGGCGAATCGATTCCGCCTAGACCCTATTAACATCCCAACACTGATTTTCAACTAATACCTCCATAAATTTGTGGTATTAAACCATTTCTCTTAGGTTTGAACCTTGAAACCATAAAAGCCCTAGTTTTGACATTTCTTCCATTTCAATTCACTTTTACACTCCATTAACATGGTTTTAACACTAAAAATCCTTTAAAATTTACAATGCATCAATTTGTAAACTCTTAATCAAGTTTTCCCAAATTTACTTTAAGGGTTCTAACCCAAATTTCATAATTTACCAATTATGATATTAAATATACACACTATATTAAATAAAGCTAGTAAACACTTGCCTGGAGGATAAAATCCGACGACCTCAAGTCGAATCCTGCGGAGTTTGGCCGAAATCTTCCATTTCTCTCCCTCTTCCTCTCCTCTTTCTTTCCTTTATCTTTTTCTTTATTTTTTCCACTCTCTCTTTCTCTCTCTTATATAGGAGAGAAATAAGGGTTTATCCCTTTAAACCCAAAATTGACTCGTTTACTCAATTACGAGTCCCTATTGGTCCAAAAATTTCCGATACTCAATTTCTACCCCCAGATACTCTATTCTGACTATCTCAACCATTCCGAGACCCATCGCGTAATCAAAATATCCATATGAGGTACTTGACCGCAAATCACTAATTAAACCCAATACATCTAAATGTGGGTTTTTCAATTACAATATTATCCTCTGTCACTTTGCTCAGCTATAACATATAATTAAAATAATCCAACTTATTTACTGAATCCCAAAAGTAAATATAACACCCATCTAAAATCATTCAATCCTTGAAAACTCTAAAAATTACTATTCACAATAATTTCTTAAATTCTCAAATTACACTTGCTTATGAATTTTAATTATCCCCAAAAGTGCGGGGTGTTACATACTCCCCCCTTTACAAAGGAATTTCTCCCTCGAAATTCAGATATAACCGATACCACCAAAACTAACCCAGGATCTCTCCACATCCTACTAACCCGATGGCTCTCAACCATACATTCATTCAGCACTCACCTCTATCAAGGTTTATACGTTACTATACTGCTACCTCGGCTACTCTAACGTCTAAATCTCATCGAAAAAATACGATTTTAAGCATCCGATCATCTACATCAGGATATCTAATTTCCCCCTAAAAAAGGAAATTACTCTAACGCTTGACTATTCCCATCAGCCTCGTCGCTTATCTTGGGCATGCTACCTCTTATTGCCCCTATACAATTGGATTATCGCGTACCTCTTACAACATTCCATTCAACCCATTTCAATTTCACTTATACTGTCTCACAGCATAATCTTCAACTTTAGATACTATACCCCTTCTATTTCAGGCGGTATGTAAACCAAACTTACTAAGGTGTCCATATACCCTCTCTACAAAACTAATACAAGCGTTCGACACATACACTCTCTCTAAACAATGGACCCTATTTCCTCGGCATAATACTCACACATGGGTTTTCCTAACCCGTAAAATTGAATTCCTCCTATACTTGGAAATTTGATCCTTTTCAGGGTGAACCAACTAATCTTTCTATATCGGCACCACTAACTCTACTGGCCTTACTTCCTAATAAACCTATGATCAATGTGTTTCCGACATACGTAAGATTAGTACTATCCTAAATTGTGTCCCTGGTTCCCAAGACCTTTCCCAACTCCCAACATTTGCTCGATTTCATGCGTGGGACGCCTCGCAAAGAGAAATATAAACAAGGGACCTTCCTGGTACACTACTCCGTCACATCATCGATCATAGAGATATAATGGCCTAAGTCACACCAGCGGGACATCCTAAATACTACCTCGCTAACCTACTCACGTACCTCTACCACTCTATCCTTCCACTTAAGGATATGGAAAATCTAACAAATTAGGGCGCCTACTCTCTGCAAAAATGTTACAAACATCATACCCAAAACATAATTCCTCTAAAATTTGCCTTTTCATTAAGGCCTGGCTATAATCCTCAAATCAATTTCTCTAATTGCTGCTTCACCCGCCTACTTAAGGTGTGAGAACCATTTTAGTGCTTCTTCATAGCACTTATATGTTATCATCATGCGGCCCTCAGTCTATAGTGTTTCTTCCACACTATATGTCTTATCGACAAAACCAACATCCTTGCATCCTATAACATCTTTCCACTCCTGACGTCGTTAAGGTTCATGCATGGGGCGTCTCGCAAGAGAAATCCAAACAAGGAACCCCTCCAATACACTACTACTTAACTTTATCGGTCGTGGAGGTCCATTAGCTTCAAATATGCAACCAGGATAACCCTATCCCCCTTTTCAACAAAATGTGGTATGAACTCCTCTCTCTGTCCCGGAGCCACACCACCAAGTGCTCGCACTAACACTAAGTCTTTGCGCAAATAATAATGAGCTTAAACTCACAGCTCAACAATAAACCCTGCATACCTTAAATCACACCTATAAGGTCTCCACGCACTCGAATCATGATAATGAAACATCTGCTCACCGAAGTTCCATCCATACATATAGTAAAGGAGAACTCAACCTGTATCCAGGTGAGGTATCGCAATAACAACCTCTTTCACTCTGGAACTACGGACACGATAGTCTTGCAATCATTTGCCTGTTATCGCTCCGATAAACGAAGATCATAATATACTCAAAATAACACTATACTCGTATAACACACAAAAAATGAGCAATACAACTCTGATATAAATGTAGAATACTAACACCCACTTTTCACAGTGAATGAAAGGAAATAGATCCCCGCTATCGTGGAAAACACAAAAACATATACTATATACTGTTATCGATACTACTAATAAACTGGAATCACATACGAATTTAGGGCTTAATAAAATAATGTGACTCAATCTTGTCAGACGGAATATACCTCCTTCGTCCAAGGTGAAACTTATAATATTAGTATCTCAGACTCTATAGCCTCGATCCTGACAATTACCTTTATATTTCCCTTAACTCCTTCGTTAAAAAGAAATTCCACTACCGGCTTCAACAACCCTGATTCGATGAATTCCTCGAGTGGATGTCCACCGATGGGGTTCCATGGACACAATTTCTCCATAAGTGTTAGAAACACTTATCTAGTGATCCTATCATTCCTCTGAAGGACTCTTTCGTTATTTTACTTACCTTGATTCAGTACAAAATTCACCTATCCATAACTCTCTTTATTCACTGTCAGCCTCTAACTGATCCTTAGGTGAATAGTTCAGAACTACATTTTTTCTATTCCTGTTAAATCAGGGGAGATCGCGCTAAAAAACTATCGGTAAGATCCCTTTAGGGGCAAAACATCCTGCTCCCCCGAATACGGTGATCACTGTTCCCACCATTCCAATATTTCTCCCACAAGTGAAAAAATTTCCACTAATTTTCACATATGGGTATTTCCACACCCTGCTTTAAGCCAAAGCTTCTGAGCCTTTCACTTCCACTGAATCACATTACACTTACTCTATATAACTTAAACTTTAACGTATGGTCCTTATTAAGGACCGTTCGAACCTTTGTTTTTAATTTACTTCACTGAGTAATTCAAGTTTAGCACCACTCTCTATTTACAGTGGTACTTGGATACTCATAACTACTATCCTTTAGTAGTCATTCCAACCATCCTTGATAAATGTCACAGGGAGAATGACCTCTATTGCAATCCTAGTCTCTGACTTCAACTAACTACTCCAAATAAGTCCTGCCTTCTGCTGCCCTTGCAATGGCTTTCTGTGGTCGTCCTTCATCGATCAGCACACGACCCTCGAATGAGCATGCAAAATATTACTATAATCTTATAATATGGCAAGAGGACGAAATCTCACAAGAAAAATAAATGATCCTAATCCTCAAGATCGATATCAAATGGAGAGCAACGCTGAAAGCGTAGTACGTCCGCACAGATTCCTAAGGACACTAGAACCCGATGCTATGATACCATTTGTGACACCCCGCCTAATAAAATATCGGGCGATCACTCCTTTACCAAATTTAAAATAGGAGTCGCATATGGTTCATTCTTAGCATCACTGTCGAAAACCAAATTAACTACTAATAACCTATTAGCCTGACGTCAAAATTTTAATTAACTAATCTTTTTAAACAAACTATACAAATAAAACATTCACACAGTTTATATAAGCGATACTGAAAAGAAATAAAATAACTGAACACTTGGTTTAAGATATTACAATCTAATTAAAGGCCGCACAAAAAGGCGGTAAAAGAATAAATAAATACAATTGGGCTATCAGACCGAATGTTTCTACAGTACCTCCTATCTAGATCTTAAGAATGGAAGCGTCCACAAATAAACCTTCATGCATCTACAGTTGTTGTAGCAACGCCTGACTCGAAAGGATCATCATCCGGGCGTCTCAGTGTCTCGACACCTAAATATATATAATATATAACAAGAGAGAAAAATATAGAAACGGGTCAGAGCCCGAGTTGTGAAAATATTTTGCAAGTGCATAAATGCTTTATTTATGAAAAATATTTTATCTCATATTTAAATTGGTATCGCACTCCCATGAGATATCCCTCACCCCTCTTCTAACGGTGCACACCTATCGCATCCCTCTAAACATCCTAGTCAAGCTACCCTACTTAACTAACCCATCACCCCATACTCTGAAAATCCTAAGTAAACCGAGTACTAAGGGCTAAACTTCTCCCTAGTCTCAACACTGTGCTATGTTCCTGCATGGGGTGTCTAGCGAAGCGAAATCATAATAAGGAACCCCCTGATACACAACTACATGGCAATATTATTCGTCGAGATTCATTAAGCCCTAAGCACACAACGTATATATGTATATAATTAACCCGAGTACTAAGGGCTAACTTCTCCCCAGTCTCAACATGGTGCCATGTTCATGCGTGGGGTGTCTCGCGAAGCGAAATCCAAACAACGAACCCCCGATACACTACATCGTCGAGCTCCATTAGACCCTCAGTACACAACGTATATATATATATATATATATATATATATATATATATATATATATATATATATATATATATATATATATATATATATATATATATATATATATATATATATATATATATATATATATATATATATATATGTGTAGAGGGGGCTTGAAGGAAATCCTGAGATTAGGGATAATTCCCTAAATAGCAACAGTGTTTGAGAATTAACGCAATAGAGGAAACTCAAGCGTGGCAACTCATACTTCAGCTTGTTGTGTTAGTCATATTGTATCTTTGGTTGCATTAACTGTATGCTATAACGGTTGTAATTATGTAACGAGAATAATAAAGAGTTTTAGTGCGAAGTCAAACGGTACTTGCGAGAGACCAGGCTTGGCAGGGCCTGGGAGAGCTGTCATGCTCTATCGAATGACCTCACCGTGGGAACTTTAGAGGGACTTGGTTTGGAGGATTGAGAAGTAAGGCACCGTTAGGGCTTGTCCTGACCATCTTAGATACACCTGGTAAAACACCGAAGGACCCTGACCGTGGAACCTCAAGCAGAGGAGCTTGGAGTTCCATCGGGCATTGAGTTATGGACCAAACAACCCTCTACTTAATGTCACATCTACTGTGGGTGATGTCACTAGCCATCTAAACAATGCCAGACATGCACTTGAGTAAACCACCGTGGTATTTGGGGCTGTCAGGCAGTTGGTAAGCCACCTCTGCGACAACAGTCCCCTGACACACGGTGGGTAGGCAAAAAGGCATATCTTGGCATTTAATGTTTATCACGTGGAGACAGCCAGTACATCAGGTATTTAAGGACCCCAACCACCTTTGAGGAAGGGAGAGACTTTTGGAGAGTTCAAAAGTTATTGCGAAAGAGAATACACACCAGAGAGAGTTATTGCAAACTAGAGAGTTTACTCACTCACCATTCTCATTTATTATAAAACTTTCAATATTCGACAGAGATTTTTGAGGGTATTTGGTATGGTTTTACCTGCCTACCAAGGTGTATCTATGGTGCTTACTTCTCTCTCCCTCTAGCTAAGCCACTTCTAAAGTTCATTATTATTCCCTGAGTTATACACGAGAGACTTTGTGAGTTTAAGCTGAGGCTATCTTCATTGGGTTCATGTTTATGTGTTCTGTCATTAATCCAAAGCTTTGGCTAATTAACTTGTCATTACCATACTCAATAGGGGTTACGCCTCCATATATAATCTAAAGTACCCTCCTACATTTGGAGACTCCGCTGGGGAGGCATCCTTCTAGATAAGGAGTATGGCGCAAGATAATGCTACTCGAAGACTCAATTTCGATGACATTCAGCATAATGAAGAACAGGCTGCGAGAGTGCAAGAGGCCCTAAGAGATGAGTCTCCTCGAGTAGAGGTACCTCTGGCGCCAGCAACGTTAGGCATCCCAGGGGAGGCCCAACTTCGCGCGATCACGGGGTTGGGACCCGCTCAGATTGCCCTCCTCATGAGCAAGTTTCACGAGTTCTTGCAAACTCCGGTGGCTTCAACTATGCTGGGAGGGTTAGAGGTTAACACCTTCGTAACACCAGGAGTAGCTCCAACGGTCCCACTAGGGACAGGCATTGTGGGAACGATCCCATCGGGTGTATCTTCTGGGGTGAACCCGGCAGTGGGTACCTTAGGAGGTTCAACGACACCACCGGTAACGTTCGTTTCAGTTGCAACGAGCGCTCAGCCCTTGGCCCCATTGCTGGCGGCCCCAATAGCCTCGTTGATAGAAGATATGAGAAAATAGATGCAGAGGGAAATGCTGAAGTACATGCAGGCTTCCTCGCAGGCTGTGGGCGAGGTATCATCGGTCTGCGACGATTTCCGAACACCTTACCCCCAGGAATACAACGACGAGCCCTACCCGAAGGACTATATTCCCCCTACCTTTGAAAAATACTAAGGGAAGGGTGGAAACCCGAAGGAACACATTAAGCATTTCGTTGAACATTTAGGAGCGCACTACAATGACAAAAAGCTTTGATTGAGGGAGTTCTCCAAATCCCTGACTGATAAGGCATACACTTGGTACTCTCATCTGCCTCCCAATAGTGTCTCTACGTGGGAGGAGATGCATGTATTGTTTGTCCGAAAGTTCTTCTTGGCAGAAGACGAGTTCACCCTAACCCAACTTGGCAGGGAGAGGCAGAGGCCAGGAGAAGAGGTAGTGTTTTATATTCGAAGGTGTAGGGAAAGGTCCCTAGATGTAAGGGAAGAAGCTAAGGAGGCCAGGTTACTACAGATTTGTGCTGAGGGATTACTTCCTGAGTATATCTGCCACCTAATCAATGAGACACGCGAGGGAACATTTTCAGCATTCTTAAAATTCGTAAGAAGCATTTCTTTGGTGGTGCGACCTAGCTCGAGGGTGGCCCCCATGATGTTCAGGCAGCCGATACAACCCATGGGAGGAAGGTCTCAGGCCCCACGGGTGGGATATATCGAGAGGGAAGATGGGGGAAAGGCGCCAAGGAAGGACAACAAAAGAAAGTTCGGAAGAGATAGAGAAGACCCGCCACCGTTACCTTGTACGGTGGAGGAGGCGGTGAGTTGTTATAACGCAATGGTCCAAGGCGGAACAGTTTACGAACCAAAGGGTGTTCCGACGGAAGAGCCCGACGTGACAACTAGGGGTGATCCCAAATATTGTCAGGTTCATCGAAAGGTCCAGCATCCAACAAAAAGCTGCTCGCTGCGAAGGATCATCGACAAGTACATGAAGGCGGGGACATTGCAAATCCCCCCGCAGAACGTTAATAATAACCCACTCCCGACACACGGGGCCAATCTAGTAACGGCCTATGATAAAAAGGCAGAATGGGAGGGGGGAGGGGCAACGATGAAGGAGTTCGATGAGGCACTGGAACATTGCACAAAGGGAATGGCTAATGTAGTTCTAGCTTATGATGAAGCAACTGATAGGGACGTAGAAGACGCCTACAGCGTTGAGGGTGAGGAAACGGAGCCAGTCGTAGAATATAGCGCAGTTTCAAAATCTCCAAAGTTCACTTGGTTCTTCGACCAAGTGGGAATCCCAAAAGAAAGCAGAATAGAGATAACTCAAGCGATCTTAGATATTGCAAGAAGAAATGCAGTCCCCTCGCTAAGATGGAGGGGACCCATGGATAGGCTGGTAAAAAAGTTCCTATTAGAGGTAACTTTCAGTGATGCGGATAGGGCTGTAAGGTTCCCCCATAATAGGCCTCTGTATGTAACCGCTAGTGTTAACGGGGTTAGCTTTGCAAGGACTCTTATGGATGGGGGTGCTTCCATTAACATTATGCCAATCAACTCCTTCCACGCGGCTAATATTCCGGAGGAAAGGTTAGTTTCCATGCCCTTGGTAATCTCGGGCTACGATAATCAATCTTCCAAATCCATCGGGTATGTGAACATGGGGATAGTGATGGGAAATTTGAGTTCCCATATCAAGTTCCATGTAATAGAAAGCGCAACTTCCTATCATTTGTTAATAAGGAGAGTATGGATGCACAACCAAGGGTTAGTTAGCTCAACTTACCATCAATGTGCTAAGGAGAATATCAAGGGGACAGAAGTAACTATTAGGGCAACTAAGAGGCCTTTCACTATCGAAGAAGCACACTTGGTGGATGCAGCCTTTTATACAAAGCTCGAAGAGGACGTGCGAGTTCTAACAAGGAGAATGGAGGGATCATGGGTCCCCTCGATTAGAGAAAGAATAGGACCTTCAAATGAGAGTGGCGAAGAGGAGAGGAACGAGGAAACATATCGGGTGGTCCCTCGACCCCAAAACATCTCGAAGCAGCTCAAAGACAAGATGAGGCCTAGAACAGACCCAGGCGAGCATGAGGTCCAACGACAAAGCGTGTTGAGTCGTTTTTCAGGGGAAAGAATCGCTGAGGCTTCCAAAGAAATGAAGACAAAGGCCGTGTCAATAGCTACCAGCAGACAATGCAAGAAAATTATCACTGAAGAGGGAAAAGTGGTGTACCGCTTATAATGGTGTGAGCCGGCGGCCGAAAAGACTAACAATGAGGTTGACCCGATATATGAGTGTTTTTTAGTAGATCAACAGAGGTTGTGTATGGTGATAGACAATTACAATATACAAGAGTTCGTAGAAGATGTCACCGAAGAACCAGACTACATGGCAGACTAACCAAGGCCCCAGGCACAAGAGTTGGAGCAGCTAAACCTAGCAGGAGAAGGGGAAGAACCAAGGCCTATCTTTATCTTGAAAGATCTTGTTAAGGAGAAACAAGAAGCCTTGGTTGACCTGATTCGGGAGTTCATAGATGTCTTCGCATGGAAGTATACTAAAATGGAAGGGCTGGATGAGGAAGTGAGCTGCCACAAGCTGAACCTGATGCCTTCAGCTATTCCGATGAAGCAGGTAACAAGAACTTACAAGCCTGAACTAGATTTAAAGATTAAAGAAGAGGTCCAACGCTTACTGACAGCAGGATTTATCAAGCCAATACAACATCCCCTCTGGCTATCCAGCATTGTGCCAGTAGGGAAGAAAGACAAAAACAAATACGGATCTGCGTGGACTTCAGAGACTTTAATAGGTCTTGCCCCAAGGATGAGTTTCCCCTACCCTCCATCGACAGTTTGATAGATGCCACGGCTGTTCATGAGATGTATACCTTCATGGATGGATATGTGGGATAAAACCAGATCAAGATGGACCCCTTTGACGCAGAGAAAACAGCATTCAAAACGTCGTTGGGCAACTTCATATACAAGGTAATGCCGTTTGGACTCAAGAACGCCGGGGCTACGTACCAAAGAATAATGATGGCCATTTTCATGACTTCTTCCACAAATTTGTGGAATTCTACGTAGATGACTTGGTCATCAAATCGAAGAAGGAAGAGTCCCATATGAACGATTTAAGGAAGGTGTTTGCTCGGTTCAGTAGATACAAGTTGAGGATGAACCCGTTAAAGTGTGTCTTCAGAGTAGCAAGTGGTAAGTTTTTGGGCTTCGTGGTTAATCGACAAGGGGTACAGATGGACCAGGATAAACAGCGGGCAATCTTGGAGATTCCATGTCCAAGAACGGTAAAGGAGCTAAAAAGTTTTCTCGGTAAAGTTTCCTACCTTAGGAGATTTGTGCCTGGATTGGCCGAAATAACACACCCACTGATGCAGCTGCTACGAAGGAACACTAAATTCAGATGGGAAGAGGTTCACCAGAAGTCCCTTGTTGGGTTGAAGAAGCTGCTCGTATCACCACAAATCATGGTTCCTCCCCAGGCAGGAGCTCCGTTGTAGCTATACCTTACATCCACCCCGCGGTCCGTTGGAGCTCTTCTAGCACAAGAAGTAGACGGGCAAGAACGGCCGATTTACTACCTCAGCAGAATTATACATGGGCCAGAAATTAGATATAGTAGCTTAGAAAGGCATTGTTTATCCTTGGTCTTTGTAGCGCAAAAACTTAGGCATTATATGCTGTCTTTTACCATTCATATTGTAACTAGATGCGACCCAATTAGGTATTTGCTCGCAAAGACTATATTGATTGGCAGGGCAGCTAGATGGTTCCTTATTCTCTCTGAATATGACTTAAAATGCGTGGTCCCTCGCACAATCAAAAGCTAGGAGTATGCTGACCTATTAGCCATCTTCCCTTCAGGAACCTTCGAGCCGCCTAGGGAAGACATTCCAGGAGATGATTTGCAGGCCAATTACTTGGATACAACTAAGGAGGAATGGACGATGCAATTCGATGGATCTTCGGCAGAAAAGAAGGGAGGAGCAGGGGTTGTTATTTCAAAAGGGATGGAAGAGATTTGCCTTTCCTACAAACTAGATTTCCCTTGCTCTAATAACGAGGCAGAATACGAGGCGTTGGTACTAGGGATTCTAAAGGCTCTTCGGAGGGGAATTCGTTCACTCTGCATTAAGGGTGACTCGAACTTAGTAATTCAACAACTAAACGGATAATATACGTTGAAACACATGAGCCTGGCGCCCTATAGAACAATCATTCAAAGGCTCCTCAACCAGTTCCATCGGACCAAGATCAGGAGACATCCCAGAACAATGAACCGCCATCCAGACGCCTATGCCACTATTGCCCAGAAGATGATAATGAAAACCAATGAGACTACAGTTGTGATTCAACGAAGAACAGCTCCTTCGGCAGTACAGTCAATACTACCGATGGAGGAAGAGGTGGGCTGGAGAAGAGATATTAAGAAGCAACTGGAGTCTGGTGAGGGGGCGATGGGGCGATGAGAGTTGGCCCAATATTTTACATGCCAGGGAAATCTCTATTTCATAAATATAGGAGGATGGTTGTCAAGATGCGTCAGCCTAGAGGAGGCCGAGCAAATATTGAGGAAAACGCATGAGGAGCACTGCGAAACGACTGAGATACCTCTATATAGGAGAATTCAAAGGGAGGGGTATTTCTGGCCTAGGATGAAGCAAGATGCAGCAGAGCTGCAACGGAAGTGCAATAAGTGTCAGCTATTCTTTGAGGCAGCTGAGTGCCATTTCATTGAAGCTCAAATGGACTGGAGGCAGCCCTACATCGACTTCATTCAGGAGGGGGTTGTCCCAACGTAGAAAATAGATGCAATAGGTCTGAGGCGAAGGGCTCCAAGGTTCTACGTCCAAGGGGGGCATCTCTATCGAAAGGGGTACTTTAACAGGCCCTTGCGATGTGTCACGAAGGAAGAAGCAGTGGAGGTCCTCAAACAAGCGCACGATCCAACACATATAGGAGGAGCCAAGCTGTATGATCAGTTGATGACATTGGGGTATTATTGGCGAACGATGGAGAAGGACTCTGCGGAGTTCGTTCGAAAATGCAAAGCTTGCCAACTTCATGGGAACATGATCCATGCCCCATCGGTTGACTTACACTCTCTATCAACACCCTATCCATTTCATACTTGGGCGTTCGACCTAGTGGGGGCAATACACCCCTCTTCGAGGGGAAAGATATGGATACTAGTAGCAACAGAATGTTTCACAAAATGGGCCGAGGCGATACCACTCAGACGAGCAACGGCTGGGGTGGTGAGCAACTTCATCAGAGAATACATCATTTGCCGTTTTGGGATCCTAAAAGTTATTCTCTCAGATAACGGGACCCCCTTCGTCAACTCCGAAGTAACAATGCTCACGGACAAGTACTCCATTGTTCATCACACTTCAACGGTGGCATACCCAAAGGGAAATGGTCAGGCCGAAACAAATAACAAAACCTTGGTTAACATTTTGGCCAAAATGATGGAAGACTTTCTAGGGGCGTGGGATGACAAGATACCGGCTTTCTTATGGGCCTATCGAACGACCAAGCGAAAACCCACGGGATACACGCCGTTCTCTCTTGTTTATGGGGCCGAAGCAATCCTCCCAGTAGAATTAGAAGTTCCCTCTGCTCGTTATGCTTTGCGAGGTAGCATGCTTCCTCAAAATAAACATGTACAGTTGGAAGCGTTGGATGAACACAGAGATAATTTGATGCAGAACTTCCAAATAGATACGAAGCAACTTTCAAGGGCGTACGATAACTTGGTGAGACCAAGGAAATTCGTGAAGGGAGACCTCGTATTGAAAGCGGCAGTGAAACACATCAGGGGGCTTCCTCTACCAAAGTTTGCAGCTAATTGGGAGGGACCTTTCGTTGTGAACGAAGCCCATGACTCGGGTTATTGTTTAATTTTGAAGTTAGAGGAAGACAAGCCATTTAAGATTAACAATAAGTGGCTGAAGGTTTATCATGTGTAAACAATCAAGTTTGAACCAATGTTATAACTAGCCGTTGTTATGAATATACAAGTTTTGGTAGCAATTTGGAACATCATGAAATAATTGCACGAACATAGAACTCTACAGCATACGAAAACAGTCACAACACATGGATGGATTGGAAAGAACATATTCTTCATTCATAAAAAATAGAGCATTACAAAAAAATTTGTTATGGGAGCTATCGCCCAAGAATCACATAGATGGAGGATCTGTACACAAGAGGTAACTAGTCTAAAAGAAACGATAAATCTGAGGAAGAGAAAAAATCTCCAGGAAGGCCCGAAGAAGCTACTGTGAAAGACCGTTGGTCGTTAATAGAAACCTCCAGCCTCGTTTGCACTTGTGTACGTTTGATCAGGAGTCTCTCGCGCTTCAGTTTGACCAGGCACAAAGCTTCTTCGGCATCCTTTACCTCTTGATCCACTGCTTCCAAAAGGGGTGCCAATGCGACCAACCTAGCTTCCTCAACTTGCTGGTCCTTCTGGTGCTTTCGTAACACTTTCCTCTGGCCGATCAGTTATTGGTTCTTCAAAGTCTTCAGATACGTTATAAGCCAGTCAAAACGGAAACCATCACGCCCCAACTCCTTCAGAAAACCCAGAAATTGGTTAAGAAGGGATCTAGTAACACTTGCAGTAGGGGTACTGGAAATTTTAGCAACAGGGATCGCCATGCCTTGAAGTCTGTGACTCATCACGTGAATATTGGAGCGCAGGCAATCTGGTGTGAAGGTCTCAGGGTGGCGATTCACCAGTTGTTCGATCACCAAGCGGTGGTTGACAGGCATTTGAGGAGACTGCCGAAGCACCATTAGGCATAACGCATGAGGAGCCAGGTCAGGAAGATGCAGTTCGCACCCAGACTCGCTCTCGGCTGCAGCACCAGTCGTGGAACCTTGATCATCATGAATAGAATTTTCCGAAACATTAGGTTCTCGGAAGGGTGAGCCTACAGGCGAAAGAACTGGGGGAGAATTTTCCCGAGCAACCTGAAAAGAGATAGCGCACATGATGAACTTATGAAAAAAACTTAACAAGTGTTTTCGTTGTTAAGTCATCGTTATAAGGTGGAGTTTATGGAAAATCTTAACAAGAGTTTTCGGTGTTAAGTCACCGTTATAAGGTGGAGCTTATAAAAAAAAACTTAACAAGAGTTTTCGTTGTTAAGTCACCGTTATAAGGTGGAGCTTATAAAAAAAAACTTAACAAGTGGTTTCGTTGTTAAGTCACCGTTATAAGGTGGAGTTTATGAAAAATCTTAACAAGCGTTTTCGTTGTTAAGTCACCGTTATAAGGTGGAGTTCATGGAAAATCTTAACAAGCGTTTTCGTTGTTAAGTCACCGTTATAAGGTGAAGTTTATGAAAAAAACTTAACAAGTGTTTTCGTTGTTAAGTCACCGTTATAAGGTGGAGTTTATGGAAAATCGTTGTTAAGTCATCATTATAAGATGAAGTTTAAGAAAAATTTTATGAAAAATCATAAGATGGAGATTATGGAAAATCTTAACAAAAATTAACAAAAATACCTCAGTCACAACGGGAGCATATGGAGCAGCCGCAGGGACAGGAACCGTTGGGGGCGAGATTATTATCCCAGAAGCCATAACGGGGTCCCTGGACGCAGAAGCCTCCACGCTTCGCAAAACTCTATCACCTGTATAGGGCACCGAGCCAGCATACTGGGTTCATCAGGCGAAGGTACTGAGCTCCCAAACAAAGGCACAACACGATGGGGTGTAAACACACCACTATGTTGGCCACAAGCACTAACCTGGGCCCTGACTGCGAGAGTTGGTGCAAGATCAGGAGAAAACTATGGCACAAAGGTAGGTGTTAGAAAAGAAGAATGGGCACAGAAAATATGAAAAAATCTCTACATGTTACTTACCTCAGTCATGGTGCTAAAGAGAGGAATGGCAGTCAGGGGTCTCATCAGCGTCGTCGAAAGAAGAACGCTTGCCAACAACGAGGATATTTCAACCTGGGGTACCCAAAACATATCAGAATTCAGCAAGCCAAATAAGAAAAGAGTGGGACCGGAAATACTACAACAAATAAAATATAGAGGAAATCATACCTCGGGCCCACTCTCCTCAACAAGAACAATTGGCAGAGGAACCTCAGGTGAGGCCTGTAAATCAGAAGGGACCGAGGGTGTTATCTCGGATTGTGTCACTTTGGGTTTTGTTACCACTTTAGGCGAGGAATCACTCGCAGGATCAGCGACTTCACCTCCCACAATGACTTCCCTTGCACGTTGACTGCCTGCACGGTGAGAATACGTAATCCCCGTCATGGGGGAACGGGGAGGAGTCACATCGGTACGAGATACATCGAAGCGTCCCCCCATAAAAGGGCTCACGGGAGGACTAGAAGGGTCTGGTCTTTCTATTTCAACTCCCTGCACCACAGTTGTCAAGAAAAAAAGGAAAAATATATATATAAGTAAAGACAGTCGTCCTTAAGCAAAAGGAGATAATAACTAAATCAGGCATACATACCTCCGATTCAGAAGGAGAACGATAAGACACGACCACGGGCGAAGAAGCAGGAGTAACAGAAACAGAAGGGGCAGGAGTGGAATGCACCTCAGGGGTTTGGTGCACCTCAGGAGTACGTTTCTTCTGGGACTTGGTGCCCAGGGTCTTCTTCCTCGATCCCGCTGCACCAGTACTAACCCCTTCAGGAACCCTGGAGATCTTTCTCCTCCTAGCCATTGGCTCTGCAGGATCAACCACCACCGTGGGGAAAGCAATGGAAGAAGGAACAACGACTGCATGCCGTTGATACTCGGTATTTATTCGGTCTATTTTTGCTTGGGCCTCCCTCCTTACACGCTCATCCATCTCAGCAGGCATGGGAGGTGGAATGGAGGCTATGGGAAGAGCTGCCACGGGATTTTGGGGCTTCTGGGACTTCGATTTCGATTTTGATGTCCCACTCTTGGCCGTTTTTACCTTCTTGGCAGGTGGTTGAGAAGCCCCCTCGTTGGTAGTAGTTGCAGTAGAGGGGCAGCCTTCTTTGGAGCAGCAGGAGTCCTGGGTTTTGGCGTGGCAACTGGGACCATGGGACAAAGTGGGGGAAGCTCGGTAGGAGGTACTTTGTGGGTTGAACTTAGAGGGAATTCTATCCCAAGTACATAGTTGACTTTTAGCCCCAACTCCAGGGCAGAAAATGAAGAAATGGGAGGATACACCGGATCTCCCTCAACGAACTTAGCAATTTCAGCTAGTTGTTTCGGCCAGTACTTGGTGGCAAATAAAGGAGTCATATCCCCATGCCTAGTAGTACTGGGAATGGTGACACGCCCAGCCATTGTTGAACATATCCCTCACGCAGCGGTCGAAGAAAATAGGGAACATGCCTCGCCAAAGGAGACCTTGGGGTTTGACGATTGAAACACTGAACGTGGCGCCCCCTGGTCAAACCCAAACTGGCGGCTACATCGGTTGGGATTATAATGCTCGCTGGTATACCCCCACTCGGTGTAGGAAGGCAGATATCCCGAAGAAAACAGAAGGACCACGGCAAGCGAGGGATCCTCAATATCGGGATAAGGGTCCTGTATCACTCTGGCTTCATGATGAAAAAAATCACAACTGTGAAAGAAGACCTCCTCCTGATAAGGCCTCATGACGAAGTTCTTGAAACGATCAATCACAGAAATCAGCTCCTTTCGGCTTTGTCTCTTGTGATAAATGAAAGACCGTGGAGGCAGAATGGTTTCCCCCGAAGGAGGACTATTGGTCTTGGCCGCTATGGCAGGAAAGCGGAAGTAAAGGAAGCTGGTCAGAAGAACGCTGTTGGAAAAATTGGCCAAGTTATAACGGCCAAGAGAGCGTTCCATGTCAAACAAAGTCCTATCCAGCCAGTTGTAGAGGGATTCCAAGGCAATTGCAGTCAGTGGGAGTTTTATGCCTCGAGCCAAGCGAAGGGACATGTTGATAAGGTCCGGTTGGGGCTGGTCGTTGGGTTTTCCCGTCAAAAGGAAACGAGAAAGAATCACAAGAATGTAGGCGGGAAGCTCCAATGGCGTACCTTGACCAGGGGAAGTTGATGAGGAACTGCATTCACCAGAACTTTTGAAGAAATAATTGATCAAGGGAGAAAAAGTAGCTTTGTTGGAAGAACCGATGCAGCTTCGGCATATGCGATCCAACTCCAAACAATTTGCAGTCTCTTGAGCATCAAGAGCCTCATCGGTGTAAGGCTCATGGCTTGTTGCATCGAGGCCCAGGAGCTCGTACACATCCTCAAGAGTTATAGTAAACTCGCCCCACGCAGCGATGAACGTGTGGGTAGTCACGTTCCATCGAGAGACCAAGATAGGAAGGGAAACATTATTCTTTGAGAGAGTGAACTCATCAAACCATTTGGCCCGTTTCAGCCCAATCTTGGTGAGGATGTCAGCGTAGGAACTCTGCATGTGGAAGTTCCAGGCAGCAAAGTGGGCAGGGGATCCCCCGGGTGCTTCGAAATCAATGTGGGACCATGGAAAGTCCCCTCGCTCCAAGCGAAATCTGAGAGTTCCTTCTGGGGGCAGAAATCCCCACTTAGACAATTCTTCGTCCTCATCACCCACAGTAGGGTGTCAAACTTAGAAGAAAAATAGACAGTCTTACAGGCAACAGCAAAGCCATCACCCTCCCCAAAAATGGGAGAGCGACGATAAAACCTCAGCTGTTCCTGGCGGGCAGCACCCAGGGCGGAGGCAGCAGTGGTGGTGGCAAATGAAACACTGGTGGCAGACACGGTGAGGTTGCTTGAAGATGCCATGGCAAATAATGAAACCGTAACAGAGTAAGCTTCGAGAAAAAAGGGATTGAGAGCGAGAATGGAGAAACACGATCACAAGTGGTGGTATAGAAGGTGAAGAATGAAGCTCTTACAACAATGGAGTCTCTCTCTCTCTCTAAAAAAGAAAAGCCAGTCTGAAGAAGAAGATAGTAACAGAGTAAGAAAAAACAAAGGAGAAGGTTCAAAGTGTTTTGAATATGGCTGTTTGAAAATCTCAAGTTTGGCGTTTAGATTTCCCCACCCTCGCACGTGCACGACCGCCTATAATCATTTCACATGAACACGTGGCACCTTGGGAAGTGCTTTGACAATTGAGAGGACTGCGCCACCTCATTAATGAAGTGACGTCCGGGGAACACTAATCGTTGCCTTCCTATACAAGCTTGAGTTTTGGCGCTAACAAAATTTCTTGTCAGACTTATCTCTTAAAGCCCCAACGAAGAAGATGTCCCAACGGTTCTGCATAAAGGAAAAAGGCCTGAATGTTTTCACAACAAAGAAAGGTTCATCGGATTGAGAAGTTTTCGTGCAGGCATTTCTTGTTCCCACAACCAATCCCTACACGAGGGGGCAGATGTAGAGGGGGCTTGAAGGAAATCCTGAGATTAGGGATAATTCCCTAAATAGCAACAGTGTTTGAGAATTAACGCAATAGAGGCAACTCAAGCGTGGCAACTTAGTGTGGCAACTCAAGCGTGGCAACTCATACTTCAGCTTATTGTGTTAGTCATATTGTATTTTTGGTTACATTTACTGTAAGCTATAACGGTTGTAATGATGTAACGAGAATAATAAAGAGTTTTAGTGTGAAGTCAAACGGTACTTGCGAGAGGCCAGGCTTGACAGGGCCTGGGAGAGCTGTCATGCTCTATCGAATGACCTCACCGTGGAAACTTTAGAGGGACTTGGTTTGGAGGATTGAGAAGTAAGGCACCGTTGGGGCTTGTCCTGACCATCTTAGATACACCTGGTAAAACATTGAAGGACCCTGGCCGTGGAACCTCAAGCGGAGCAACTTGGAGTTCCATCGGGCATTGAGTTATGAACCAAACAGCCCTCTACTTAATGTCACATCTACTGTTGGTGATGTCACTAGCCATCTAAATAATGTCAGACATGCACTTTAGTAAACTACCGTGGTATTTGGGGTTTTCAGGCAGTTGGTAAGCCACCTCTACGACAACAGTCTCCTGACACACAGTGGTTAGGCAAAAAGGCATGTCTTTGCATTTAATGTTTATGACGTGGAGACAGCCAGTACATCAGGTATTTAGTGTTGTGACATAAAGTATGAGGGATGTCTTTCATAGTTTTAATGACTGAGTTGCCTCGGGGGTGGTGTGGGGGGCTATTTAAGGACCCCAACCACCTTTGAGGAAGGGAGAGACTTTTGAAGAGTTCAGAAGTTATTGCGAAAGAGAATACACACCAGAGAGAGTTATTGCAAACCAGAGAGTTTACTCACTCACCATTGTCATTTATTATAAAGCTTTCAATATTCGACAGAGATTCTTGAGGGTATTTGGTGTGGTTTTACCTGCCTACCAAGGTGTATCTAGAGCGCTTACTTCTCTCTCCCTCTAGCTAAGCCACTTCTAAAGTTCATTATTATTCCCTGAGTTATACACGAGAGACTTTGTGAGTTTAAGCTGAGGCTATCTTCATTGGGTTCATATTTATGTGTTCTGTCATTAATCCAAAGCTTTGGCCAATTAACTTGTCATTACCATACTCAATAGGGGTTACGCCTCCATATATAATCTAAAGTACCCTCCTACAATATATATATATATATACTCATATAATTATATACTTTATCATACTCACTCTGATATACATATCACAACATACATCAGGGTAGGATCTCTCGGACTGAGATTTAATCAATATTCACTGTATCTCTTTACTCTAGTAGATGTATATAATATCTTGTTCTCATACACAAGTATTCTACTATACACACAAGTATAATAAACATCCCAACGAGCTATAACTCGAGGATGCGGTCTCATAGTGACGATCCAAAATCCGGGTTTACTCACTATAACACGACACCAAGCTAGACTCTCTCATGGATATGGTGAACAAATACACAATGGTCGAAGTGGTCATGTTCCCCTGCAAGTGGAGTACAGACATCACACTCGAATGTGGGACGAGATGACCTCAAGCCCGGGGATTCACCCACATCGCGCAACCTCCCTGGATCGCACTAGAGAAAATCTATACTCTGGTAATTCCAACCTTACGCCAAGGGAAAGCCCGTAGAAATCAGCCTCTAAGATACACATATACCAATCACGCACAGATATATATGTATTTGTATCATATAATATATACTATAATCACAGCTTATATATATATATATATATATATATATATATATATATATACATTTATCACTCCTCAAATGTATACATGTCTATATTGCCAACCTCACATAATGATGGCCAATATCTCCAAAATGTTCTCACTCGTAACAATATGTAAGTATTCACGCACCTAGAATAGTAAACTCATAAATATTCGCTCACTTAACGTATAACTCGCACTTTAATCCTTTTTAAGGATGCACACACATCTAATCCTGGAAATATTAATTCCTAGGAATTGCATCCTAGAATTTACTCAGATGTATTCATCTCGAGTACATTCGAATAATGCAAATACCTATGCCCAACCGGCAGAAGAACTCCCTCTCGAATGTTGTCCGTCCCGAACGTTTACTAGGTTCGTTCCCCGGATTATGCCCCACACCAATCCAAGGTTTTCTTTTTCATCTAAGGGTTCACTCACTCTCAAAACCAATAGTTAGGAGTCCCGATATCATAACTAGGATCCCCATAAATACCCTAAATTGAAATTTAGCTCCCCATACTCTTAAGGGAAGAAAACTAACAATTCTGGCCAAGGCGAATCGATTCACCCTTATGGCGAATTGATTCAACCCCCAATCCGAATCGATTCGGAAAGTGTTCTGCAAACAGGTACCCAAGGGAGAATCGATTCGGTCTAAATCCCAGTCGATTCGTCCCAAGACAGCCTTACAGTTCCCCTTAGGCCAATCGATTCTGCTTAGACCTGAATCGATTCGGCTTGTTCGAGGGGGACTGTTTGGGCGATTTTTTAAGCTCCAAAATACCGAAATATCAACCCAAACTTCATTTTAATGGTTTCTAATCTCAACCAATAACCCTATTAACATCCTAATACTGATTTTCAACTAATAGCTCCATAAATTTGTTGTATTAAACCATTTCTCTTAGGTTTGAACCTTAAAACCATAAAAGCCCTAGTTTTGACATTTCATCCATTTCAATTCAATTTTACACTCCATTAACATGGTTTTAACACTAGAAATCCCTTAGAGTTTACAATACATCAATTTGTAAATTCTTAATCAAGTTTTCCCAAATTTACTTTAAGGGTTCTAACCCAAATTTCATAATTTACCAATTATGATATGAAATATACACACTATGTTAAATAAATCAACTAAACACTTTCCTGGAGGATAAAATCCGGCGACCTCGAGTCGAATCCCGCGGAGTTTGGCCGAAATCTTCCATTTATCTCCCTCTCTTCCTCTCCTCTTTCTTTCCTCTCTCTTTTTCTGTCTTTCTTCCACTCTTTCTTTCTTATATACGAGAGAAATAAGGGTTTATCCCATTAAATCCAAAAATGACTCGTTTACTCAATTACGAGCCCCTACTGGTCCAAAAATTCCTGAGACTCAATTTCTAGACCTGGATACTCTATTTTGACTATCTCGGCCATTTCGAGGCCCACCACACAATCGAAATCTCCATCCGAGGTACTTGATCGCAAATAACTAATTAAACGCAACACATCTAAATGCGGGTTTCCAATTACAATATTATCCTCTGTCGCTTTACCCAGCTGTGTCATATAATTAAAATACTCCAACTTATTTACTGAATCCCAAAAGTAAATATAACACCCATCTAAAATCATCCAATCCTTGAAAACTCTAAAAATTACTATTCACGATAATTTCTTAAATTCCTAAATTACACTTACTTATGAATTTTAATTATCCCCAAAAGTGCGGGGTGTTACATCTGAGTTCCATCTTTCCTTCCCCAGACACCAATTTATTTCCTGATCTCCCCTCTCCAATCTGAATCATCTTCCGTTGGCAAGATCGATTGCACCATCGAAGGAACTATTATTCATTGTATCACAACCGTAATTGTGTCAATTTTCGTAGCCACTTTCTGAGCAACTGTGGCATAAGCATTAGCATGCCTGTTCACCATTATAGGATGCCTTTTTATCATGACTTGATTAAATTGGTTGATCAGCCGTTAGATGATCAATCTTTAGGGCGCTCGGCTGAGATGCGTCAATGCATATTTCCCATTCATTTGCTCGACCACCAAGTTTGAATCACCTTTGATGCACAGTGAATGGATGCCCCTCCAAAGGACCTCTATCAATCCCATCACTAACTCCTCATACTATGCTTTGTTATTTGAGCAAGGGAAATCTAACTTGGAGGAAAGGTGAAATTCCTTATTCTCTTTCGAAAGGATAACCCCTACTCCGCCTTATTCTCTATCAAAGAACCATCAAACTGATAGTCCACTCTTCAAGGTTTGCATCAAAAAAGTTAGCTTGCAAGTCATCTCCAGGAATGCTTTCATGGGGTGGCTCAAATATCCCCGATGAAAAGATTATCAATAAGTCTGCATATGCTTGGCTCTTGATCGAATGAGGGACCACACACTTCAAGTCATATTCTGAGAGGATGAGGAACCATATAGCTACTCTTTCGATCAAAATAGTTCTCGCCAATAAAAACTTAATCGGATCACATTTTGTCACAATATGAATGGTGAAAGATAACATATAATGTCTATATTTTGGGGGTATAAATACCAAGGCTAAATAATGTCTCTCTATACTACTATACCTTGCCTCTGGTCTATGTATGATCCTACTCAGATAGTAGATTCTCCTTTCCTGCCTATTAATTTCCTGCGCCAAGAGAGCTCTGACATACATGGTGGTAGATGTGAGGTAGAGCTACAATGGTATCCATGCACTTGGAGGAATCGTCATTTATAGAGAAGTGAGTAGCTTCTTCAACTTGGTGAGAGATTCGTGGTGAAATTCCTCCTATTTAAAATTTATGCCTTTTTGTAGCAACTCCATCAGTGGATGTGTTATCTCGGCCAACCCTGGAATAAATCTCCCGAGGTAAGAGACTTTACTAAGAAAACTCTTGAGCTCCTTCATTGTTCTTGGACATGGCATCTCTAGGATTACTCTTTATTTGTCCTGGTCCATCTGCGCTCCCTGTCGATCCACCATGAAGCCCAAAAAATTTTCTCTTATAACTCCGAAGGCACACTTCAGTGGGTTCGTATTCAGCTATGTACTTCCTGCACCGAATGAACACCTTACTCAACTCATCTAGATAGGACTCTTACTTCTTTGCTTTGATGACCAAATTATCCACATAAAATTACAAGAAATTATGAAATAAGTCATGGAAAATGTCTATCATCGTTCTTTAATATGTTTCTCCAGCATTTTTCAACCCGAAAGGCATCACTTTATACATGAAATTACCTAAAAGATTTCTGAATTCTATTTTCTCTACATCTGTTGCATCCATCTTAATTTGGTTGTATTCCACGTACCCATCCATAAACCTATACATTTAATTCCTAGTAGTTGCATCGATGAAGCTATTAATGGAGGGTAGAAGGAACGCATCCTTTGGTCAAGCTCTGTTCAAGTTCCTTAAGTTCACATAGATTCTTATCTGGCACTTGTCCTTCTTTCCCATTGGGACAATGCTAGACAACCAAAGTGGATATTATATCTATTTTATGAACCCTACTTCTTGCAACCATTGAACCTCATCTTTAATTTTTAGATCCAACTCAGGCTTATAAGTTCTTGTGGCTTGCTTCACTGGTATGGCTAAAGGCATAATGTTCAAATTCTGGCAACTCACCTTTTTATCTAACCCTTACATCTATGTTTACTTCCATGCAAAAAGGTCTCTATATTCCCAAATTAGCTCAATCAAGGCCCCTCTTTTCTCCACACTCAGATCATTCGAAATAAAGGTGGACCTTGGATCTTCTCCTTCTTTGTCCATATCAATCTACTCCAGCTCCTACACCTACGAATTTGGGTAATCCACCATATACTCTATTTTTTCTACTTTTTCCATAAAATATTATATGTATGAGTTATCTATGACCATGCACTACCCTTGTTGGTCCACCAGAAAACACTTATACACCGGGTCACCCTATTTATCAGACTCTGTAGTATCTCCTTCGATCGCCTGCCCACACCTTCAAAGTCGATATATCTCCCTTTCGTCCTCTATTATTATTTTTTTCATTGCCTACTAGCCGTTATGGATACCTTTCGTTTCCTCTCTCTTAAATCTTCTGCCAACTTATTTCTCAAAAACATACTCAGTACGCTCTATCGTTAGACCTCATGCGATATCCCTTCCATTATGGGTCTCACCCCTATCTCTTAGTTATTTAGAGATATTCTACGATTTGTGATCGACGTCGTTGACCTCCTCATCTACTTCTCTTTTACTTACTCCTTCGCTGCTCTGACCATTCATAGGCCCCATCTTTATCTGATCGAGGGAACTTTAGCTCCCTTTATTCGCCTTTTTAAGACTCTTGCGTCCTCTTTCAACTCTGTATAAAATGTTACGTCCATTAGATGAGCTTCTTCAGTTGCAAAGGGCTTCTTCGTTACTCATATAATGATCTTAATTCCCTTCACATTTGCCTTATTGCATTTAGTGGTACGTCAAGGGAACTAAATTATGGTTGTGCATCCACACTCTTCCTATCAATAGATGGTAGGAAGTTACACTTTCAATCATATGAAACTTGATGTGTGAAGTGAAATTCCCCATTACAATCCCCACGCTCATATACCCAATTCATTAGGAGGATTGGTTGTCATAACCACAGATTACCAAAGGCAATGGTATCAATCTTGCCTCAAAGATGTTGGCTGCATGGAATGAGTTAATATGATGATGATTATGGATTCTCTCCCATCTATAAGATCTCTCGTAAAGCTCACCCCATTGATACGTCCTGTCATGTATATGAGTCGGTTGTGGGGAAACCTTATAGCTCTATCGACATCACAGAAAGTCACTTCGGATAGGAATTTTCTCATCAGGCTAACCATGGGCCCCCTCCATCTCAGCCATGGAACTGCATTCTTTCATCCAATGTCCAAAATCTCTTATATTATCTCTAGTCTAATTTCTTTCGGCATCCCCTCCTAATCGAAGAACCATGATAATTTAGGCGACTGTGATACAGGATGGTACTCCGGCCCTGGTTTATATCTTCGCTTTGTGCTTTCTTCATAGGAGGCTATCACAATATTAGCTATCCCTCTGGTTCAGTCTTCTAACGCTTCCTTAAACTCCTCTTGCTCCACTACTATCCCCTTTGCCGCCCTCTTAACTTCTTCATCATAAATAACTACCAGGTTCACTCCATGTACTGGTACTAGGTTGTTTTTAAGGTTTTATTGAGGTATATAGAAAGTCCCTACCTTCATATGCTTTCTTATAATCTTCCTCAGCATAAAATAGGTAGTCGTTGGATGACCAATCTTTCGATGGATCTAGCAGTATTTGGGATTAGCTCTCACTTTTGCATCTAGCTCCGTTGCTAGAGTATCCTTGGGCTCATAAACTGTTCCCCCTTGTACATTGTAGTAACTGACAACCTCTTTAATGGTACAAGGAAATGGTGGTGTATCCTCTCTATCTCTATTAAAATTCCTTTTGTTGTCCTTCTTTGGCTGCTTGGCCCCCTCTCCTCCATCAGCATATCCCACTCGTGAGGGATGGCCACGTCCTACAATGGGTTTCACTGGCTGGCTGAACATTATAGGCACCATAATCGAGTGTGGACGTACAACTAATGAGATGTTTCTTACCGCTTTAAAAAATTCCACAAAAGTTCCTTCGCGCATTTCGTTTATATGGTGATAGATGTACTCTGGGAGTAAACCATGAGCACAAATATGAAGCAGTTTAGACTCCTCAGCCTCCTCCTTTAAGTCGAAGGACCTTTCTATGAATCTTGGACATACGCCACCACCTCCTCTCTTGGTCGATGCCCGTCCCACCCCAGTTGTGTCAACGCAAATTCGTATTCTTTCGAAAGAACTTTTGGATAAAAAGAATCTGCATCTCCTCCCATGTTGAGACACTCTTCGTTGCTAAGTGAGAGTACCAGGTATATGCCTTATCGGTAAGTGATTTAGAAAACTCCCTCAACCTTAAATTCTTATTATTTCTATAGGCCCCCAATGCTTAATAAACTTCTTGATGTGCTCCTTTGGGTTTCCTCTTTCTCCTGGGTATTTCTCAAAGATAGGAGGAATTTAATCCTTTGCGTAAGGTTCCTCATTGTATGCCTCAAGATAAGGAGTATGAAAATTATCATATACTGATGCTACCACCCTGGCTGACTACGAGGAAGACACTATCATCTTTACCACCTATTTATGCATCTCATTCCTCATTTTTTCAAAGGTAGATGTAGGGGTTTTCTCAACCGTTGGAGAAATAGGTTGAGGGACCACATGTGGAATTCCTACCACACCTAGGGTACCCATTGTTGGGACAGGGGTGGGCATAGTGCTCGTGGGGGTAGGTTTTGTTGGAGCTGCACTTGATGTTTCTATGGGAGCCTCCATTGGTGTTACGAAAGAGCTGCAATCTAGTCCCCTTCCAAAAGCCATTACAGCTATCTGAGTCTGAAAGAACTCAAAGAATTTGCCAACAAGAAGGGCCATATGTTCCTGTCCCATCACAACGCAAGTAGAAGCTTGTTTGATCATTGTTATTCCTATAGTTGTTTGAACTTAGGGAACCTAACTAGAGGCACCACATCCCTGGAAGCTTCGAGCTCTCTCACCACTTGTTCCTCATTATGTTGAATAGCGCCAAAGTTAATGTTACAGCTAATGTTATCTTGCATCATACGTCTAGAAGCCCCCCCCAACGGTGTTACCAAATGTCAGAGGGTAATACCCTTGAAGCTTGGGAGTATAGTAATGCATGTAGAAGCTTAACCCCTATAACTATGATGATAAACGATAATCAAAGTGCTCTTAATAAAGACAAGTGGACACACAATGTTGTATATAACCAACACACAGATTGAAATCGTAAATCTCTCGTGTATAACTCAAATGATAATAAAGGAAACTCAAAAGTAACGCATTCAAATGGAGAGAGAAGTAAGCACCATAGATACACCTTGGTAGGCAACCCATACACCAACAACCTCTAATATCTCACTGGTAATCTATTAAAAGATTCCCACTAAATGACAATGGTGGATGAGTAAACTCTATAGTTTGTAATAACTTCTCTCTGATGTCTTCTCTCTCTAGCAATAAACTCTCTAGAAAGAACTCTCTCATCTCAAAATTACTTGAGTCCCATAAATAGCCCCCACACCCCTTCCTAAGATGTCTCAATCCTTATTAATGTGAAAAGACATACCCTCATACTTTAAGTCACAAAAATTAAATGCATAATGGTCCAACCAATCCCGAATTATAAACATTAAATGCAAAGACATGCCTTTTGCCTAACTATTGTGTGTCAGAGGACTGTCACAATAGAGATGGCTCATCAACTATCTAACATCCCCATTACCACAATGGTTTACTCAAGTTTGTATTGGACAGTGTTTAGTTGGCTAATGCCATCACTTAAACTATATGTGAAATTTGGTAGAGGTCTGTTTGGCTCAATGCTCAATATACAATGGAATTTAAGGTTACTCTGAACTAGTTTCCACGGTGAAAGATCTCTTGGTGTTTTACCAGGAGTATCTAAGATGGTCAAGACATTACTTGATGCTGCCTTAATTCTCAATCCTCAAAACCAAGTCCCTATGAAGTTCCCATAACGAGGTCATTCGATAGAGCATGTAACCTCTCCTAAGCCCTACCTGGCCAGGTCTCTCATGAGTACTGTTTGACCTCACACTCAATATTACAATCGTTACAGCATCACAATTAATGTATTTGAAAGATATAATTTGGCTAAGTAAGAACGAAAGATAAAAGGGAAATATCTTAGCAAGTTTCCTCGCTAAGTTGCCTTGCTGAGCTTCCTTGCCGAGCTGCCTACCTATCTTTATGCTACTTCATTCTTTTGAGTCTTTTCTATTAATTGGGGATCTCTCTCTAATTCAAATATCAGCATCAATCCCCCTACATCGAGAAAATAGGTGCATGGGACCGCTTTTATTGTGATTCTCTATGGTCCATGACAATTTGGGTATTGAATATCTATATTTACCCTTCATTCTTCAATTAGGTCCAAACCATGTCTTCTTTATTTTATGTTCAGTTCAGGATTGTACGTTTGGACTCTATGACTTGGCCACCCAATTTTTGTTGGGATGACTGCCTCTGACCCATATACCAGTATAAAAGGTTTCTAACTTGTCAGCATTTTTTTAATCGTCTGATATGTCCATAGCACGTTGTGCAGTTTTTCAACTGACTTTCCTTTGGCATATTCCAATTTTTTATCCCGTCCAGTATCGTCCGGTTTGTCACTTCGATCTTCCCATTTGGTTATGGTTGGCCTGGTGCCGAGAATAATTGCTTTATGTCAACCCTACTATAATATATAGATAGTGACTTATTCTTGAGTTAATTTTCGTTGTCTGATTTCAGACTATTTGGAAGTCCATATCAGCAGTTGATATTTCTCCAAATGAATCTAAAACATTTCTCTTCAGGGATAGTTACCATGGCCTCTGCCTCTACCCATTTAAAAAAATAATCAATTGCAACGATAAGAAAATGAAAGTTCCCCTCAACTCTTAGTAATGGTTTGACCAAATCGATTCCCCACATCATAAAGGTACATGGGAATGATATAAGAGAAAATGGTGAGGCTAGAGTGGTATATTGGTAAAGTGCTGGCACTTATCGCATTTGAGAACATATTCGGCTGCGTCCTTATTTGGGTTCAACCAATAGTAGCCTTGGGTGACAATTGTCTTTGCTAATAATTTTCCTCCAATATGGCTCCCACAGATTAGCTCATAAATATCTTTTAGCCATATCCAACTTTCGTTAGGTGCACACACCTCAAGAGTAGGAGAAGATATCCTCTTTTGTATGTACATTTCCTATGGTAGTGGACTTGGTGGCTCTGTAACGTACCTTTATTCTTTCGTCTTTACTTTCTAGGATCTTACCATCCTTGAAGCACTTAATGATTGGGTCCATCCAAGTTGGTTTCAAGTTCATATTGAAGCATTTTGTAGGTTCGGCTTCTTCTTGATTGATGCTCAGCTCTAGGAGAATTTTAAGTGGATCTGTTCTGTGAATTTTTTCTCTTATGGACGATGTAATCCTTGTAAGGGTATCTCCTCTTCCATTCTCACTTCTTGGAATTCTCTTCATTTTTACCCCTTTGAAGCTCGCTAGTGTCGTATTTGCTCTTTGCAAGTATTTGTCTTTTTTTTTCATCTTCGCTTAGTAAATTCTCAAAATATGGTTCACCACTAACTGTGAATCGTTGTGGGCAAGGAGTTGCTGACGCACGATGCCTTCATGAGTGCATGTCCTGCTAACAATGCTTTATACTTGGCCTTCTTATTAGATGGTTTAAATTTAAACCTCTGAGCATACTCAATATTGGTTTTATCTGGGCTAACAAAATCATACCAATCCTACTAGCCATCAATAAACAAATTTTAGACTTGCATATCTGGCGAGAAAGCTCCTTCAGTAAGGATACTATTTTTAAATAATAAAACCCTGGGGCACTAACTTTAGTGTCAGCTATGATATTCTCACATGTTCATGGTTCTGAGATTTTAGCTTATTTTGAGCCCTCATTTTGCATTTCCATTATATCATAATTTATCTACTTCGAAGTGAACTCTGCTATAAAATTTTCCAAGGCCTACCCCTTAATTTCATTTCTTAGTTGTTAGATGATATCAAACTCAACCAACTCAACCGATTAAGCCATTAGCCTACCCAATTTCTCGAGTTTACGAATGACCTATCGAAGAGGTGTGTCAACGAGCACTACCATTTTATGATCATGGAAATAAGGATTCATTTTTCTCTATGCATGTATTAGAGCGTACGAAAGTTTGTCCATTTTTGGTTACCTCATCTCACCCCCTTGTAATGCTTTGCAGTTATACTACAGTTATTTTTTAGTTCCATTACCGTCTTGAATAATCACCGCGCTTATAGACGTCTCTGAGACAACTAAGTATAAATATAATTTTTCCCTTCTAATAGGTACAGATAAAAGAATTGGTGAGCCTAAATAGGTTTTCATATCCTTGAATGCTCTTTCGCACTCTTCATCCTATATAAACATATTTTGTAAAATTTTAAAAAAGGGCAGACACTTATCGATTGCTCACGAGATGAATCTGTTAAGTGCAACAAATCTTCCCATTAATCTTTGGATATATTTGGTGTTTCTTGGGGTTTTCCATATCAGTTAGCGCCTTTATCTTGGATGGGTTGGCCTCAATGCCCCTCTGATTGACTATGAACCCTAAAAACTTTCATATGTCGACATCAAAGACACATTATTAGGATTCAACTTCATCCTATAGCGATCCATGGGGTTAAAAGTTCCTTCTATGTCTTCAATATGGTTCTCGGACTTCAGACACTTTGTTAACATATCATTGACATAGACTTCCATCTTCTTGCCAATTTGATCTTTGAACATCTTATTCATGAACCTCTGGTAAGTGGTTTTTGTATTCTTAAATATGAAAGGCATCACTCGATCTTTGAAGATCTTTGAACTCTTTTAAAGATACTCTCCCCATGATGATATTGTAGGTCGAGGACACGTTCTCGTCCATCATCAAAAAATCAATTCCTTTTATCAAGAATCTTGCCCAGGTACCTATGCAGACATTCATTTAAAAAATTCCCAATGGGTGGAACTTCTCACCATTTAATCCAATCAGTGGATAGTGATATGGGACGAGAATCTTCCTATTAAGTTTCATACCTTTAAAGAAGTCCCAAAACAAAACATCGCCTGATCTCCCCCGTTAACCAGGATATGAGACATATTATAACCGTGAACTAGTGTTTTGAAGATTAGTAGGTCATCTTAGGTGGATATGGACCCTTTAAAATCCATAATTGAGAACCCCACTGCGAGACTCTCCATGTCTACTTTCTTTAGCTTACCCAATTTTCTTTTGAATTCTGTCAGTTTAACGTCTATTATCTTTGGTCCATTGTTGGCTATAATAACAAGAGCCTTTATATCAACTAAATTTGTTTCTCCACCAGTTATTTCCCCTGAGATCATTTTCATATCAAATGAATTCATGTAGAGATTACCTTTAACTGGATCGGGTTTTGCTGGAAGATTTGGGTCATCCTCTGGCTCGTCGTCTGACTCTGGGTCCTTCTAATTTTTTTGAAATTCTTTCTTCTTTAGCCTGTCATCCTTTGATGAGGAATATTTTTCCAACTTTTGTCTTGGCTTCCACCCTTATAAATGTAATTTCATAGCTTTCCCTACTTCTTCAACCTCTCAACCTCATCCTACAGAGTGAAGCATTTATCAGTTGTGTGGTCGTGATCCTGGTGGAACTCACACCACTTTCTCTCATCTCTCTTATGAGTAGGGGCTCTCAGTCTCTTAATCCAACAAATTTTTTATCGTCTTTGATCCCTTTTCTAATGAGATCGGGACTAACAACCATTGGGTTGTACTTCACAAACTTATCATCATTTAATTTCTTCTTCACCTCTATCTTTTTTCTTTGTCTCTTCCTTATCCCTAATTTGCTACCACCTACCTCCTTTAGGTCTCCTCTCTTGGCCATCATGGCCTACTTCGCATACATGATTATCTCAAACTTAGCCAGATGTTTTGTCATGTATTTTAAAGTATCTTTAGAGAGGTTCTAATAGAGATTCCCCAGTTGGATCCCACTGATAAGGGGTGTCATCGTAATGCTTTCATCGTAGTCGTCAACCTCTAAATTCTCTTACTTGAACCGCGATATGAAATATCTCAACCGCTTAATTTTTCCTTACCTTACGTCGAAAAGGAGAGTCACATATTTTGCAGGATTCATGTCGAAATAAAAGTTGTGGATAAATTTATCAACTAGCTATTTAAAATTCTCAATCCTTCTTCTCGACAGATAGGTATATCACATAAGGTTAGCACTAGTGAGAGTGCTAAAAAAATATCCAACATCTCATCTCATCTGGAGTGGAATAGATGCCGACCGTTGATTGGTATATCTCTGTGTTATGGACAGGGTTGGTGCTTTTGTCATATTTGGGTGTTACAACTGGTAATTTAAACTTGTCATGTGTCAGATAGCCAATAATTCTTGGTAAAAAAAAGAGAACCCTCTATATATCCTCTATGTTTGACATCTAGGGTTTTGATGACATAATGAATCTTGTCCACCAGCCTCTGGATTGAGTTGTTCACTATTTCTCATCTTTTGCAACGTTATAAGTTGAACCTTCCACCTTAAATATGACCATGCAAGTGGATCCTTAGTTTAGATTCATTTTTACAAGATTCACCTCCCGATTTTCCATCTGGTCTGGACGGTGTCTTAGGCGAGCTTGACTGAGACAACCAATGATCCTTGTCCCACATATGCTATCTGGGGTGATGTCTTTGCTAAAATTCTCTCTTGGGTGGAGACGATCAAATACTGACCCTATGTTTATCCTTATGAACGTAATGTCTTTGTGACGACTCTAGGGAGTTTATTGAATACATTTACCATGATGAGTAGGATGGGGGTTTCACCTGGTCAGTAATACATGTCTGTCATCTTGTACTATTAGCCATTGTCCCAACTACGCTCCTCCTCACATGCCACATCCTTCGGTCTGCCTTGCACCTCCTTATGAGGGAAAAAATCAAAGGGGTCCATGATCTCTCTTTTCATTAGACAATATTGAACCTTTTTAATAGAGTTGGGGGTGATCCCCCCCAACTATTAGTGGCGTGAAACCTCTCATGGCGAATGACATGATGAGATTCACGATCGGGTCCTTTAGGATCCGACTCATAATGTCTTGTTTGAATGCCAATAACTTATTTTGCATGGCCTAGTTATTGTCCACAAGTGATATTGGTGCCGTCACTACTTCATCCATTTTATATTGAGGGAATGGTGGACTAGAACACCCCTAGCGTTTGGTGGTAGATCATAAGACATTACCGATCAGAGAAATAAACAATAGTAACTGGTGTGCAAAAACCTAGAAAAGAAGACAAATCAAATAGGAAGGTGATGAAATCCTTCACCTAATCTCTTTCAATAGTAATTCAGATTCGATAATGATGGACTTGAATCACTATCAGAGATGAGAGAGAAATCTAATCTGAGGATTAGAATGAAGAAAACTTTCCTACAGACGGTGCTAAATTGATGATACTCATATTATACAATGGATTCACCCAAAGTGTAGGTCTTGCACAAATGTAGTAATACATCAACTAACAAACAATTTAATAGAACGGATGAGAGAGAACAGAGATGAACATAAGTGTTTAAGTAGTCCGGCCTTGCCTATATCCACTGTAAAGTGTATGATAATGATTTCACTATAATAAGGCACTAGTGGTCATGGAAGATACATACTCAATATTTCTCTCTGTAGACTCAATTATGTTGAGTAACAGTAGGGTTCATAAAAGTCGATCGAAATGAAAAATATGTAGTGTGGCTTATATAGGCTAGAGGGTGGACAATGTCACCCCCAACATGTGTCCCATGTCCAAATGAGGTCATGGCCTATGAGAGAGTGCTAGTTGTGTGTTCATAAAGAAAGAACATCATGAAGAATATTCTCCCACGTGATTTACTAATCTTCAGTAACGATTTTGTGGAGATATAACTAAAATGACCTTGTCATGCTTTCCATGCCTATGAAAATGTATTGAAGGTGGGAGGTCTTGACCTACCTGAGGCTATAGAAGGCCTTGTTCCTTACAAGAGGTTGGGAGGAGTCAGGATAGTCATTTGTGACCAACGTACCCATCTTAGGTTGAAGTTATTGTCCTGTAATATGAGTGTCGTCTGAGGCCGACACCTATGTTGCTATAGGTGGAGTTGGTATTTTCTATGAGACGAGACTATGTAGCTTATTAGGTTGCTTGGGTGTCATCTAGACGAGTCCACTGTGGGACGAGACCACTCATATAAGCTAGGATGAGAGCATTGGTCTCTTCTAAAGGATGATTCTGTGGTAGTAATTATTCATGGGTTTTATCTGGACGAGACCATACTTATGTTGTAATACCCCGCCCAAAATATCTTATTTAATCTTCGTATAAAGTTGTGGGAAAACGAAGGACATGGAGATTTGGACGAGTAAGACAAAGTTGTATTTCTATTTAAACTAAATTGGAGTCTTAAAAATTTGGGATTATATTAAATATATTTATTATATACTGAGTAGTCAAATTTATATGGAATATATATATGTTGGAGTATAAATGAGAGTTGAAGAAAAGAAAATTTTAATTGAATTATGGATTTATTTTATAAAGTCTTATATAGGAATTATAAAATTTTAGGAAAGTAAACTGTTTTTTCCCTTATTAAAAGTTGGAGATTTTTAGGGGCAAATGTGTAAAGTGATAATGTTGGATTTAAAAGAAAAACGAATTGTTGCCAACATCTCAAAACAGTTGATGGGAAATATGGAAGTGAAATTTTTCAGTCTGGCTCCCTTTTGTCCTTTTTAGCATCTCGTTCATTAATCCACGAGAAAAGTTATATGAACCCTCAAAGTGTACCCTTACTCATACTTTGTGCATTAAATGATTATACTTTATTATTTTGAATCCCGTCAGGGCATTAAGTACAACATATTATTGCTTTATAAATTTTGTCTTATTATAAAGGTACAAAAATGGAGTACACTTTGAGGGTCCATGTAGTAGAGCTCTTAATCCACCACTATGTCAACTTGCGAAGCCTGACATGTTCGATAGAACGGTACCCTGTGTCTTTTAAGAGTTTTTGTTTGGTAAAGGAGAGAAGATTTGGGATGATTAGGTTCTGACATGAAGCAGTCCTACCTTGTGGCTGTCCACCCCTTATTCGTTGGCCAGTTTACTCGATTCAGGCCGTCCGCCGATGAAACAAACCCTCTCTCTTTGCTGTTAAGGTATCAACCCAACATTTCCTTCTTTGACAACTCGCAGGCCTGATATTTCGAGTAAATGGAGGCGGGTAGATATGTTTTTTTTTTGTATTGGGATAAATGAGGGAGCACTAGTACCACAAATAGAAAGTGGTACAACCATCCATCAAGCCTAGAAATTGAGGTCAACTCATTCTGAAAGAAATAAAAATAGTTGTAGCCATGCTGATGAGTTTTCTCTTGGGATTAATTAAGGAGAAACATTGGTACGAGTAAAACAAACCCTATTCCTTATTGGCAACTTTTGAACACTGAATGCACATTTTTCTACATACAGGCAAACGAGATAAATCATGTTAAGTGAAAAATGAAAGGGGCGTATCAGGTCACGAGTTCTACATGTGTTGCCATACCATTATCTAATGAATAATCCTTTTATGTATATATTGAAGGGGGTAGAGTGGTGTTAAGACAATAAGGAATATCATTCTTATTTTCCCTTAAAGAGCTCACTGCATTCAACCATTAGAGGCCCAAACAAATATTTTAACACTAGAATATTTCCATCTCCACTATTAAATTAGGATACAAAATATTGTGATTATTGTTGGGTTGTAGTAGATGAAATATTTAGAGTTGGATGAGGGTTTGAAGGGGGTTACTTTGGAGATGGGTTGTTGAGTTTCATGGAGATTTTCTTGGATTATGTTGAAGTTCCCATGGAGGTTAGATTCGTGGAGCTTTTTGTGACTTCTTTTAAAGCCACCTTTGGAGGTGGGGGAGTAGCCGATCTTCTTCAACACCACCACTATATTTGGAGTGTTTGAGATGGGATACCCTACTCTTGTATTTACAGACTCCATTGGGTGTATATGTATGATAGTCTTGTTGTGTTGTTTATTAAGAGTAGAAATTCTAGAAAATATTGTTTGTGTGTATTTTCTAATGAAAATGAAAATGAAAATTTTTATGGTAATAAAAATGTAGGAAATTATTGTTGTGAGTATTTTCATAGAAAATAAAATGAACATTTTTATGGTAATAAAAATGTAGGAAATTATTGTTGTGTGTATTTTCTAATGAAAATGAAATGGACGTTTTTTTAAGGAATAAAAATATATGATAAAGCTACCCTATCATATTTTCTAGTCAAAGAAAATAATGGACGCTTTTATGTATTTCTAGTAGCAAGGAACAATGGACATTTATGGAAAACGATTAATGTTGTCAAATATTTATGAAATAAATATTTTTAAACTTGTTTGTAAAATGGAAAACTCCATGAATAAATATGTGAACGAGTTTAGAAGAGGTCGTACTGGGTTTAAACATAAGTAAGATGAATGGAAATCTATAGTCAAGTATAAAGAAAGATATTCACATAATAAAATTGTTGAATCGACAAGTAGAAAAAATGGGCAAAAAGCGCAATGTTAAGCAAGCGTTAAAATGTTAAGTTGGATATTTAATGATTGTTTTTTGAACGATATTTGTTGAGAGATTAAATTACAAGTTTTAGTAAAACAAGAGGTAAATTGGTAATTTTACTTAAAGTTAAAAGTGCAAAAGCCCTCAATTTTTAAATTCAAAAGTCTTTTTATACTTTGAAATCAATTTCCTTGTGAAATATATGCAGAAGCGTTAGGTGACGGTTCAATTAAACAAATTACAAATTTTAATTTACCTTTTCAAATTAAAATTAAATCAAGTGAAATTAAACTAATCCATTAAAAACATTTTCATTTAAATGTAATTAATCCAAGCCCTAGAATTTGCCTAAGTCATATTTATCAATATTTCCAACTTAGGCCAAACCAATTTTAATAATAGACTTGAATTAAATAAACATTAACCAAATTTAATTAGCACCAAATTAAATTAAGTGTGACAATTAAAACCAATTTTATCTTGAATTATCCTAAGCATGCGTTCTAAGTTATTATGCAAGATAAAAGTAAATCAATCACACTACGTTACGATGTACCAGGAAAAGCCCACAACAGGAAAAAACCTTGGACGGCTCTAGCCTCAAATCCACTAAATACGGAATTTACATTTACAAGACAGATGACTTACTTCCTTAACTCAAACCCTCTCAAGCCTTGACGCGACTTCTTGTAACCACCTCTTCCTAGCGGATAACAACGAAGCTCCACCACGATCTTGAAACCACCGATCGGACAATAGGTACACCGTCAACCACACATGGTGCCTTTCACCATGTGAGAAAGCCTCAGCTAAATAATTCTTCTTCTTTGAGGGATTAGAAGAAAACCCAAACTTCTTTTCAAACGAATGTAGAGATAAACCGGTGCCAAAATGCTCCAAGAAAAGTATATGTATGTATGAACTTGGAAGAAACAAATATGGGTGTAACTAAGTGTTTAAAGAATTTTTCTTTATAAAATGAACACTCAAACTCATGAACTTTTTCTTGGAAGAATCAACTCTCAAAACTCTCTCTAGGAGTTAGAATATTATGAAAAAGTTAGTTTAGAAAAAGCTGTTCCCGCACATTATAAGATCTGAGAAAAGTTAGTGGAGAAACAAGTGGGGAAAGTGGGTAAAAACTGCTAAAAATTACCAAAAAAAAAAATTCCGCCTCATATCTCGTTCGAACGATATTTTCATTCAAACGAAGTCTCGTTCGAACAAAGCTTCTGATGTAGTTCCAGTGTGAACTCGTTAGAAATCTCATTGGAAATCACGTTCGAACATCCATCTCATTCGAACGACATTTCGAATGAAATTCCAGTGGCCAATATGGGAACTCGTTGACAAACTCGTTTGAACGACAATGTGGTTCGAACGACAATCTCTTTTGAACGACACTTCGAACGAACTTCCAGAAAATTTGAAAAATTCTATTTTTAGCACAGAAACTTTATAAACTTATTTTAAAGTTTTATTAAAATCTTTTTGAAATTAAACAACAGTTTTAAATAAACATACGCCTAATATTAAAAAGTTCCAATGTCCTATATATATATACTAGTGTATGCCTGTGCCTGAAGGCACGGCGAAAATTTTTCAAAATACGTAATCGCAAAATGGTGAAACTTTACCAAAGTATGCAATCGCAAAATGACAAAAAATTTCAAAGTGCATAATTAGAAAACGGCAAAATTTTTATTCCCCAATGAAACAGTGAAACTTAAAATATATGAAATTATTTCCCCGAGATAAAGATTTAATGCTGAAATAATCATTCATTCTTTAAGGTAGGAGTAAAATGAAAAAAAAAATCAAACTACATAATTGCAAAACAACAAAAATTTTGTTCTCCAATTTGATGAATACATTAGTGTTTACACTTTGATGAATACAAAAATTTCGTTCCCCTAATTTGATGACTCTTCAATATTATAAATTTCACCAAAATTTCTTAATTACACAATATAAAAAAAGCATGATAAAAGAAACGATTTTTTTTTCAAAATACGCAATTGCAAACTGGCAAACATTTTCAAAATGCGTAACTACAAAATGACAAATATAGTTCTTGACAAAACAAAGTAAAATTTTGGGAAAAAAATTAGCCATGATCTCCTCAATTTGTAGGATTGTCCACACGTTTTAACAAATAACAAATAGTCTAACATCATTCAAATTGTCTAAATTCATCAAAAAAAATTACATATAACATGAAATATATAATATTCATCAACCAAATTCACATTATGTCACAAATAAACGAAGTGTCAATTTTAAAAAAATGGACATTATCTCCTTCGTTTATTGGACTATCCACCCTTCGTGAGGGATAACAATCAATCCAAAAATATTCAAATAGTCCAAAGTCGTCAAACAAAACTAAAATAAAAGATTGTGATATACAAAAACCAACTCAACATTTTATATCCCACATATGGGAGGCGTCTCTTTAGTTGACACTGCCCTGCCACACAGCTTCATCGTGGTGGTCTTGGTTGCTCCTGATTCATTCCAACACCTAAAAAGTAATAACAAATTAGTTTACTAAAATGTGGATTACTTCTAACTATTGTATGGTACCTTATCACTATAGTGACCCTAAAGATGTCAAAATAATGAATGGCACCTTCCTGAAAATCTCTATAGGTTGAATGACATAGTTAGTCTTTAGGATGGTTATCAACTTTTTTCTTCAAATTTGAGCACCTACGGAATAAAAAGAAATAATCAAATCAATATAAACATAAAAATCCATACATATAATTGAGTTGGAAATCCTAAGAGACCCCACAATTACGAATTTAATTAACGAAAGAAAAAAGAAAAAAAGAAGAAGACTGTATTACCGAAGTTTAAGAAGGTTATACATGACACTAAAAAAAGATGTGGTGCGTTAGATTTCAGAGTCTGATTTCTTCCTTCTTCTCGTAATTGAGTTCCCTTAGTTTCGGTGTTCTCCTCAGAGCCATTAACTATTTCAAGTAATGTCGGTGGGCTAGTAAGATCTCTTGCTCCCTGAAAAACAGAGGAAAATTCACAATTAAGTAATAGTGCAGCACAAATTATTATTTGCATAACAATGTTTGAATGACATCATAAAAGGAGAATGGGCACACTATATAAGGGGCCATAACTACCGACCTAGTTAAGGCACCCCAAACAATTAGTGTAATTAACCATGTGCCTTACACTAACAAATATAAACCAAAATTTTATTGGCTATAATTAAAGTGCAACATATCACTTAAAAATGTAAAAAAAAAAAGGGTTTGTTACCTGAAGGGCATTATGTATATCGTTAGATAACTGATAGGAGAATACGAAACAGAGTCAAACCCTCTTAGCAGAAGCAAATGGTCATCCTTTACTCTCTTTGTTGGATTAATGGGTTTCTAATTTTATAGAAGTGTATCGACCCTATTTTGAAGGCCGCTCCAGAATTTTAGTTTTGAATATGAAGTTAAAAAAAGAAGTTTTATAAACTAAGTACAAAGCTTGTTGAGGATCGGACCACTTTCGTCATCTTCAAGACCCAAATTCTGGAACAACGAAACAGAAAAAAAAATGGTAACAAAAAAAACATCAGTTACAAACAATGGTAATCTACTGACCCGGATACATCAGTTCCAAATAACATAAAAAATACCGAGGATAAGGCGTTAACATTTTTGGTCGGCCAGACTCGAAACCAAGACCTCTGATCCAACTACAAACAAAAACAAAAATAAAAATGAAAACAATGTGGTTTGAGAATTGGTAGATCTGTTAAATCGCAGATCTGAGATGATTAGTTTTGAGAAAATGGCATGATTATTTTTTGTGTGTGAAATCGTAGATGAATTACATGTTAGGAGAAAGGTTTTTGGGTGTTTGTTTGAATACCTGTTAGGAGGATGTGTGTGAGGCGGAGATGGGCTGAGAAGGGGAACGGATGCAGCGGGCTGAAAGGGGAAAGAATGATGGAGGCGGAGATGGGCTGAGAAGGGGAACGAATGATGGAGGCGGGGAGTTGAGGCAGCAGGGGGAGGAGGACAGAATGAGGGGGGAGGGGAGAGCAGCGTGGGAGGAGAGGAAAAAATGAGGTCGGAGGGGAGAGTAGCCAGTAGAGAATGAGGGGGGGAGGGAGAGAAACATGGGGAGGAGAGAATAAGGGGCCGAAATTAGAGAGAGAGGGGGGATGAGGGCGACTGGGTAGGATCGGTTTCTCTCTCATTGTTGATTGTTGTTTTTGTTTTAATGGGAGGCTGAAGAGTAGAAAGGAATATACGGGTAGGTTTAGATAATGATGGTTGGTGAGAAAGTGAGAAAATTGTGTAAATACAATTGTACCCATGGTTTTGAATTTTTAAAAGAAGGGGGAATAAATTGGAGTGTGTAAAAAGAGGGGGGAAATCAAATTTATAAGGGGTAAAATAGGTAGTAAATGTTTTTTATAAAGATGGCACAACCTAAAGTTGCCATGTCACAATTGGTAAATTATGACGTGGCACAACATCACACCCTTAGATCGACCCAAAAAATTCGATCCCAGCCGTTAATTTTTGGCACTATTCAAACACCCCTATCCCATATTATATAGATATATATTAAAATGCATTCATACCTTGGGAGCATGGAACCACTGATGATGACGTAGAAATGAAGCACTTAAACTCGACATTTTGATGAAGCTTTATACACTTGGCCGCTACGTCTTCAAACAAACATGTCATAGGCTTGGAGGATGATCAATTTACTCTATCCTATGACTCAAACGTTTTTGTCTGGAATTGAGCCAAAACTACAAAGGACTCAATTGGAAATTTGTGTCCTTACAAATCTCCCCCTTTGGCCATTCCGGGACAAAAACCAAACAAATATCCTAAAGGACCGTCAAGCTCTACTAGACTAATAAAAAGTCTCACCCAAAATAAAATTACAATGCTCGACTCAAACAACCCAAAGGATCATAATCTTTGCCGATGAAAGATGCCACTTATAATATAATTCCTGCACACTTAAGCAAACACATTACACGCATAGGGAATATTAAATCAAAATATTTAATGCAAGTAAAGTAAGCACTCCCTAAATTAATTATTTCCCTTTATCAGCTATGATCAACTTAGAAACTTATAAAGACGTCTCCCCCTAAGATATAAATCTCCCCCAAACTAAGATACGATTATAATAGGATTAGATACCATTTCCCCCCTATGATTCTTCCCCTTTTTATTCAGGAATAGACAAAGGATAAAGAATAAAACTTGTAATTTTGCATAAAGTGATGAGAACATTAAAGCATATGGGCAACAAAAGCACAACTAATCCAACAAATGATACTAATAAGATACATAAAGTATGTGATATCAACAAAGAATGCAACAAGATAGATAACAATTATGAATTAAAGCATATATGGACTAGAAAACAAGGCAAAGACTAAACAAAAATATCATATCTACGTACTCTAGATATACCAAAGATGCACCCGCACATATATATAGATATAAACACACAATGACACACACACAATATATAATAGTAGTCTTTCACACTCGTATGACAAAAATGTGTCATATGGAAACAAAAGTGTTGGGGTGTGAACAAGTAATTATTAAATTTAGATCCAATCACTTAAAATATGTTCACGGAGTTCTCATTTGATTGTAAAATTTATCACATTTGAATATAACCTCATGTGATAATAAAGATTGAACTCAATGAACAAACATACACAATGCATACAAGCCTAGAGTTTTGATGATTCTACAAACCAAATAGAGTCATGACAATAAAGACCACTAGGATAAATGGATATTGTGCAAACCGTTGATATACCATCCAATCTCCCTTAAGAAGCATATATATTCTTTTTATATAGAATGAATATATCAATTAAACATAGGCCTTGGCAATTATTTTTCTTTTTATGCCATATTTTCTTTTAGGCCTTTGGACCACATATTTCTTTTAGGTCCATTTCAAACGGTGGCTTACAATCGCAAAGGATTATTATTCCTTTCGGAGCCCTTCCCTGTGCACATTTATATTTATCATTTTTTTATTTCTCACAAATCTCACGTGCAACGAATTTTGACATGCACTAGTCCTCCTAGGTCACAAATATGTAGATGACAAGATTGGTAGGAGAACACCTCACAAAGCTCAAATATACATATGAAATTAAATTTCAAAAGAGCTTGTGCATGTGTGAATAGAGGCATATAAAAATAGAATCCATTTAATCAACACAAAATCCAACTACTCCATGTAAGCATGGTAAAGAACATAATAAGGATTGACAATATAAACCAAAGTTCTAGCCACATGGGAGCGAAAAAGATGGGATTTTAACACAAATATATGCCACATAAAGTGTGTCAAACTAAAATGCACACAAAATAAAAATCTTTTTGAGTTTTTGAAATTTTTAACCAAAAAAAAAAATACTCAAAAGACAAACAAAAATCATTTGAATTTTTCATTAAGCTTAAATTATCAAGAAATAAAAACCCAGATGAGAAACAAAAATCTTTTTGTATTCTTCATTTAATGCAAACAAAAATGAAAGAAATAAAATACAAAAGATAAACAAAAATCATATTTCTAGCATGTAATGAAGCATGGAGCATAGACTAGAAAATGATTACACAAGCATACATTTAGAATGATAATATAGCATGAAGCACAAAAGATAAAATATGCAAACACTAACACATTCATCCTTTAGATTTAACAAGGGAGGAAGCATGTGCAAGTAAATGAGAATCAAACGTCCTATTTTGCAAGGCAACCAAGTCGAATTTCCTAACCCAAATTAATGAAGAATGATTATCTTGGGGTGTAGGAATTTTAACTACCTCGATTTCTTTACGTTGGGATTTTTTAGGAATTTGTTTAAGATCAAAACAAAAGTTCCTAAGATGACCGTTTCGACCACAATGTGTACAAGTAAAATTACGTCGAAATTTGGTACCAAAGGAATGATCTCTAAAGGCTTTCCTAGTAGATTCTCCTAAAACATTGGTTTTGGCTTTATGAATAGATTCATTACAAGTATTTAAGACTAAACCAAAAGTGTCATTTTTAATTTTGACCGTTCCTAATATTTTATCTAATTTTTTCGAACGACACTCCAAATCAAATTTGACATTACTAGAGTCTTTTAATTTATTTTCCAATTCTAGGATGTTAGACTCTAATAAAACATTTCTCTCTTCGAACTCGAGAAGCTCCTTTTTCAAGGATTCCATTAAACCTATAAGGTTATCTCTCTCGCCTTCTACATATTCAAGCTTCTCTCAAAGAGTCCTTTCACGTGTCCTAAGGTCTTTTATCAACATACTATCATCAATGACCTTTACACGTTCTTTGAAACTTACTTCTAACTTCAAATTTGCTCTTTTTAATTTAATTGATTCTTCATATAATTCTTGAAAAGCATTTTGAAGTTCACTCACATTAACCTCTTCTTCATTTTCACTCTCTCTTTCTTCTCCACTCTCACTATCATAAAAAACTAGGGAATCATAAACTATGACCTTGGAAGTGTCATGTGTTGAAATCTCATCAATAGAGGAATGTTCACTATCACTCACATAACTAGCCATAAAAGTCACAAAGTTGGGCTTAGTGGGGGAATCGGGGCCCTCTTCCTTATCACTATCACTAAGGGTCGCATTATATGAAATGGGTCGCTTACCCTCTCTCCTTAGTTTAGTGGGGCACTCAGAAGCCCTATGGCCATAACCCTCACAACCAAAACATCTATTTGACTCGTCTCTATTTAAATTATCGCTAGAAGATTTAGGATCCTTTTGGCTTTGTCATACTTAGAAGTTTCAAATTTTTTAAAATCATTTTTAAATTCATCTTTGTTAAATTTAAGAAATTTTCTAAATTTTCGAGCAAACAAGGCCATGTCTTCCGAGTCACTATCACTCTCGCACTCTACTACTTGTTTGACCTATTTTCGTGCTTTTAAAGAAACTCCCTTTTCAATTTTCTTTTCAGTTTTAGAGGGAAACATGTCTAGCTCATATGTTTGTAAATCACCTACGAGCTCTTCTAATTTCATAGAGGCTAAAGTTGGTAAAGAATTTAAAATGGTCACTTTTGGAATAAATCTATCGGGAAGGGACCTTAAAATTTTCTTTACAACTCGGTTGTCGGGTATTTTCTCTCCCAAGTTAAAAGATGAATTAACAATATCGGAATGTCTAGCATAAAATTCATCAGAAGTTTCTTTTTCATTCATTTTGATAGTTTCAAATTGAGTGGTGAGGTTTTGGAGTTTCGAAGCTTTAACGACACATGTACCTTCATGAGTGAGTTGTAAAATATCTCATGCTTCTTTAGCGGCCTCACACGTCATAATGCGTCGGAATTCATCCGGTGTGACAGCGCTAAACAAGGCATTTAAACCTCAAGAATTAAAGTTTGAAAGTTTAAATTCACCCTCACTCCATCTATCGCCCGGTTTGGGAACACGTTCATTTTCTACTAAATGAGTTGGTGGAGACCACCCGTTAACTACCGATAACCAAACCCTCTCGTAGATATATTTTAGTGTCGATTTCATACGCGCTTTCCAATACGCGTAATTAAAACCATCGAAAATAGGAAATTTTGAAAATGGAAAAAATTCCATTTTACCCAAAAATTAGTGAAAGGGTCTTTAACGAAGAAAATTATCGTTTTGGCTCTGATACAAATTTGAAAGTGCGAAAGTCCCCAATTTTTAAATTCAAAAGTCTTTTTATACTTTGAAATCAATTTCCTTGTGAAATATATGCGGAAGCGTTAGGTGACGATTCAATTAAACAAATTACAAATTTTAATTTACTTTTTCAAATTAAAATTAAATCAAGTGAAATTAAATTAATCCGTTAAAAACATTTTCACTTAAACATAATTAATCCAAGTCCTAGAATTTTCCTAAGTCATTTTTATCAATATTTCCAAATTAGGCCAAATCAGTTTTAATAATAGACTCGAATTAAATAAACATTACCCAAATTTAATTAGCACCAAATTAAATTAAGTGGGACAATTAAAACCAATTTTATATTGAATTATCCTAAGCATGAGTTCTAAGTTATTATGCAAGATAAAAGTAAATCAATCACACTATGCCGTGATGTACGAGGAAAAACCCACAACGGGAAAAAATCTCGAACGACCCTAGCCTCAAATCCATTAAGTATGGAATTTACATTTACAAGACATATGGCTTACTTCCTTAACTTAAACCCTATCAATCCTTGACGCGTCTTCTTGTAACCACCTCTTCCTAGTGGATATCCACGGAGCTCCATCGCGATCTCGGAACCACCGATCGGACAATAGGTACACCGTGAACCACACATGGTGCCTTTCACCACGTGAGAAAGCTCCAGCTAAACAATTCTTCTTCTTTGAGGGATTTAGAAGAAAACCCAAGCTTCTCTTCAAACGAATGTAGAGATAAATCGGTGCCAAAATGCTCCAAGAAAATTATATGTATATATGAACTTGGAAGAAACAAATATGGTTGTTACTAAGTGTTTAAAGAATTTTTCTTTATAAAATGAACGCTCAAACTCATGAACTTTTTCTTGGAAGAATCAACTCTCAAAACTCTCTCTAGGAGTTAGAATATTATGAAAAAGTTAGTTTAGAAAAAGTTGTTCCCGCACACTATAAGATCTGAGAAAAGTTAGTGATGAAACAAGTAGGGAAAGTGGATAAAAACTGCTAAAAATTGCCAAAAAAATTTCCCGCCTGATATCTCGTTCGAACAACATTTTTGTTCGAACAACATTTTCATTCGAACGAAGTCTCATTCTAACGAGGCTTCTAACGAAGTTCCAGTGTGAATTCATTAGAAATCTTGTTCGAACATCCATCTCATTCGAACGAAGTTCTAGTGGCCAATATGGGAACTCGTTGGCAAACTCTTTCGAACGACAATGTGGTTCAAACGACAATCTCGTTCGAACAACACTTCAAACGAACTTCCAGAAAGTTTGAAAAATTCTATTTTTAGCCCAGAAACTTTATAAACTTATTTTAAAGTTTTATTAAAATCTTTCCGAAATTAAACAACAGTTTTAAATAAACGTACACCCAATATAAAAATATTCCAAGCTCCTATATATATATATATATATATATATATATATATATATATATTAAAATGCATTCATACATTGGGAGCATGGAACCACTAATGATGATGTAGAAACGAGGCACTTAAGCTCGGCATTTTGATGAAGCTTTATACACTTGGTCGCTACGTCTTCAAACTAACACGTCATAGGCTTGGAGGATGATCAATTTACTCTATCCTATGACTCGAACATTTTTATCCGGAATTGAGCCAAAACTACAAAGGACTCAATTGGAAATTTGTGTCCTTACAAAAGTGAACATTTCTATGGAATAAAAATGTTAACAAATGCTTTTTATACTAGCACGGTTGAAATTTAATTAAAGTCCTAAAATGTGAATGATTTTCTATATACAAATCAACGTGTGTATGAATAAAGTAATAACTTTCCAAGAATAACGGGAGATGGATGGTTAAGTCCAAGGCTTTGGCTTCGGCCAGAAAAACGCAAATTAAAGTAAACATTACGAAAATGTTGATCACGTTGACATGATAATGATACTCGAATGATGCCTACGAAATAATTAAGCAGGGCATGACGTACCTAGTGGTGAAAGACTCCAAAGTAACTACAGTAGCATATGGCAGCGGAGACCGGTGGTGAGAGGCCACGAAGTTCGTAGTTGTTGGCTAAATCGTAAAGATAATGATATAATCGGAACATGATGAGAAATGGGTTGTAAGATAAAAATAACCTAACTTGTGTGAGTGATTAAAGTCCTGATTAATGAATGTGGACAAGTAAATTGATAATAATGACAAATGTCCATAAGGGAAGTTAAATGGTTAAGCAAAGTGACTTAATGGGTGATCAAGCCACCTAAGGAGGTTTAAGATCATAATAACACAAGTGTGGATGTTGTACAAGGCTTTCGATTCAAATGAATATTCCTAAACACGATATTCGCGGGTGTTGAAAGAAAACCTTAAGTAAAGATTAAGCATTTCTGGTGTGAGTTAATGTACGTTGAGTAATAAACGTTTTGAAATGAATGAGTGGTTTTTCCCAAAAATTGTAAATTTTTTAATTGGGTGAGTTGACAGGAAGAGCATGCTAGATTTTAAACATAATGATATAAACCGATTCATTGTAAAGACAAGGAGGATAAAAGGTATCAAATAACGTTTTGAAATGAAATGATTTAAAACATTGGGACATGTAATGTACAATAGTATATATGTAGATATATACGTATTTTCTCATGCATGTAGTGTAGCATGTGAGTATTCTTTTTTGCTGTTCATTTCTATACTGCATTTGTATATAATCCCACTGAGCACTCGGCTCACACCCCCCTTTTGTTACAGCAGGTTGCACGATGTTTTGTACTTTGAGAGCGTTATATAGGTAAGTAGTTACTTGCATTTACGATTAGTAGTTTTGTTTACTTGGCCTTGGGGGCACTTCCCTTGGGTTTTATCACGTAGTTGGTAAAATGGGAATCACATGTTAACAAGAGTAACATTAAGCATTATTAAAACTGGATTAGAAACATTATTTAGGTTGTTTCCTTGCACTTCACAATTAACGTACAATCTGGATTGAGGTGGTCCTTTATAAACCTTTAGATCCGGGTCAGGGCATTACATTTGTATATCAATTATCAAGGTTATATCAGATAACACTCGGGTAATCCTCTACCGATATGCAACAAACTATCATGGAGATGGGTCCAGAGTTGGATACATGACTTTAAGACTAAGTGAGAGATTATGAGAGTTTTATTCTTGAAGTCATATATGATCTTTACTTTTAAGTAAAGCGTGTCAACTCATTTTTAAAAAATAATCTCGATTGCTAAAATCCCTTATATTTAGTTTAAATATATTAGAGACATATCGGTCAATAGAGTTCAGTAGAAATTCCGATGAGTCGACTTCGGGTTAGTCACTAGGAAATCGAGAGTATGATTATAATAATATTAAATCTTTCATAACCTAGATATGAGGATTCTAATGCTTGATCAAATGTCATTTTGATTGCTATGGGTGCGATCTAATTTTTTATTGGGACAGATAATCATTACATATTACGTGACGGTTATGTGAGTAAGTCTGAGATCATAATTAGGAGGAATGTGAATCCACGGAATACCATGGATGATACCCCCTTGGTATACTTATATGTTGTTTTCCACCAAGTAAAACTCGGTCGATGGATTATTTTAAATCCTAATGGAGTAGCAAATAAGTTGACTAGTCATGAATATTGTATTTAGAACCCATTATTCTTGCACATTTTAGCTCCCTCGAGCATGTTAATTCCTATATTTATTCTCATTAACCATATAACCTCTATTGTTGATGTTTATATGCTTTTTGAGGAAAGATTAAACTTGTGTAGGTGTTATGGGTGGATGGTACGAAGTTGGATGTGTTTCAGGAAAGTTAAATTACAAGACGCAACTTCAAAGGCAATTTGGTATTTTCAAACTCTATATTTTGGATGGTATAAAAGTACCAACTTGTATATAATCATCTTATCTTCATGTGGTTTCCAGCCGTGCATGCGTCATTTCGATCTCGAATGAGGAAGTTATGAGCATTTTTGCTTTCTGAGTAGGAATAATTCGACATATTCTTCTACTTTAAGGGTAATTTTGTTATTCCATACTGCAAAAATTTAAGGTTTTGAAAATGTCAATATGTTGATCATTGAATTATCTTTGTGTGTCTTCTGACCATGCATCATTCTGAGTCCAAATCAAGATTTTATATTTATTTTTGCGCAATGTATCCGAATTGGATCACACTGAGAAAGGGCATTGTTAGGCCTGAATCGATTCAGAATCGGCACAAATCGATCTATGTACTTGACAATTGCATAAAACTCTATTTTTATGGCGTTTTTGCTTTGGTATTTATATGCAAAAATTCTTTTAAGTGTAAGATATCTCTCATTTCTAGGTTTAGTTAGGGTTTTAGTTTGGGATCTTTTTCTTTTCTCTTTGGGTTTCATCCCATTTTATGTATGTAGGTATGTCTACTCATAATCTTCCTCATTAATTGAAAAGTGCGACTATGTGATAATTGATTAAATTCGCAACTTTCTACGCTAGCACACTTATTTAATTAGTGTCTATTTTTAAACCAAAATAAATCAGCCCCAAATCATTCAGCTGCGTGTGTGCATGTGTCAAACCATAAAATAAATAAAGCATGCGACAGAAGCTTAAGGAAAAATCCTTGTAGGGAAAAACCTTTTATTTCTAGAGCTTTGAAAAGTTTACAAGACCATTGAATTACATACCATCTTGCTTTCGCAGTTTTTCTGTTCGTCAAAACGCTGTGACTTCTTAAGAAAAATGGAACCAAATAATGAGTATTTATAGGAAAAGTATGCCGCCTCAAAAATCGAGCTCGTTCGAACGAGATCAGCAAGTCGCTCGAACGAAGGACAAATGTCGTTCGAACGACATCTAACGAGATGCTATGTCGTTTGAATGATAAAATCAGGTCTTTCGAACGATCTATCAAACGAGATTCCATGTGAGCCTGTAGAAAATTTCGATACGAACGCATGGCCGCCAGATTCGTATCTTTCTTATTTTTTATGAATTAGTTATGAATTTTCTACGGAAAGGTGTCCGAGAACAAAATCTTTAGAAAAATATTTCATAAAAATATATCAACACTTTAAGTGAAATGCTAAGGAATTAAAACTCAACCTTACTAAAGTAAACTTCGCGGAGTATTTTTAATGAAGAACTTGATATTCGGATTAGTCTTTAATGCTTGAATGTTCTTGAATGCTCTTCGACGGTGTAGCGATATAAGACATAATAAATTGATAACGGACTTATAAAAATATGTCCTTACAAATCTCCCCACATGTCTATGCCGGTACATACATAAAAAATCCGAATTATCAAAAACCAAAATGCCTAAACAAATCTACCCTCCCATGAATAAATTTGCAAGATCTCAAAATTGTTCTTCAATCATTTTCGTCAAATCTCAAAGCTTTTCTCATGAGGTTGTGCACCATATCAATCTTCAATTTTGTACCTACACACATGAGATAAAGCAAAAACCTTTGTGATGCATCGAGTTTGAAATGATATAATAATAAAGAATTAATAAATCAAATCTCCCCCATAATGCAAAAACTCCCCCATAACATGATAATTCTTTCTCCCCCTTTTTATGATGTCCCCAAATAGGCACATAAGAAGAAAAAAAAATCAAAACATGGAGTGTCAGGATAAAATGCATAGAAAACATGGATCAAACTACACACGTGCAAAGGTATGCCCCCAAAAATTTCACAAACTATTTTTGGATTTTTTAATTTTTCATACGAAAATAAGATACTAAAAAAATCACACCATGGATTTAAACTAAAACAATCAAGTCATGCAAACGAAATGAATGGGTGTGAACACATTCGATAGGTAAATCAACTCAATTAATCATATGTTCATGATGCATACATGTACTCCTATTTAATGAACATAAAAAATATCCTTAGATGTAAAAATTGTTGAATTTAGATGACTTCGTCTTATGCAAATCAACAAATCAAAGTCAAAGTAATAACGTCCAAAACTATGTAGCGCATTTTCAAGAATTTTAAGGACGTGCAAACCCGTTTAAATTCTCCAACCAAACACCCTCATAAACTTTGGAGGATTGGTGCAAAAACCTAAATGGCCCATAATTGGCATGAATTTCTTTTTATTACCTTAATTTTTTTTTCGGGCTCTTTTAACCTCTTTGGACCCCGAATAATAAAATTCCTCAATTTTTTAGGTCCGATTTAAACGGCGCCTAATCGCAAAGGAAAAAAAAATCTTTCGTAGCCCTTCACTGTTTTTAAACAAAGCACACAAACTCACAAAACAGTTCTTATATGCACAACTTTCTTATCAAGTTTTATCGCGCTTGGTTCGTTTTAAAGACATGATTGAAGTGAAAACACCCAACCAACATGTGATAAGACAAGAACAATAATCAAATAAATCCGTGCAAGTGTGAAATAAAGAAAATCATGAGTCAAACGTGTAGGAAGTAACACTTAATTACATCTTAATGACTCCAAACATTATAAAGCACAAGGATGAATTGACCTATTGTCTCCAAACACTATCAAATAGTCACATGAAAAAAATGGAATGAAGTTGTGACTCGGTCATCCAAAGTGTCCATCAATGAATGGTGCAAACCAAATATAAAACTCTTGTTGATTTTTTTTTAAATTTTATCCAAAATAAAATCTTTTTGTATTTTTCAAAAAATTTCAAAAACAAAAATTTATACAAAAAGTACATGTCACAAATGCTAGAAAATATATATAAAAAAGCATAACTAGCGTATGACAAACATGCAAACACAATCATCTATATGATATGGCAAGAGAAGAATCATGTGCAAGCACATGAGAATCAACTATTCTAAAATCAAGCGTATCCAAAAGTGATTTCCTAATCCAAATAGATGCAACATGTCGACACGGGGTTTTGATAACCAACAAAACACTAGACTTCGAATTCCTAGGATCTTTTCCAAGATCAAAACAAAATCTCCTAAGGTGACCTTTCCTACCACAATATGAACATGTGTAAACGGGTGGAACGACACCTAAAGTGTGATCTTTTATAACATCCTTGGAATTAGTTGACCCTCTAAAACAAATAATGGTTTTGGCTTTAACATTAGAAGCATGAGAACACGGTGAGCCATTACTATCACTATCAAACCTACTTGAGTCTGTCAAATCATTTTTTAACTTCAAAATTTTTGACTCAAGCAAAGAATTAGACTCTTCCAAAGACAGGGATTCCTTTTTCAAAATTTCAATTAAACTTAATAGTTCATCACGCTCACCCTCAATTAAAACAAACTTATCCCTAAGAGTCTTTTCACGTGCCGTAAAATCCTCGATTAATTTTTTATCCTCGACGGCATAAACGAGGGTCCTGGAGTTTTTTAAGTGCTCCAAATCCTTCTCTAAAACTAGGACTCTCTCATCACTCTTCTTTTTGGAAATTTTCAAAGAATAAAAAACAATACACAAATTACCAAAGTGATCACGACAAATATCATTTTGAGTTTGAAACGCTTGCAAATATTCAATCTTACTTTTAAAGAGAGAATTTTCTTTTTCCAAAACTTTAATTCTTTTGCAAAGTTTCAAATTCAAACTTTTTAAATTTTCAGCATGGTTGTGAACTTTTTCAAAAATAGGCTCCTCATTAAATGAACGTTCCATTGAAAAATTGCGATTTTTCACAAAACTGATTTTTCAAAAAAAATTCTATATCACACAATTTTGCAAAAAATAGGAATACGCGATAAATTAGCGCAACCTGCTCTGATACCAATTTGACGACGCGAGAAGTCAAATTGTATTTAAAAAAACCTTAAAAAATCAGGATCACGCGATAAATTAGCGTAACCCGCTCTGATACCAATTTGAAAACGTGAGTAGTCAAATTGTATCAGGAAAAAACTTTAAAAATCAGGATCACTCGATAATATATAGTAACCCGCTCTGATACCAATTTAAAAAGTGCGACTGTGTGATAATAGATTAAATTCGCAACTTTCTACGTTGGCACATTTTTTTAATTAGTGTCTATTTTTAAACCCAAATAAATCAGCCCCAAATCATTCAACTACATGTGTGAGTGTGTCAAACCATAAAATAAATAAAGCTTGCGACACAAGCTTAAGGAAAAATCCTCGCAGGGTAAGACCTTTTATTTCTAGAACTTTGAAATGTTTACAAGACCATTGAATTACATACCATCTTGCTTTCGTAGTTTTTCTGTTCGTCAAAACGCTGTGACTTCTTAAGAAAAATGGAACCAAATAATGAGTATTTATAGGAAAAACACGCCACCTTAAAAATAGAGTTCGTTCGAATGAGATCGACAAGTCGCTCGAACGAAGGACAAATGTCGTTCGAACGAGATCAACAAGTCGCTCGAACAAAGGACAAATGTCGTTCGAACAAAATCTAACGAGACTCTATGTCGTTTGAATGACAAAATCAGGTCATTCGAATGACCTATAAAACAAGATTCCATGCGAGCCTGTAGAAAATTTTGATACGAACGCGTGGCCGCCAATTTCGTATCTTTCGGATTTTTTATGAGTTAGTTATGATTTTTCTACGGAGAGGTGTCCGAGAACAAAATCTTTAGAAAAATATTTCATAAAAATATCCCAACACTTTAAGTGAAATGATAAGGAATTAAAACTCAACCTTTCCAAAGTAAACATCGCGGAGTCTTTTTTACGAAGAACTTGATATTCGAATTAGTCTTTGATGCTTGAATGTTCTTGAATGCTCTTCGACGGTGTAGCGGTATAAGACATAATAAATTGATAATGGACTTATAAAAATATGTCCTTACATTAATATAAGTTGTATTTCTTATTTCCAGCTTTGGAAATTAGTTTTCTTTCTTTATTAGTTAGGTTTATTTCTTTATTTATTATTTTCTTTCCTTTAATTGTTGTTTTTAACCATTTATAGTGCTTTTTTGTCAGTTTAAGGGTTGGGATCACTTTTCTACCATTGATGGGGCTTGAGCTTAAAATATAGGTTTTGGTTTGAAACACTTTTAATTGAAACCTTATTTATTAATCTTAGAATATTATGCCTTTAACTTCCTTTGTCAAGCAATGAGAGTGTTTATAGCGATATTACGACGTTAATACAGTTGTGACCATATTCAATTGAAAGTTTTATCTCTCATTATTTGGTTTTCTATCTTCATGTGTTATGATTATAATTAATTTAATATGATCATTTAATTGCATTTCAGTCAATTTCCATAATGCGTTTTGTATAGCCATGGTGAAGAAATAATCCTAGTCCCCTTGTGTCAATTAATTTAGTTTACTTATTGCCTAGTCTTAATTCTATTCTCACCATATCATGTTTAAATTTTCCCTATTTTCTAAGTGTTAAATGAATTTTATCCGAAATATCATTCCTAGTTGATTCGATCCCTACTTGCCCCCATACTTACATATATAGTGTGCTAAGTTATGGTATTAGTTTTGTATAGGGCGTAAACACCCTAGTAAACATATTTTACAAACGAATTTTACACCTCATCAAAAATGGCGAATTTTTTGGGGAATGATTCATTCTAGGATTTTTGTGTCTTATCAGTTTGTGTATATATTGTATATTCTTTTTACTTTATTTGTGAATTGTACTAAATTGTTTTAACAAACTTGAAATTTGGGTGCTCATCACGCTTTTGAATTGCGCACTTAAAAAGGTATCATTCGATCTCATTCTATGGTTTTTATTGTTACAGTAATTAATTTCAAACTTGCGCTCCCAAGTCTATGCGTGAATGCCTACAAATTCTTGAAAATGAAGGGCTAAAAATGAAAGAATTGAAAAAGCTTCTTAGGAAACATTGCGAAATGGGGAATCACTTAACTATAAGAAAACTCCGCAAGAAGATGTCATGTCTTCTTATTAGTTTGATCAAGACTTGGCAAAAAAGTAATTTAATGACCAAGTCGAGAGTCTTAAAGCCTGATGTTTAAAACTAAATGGCCAACTTGATGCGATCATTTCTTCTTCAAAACTCTCTATTGGGGTTAAAACTTACATTTCACCTCCAACCATTTTTTAAGAAGAAATCATTGTGAGTGATTTAAGGACTTTTGAAATGCAACCTATGTTTAATGATTCAAATGTATTAAGGTTATAGGTCCATCATTTCCTTTGTTTCCCCTCCATTGTCAAACCATGTAACCTATCACAAGAATCGAATGAAACCCTTGAGCACTTTGACCCAATTCTTGAAAGGAAATATTTTTTAGTTGATTTCTCAAAAGGGCTATTCAATTGCATTTTCCCCACTTCCCATTCCAATTGAAAAACCATTGGGAGGTGATTTTGATTTTTTTTGGGACGGATTTGGTCTTGTTCCCTTTTGAATTCAAACCCCCCATCCTCCTCTAAATTTATTTAATTGACGATGGTTCATTTCTTCCGCCTTATACATATCTTCTGTTGCATACACAAAACTTATTTCTATTGGGAGGCATGCAATCAAATCAGGAACCACCAGCGATCCCTCAAAGTCAAATCATATTTTGGGTGGACCCTCAAATATTTCAACTTCTAGTGTATAGTGAGTTAGAAGTTAAAATTTTAGGTTGTAAACAATAGTTTGTTTTATTTTTATTTTTAATTATAGCCTAGTGTAATTGGTTATAGTTTTTGTTATTCTTTTTTGTTGATCCGCATTTAGGACAATACAACGTTTAAGTTGGGTGTGCGTGTTATTATTCCCATTCATTGGTAGTTTTTAAGAGTTGATTACATTTTCATACCAAGTATGCATTTGTTGTGAAAAGTTGAAAGTTTTAAAAAGATTTTCTTTCTTTTTTCTCCTCTGTTGGGTATTTCACCTTTGTTTCCAATAATGAGTTTCAATAATCTCCCTATCCAAATGCTAATCAATGTCGCATATTCTATTTCTTTCTTGTTATTAAACTTTAATCCACAAATTATAGATTTGGAATAAATGCATGAATTGAAACTTATACCCCTTGTGTACATCCCCTTTCTTGCAAAGTGATTCAGTAGGATAATTATAGCTTGGTGATATTTTCTTGCTTTGTGTGCACTAAAACCGATTGATCTTTGTGTTTTTCTTCATTTATGAGTGTTTATAGGCTACTTTTTCCTTCTCTTGAAAATGTTATAGTTGTTGGTAATATCACTATTCTTTCATTGGTCATTCATTATAAAATGTTCTACTTGAGCATGATTTTCAACAATGTTCAGACTTGAGAATTTCATAAACCTTAGGAAAGAATCATAGGCCCTCTTTGTTATTACACTTAGATTGACTTTGACCCCACCTTATATGTTTTCTCTAGTCAACCGCTTTGAGCCTAAATATTAGCCTTTCATTTTAAAACCCAAGCTCATAACCATCTCCACATTGGAGTTTTTAATATATACACCTTTTATTCCTCTATTCAGAATGATACTCGGGATTTTATTATGTACTTGTTATGTGGTTGCAATTAAGCATGTGAGTTATCTTTTATTCTCATGACAAAAAACAAAAGAAAGAGAATCCAAAGAAAAATAAGTGAAAACCAAAAGGAAAAGAAAAGAAAAGTGAAAAAGAAAAAGAAGAAAATAAAGGGATTTAAAAAAGTAAGAATCCTGTGGCTATTGGAGAAGTTAGTCATACTCCAATGTTATATCTATTTTTTTTATGGAATTTATATTCCAATTCTGAGATTGCTCGCAAATTTCCACTATCCCAAGTGTTTTTCTCCTAACACTTTAAATCCGTAAAAAAATTTCTTACTTTCATAACCTTAACCCCAAAAAAATGTTACAAAACTTTAAAAGTCATGTGTTATCCTAGTGAGAATTTGATTCAAAAGTCCTAAAAAGTACGATAACTTGTTAAAATGCATTTCACCTCATTCGATGAATGATATCGTTTTATTGAGATTAATTTTTTTTATTTTATATATAGTGTTATTCATTGATGACATGTGCGCGACCTAGTTTCCAAATACATCTACTCTTTATAATTGCATGTCATGTGTATTACCTCGCGTTCTTAGTTATTTCATTCGTTTAGCATAATATCTGGAGAGTTTTGAGTTCAAAAATTCTTTAATTGAATCATTTCGGGTTATATATATATATATATATATATATTGATTGATTGATTGACATGCCTCTTTTGCTCATTTTCATTCATCTTTATTGATATGGACTAGTAATGTGTAAGGTAGGGTTGTGATTAGTCATGAATACTGCATTTAGAACCCTTTATTCTTGCGCATTTTGGCGCCCTCGTATACGTTAATTTCTATATTTATTATCATTAACCATGAAAACTATATTATTGATGTTTATATGCTTTCGTGGTACAATTGAGCTTTTGTAGGTGTTATGGGTGCATGGTGCGAAGCTGGATGCATTTCAGAAAAGTTTTGTTGCAAGACGCAACTTCAAGGGTCATTTAGTATTTTCAATCTCCCTATTTTGTATGGTATAAAAGTACGAACTTTTTATCATCAAATTATTTTCGTATGGTCACTGATCGAGCGTCATTCCAATCCCGAATGAAGACGTTATGGACATTTTTGCATTCTAAGTAGGAATATTTCAGCATATTCTACTAGTTCAAGGGTAATTTGGTAATTTCATATTGCACAAATTTGAGGGTTTCAAAACACCAACATGTAGATGATTAAATTATTTCTGCGTGGCTCCCTACCCGCATCATTTCGATCCCGTATGAATATTTTATAGTTATTTTCATACGACGTGTCAAAATTGGATCATAGTGAGAAAGAGCACGGTCAGGCCCGAATCCATTCATAATTCGCCTGAATCTATCCGGATACTATACAATTCCATAAAACTCTTTTTTTTAGGGATTTTTTCTTTGGTATTTATATGTAAACATACTTTTAAGTGTAAGATATCTCTCATTTCTAGGTTTAGTTAGGGTTTTGGTTTGGGATCTTCTTCTTTGTTCCCTCTTTTGGTTTCATCCCATTTTGTGCATGTAAGTATTATTATTCATCATCTTCCTCATTAATATAAGTTGAATTTCTTATTTTCAAGCATTGGTATTTACTTTTCTTCTTTTTAATTAGGTTTATTTCTTTCTTTATTACCATTTATGATGTTTTCTTGTTAATTTATATGTTGGGATCGCTTTTCCACCATATGTGGACTTTTGAGATTAAAACCTAGGTTTTGGTTTCAAACACTTTTAATTGAAACCTTGTGTATTAATGTTGGAATATTATGCATTTAACTTCCTCTGTCAAGCAATAATAATGTTTGTAGTGATATTACAATGTTAATCCATTTGTGACTATATTCAACTTAAAGATTTTCTCGCATTTTTAGGTTTGGTCTCTTCATGAGTAATGTTTATAATTAATTTAATATGATTGATTAATTGCGATTCGAACCAATTTCCTTAATGCTTTTTGTACCTATGGTGGAGAAATGATCCTAGTCCCTTTTTTTCGATTAATTTAGTTTACTTATTACCTAGTGTTAATTCTATTCTCACCATGTCCTTTCTACATTTCCCCCTTTTCTAATTGTTAAATGATAGTGGTCCCTATGGATTCAATCCCTACTTGTCGATATAATTTCATATATAGCATGCCATGTTTTGTTATTTATTTCGTATTGGGCATAAACACCCAACTACATATATTTTACATACGAAATTTACTCCTCATAAAAAATGATGGCATTATTGGGGAACGGTTCAATTTAGGATTTTAGTGTTTTAGCACTTTGTGTATATACTGTATATTATTTTTACTTGCTTTGTGACTTGTACTAAATTATTTCAAGAAACTTAAAATTTGGGTGCTCGTTACATTTTTTAATGGCCTACTTTAAAATATATCATTTTATCTCCTTCGATGGTCTTAATTGTTACAATAATGATTATCAAAGTCGCGCTCGCAAGATTATGTGTGAATTCCTACAAATTCTTGAAAAATAAAAGTATTGAAAATGAAAGAATTGAAAACGTTTCTTGGGAAACTTTGCGAAATGGGAAAACCTCTAACTATGGGCAAACCCCTCAAGAAGATATTATGCCTTCTTGTTGGTTTTATCAAGAGTTAGTGAAAAAGGAATTGAATGACCAAGTTGAGGGTTTTAAAGCTTGGTGTTTATAAATAAATTCCAAACTTAATTTAATCATTTCTTCTTCAAAAATCTTGGTTGGGATTCAAACTTGCATATCACCTCTAGCCATTTTCGAAGAATAAAGCTTAAAAAGTGATCCAATAACTTTTGAATTTCAACCTATGTGTAATGATTCAAATTTTATTGAGGTTAAAGATCCTTCATTTCCTCGATTTCCCACCAACGTCCAACTATTGTAACTATAACAAGAATCGAATGAATGTCTTGAGAACTTTGACCTGATTCTTGAAAGGGAGTGATTTTTTGAAATTCTTTCTCTTAAGGTTTATTAAATTTCACTTTCCCCACCTCCCATCCAATTGAAAAACCATTGAGAGGTGATTTTTATTTTCTTGGGACTAATTTGGTCTTGTTCCACTTTGAATTTAAACCCCATATCATCCTCCAAATTTATTTAATTAGAGAGGGTTCGTTTCTTCCACCCTATACGTAACTTCTGTTGCATAAACAAAACATATTTGTTTTGAGAGGCATGCACTCAAATGAGGGACCACCAAATAATACCTCAATTTCAAATCGTATTTTGGGCGGAGCCTAAAAAATTTCAACCTCTAGTGTATAGTTAGTTAGAAGTTAAAATTGTCGGTTGTAAATAGTAGTTTTTTTATCTTTCTTTTTAATTATTGTCTAGTGTAATTAGTAAAAGTTTTTGTTGTTATTTTTGTTATGCTTAATTCTAATATGTTTTGTGGAATCTTTGGAATTGTGTTATCCGTAGATCTCTCTATTTTGGGTAATATCGTTATCTCCCTCTCTTTAACTTGTGTTCTTGGTTCACTTTGAGAAAAATGAACCGTTTAAGTTAGGGGTGTTGGTTATTGTTCCCATTCATTGGTAGTTTCTTTTATTTCATCACATTTTCATACCAAGTATACCTTTGTCGTAAAGAATAAAAAAATTAAAAATATTTTCTTTCTTTTTTCTACTTTGTAGAGCATTTTGCCTTTGTTTCTAATGATAAATTTTGATGATTTCCCTATCAAATTGTTAATCAGTGACATATATTCTCTTTCTTTCATGTTCTTGGACTTTAATACGCAAACTATCGATTTGGAGTGAATACATGAATTGAAACTTTTCCCCTTATGCACATGCGTTTTTCTTGTAAAATGATTCGGTAGGACAATTATAGCTCGGTGATCTTTTGCTTCTTTACGTACACTAAAAGCGAGTGAGATTTGTGTTTTTCTTCATTTATGAGTGTTTAAATACTACTCCATCCTACTCTTGAAAATGTTAAAGTTTTCAGTAATCTCACTATTCTTTCATTATCGTTCATTATGAAATGTGTTACTTCAGCATGATATTCAAAATTGTTTAGACTTAAGAATTGGGTAAATTTTAAGAAAGGATCATAATCCCTCTTTGTTATTACGTCCAAATTGACCTTGACCCCACGTTATATGTTTTCCCTACTTAACCCATTTGAGACTAAATAGTTTCCATTCATTTAAAAACCCAAAATTGCATAACCAACTCCACATTAGAGTTTTTAACCCATATATACACCTTCCATACCTCTATTTGGAATGATACTTGGGATTTTATTATGTTCTTGTTATGTGGTTGAAAGTAAGTATATTACTTCGCTTTTATTCTCATGAGAAAAAAAAACAAAAGAAAGAGAATTTAAAGAAAAAAAGTGAAACTCCAAAGAAAAGGGAAATAAAAGAAAACAAAAGGTAAAAAGAAAAAGAAGAAAAATAAATGAATTCAAAAAAGTAAGAATCCCGTAGCGATTAGAGATGATAGTCATACACTAATGTTATATATATTTCCTTTTTATGGAATATGTATTCCAAATTTGAAATTGCACACAAATTTCTATCATCCTAAGTTTTTTTTGCCTAACACTTTCAATCCGTAAATGTTTCCTTACTTTCATAACCTTAGCCCCAAACCAATGTTATAACCCTTTGAAAGTCCTATGTCATCCCAGTGTGAATTTGATTCAAAAGTCACATAAGTGCAATAATCTGTCAAAATGCATTTCACCTCATTTGATAAACGGTATCCTTTTATTGAGATTATAATTTTTCATTTTGTATATAGCGTTCTTCATTCTTCACATGTGCGCGACCTAGTTTTCATTTATATTTACTCTGCATGCCTACATGTCACGTGTATTACCTCTCGTTCTTTATTATTTCATTTATTGAACATAATATCCAGAGAGTATTGAGTTCAAGCATGCTGTAATTGAATCAATTCGGGTTATAGGCATTTTTACTGAATCAAAACATTTTCATGTGTCTTTATCCTCCGTTATTTAAGGTTTCAATTCTTTGTAGTTATTGATGTTGATAATTTACGATTATTGGATGTAGTTATTCACTATGCTAATAACATGTTGGAATCTTTTGTTGTTGTTAGTGAGCATTAGCATATTCGATTATTTGGGCATGTTTTGGGGAAACTTGGGGCCCGTTTGGTTCTGTATTCAAAAAACTCAATTCAAATGTTGTTTTTAAATACATTTTTAAAATTCAGTTTTGTTGTGTTTATAATTATTGGTGAGCATTTGGTAAACTTTCTTTTAATTACAGTTTTTTGAAAATTTTATAAAATTGGCAAACATGTATATTTATATTATACACACACACACACACACACACACACACACACACATATATATATATAAACCTAAAATGAGAGAATTTAAAGATATCTCTCATTTTAGGTTTAGTTTGGGTTTTGGTTTGGGAGTTTTTTTCTCCCTCTTTGGGTTTCATCTCATTTTGTGCATGTAAGTATTAATTGTTATTCGTTATCTTCCTCATTAATATAAGTTATATTTCTTATTTTCAAATTTGGTAATTAGTTTTCTTTCTTGGTTAATTATTTTTCATGCTTTCTTTATTATTTTCTTTGCTTTAATTATTGTAGTTAACGATTTATGATGCTTTCTTGTTTGTTAAAGTGTTGGGATCACTTTTTCACAATTGATGGGTTTTTTAGCTTAAAATCTAGGTTTTGATTTAAAACACTTTTAATTAAAACCTTATGTATTAATGTTGGAATAATATGTGTTAAAATTCCTTTGTCAAGTAACGGTACTCTTATAGCGATATTACGATGTCAATCCATTTGGGATCGTATTTAATTTAAAGTTCCCTTTCTCATTTTTGGGTTTGGTCTCTTCATGAGTTATGTTTATAATTAATTCAATATGATAGGTTAATTGTGATTCGAAGCAATTTCTTTAATGCATTTTGTATGCCCATGGTGGATAAATGATCCTAATCCATTTTTGTCAATTAATCTAGTTTATTTATTACCTAGTGTTAATTTTATTCTCACCATATCATCTTTCATTTCCCCGTTTTTAAGCATTAAATTGATTTAATCCTGAATACTGTTCCCTATGGATTCGATCCCTACTTGCTATTACACTTCCATATGTAGTGTGCCAAGTAGTGATATTTATTTTGTATAGGACGTAAACACCCAACGACATATATTTCGATTAATACATCCTAGGAATGTATTGAATAATGCCACCCTTGAGATTTAAGTTTAAGCATTGTCATGATTCGACTCAAGCAATCTCATGCCATTTACAAAGGGTTCATTGATTCTTACTCCTAGTAATTATAACGATAGAATGCTTGCACAAATGTCACTACAATTGATATGGGCACGATCTTATTCATATCGGGTCAAATGTTCCTCGCACATTGGATGATAGTCACGTATGTTGGTTTGAGACCATAATTTCGAGGAATCCATGTCCAGGGGATGCCATGGATTGTGATACCCCATTGATAGACTTATATGTTTTGTTTCCACCATGTAAAACCTGTCGGGCCAAGTATTTTAAAATCCTGGTGGAATGGCAAATAAGTCAAGTCTGGGAATGAAGGAAATTGACAAAATATTGATTAAAATCAAGTAATAGTAAATTAATTTGATCAAGCGGGTGTCAAACACTTAATCCGAGTGATTTCTGAGATAATTAAATTAGATTGCAATCGTGATTATTTAGTGGAGTTAATTCCCGATTAAAAAATAAATAAAATCAATTATGGTGATTATAATTTGGATTTTCGAGTATTTATTTAAAGATAATTCAATTATTTGTCTTGGTTCCATGGTGTAGTCCATATACCCAAGGAGCCAGGCCCATACTCCTAAGAAATTCAGTTTAGGCCAAGACTACCTTTTATAGTTATATATAAAGGTGTGGGATGATGTTTTAATCATTATTTTGGCTCATTGGGGTTTCAGAGGGGTTATAGAAAACACTATTCACATTTTTGTAATGAGGGCTATAGAGAGACCACCATATTTCACTCATAAGGAGTGGTTTTCATCTCAAAATGTGTCCACCCACCTACCCGACTTTGGAGAGGATCATGTAATAGAATATCCTACCATACAAAAGGTTTAATCAATATTTTTCAGATATCTTAGAGAGTAGAAAAGATTTCATCATCATATACCTTTGTCTCCTCATACTAATCTCAACATGATTCGCAATGGTATTGATTCTAGAAACCCTCGATTTAATTTTTAAACCTCGTTCTTATTTTCTTTTCAATGCATTACTAATCAAATATATTTAGAGGATAGAAAGGATTTCATCATCATATACCTTTGTCTCCTCATAAGAATCACAACAAGATTCACAATGGTACCGATTCTTGAAACCCTCTATTTAAGTTTTAAACCTAGTTCTTAGTTTCTTTTTAATGCATGATTAATCAAAGATCATTAGGGCTGAAATTTTTTCACATTTAAATGTCAATCCCTTATTTTTTTCCAAAAACTCCTCTCATCACCACCAAATCCTCATTTTCCTTCTCCAAACCCCATTTTTTGCACCACCTAGGCCTTGTCAACATTATTTGTGTTTATTTATTAGAGACCAAATCATCCTCCCACACTATTTTTTGCCTACGTTGTATGCCACACTTAGGTTGCCTACATGTTCATGTTTTCTGAAAGAGTTTTGTCCTAGTGGAGATCATCATGTGCTTCGAAAAAAGAAGAATTGTGAAGCATTTTAATGAGTATGCCATCAACCAAAAGAAGAAAATTATTTTTGTTATTTCAATGCAGAGTGATTTTGTTTTATTCGGAGAGATAAAATTTGAGATGCCATGAATGGTTTAAATTTAATTTAAATATGGAAAAATGAATTCGAAGTGTCAAACGCGGAGAAGGTGGAATGTCACGGGGCGGGAGAGTAACAAGGGAGTACATTAATGAGCAGACAAATAGTTATAGTCATAACTTTGCTAATTAATAGTGACGCGTGGATAGTCTACAATGAAAAAGAATTTATTATAGTGTCTTTTATTTTATGATATTTATATAGATTGTAACTCATTATATAAGTCCTATTATAGAAATCAAAAAGTCCTATTATTCCAGTTATAATATTTAGTGCATTTCAAATTGACTAAAAAAAACCTTTTACAACCACTAGATCATCACATTCAGGAAACATATTTGAAGCGGATGAAAACTTATTTTTTTTGTCTCAATCTTCAAATGATTAGAAGTATTTATCTACAATTATGTTGTTCACAAAAAAATGTTTTCATAACTTTCTCACAAAGACCTATCCAACAATATATATAAAATTCTAAAAGGAAAAAATTCAAATATAATAGATATTTACAGTGTTTGTAATAATTTAATTTATTCAAAAAAATTACTATGGTAATAAATACATAGTGAATAGTTACTTTCGACCAAGAAGGAGCATAAAAAAATTAAAAAGTAAATACTTACTATTAAAAAATTTAATATATTTACTCATGTACGTGTAGTAAATATATACTATAAGAGTACTGATTTCTCCACTAGTAAGATAAAAAGAAATGACATGGATAAAGTGAAAAGGAAATGGGGAGGGGTGTATAAAGAGATATAGAGAGGGGGATAAAGAGAATTTTAGGCGAAGAGTACAAATTGGGGGTGATTGTGGGTGAAGATCCTAAATGTTGGTGTAAATCCAAGTCAGAAGAGAGTATAAAAGAATATCAATGGTAATTAAGGCATATCAAAGAAAATCAATGAAAATAAAGATGATATATATATATATATATATATATATATATATATATATATATATATATATATATATATATATATATATATGTGTGTGTGTGTGTGTGTGTGTGTGTGTGTGTGTGTGTGTGTGTGTGTGAGAGAGAGAGAGAGAGAGAGAGAGAGAACGAGAAGAAGAGAGAGTTACCTGTTATAACACTCATTATTAAAATTTATTTTGATATGGGTCAATGGGACTTGTTATAACACTGACTATTAAAACGCGACTTGTATAAAACCCCATAAATTAATGGCTTTAAACTAAGTCCAACCAATAGGCTAAAATGAGTTTCAACCTATTTTTTTCCATTTGGGGGAGCTTTAAACCATCATATAAATTTGGTTTGGGCCATTCCAACAAATTATAATTATTTTGGCTGAAATTTTATCTAAGTTAAATTGAAAAGTTTTGAGTTTGATAAAAAATTATTTTGCTGCCCCAAAACTATTTTTTATAAGTGGTTTGAATATATCTTAATGTCATGCTATTGCATTTTGATATATATGAAGTTTTGGCCACCTTCTCTACAATATGGACAAAAGTCTCAAGTTAGTCATAGCAAGAAAAATTGATTACATTGTGTTGTAAATAGGTATAAAAACAAAGGAATTATAGGTAGGTGGTAAAAATCCTACTTATATTTAGTTAATATAATCAAAGTTGAGAAAAGTAAAAAACATATATAATCATACAAGAATGGGAGATACGTGGTTCTACAATATGCCTACGTGAACTAATTAAAAAGATAACATGCCCCTTACCCATAGGCGAGGATTACATTTATAGAGAACATATATAGGTCGAGATGTGTGGGACTCCATGATCATAGATAACTATCATGACTTGTGGTTATATCTAATTCAAATAAAGTCTTGAAAAGTAAAATCATGTACAATCTCACGAGAATGGGATGTACATGTTTATACAATGTGCCTACATGAACTAATTACAAAGATTACAATCCCTCTTTCGCATGGGTGAGAATTACATTTATATAGTACATAAATAGGTCGAGCCGTGTGGAACTCCATAACCTTAGGTAACCATCAAGACTTAATCTATTGTACTTAAATCAAAGATTTCCATTGATCGACCTCAATCCGTCTTTATTATACTAAAATGAGATCATTTGATAATATTAATGGACACGTGGTTCTTTACCAAGTGTGGTCAAATTATCCCCCACAATTTCCCCCAAAGCTTTACAACTAGCCGTGGATGCAAAGGTTAGATTGGTTCTAAAATTGGACATATGACTATCATCAAGGCTTGGCCATCCATAGCATCTATGGTCAGAAGATTTTTAAACTTGCGTTGGAGTCTTAAATACCCTTTTATTTTTCCCGTTAAACCTTGGAGGTAAAGTGTATAATATGCCCAGCGGTTTTAAGGACACGATGGTAAATATACACCGGTTAGACCAAAGGGAGGTAGCATGTGTTAGTGGTCATTTGGGGGAGATAAGCACCCAAAGGTGTGATGCATTTTAATTTCTAGTTCTTGGTAAAGTTGTCATTATGCCTTATTTGTCTATCTTATAGGACCATTTGCATTTTGGAGTTTCAAACGCGTTATATCAAGGAAAATGTGGGGATGATTTAGTCAAACAAGCTTAAACCCAACCTCATTACCAAATAACCAAGTCAAAACCATTTTCCTAACCTTTTGTAAATCCCAGTATGTGTATTATATTTTTATTACTATTTTATATGCATCATTTTGAGGTGTTTTACATATTTGTAGTATTTTATTTGTGTGTGTATCGTTTTATATATAGTAGTATTCAGGTTTTTTGTACTAGGATATTATTACATATCTTTATGAGTCTTATATTATGTAAATATACATAGGTATATGTCGTTAATATATTTTTCTTTATTTTATTTTTTAGTGTTATTTTTTAGTTTATATTTTAATTATTTATTTAAGTCTTTTGTATTTATGTGTGTGTGTGTGTGTGTTTTTTAATATTAGTATATTTTTTTATTATGTTTTATGGGTGTTATGAATGTGTGCATATTAATTATTTACTAGTTATACACACACACACATAATCTTCCACACTCACACACGCCTAACAACTTCCCTCATCTACCACCCCTTTACCATACACCCACACATACCAAATAAAGCCTATAACCTCACACAATTCAAAACACCAATAGATTCTCTCTCATAATTCGTCATCCTCACTCTCACCTTCTCTAAACCTACTCAACTAAAAAGCTCCATAACAATCTTACCACCTTATACGACCCATTATTCCACCAAAACCCGAACTTACCCCCAACCCAAACGGTGACCCCATCCTACACCTAAGACCCCCTTAACACCCTTACCCAGATCAATCCACCAGATGCAACCCAAACTCGTCGAAAAACCTTTCTAACTCACTTAAACCTGAAACCACCCCCAGGCCCATAGATCCAACATCCACTACCTTTTGTCAAAATGACTAAGTTCAGGAACCAACCTTTTCTAAATAACGTTTTCATATTCTAAGTGACTTTAGAGAGAGGAAATCTTCCAAGAAAAAGTTTCATGTTTTGTGTTTGATTTTTATGGATTAAATTCACCAAAACTCATACACACCCAATAGTTTTGTTTATTCCAAGTTCCTTAATATATATCCTTGCTTGGAGTGTTTGGCACCGGGTTTTTCTCTACACCTCAAAGAAGAGAAGTTTGGGTTTACTTCTACATCCCACAAAGAAGAAGATTTTTTGATGTGACATACCCACTTGGAGAAAGGCTCCTTGTTCGGGTGGCGGTGTAAGAAAAAGTCAGATCAGTGGATTCCGAGACCGCAGTGAACCTCCATGGTTATTCACTAGGCAGAGGTGTGTATAAGAAGAAGCGTCGGGGCTTGTATGAAGTCAATTCGAGTGTTGTAAGTCTTTTTTGTCTTGTACTTGTAAAACCGTACCTAGTGGATTTGAGGCTAGGGTCGTCCGAGATTTTTTTCTGTTGTGGGTTTTTCTTCGTACATCGCAATGTAGTTGTTTATTTATTTTATCTTTTGCAAATCACTATAAATGAATGCTTAGGTTAAAAACATAAATTGGTATATTTAATTTCGGTAAAAAATTAATTTAATACAAGTCATTAATTTTATTGGATAAAATTTAGTTTCGCCTAATTTGCAAATTGGATTAATTATTTGTTGTAGGCATATTTCTAGGATTTGGATCGAATTAATTTGTTGTTTAATTTAATGTCACTTTGAGTTTAGTTTAATTTTAATTTGAAAGAAATTAAAATTTGGTTTATGTAATTGTTATGTTCAACCATCACTATTCCGCATGTAAAAGGAAATTACTTTTTGTAAAATTTAAAATTGGGGGTCCTATCATTCCAACAAGTGATATCAATGCGGGATCGCTAAATTATTGCGTTTAAGATCCTTTTAATTGTTTTTTACTAAAATAGAATTTTTCCCATTCTCAAAATTTCCTATTTTTGATGGTTCTAATTACGCATATTGGAAAGCACGTATACGTTCGACACTTAGGTCTCTAGATGAGAGTGTTTGGTTGTCTATTGTGAACGGGTGGTCCCCACCTACTTATTTAGTTGAAAATGAACGTGTGCCCAAACCCACCGATAGACGGAGTGAGCATGAATTTAAACTTGCAAACTTTAATTCCCAAGGCTTAAATGCCTTGTTTAGTGCGGTCACACCGGATGAATTCCGACGCATTATGGCGTGTGACACCGCTAAAGAAGCTTGGGATATTTTACAACTCACTCATGAATGAACTAGTGTCGTTAAGGCTTCGAAACTCCAAAACCTCACCACTCAATTTGAAACCATGAAAAATGAATGAAAAAGAAACTTTTGATGAATTTTATGCTAGAGTTTACGATATAGTCAATTCATCTTCTAATTTGGGAGAGAAAATACTCGACAACCGCGTTGTAAAGAAAATTTTACGGTGCCTACCCGATAGATTTATTCCTAAGGTGACCATGTTAAATTCTTTAACCACTTTAGCCTCTACGGAATTAGAAGAGCTCGGAGGTGATTTACAGACTAATGAACTAGACATGTTTCCCTCTAAAACTGAAAAGAAAATAGATAAGGGCGTTGCTTTGAAAGCTCAAAAGGAGGAAAAAAAAGTAGTAGAGAGTGAAAGTGAGAGTTCCTCGGAGGATATGGCTATGTTTGCTAGGAAATTTTGAAAATTTCTTAAATTTAACAAAGATAAATTTAAAAATGATTTTAAAAAATTTGAAAATTCTAAGCATGACAAAGCCGAAAAGATCCCTAAAACTTTTAATGAAAATTTAAATAGGGACGAGCGAAATAGGTGTTACGGTTGTGAAAGTTATGGCCATAGGGATTTTGAATGCCCCACTAAACTAAGGAAAGAGGGTAAACAACCTATTTCATATAATGCTACCCTTAGTGATAGTGATAAGGAAGAGGAACCCACTTCCCCCATTGAGCGCTACTTTATCGCGCTCATTGCTAGTCATGTTAGTGAGTGTGAGATATTATCTGACGATGAAGCCTTAAAACATAACACTTCCAAGGCCTTTTTTTGTGAAGCTCAAAAAGATGATGGTAGTGAGAGTGAAGAAGAAAGAGAGAGTGAAAGTGATGAGGAGGTTGGTGTTAGTGAACGTCAAATGGCTTTTCAAGAATTATATGAAGATTCTATTAAATTAAAAAGAGAAAATTTGAAGTTAGAAGCTAGTTTGAAAGATCATGTCGAGGTCATTAATGAGAGTGTTTTAGTGAAAGACCTTAGGACACGTGAGAGAGCTCTTAGTGAGAAGCTTGAAAATGTAGAAGGCGAGAGAGATAGCCTTAAAGGTTTAATGGAATCCTTGAAAAAGGAGCTTCTTTCGTTTGAAGAGCGAAATGTTTTATTAGAGTCTAACATTTTAGAATTAGAAAATAAATTAAAAGACTCTAGTAAAGTCAAATTTGATTTGGAGTGTCGTTCGGAGAAATTAGATAAAATATTAGGACCGGTCCAAATTAAAAATGACACTTGTGGTTTAGGCTTCGATACTAGTAATAATTCAACTCTTAAAGCCAAAATCAATGTTTTAGGAAAACCTCTAGGAACAATGTTATAGATCATTCCTTAGGTAAGTCTTTTTGTCGAGTCTTTAGGTATTCATAATGTGGTCGAAAAGGTCATCTTAGGAAATTTCATTTTGATCTTAAACGAGGTCCTAGAAAATCCCAGCGTAAGGCAACCAAGGTAGCCAAGATTCCTACACTCTGTGATCGTCATTCTTCGTTAGTTTGGGTTAGGAGATCCGACTTGGTAGCTTTACAAGATAGGATTTTTATTCTCATTTACTTTCACATGCGTCCTCCCTTGCTAAATCTAAAGGTTGAATGTATTAGTTGTTTGCATACTTTAGCTTTTGTACTTCAAGCTAAATTATCATGCTATTTTTATGCTTCTTAATCATTATTCTAGTATAAACTTCATGCTTTATCACATGCTAGAATTATGATTGTTGTTTATCTTTTATATTATAGTTCTTTTATTTTAGTTTGCATTAAATGAAAAAAATGCAAAAAGATTTTTGTTTATCATTTGTGTTTCACCTTTGAGTAATTTAGGCTTAATGAAAAATACAAGTGATTTTTGTTTGTCTTTTGGAGTAAATATTTTTGTTTGTGTATTTTAGTTTAACACACTCTATGTGGCATATACTTGTATTTGAATCCCTTTATTTTTCGCTTCCATGTGGCTAGAACTTTTGGTTTAGATTGTCAATCCTTAAAATGTTCTTTACCATGCTTACATGGAGTAGTTGAATTTTGTGTTGATATAATGATTCTATTTTTTATGCCTCAATTCACACATGCACGAGCTCACTTGAAATTATAACTTCATATGTATATTTGAGCTTCGTGAGGTGTTCTCCTACTAATCTTGTCATCTATATGTTATGTGACCTAGGAGGACTAGTGCATGTTAAAATTCGTTGCATGCGAGAATTGAATGATAAAAGATTTTATATATCAATGTGCACGGGAAAGGGCTCCGAAAGGAAATATCATCCTTTGCGAGTAAGCCACCATTTTCTTGGACCTAAAAGAAATACATGGTCCAAAGGCCTAAAAGAATAATGGAATTAAAAGAAAATATTTTCCAAGGCCTATTTTGTGTAGTTGAATTATTCATTCAATAGATTAAAATATAAATGCTTATTTTGAGGGAGTTTGGATGGCATATCAACGGTTTTCACAATGTCCGTTTATCCTAGTTGTACTTTTAATGTCATGACTCTATTGGTTTGTAGAATCATCAAAATATTAGGCTTGTATGCATTGTCTATGTTTGTTCATTGAGTTCAATCTATATTGTCACATGAGGTTATATTCAAATGTGATAAATTTTGCAATCAAATGAGAACTCTGCGGACATGTTTTAGGTGATTGGGTCTAAATTTAGTTGCTACTAGTTCACACCCCTACATTTTCGTTTCCATATGACACATTTTTGCCATTCGAGTGAGAAAAGCTTATTGTGTTTTGTGTCATGTGTGGTGTTTATACTTATATATATGTGCGTGTGCGTTAGTGATATTCATTATGTCTTTATATATATGGTATTTTTTTATTTTCCTTGCTTTCTAGTCCATTTATGCTTCTAATTCATAATTGGTATCTATCGTGTTGCATATTGTTGTTGATATCGCATGCTTAGTATCTTATGTATCACATTGGTATAATTTTTTTACATCTTCGTTGGTATCTGTTATTATTTATATGGATTGTTTCGATTTTTTTGCCCATATGCTTTCATGTTGTTATCACTCTAAGCTTCATCGTGTTTAAATTAGTTTTATCATTTCTCTATTCCTGAACAAAAAGGGGGAGAATGATAAGGGAGAGAAATGGTATCTAATCCTATTGTAATCATATCTTAGTTTGGGTGATTTATCTTAGGGGGAGATGTCTTTCTCAGTAGGTCATTTATTTGATAAAGGGGAGAATTAATTTAGGTGGAGTAATTATTTTAATTGCATTTAATATGTTGATATTCCCTATGTGTTTGATAGTTTGCTTAAGTGTGCAGGAATTCTTCTAAATGGAAACTTTCATCAGCAAAGATATTAAACTTTGGGTTTTGAGTCAAGCTATGTAATTTTTATTTTGGGTGGTTGTAGAGCTTGACGGCCCTTTAGAATTTTGTTTTGGTTTTTATCCCCAAATAGCCAAAGGAGGAGATTTGTAAGGACACACTTATTCGATTGAGTCTTAATGAAGTGTTGGATAAATTCTGGACAAAAACATTTGAGTCATAGGATAGTGTTCAAATGTATCCATCCAAGCCTATGACGTGTAAGTTGAAGACTTAGCGGCCAAGATTATAAGGCTTCATCATATGCCAGGTTTATTGTGCCTCATTTCTACGTCAACAACATTGGTTCCAATGCTCCTAAGGTATGAATGCATTTTATATAAATAGGAGCTTGGAAATTTATTGGGTGTTTTTATAAATTTTTATAAACAATTTTAACGACTTTGTTTTACTCAGAAAATATTTTTTAAGAACTTTTCATAAAAGTTTTGGGCTTAAATAGAATATTCCATTTTCGGGTAAGTCATTCGAACGAACTGGAATCTCGTTCAAACGAGATTCCTAGGTCGTTCGAACGAGACTTCTAACGATTTTTCCTTTTTCTCACTGGAACATCGTTAGTAAAGTCATTCGAACGAGAATGTCGTTCGCACAAAAATGTCGTTTGAACGACTTTGGCGAGAACAGTTTATTGGCAGTTTTTAGAAGATTTCTCCATGTTCCCACTACAATTTCCCCAGTACTTTTTGTCAGAATGACTAAGTGCGGAAACCAACCATTTTTAAGTAACTTTTTCATATTCTAATTGACTTTAGAGAGATCAAATCTTCCAAGAAAAAGTTCAATGTTTTGTGTTCGATTTTTATGGATTAAATTCACCAAAACACATACACACCCAATAGTTTTGTTTATTCCAAGTTCCTTAATATATATCCTTGCTTGGAGTCTTTGGCACCGGGTTTTTCTCTACACTTCAAATAAGAAAAGTTTCGATTTACTTCTACATCGCACAAAGAAGAAGATTGTTTGTTGTGAGATACCCACTTAGAGAAGGGCTCCTTGTTCGGGTGGCAGTGACCAAAAAAGTCCGATCGGTGGATTTCGAGACCGCGGTGGACCTCCGTGGTTATTCGCTAGGCAGAGGTGTGTACAAGAAGAAGCGTCGGGGCTTGGACGGAGTCAATTCGAGTGTTGTAAGTCTTTTTTTTCCTGTACTTGTAAAATCGTACTTAGTGGATTTGAGGCTAGGGTCGTCCCAGGTTTTTTCTCGTTGTGGGTTTTTCCTCGTACATCGCGGCATAGTGGTTGTTTATTTATTTTATCTTTATAAATAAAAATAGATGCATGCTTAGGTTAAAAAGATAAAATTGGTATATTTAATTTGGTGCTATTTAATTTGGGTAAAAAATTAATTTAATGCAAGTCATTAATTTTATTGTATAAAATCTGGTTTGGCCTAATTTGCAAATTCGATTAATTATTTGTGGTAGGCATATTTCTAGGACTTGGATTGAATTAATTTGTTTAAGTTAAAATTAATTTGTTGTTTAATTTAATGTCACTTTGAGTTTAGTTTAATTTTAATTTGAAAGAAATTAAAATTTGGTTTATCTAATTGTTTTGTTGAACCATCATCACTATTCTGCATGTAAAAGGAAATTAATTTTTATAAAATTTAAAATTGGGGGTCTTATCATTCCAACAAAGCCTATGACATGTTTATTAAAAATGTAGTGGACAAGGGAAAGAGAATACATCATCATGTCGAGTTTCGTGCCATGTTTCGTCATCAACATTCTAAGGATCTCCCAGGTATCAATGCATATTTTATATTGAGCCTTGGTTATTTTCTTATTGGGTGTTAGGATGATTTTAAACAATCTTGGAGTACTTTTAGACATTTTTTATAATTCATTTTGGGTGTCGTTAGACCTCGGATCAAACAGAAGTTCAAAAAAGTTAAAACTAGCCTTTGTCGTTTTCTCATTAGATGGGTTGTTCTAAACACTTCTAACCCAAATGGGTACCTTGTTCGAATGATATTTTAACGAGCCATTTTTTTTTATGTTTTTATAATCTCGTTAAATAACTCATTCGAAGGCCGTTCGAACGAGATTGGTACCCTCGTTCGAACAACTTTTGTAAGGACACAAATTTCCAATTGAGTCCTTTGTAGTTTTGGCTCAATTTTGGACAAAAACGTTTGAGTCATAGGATAGATTTAATTGATCATCCTCCGAGCCTATGACAATTTTGATTGAAGACGTAGCGGCCAAGTGCATAAAGCTTCATCAAAATATAGAGTTTAAGTGCCTCGTTTCTACGTCATCAATAGTGGTCCCATGCTCCCAAGGTATGAATGCATTACATATATATATATATATATATATATATATATAGGAGCTTGGAACAGTTTATAATGGGTGTAGGTTTAATTAAAAACTATTGTTTATTTGTCAGAAAGATTTTATGAAACTTTTATATAAAGTATATAAAGTTTCTGGGTTTAATTCATAATTTTCAACTTTTTGGTTTCTCCTTCGATATTGTCGTTCGAACGAGATTGTCATTCGAACGAAGCTGCCAACGATCTTCCCCATAGGCCACTGGAACATCGCTCGAATTGTCGTTCAAACGAGATGGCTGTTCGAACGAGACTTCGAACGAGATTTCTAACGAGTTCAATTTTCAGCCACTGGAACTTCGTTAGAAAGGCTCGTTCGCAGAGACTTCATTCGAACGAAAATCTCATTCGAACAAGATTTCAGGAGGGAAAATTTTATGGCAGTTTTTAGCACTTTTTACCCATGTTTCCCACTTTCTTACCCCCACTAATTTTTGACAAAACTTAATAGTACGGGAACCAACCTTTTTGGTTCAACTTTTTCACATCCTACAACCTCTAAGAGACTGTTTTGAGAAAGAAATAAAAAAAGAAAAAGTTCTTTGTTTAAGTGTTGTTGTTTTCCAAGAAATATGTTTTAAAAACACTTGTTTTACACCCAAATTGTTTATCCAAGCTTCCATAGATATATTTGTACTTGCTTGGAGTTTTGGTAGCGGTTATTCATCTCTACCTTTTTAAAGAGACGTTTGGGTTTGCTTCTAAATCCCACAAAGAATTAGATGTTTGCATTGATTTTTCCACTTGGAGAAAGTCTCCTAGTTCGGGTGACGGTGACCATATAAAGTTCGATCGGTGGATTTAGAGACCGTGGTGGAGCTCCGTGATTATTCGATAAGAAGAGGTTGATACAAGAAGACGCGTCGGGACTTGAGAGGGATCGAGTCGAGTGTTGTAAGTCATATTGCTTGTAGTTGTAAATTTTGAACTTAGTGGATTTGAGGCTAAGGACGTCCGAGGTTTTTTCCCGTTGTGGGTTTTTCCTCGTACATCGCGTCGTAATGGATTAATTGTTTATTTTATCTTTTGCAAAATCACCTAGAACGCATGCTTAGGTAAAAAGATAAAATTAGTTTAATTTAATCACTACTTGTTTAACTTGGTGCAAATTAATATTGGATAATGTTTATGTTAATTTAATTCAAGTCATTTAATGTAATTGATAAAATTGGTTTGGCCTAACTTGATAAAATTGCAAAATGTAACTCAGGCAAATTTTCTAAGACTTGAATTAATTAATATGGTTTAAGTGAAATTTAACATATTTGTGTGTTGAATCATATTTCACTTTGTTTAATTTTAATTTTGAGAAGAAATTAAAATTTGTTATTTTGTTTTAATTTGAACCATCATCTAACACTTCCGCATATCTCAACAACGAAATTACTTTTGAATTTTAAAATTGGGGGCCTTCGGGGCGACTTCAAATTGGCATCAGAGCCAAAAATGATAAATTACTTCGTTAAGATCCTTTAAATATTTTTGGCTAAAATGGAATTTTCCCCATTTTCTAAATTTCCTATTTTTGATGGTTCTAACTACGCGTATTGGAAAGCACGAATGAAATCGACACTAAAATCTATCGACGAGAGAGTTTGGTTGTCTGTCATTAATGGGTGGTCCCCACCTACACATCTAGTAGACAATGAGCGTGTTCCCATACCCACCGATAGATGGAGTGATAGTGAATTTAAACTTTCAAATTTTAATTTTCGTGGTTTAAATGCCTTGTTTAGCGCGGTCACACCGGATGAATTCCGACGCATTATGATGTGTGAAACCGCTAAAGAAGTTTGGGATTTTTTACAACTCACTCATGAAGGTACTAGTGTCGTTAAAGCTTTGAAACTCCAAAACCTCACCACTCAATTTGAAACTATCAAAATGAATGAAAAAGAAACTTTTGATGAATTTTATGCTAGACTTTCAGATATTGTGAATTCATCTTTTAACTTGGGGAGAGAAAATACTCGACAATCGAGTTGTAAAGAAAATTTTAAGGTCCCTACTCGATAGATTTATTCAAAAAGTGACCGTGTTAAATTCTTTACCAACTTTAGCCTCTACGAAATTAGAAGATCTTGTAGGTGATTTACAAACCTATGAACTCGACATGTTTCCCTTTAAAACTGAAAAGAAAATTGAAAAAGGCATTGCTTTAAAAGCCCGAAAAGAGGATAAACAAGTAGTAGAGAGCGAGAGTGATAGTGACTCGGAAGATATGGCCTTGTTTGCTAGGAAATTTAGAATGTTTCTTAAAATTAACAAAGATAAATTTAAAAATGACTTTAAAAAATTTGAAACTTCTAAGCATGACAAAGCCGAGAGGATCCCTAAAACTATTAATGAAATTTTAAATAGGGATGAGTCAAATAGGTGTTTTGGTTGTGAGGGTTATGGCCATAGGGCTTCCGAGTGCCTCACTAAACTAAGGAAAGAGGGTAAACGACCCATTTCATACAATGCGACCCTTAGTGATAGTGATAAGGAAGAGGGACCCGATTCCCCCACTAAGCCCAACTTTGTGGCTTTTATGGCTAGTCATGTGAGTGATAGTGAGAACTCATCTATAGATGAAAATTTAACACATGACACTTCCAAGGTCATAGTTTATGATTCCCTTATTTTTTATGATAGTGAGAGTGGAGAAGAAAGAGAGAGTGAAAATGAAGAAGAGGTTAATGTGAGTGAACTTCAAAATGCTTTTCAAGAATTATATGAAGAATCAATTAAATTAAAAAGTGCTTATTTGAAGTTAGAAGCTAGTTTGAAAGAGCGTGTCAAGGTCGTTGATAATAGTGTGTTGGTTGAAGACCTTAGGACACGTGAGAGGATTCTTCGAGAGAAGCTTGAATATGTAGAAGGCGAGAGAGATAGCCTTAGAGGTTTAATGGAATCCTTAAAAAAGGAGATTCTCGAGTTTGAGGAGAGAAATGTTATGTTAGAGTCTAAAATCTTAGAATTAGAAGATAAATTAAAAGATTCTACTAAAGTCAAATTTGATTTGGAGTGTAGGTCCGAAAAACTAGATAAGATCCTAGGAACGGTTCAAATAAAAAATGACTTGTGTGGTTTTGGTTTCAATACTTGAAATGAATCTACTCAAAAAGACAAAACCAACGTTTTAGGAGAATCGCCTAGGAAAGCCTTTAGAGATCACTCCTTAGGTAAATTTTTTCGCCGTGAGTTCAAGTGTTCACATTGTGGTTAAAAAGATCATCTTAGGAAATTTTGTTTTGAACTTAAACGAGTTCCTAGAAAATCCAAAGGTAAGGAAACCAAGGTAGCCGAGATTCCTACACCCCGAGATAGTCACTCTTAATTAATTTGGGTTAGGAGATCCGACTTGGTAGCTTTATAAGATAGGGTTTTTTATTCTTATTTACTTTCACATGCTTCCTCCCTTGCAAAATCTAAAGGTTGAATGTGTTAGTTTTGTTTGCATACTTTAGATTTTGTACTTCATGCTATATCATCATGATAAATGTATGCTTGTTTTAATCATTTTCTAGTCTATGCCCCATGCTTAATCACATGCCAGAATAATGATTTTTGTTTATCTTTTGTATTATATTTCTTCCTTTTGTTTGCATTAAATGAAAAATACAAAAATATTTTTATTTATCATTTGAATTTTTATCTCTTGGTAATGTAAGCTTAATGAAAAATTCAAATGAATTTTTTTTGTTTGTGTTTTGAGTATATTTTTTTTTTGGTTAAAAAATTCAAAAACTCAAAAATATTTTATTTTGTGTGTATTTTAGTTTGACACACTTTATGTGGCATATCCTTGTGTTTGAATCCCATCTTTTACGCTCCCATGTGGTTAGAACTTTTGGTTTAGATTGTTAATCCTTATTGTGTTCTTTACCATGCTTACATGGAGTAGTTGGATTTTGTGTTGCTCAAATGGATTCTATTTCTATATGCCTCTTTTCACACATGCACGAGCTCTTTTGAAATTTTAACTTCACATGTTATATTTGAGCTTTGTGAGGTGTTCTTCTACCAATTTTGTCATCTACATATTTGTGACCTAGGAGGACTAGTGCATGTCAAAATCCGTCGCACGTGAGATTTGTGAGAATAAAAATGATAAATATAAATTTGCATGGGGAAGGGATCCGAAAGGATTTATTATCCTTTGCGAATAGTAAGCCACCATTTGAATGGACCTAAAAGAAATACGTGGTCCAAAGGCCTAAAAATAGAAAATATGGCATTAAAAAGAAAAATAATTGCCAAGGCCTATGTTTGATTGATATATTCATTCAAAATTAATATAAATGCTTATTGAGGGAGATTGGATGGTATATCAACGGTTTGCACAACGTCCGTTTATCCTAGTTGAGCTTTCAATGTCATGACTCTATTGGTTTGTAGAATCATCAACATGATGGGCTTGTATGCATTGTGTATGTTTGTTCATTGAGTTCAATTTATATTATCACATGAGCTAATATTCAAATGTGATTAAGTTTTCAATTAATTGAGAATTCCGTGAATATATTTTTAAGTGATTGGGTCTAAATTTAATTGTTACTAGTTCACACCCAAACACTTCCGTTTCCATATGACACATTTTTGCCATACGAGTGTGAAAAGATTATCCTATTTTGTGTGTGTCATTTTGGTGTTTATATCTATATGTGTGTACTTATGCTTAACTTGTATCTTTTATGTATACAAATATATGATATTTTGCTTATGTCTTTGCCATGTTTAACTAGTCCATTTATGCTTCAATTCATAATTGGTACCTTGTTTTTTTGCGTAGTTTGTTTGATATCACATGCTTAGAATTTTATTTGTCAATTTTGTATCATTTGTTTTCTTGCATCTTAGTTGGTATCCATTATTATTTGATTGGATTAGTTATGGTTTTGTTGCCCATGTGCTTTAATGTTTTCATCACTTTATACACCATTGCATGTCTTAAATTAGTTTTATCCTTTGACTATTCCTGACCAAAAAGGGGGAGAATGATAGGGGGAGAAATGGTATCCAATCCTATTGTAATCGTATCTTAGTTTGGGGGAGATTTAACTTAAGGGGAGTCGCGACCTACTTAGGTAGATTACAGTTGATAAAGGGGAGAATTAATGTCGGGGGAGTATTTATTTTATTGCATTTAATATATTGATATTCCCTATGCGTTTAATGTGTTTGCTTAAGTGTGCAGGAATTATTCTAAGTGACAACTTTCACCGGAAAAGATTTTGATCCTTTGGGTTGTTTGAGTCAAGCATTGTATTTTTATTTTGGGTGCGAATTTTTATTAGTCTAGTAAAGCTTGACGGCCCTTTAGGATTTTTGTTTGTTTTTCTCCCGGAATAGCCAAAGGAGGAGATTTGTAAGGACACAAATTTCCAATTGAGTCCTTTGTAGTTTTGGCTCAATTCTGGACAAAAATGTTTGAGTCATATGATAGAGTTAATTGATCATCCTCCAAGCCTATGACAAGTTTGATTGAAGACGTAGCGGCTAAGTGCATAAAGCTTCATCAAAATTTCGAGTTTAAGTGCCTCGTTTCTACGTCATCAATAGTGGTCCCATACTCCCAAGGTATGAATGCATTACATATATATATAGGAGCTTGGAATAGTTTATAATGGGTGTAGGTTTAATTAAAAACTATTGCTTATTTGTCAGAAATATTTTATGAAACTTTTATATAAAGTATATAAAGTTTCTGGGCTTAATTCGTAATTTTTAACTTTTTGGTTTCTCGTTCGATATTGTCGTTCGAACGAGATTGTCATTCAAATGAAGCTACCAATGAGCTTACCCATAGGCCACTGGAACATCGCTCGAATTATCGTTCGAACGAGATGGTTGTTCAAACGATATTTCTAACGAGTTCAATTTTAAGCCACTGGAACTTCGTTAGAAAGGTTCGTTCGAACGAGAGTTCGTTCGAACAAAATTTATGGCAGTTTTTACCCATGTTTCCCACTTCCTTACACCACTAACTTTTGACAAAACTTAATAGTGCAGGAACCAACCTTTTTGGTTCAACTTTTTCACATCCGAAAACCTCTAAGACAGTGTTTTGAGAGAGAAATAAAGAGAGAAAAAGTTATTTGTTTAAGTGTTGTTGTTTTCAAGAAAAATGTTTTAAAAACACTTGTTTTACGCCCATATTGTTTATCCAAGCTTCCATAGATATATTTGTACTTCCTTGGAGTTTTGGCACCGGTTTTTCATCTCTACCTTTTTAAAGAGGCGTTTGGGTTTGCTTCTAAATCCCAAAAAGAAGAAGATGTTTGCGTTGATTTACCCAATTGGAGAAAGGCTCCTAGTTAGGGTGACCTTGACCATATAAAGTTCGATCGGTGGATTTCGAGACCGCGGTGGAGCTCCGTGATTATTCGCTAAGAAGAGGTTGATACAAGAAGATGCGTCGGGGCTTGAGAGGGATCGAGCCGAGTGTTGTAAGTCATCTTGCTTGTATTTGTAAATTTCATACTTAGTGGATTTGAGGCTAGGGACGTCCGAGGTTTTTTTTCCCTTATGGGGTTTTCCTCGTACATCGCGGCGTAGTGGATTAATTGTTTATTTTATCTTTTGCAAAATCACCTAGAACACATGCTTAGGTAAAAAGATAAAATTGTTTTAATTTAATCACTACTTGTTTAACTCGGTGTAAATTAATATTGGGTAATGTTTATGCTAATTTAATTCAAGTCATTTAATGTAATTGATAAAATTGCTTTGGCCTAACTTGATAAAATTGTAAAATGTGACTTAGGCAAATTTCCTAGGACTTGGATTAATTAATATGGTTTAAGTGAAATTTAACATAAGTGTGTGTTGAATCATATTTCACTTTGTTTAATTTTAATTTTGAGAAGAAATTAAAATTTGTTATTTTGTTTTAATTTGAACCACCATCTAACGCTTTCGCATATCTCAACAACGAAATTACTTTTGAATTTTAAAATTGGGAGCCTTAGAAGTGACTTCAACTTTCTAACGAGGAAAGTTTTCAAAAAACTCGAGCTCTCTAGAATCTCGTTAGAATTATCATTAGATCCTTGTTCTAACGAAAAAGGGTATGTCGTTCGAACATAAATCTACCTCATTCGAACGATCCGGCATGAATTTAAAAAAATAATAATTTTTAAGGTTGTTTTCTTCTTAATTCCCCACTACCTTCTTTTCTCAATTTAAGTAGTGCAGGATGACAGTTTTACCCAAGACTTTTTCCATACTTTAAGAGAAAAAATTCATTTCCAAATAGTCCAAGAAGGTTCTATTAATGATTATTAATTAATCTTTCAAAACACAAACTCATGTTCACACTCAATTAGTTTACGATCAAAGATTCTTCATATATTTGTTTTGAGATAAAGTTTTGGCACCGTTTTCATTCTCTACATTATTTAGAATTGTTTGTTGCGAAGGATTCTGTGCTCATTGGTTTACATACAGTGCACTCCATATGTGTGACGGTTGATAACCTTACCGATGAACTCCGATGCATGAGTGGACTCTTGCATTGTCAGTAAGGAGAGGTTGAAGGAATTAAAAGAGTCAAGGCTTACAAGGGCATCGAGTAATTGTGTAAGTCTTCTATCATGTGATTTTTTGTAATTTTATACTTACTGGACTTTGTGATTCGGTCGTCCGAGTTTTTTTCCATTTGTGTTTCCCTCATACATCGGGTGTAGTGGTTGTTTATTTTATCTTGCGATTCACACCTACATACATGCTTAGGTTAAAAATATAAAATTGGTTCAATAACTACTTTGTACTTATTTGTTCTTTGAGTTCATTTTATCTTATCAGGTGAGGCTAAATATAAGTTTGATAAAGTTTTGCGATCAAATATAACTCCTTGAATATGTTTAAATGATTAGGTCATAATTCTTTTGTTTATAGTTCACACCCCTCCACTCTATTTAACTTTTTTTTATCTAGACAAGATCTATTAATTAGAAAGAGATTTCCTTTCTTAGATAGGTATTAATAGACAAAGGGGATTTTCTTATGTAATTTATATTGTTATATTCTCCATGCATTTTTGTAACAACCCGCCCTTTTGGAGACAATTAAATTCCATAATTAAGTATAAATTGGAATTTGGAGAATTTCCCTAAATAGTAATTTTTGGGATTTTTGAGGATTGAATGATTTTTTATAAATGTCGTGATTATCTTTGGGACTATATAGGTCGAAGTATTTTAATTATATGCCGTCGTTGAGTAAAGCGGCATGAGGTGAGATTTAAATGGGAAAAACCCGCAGTTAAATTTTATGGGTTAAAATAGTGATTTGCGGTCAAGTGCCTTGGATGGGAATTTTTACAGCGCCACGAGTCTCGGAATGTCCGAGATAGTCAGAAAAGATTGTCCGATTATTGAAATTGAGTTTCGGGGAATTTCGGAGTTAAATAGGCTCGTAATTGAGTAAACGAGTCGTTTTGGGGGTATTAAGGGATTTAACCCTTTTCTCCTTATAAAAGGAGGGAGAGGGGGAGAAAAGAGAAGAGAAGAGAGAAAGAAGAGAGAGAAGAGAGAGAGGAGGAGAGAAAAAGAGGAAAATGGGGAGATTCTGGCCAGCCTCCGCGGGATTCGGCTCGAGGACGTCGGATTTTATCCACGAGGCAAGTGTTTACTTGCTTTATTTATTTTTATGCATAAATATCTCATATCATTGTTGGTATAACAAACCCTAATGATTTTGGGTTGGGTATTCATGGATAAACGGGTTTTTGGGAGTTAAAACGAATAAACCCCTAAAATTGGTAAATTGGAGAAACTTAGGTTTTGACCTAAATTAATTGGAGATTTCGGGTTCTAGGATGTTTAGAACCCGTATTATAAGTGTATTTGTTGTTGGTAGAAGTTTTAGGCCGTTGGGTGAGGAGATGGAAGCTTGGGGGAAGCTTCCATGGCCGAAACAGCTTCTCAGAGAAGAAGTTTCCCGACATGATCGATCGATCGATCATGGGGGCTCGATCGATCTATGGCCAAGGGTCGATTGATCGACCCCTGCTGAAAATAGACAATTTTCTTAGGGTGAATTGGATGAGGTGAATTCCAATTCAAATTGATTTGGGGTCATTTATGTGATAACATAAGGAGTCTATTAGGACTATATGGTCCACGAATTAAGAGAAATTAGGAGGGTAAAGTAAGGGTTTTAAATGTATAACCCTTAATCGATATTTTCGAAGAAAATAGAATTTAATGGTTTAGGGTTCCTAAATTATGTTGGGAACTTTAAGTGATTAATTGAACTAGAGGTGGTCCTTGAGTTCACGGAAATGAAATCCATGACCCACTAAATTTAAGGTTGATTGGGTGAGATAAATCCCAAGGATATTTCTAGTAGGCATATAGGCCTATATAATTTTGTGTATAGAAAGCATAATTATATCGAATATTGTTGAGTGTATCCTAGGAGATAATTAGGATAATTTGGGGAATATAGAGATATATTCGCTTAGTGAGAAATGGTATAATGGGAAGTTATCCAAGTAAATCCCTAGAGGGGATTAAGTTAAGTATTGTATATTAAAGTAAGAAATACTTTGGGTTTAGTATCATGCTTATAAGAATCCATGATTATGGTTCCTTGAGGGAATCTTTGGGAATATTGGTCATCGCTAGATGCTATAGGCCATTATGGCCGTTTATACATTCTAGGAGGAATATATGGTATATGTATATACTATGTGATTAAGGTATATATATATATATGATATGATGGAAATGATTTTGAAAATATAAAAATGAATATTTTCAAAATGGAAAGAGAAATGTTTTTCATAATTGATAAAATGTGGATTACACACCTCCCTAAATCGCTATCATAAGGGAAGTTGCGCGCGTTATGGTGAAGCCCCCTGGCTATTGAAAAGGGTGGATATAGTCCTTTAGGCCATATGAGCGATTATATATTTGTTTCTGCACTGTTTAGGGGATTCTGGGTGTGGTCCTGACTTTCCCGCAGGAATATGGCCGCTTCCCGACGTTGTTAGGTTCCCAGGTTGTCTTGTTTGATAGGCCCTGGAAGATGATATCCATTTAGGGGCGCGTCCAGTGGGGAAACCCGGAGGGGTGGTCTTAGTTTTATTAAAGCAATTTATGATAATAAATTGGCTTTAATTTACATTTCCTGGGTATAAAAAGGGAAATGGGATAAAGGTTTGGCTTCGGTAACACTCCCGGATGGAAGAAGGGATGTAGAAGCATATTATTTGATCAAAGCATTTTCATGATAATGAAAATGGCTTTGGGTACATTTCCTGAGTATAAAAAGGGAAATGGGATGATATAAAATGGAAAAGCATTTTTATGTTAATAAAATTGGCTTTTAAAAAGGTACATGATATGTTAAAAGCAATTCATGCTAATGAGTTGGCTTTTAAATGCATTTCCTGGATATGAGAAGGGAAATGGAAGGTTTTGAAATGAAAATGATAAGTATTGATAAATACTTTGTATATGAATCCTCAGTCCGAGAGGTAGATCCGGATGTGTATTATAAAGATATAATTGAATTGGTAAACCTCAGTCCGGGAGATATTATCCGGACGTATATTATAGATGTATATATATATTTATACATTTGTGCCTGCTACGGGCCTAATGGATCTCTACCATTAACCCTGCCAAGTAGTAGTGTATCGGGGGGGGGGGGGGGGGTTCCTTGTTTGGATTTCACTTTGCGAGACACCCCACGCACGAACTTAGCGCAGTGTTGAGAATGGAGGAAAGTTTAGCCCTTAGCACTTGGACTATCTAGGGTAGATAGTAGCTGGGTGATTAGACTAGTTAGGCGGGGTAGCTTGACTAGGATGTGTTATTAGGATTCCTTAGGTGTGCACTACTAGAGGAGAGGTAAGGGGTATCTCATGGGAGTGCGATACCAATTTAAATATGAGATAAAACTATTTTTTTAAAATAAAGCAATTATGCACTTGCAAAATATTTTCAAATTCGGGCTCTGACCCGTTTATCTACTTTTCCTCTCTTGTTGTATATTATATATATATATAGGTGTCTAGACACAGGGACGCCTGGATGGAATTTCCTTCGAGTCAGACGTCTGCTGCAGCAGCTGTGGATGCTTGCGGGTTCTCAGTAGACACTTCTTTCCTTGTACTCTAGATAGGAGGTATTGTACAAACATTCAGGCCAATGGTCCAATTGATTTTATTTATTCTTTGCACGTTATTTGATATGGTTGTATAATTTGAACCGAGTGTTCGGTTATTTTATTTCATTTCATTTTCCTTTTAGTTTCATTTACGCATTAACTTGTGGATGTTTAATTTTAATGGTTTAAAAAGAGTAGTTAAGTAAAAGTTTTTTTAACGTTCGCCTAATAGGATATTAGTAATTGAGTGGATTTTCGACAGTGATGCTAAGAATGATCCATATGTGACTCATGTTTTAATATGATATAGGAGTGATCGCCCGGTATCCTATTAGGCGGGTTGTTACAATTTTATGGTGTGTTTAAGTGTGCAGGTTTGCAACCATGAGACAAAGTTTTAATGCAATCAAAGTTACTCGGAGTATGTGTCGGTCAAGCGTGTCTGTACTTTATCTTTTGTAATGTTATTGAGTATATTAAATGAGCTTGACAGCCCATAGGTGTTTTTCATTTTTTGGTTTTGTCCCAGAATAGACAATAAGGGGGATCCGTAAGGATAAATTTTCAATTGAGTTAATTTGTATATATTGGCTTCATTTCGAAAAAAAACCTTTAAATCATAGGGTATAAGTTGTGTTTGTGGCCTTTCAAGCCTAAAACATGTTTGTTGAATACGTAGCAGCCAGGGGAAAGAGAATACATCATCATGCCATGTTACGTGCCAGGTTTCATCATCAACATTCTAAGGATATCTCAGGTATGAATACATATTTTATGTTGAGACTTGGATATTTTATTATTGGGCATTAAGATGTTTTTAATACAATCTTTATGTATTTTTATACATTTTTATAAGTCATTTTGGGTGTCATTAGACCCCGGATCAAACGGAACTTCAAATAGCTCAAAATTAGCCTTTGTTGTTTTCTTATTAGATGGGGTGTTGTCACGAGTTCTAAACAGAATGGGTACCGCATTCAAACGAAATTCCAACAAACTATTTTTTCTGTCTTTCTAAAATCTCGTTAGATAACTCGTCCAAATGAGATTGGTACCCTCATTTGAACGACCTTTTAACGTGGAAAATATTCAAAAAACATGACCTCTCTAGAATCTCATTTGAATTCTGATTAGATCATTGTTCTAACAAAAATGGGTATGTTGTTTGACCCAAAATATACCTCGTTCGAACGGCTAAGCATGGATTTCAAAAAAAAAAAATTAAGGCAGTTTTCTTTTTAACTCCCTAATACCTTCTTTACCCATTTTATGTAGTGTAGGATGATAGCTTTATCCAAGACTTCTTCCATAATTTGCGAGAAAAAATTCATTTTCAAAAATTCCCAGAATGTTTTCATAATGATTATTGATTAATCTTTCAAAACACAAACCTGTGTTTACACCCAATTAGTTTACGGTCCAAGATTCTTCGTATATATGCTTTGAGATCAAGTTTTGGCACCTTGTTCATTCGCTACATTATTGAGAATTATTTCTTGAGGAGGATTCCGTGCTTATTGGTTTACATATGGTGGACTCCGTATACGTGACAGTTCCTGAGCCTTATTGGTGGACTCATGTGTTATCACTTAGTAGAGGTTAAAGGAACCATCAACATCAAGGATTGCGAGGGAGTCGAATCGTTGTGTAAGTCTTCTCTCATGTACTTTTTTTAATTTCGTACTTAGTGGATTTTGTGGTTGGGCCGTCCGAGATTATTTCCATTTGATTTATTCTATTTTATCTTGCAATTCACACCTAGAGGAATGCTTAGATTAAAAAGATAAAATTGGTTAAATCACTATATTTTTTTGTTTCATGCTAAATTAATTTGGGTAAATTGTTTTATTTTAATTTAGTTCTGAATTACATTTTCTTAAGTAAAAGTTACTTCGAGAAATTAAAATTTTAATTTGTCTTGTGTAAATTTTGGAACCATCCCCGTTTTTTACACTAACTCGACCCAATAACCCAGTTCCACTTTCACACAGCCCATGCACACATTAACTTTAACCTACACTATACTCTAATCAACCCAGCTAGTCCCTATCCCCTCACATGTTCCATCTTTCTTTCATCACCTCATAACCCTCACGTGTTCACTCTCACCCCTCATTTTCGGCCTCACCATTCCTTTTACCCAATACACACAAACCCATTACCATTTGTCTTCCAAAAATAACCCCATGCTCTCATTTTCCCTCACCAATATATATAAAGTTGGGTGACATTTTCAAAGGGGAGAGCTCATTGTGTAGATTAGTGTAAAGAGTGGTTGAGAGATACACCTTTTTTATAGTAGTTTTAGGAGTAGTTTTATTGGTAGTTGTTGTGTAATTTTATGAATAGTTTTAGTGTACTATTTGTATTTCTTCCTTTGTAATTTTTTAGTGAGTTGATTGTGAGGTTGAAATAAAATACATGAGATTCAAATTTGAATTTCGAGATAATTTTCAGTTTTAATTGATTATTGTAAAACTCAAATTTATGGTTATTATTAATGTTCAAAACTTGGAGGTTCAATTAAAGATCAAGGAGACTTGGTTTAGATTGTTCTTTTCTCTCTTCTATTATTGTTATGCCACTTATTGTGATATTTTCACATTTTATATGTAATAATATCCAAATGTTAGGCTAAATAACCCATTCAAGGGGTGGGATGGAACTCATATTGTTGTTATTTTGATTTATTTAACTTATTTATTTATTATGTCCTTTAAAAAATAGTTTTAATCTTTCACTTCTAATTTATTCCTCGAGAGAGGGTAAATCAATTTCGAGAAAAAGTTAAAATGAGATATAATGTTCATTTTTAGAATCGAACTAAAGATAGGGTTTTCTTTAGGTGTAGCAGTCTATTTTAAATTTTAAAATCTAAATATATTTTTTCCAAGGATTAAACTATATTTAATAGGTTTGTCCTGGGGGTGATTTATTAAAAGGCCTTAATTCTAATTTTCAAGAGTTTGTGGAAGTTTTTACAATTAATTTTCTAAAAGGGCAATGTTAAAATTAAATTTTTAATAAGAGTTGACTTGTGATTTTAATATTATCTTGGACCATTTTAAATTAATTATTTCATTAAAATATTTGGTAAATTCCATCCTTTGTATGTTATCATATTTATTCACCTCACTCATGTCTTATTTTAGTTTTTATTAGTTAGTTTAGTTTAAATTTCTCCCCATTTACTAATTAGATTAATTGACCCTTGAAAATAATTTTAAAAATCATACGTTTTCATTTTACTCTTGGCCTCATTAAGATTATGGATTAATACCCCTTACTTGCCCTATACATGTTTTAGTGTATTTTGTAGGTTCAAGGGAATTTTGATGACAAATACTTGTGACAATGACATATACACACAATATACTTTTCATCGGGGGCATACTTACAATGATGGGATGTGCCTTGGGAATTATTCATCTCCAATATCTCCTCTTAAACAGTCAGTTTGTCTCATTACTTTCCCATTTTATTTTCAAGTCATATCAGAGCTCCATTTTTTCCTTTACTCATAGTAAGTTTGGTCCCTTATTTTTCTTTATTTCTGTAAATTTCTCCTTCAAGAATCATTTTTAGTCTTCCTTCGTCTTCGTTGCCTGATTGTGAGGATGATTTACCCTGTTAATGAGAACACAATAAAATATTTGTGGAATCAGTATATCCTTAAGTGGGTAACTATTGAAATATGTTAGGGCGAATTTGATTACTATAATTTTGAAGGCATCCATGGGATTTTCTCTCAATTCGTTGTAAAGACTGGCATCGTTTTTCCCCCAAACTTACTTTTTCTTGAGTTTTGCGAGTTTTTTTACATGGTCCCTGCCCCAGTGTACTCTGAACATTTAGATCATTGTAAATGGAGTCCATAAGATAAATGAACTATATGAGACTAAAGCTTGAATCCCTAAAATGCGCTACAACCTAAGTCTAATGAGGATATTTACTCCTTAAAAGCAAAGAGGGATGAGAGAGTCCACGTCGTGAATTTACCATATTCCAATAAAGAAACTGGTTCCATGGGTTTATGGTGAAGGACTTGGCACACTTGCCCATCCCAGAGGGTAGTGAACTCTATAAGGAACTTAATTACCCCTAGAGGATATGAGATTTTTTTAACTTTGATTATTATATGCTTTCTTGTTTGCACATACTTTGTATATCTTTAATTATGTTGTGGTCTTTCTTTTTATAGAGATAAAGAAAAATAAAGACCTTGATCACCGACACATTAACTTTGCCAAGTTAAAGAAAGCTTGGTCGCTCATGGAATCTTTGGCTACTGCCAACCACCTAAGGTCAACTTCACTACTATTGTCGTATACATCTTACACTACATCTTTTGTCACTCGAACAGTGGATAAGGAATTAAAAATTCCTAAAGGACTTGGTGAGAAAGATTATGAGTCTGTGAGAACATCTGGCTTGTTTGAGATTATTGATATCTCTACCATCCCCATGGTCACCACTTTTGAGGAGGGAATAGCGCCGAGGAAAATAATTCCAAAACTAATGGAGGGGTCATTTTTCCCCAGTTCACTAATTGCACGACCTTCTAAGAGGAAGGAAGTGAGGGACCATTATGTGAAATCAAATATTTTTAAATTAAATGTATTTTGTATGATGACAACACAATTGATATAAGATCACAATTTTGCTATCATCTCTCTAAATGTACTTGAGATTAAAATAAGCGCACAATACATTAACAGATATGTTACCAGGAGCACATCATCTAATCATCTATGCAATCATATCCATGCATAAAATGAAGCCTTTCTACCAAAACCATAAAGATCGTAACTAAGACAATGAAGATCACAAGATATTTAAAGATGACTTAAAACTTGCATCAAACCCTAGATCTCAAGCATCGCTCAGACATCAACCAATTAACTAAGAAAGTTCCACCACATCCCATGGTGATCAAACTCATGCAAACATCACATCATAAGCACGTAATTGATGATTCAAGAAAGTCAAAGAAATCTAAAAAGACCAGTTGAACATTAATTTATTTTTCCTTACTTTAGGAACCATTTTATAAAAGTAAAGTAACTTATTTTATCTTGTATATGCTCAAAACTTACACACATAAACCCGCCTTAGATCTCCTTAAACTTTCCCCAAAGCATATACCTAAATCCAACATTTTTTTTCCAAAAATCTAAAAGGTTTAGTGGACTAAATCTTTCTTTTAATTGACTAAAACTAGTTTTAGCTAGCTAAATTTTTTACACCCAACTAAACCCTTAAGTTAGCCAACTAAAAATCAACTAAACTGAATTTTACTTGACTAAACCATGAATTTTAGTCGACTAAAAGTACCATGTTTCTATAAATTATTTTTGTAAAATCCTACAACCTTTTATCCTACTACCTTAAGTCTTCCAAACTGATTACCAATTTTTTTTCCAATTTATGGTTGCTTCCTACACCGTAAATAAAGCCTTCCTCTTCGATTCCAAGCCACCCAAGCCTACAACATCATCCCCTTTAGTAAAGATCCATTTTCGTAACTTATGTCAGTATCCGAGAAAACAATTTGAGAGTTCTAGTCCAAAAACATCATTAAGTCTCAAGATTCAAGAAAATCCACTTAAAACAAAGGATTAATTTCCAACCCCTATTTAGTAACGTTATAAACCCAATACCACTTGTGCAGAAACCATACCCATAATCCAATTTGAGCAACATACTTCTGATTCTTGTTTACTTAATTTTTTAGAGAAACAAAGTAAAACCACTTCATTATTTTTAGTAAATCTACTTGGCTTTACATTTTAGTTACGAATCTTATTGTTCTAACTCACGGTCAACTTCATTGTATCTTCTTGGTCAGTTGTAGTGTAGTTGTGGGAAGCCACGAATTTTAAAATCCTTAGGCTATTGAGTGGATATTGCTTGGAAAAGAAGAGTTTAGCATATTTTTAATTGATATTTTCAAGGTATTGTTCCTTATAAGGCCTTTAAGAGTTTAGCTATCAAGCTACTGTTCCTAAAACCTATATACCCAATACACCCCCTTTCCTAGTTATATTTTTGGGAAAATAATTGGTATCAGAACCTAGCTCATAAATACTTATTTTTTTAACAATTATGTTTTTTAAGATAAAGATAAAAATGACATTTTCACCCAATGAATCTATTACGGAAGGACGATCAACAAACCGACCCCCATTTTTTTCTAGAACTAATGATGGCTTTTGGAGAAATATAATGCATATGTTTATTCAAGACCGTGACTACGAAACATTGAGAGCTATATTTAATGGTCCATACATATCCATGAAAATTATAAATAATGTTTATGTCCCTAAAGATGAGACGAAATTCATGAAAAATGATTTTTGAAAATTTCAAGTTAATTCTAAAGAAGTAAACACACTTGTATGCTTACTTTCTGTGAACGAATGTAATAGAGTCTCATAGTGCACATCCGATAAACATATGTGAGACCCTCTTGAAATTACACATAAAGGCACATCAATTTTTAGAGAGAATAAAATTAGCATACTCATGCATAGTTATGAATTATTATAAATAAAAGAATAAAAATCAATTAAGAAAAGATATGATAGATTTGGCATAATTATAAACAAAATTCATAGTCTTGGTAGAAAATTTCTAACAATGAAAAAGCTTGAAATCTCCTCAGGTCCATGCCAAAGAAGTGGGATTCCAAGAGTATAGTTATCTAATCTTAAATTCAAATGGGAAACGTTTATTGAGAACGAATAATTGGATCTCTCATCAGATATGAAATGGAAATAAAGGAGAGAAAAGAAAGAGGTAAAAATGATGAAAAGAAAAGTGTAGACTTACATGGAAATTAAGAAAAAGGAGATTGTTCCTCAAATGATATAATGGCACTTTTTAAAAAAAAAAACTTCTGGAACTTCCTCAAACATCAATGAAAAGATGGCCACAGAAAACTAAAATACAACAAACAATCCTCTGACGAACATCAACCCAAAGAAAAACCCAAATGTTTTGGGTGCAATGAATACGGACATTTAATTGAGGACTGTCCAAAACAAGATTAAAAATAAGGAATTAAAATATGGAGAGACATGGAAAGAAAGCCATGAAAGAATCATGGAGCGAGTCAGATGATTATCATTCAAGTTGTGAATCGAGCATATTCGATGAAGCAAACCTATGTCTTTTGGGAATAGATAACGAGATACATTTGTATCAAAACTCTTTTTATGATTATCCAAATATTTTTAAAACTATTTGACAATTTAAAAACTATGAAAAATGAATTGGAACAACAAAATCACAATGTTTTCTCAAATATAGAAAGTCATTAAAAGGGATAGAGAGATTGAAGAAAGGAGATGAACTACTTAAAAGAAAACTCACTCACATTGAAAACACAAAGGATCATAAGATATTTCTTCTTAAAAAGGAAAAAAAAAAACTAAAAGAGGAAGTGAAATCTTTAAAAACTTATCCAATCAGTTTAAAATTGAATCCACAATTTTGTTTTTCAAGGATATTCTTCCAAATACAAAGGAAACCTCAAACACGTTTACCATAAAAAGAAAATATCCAAACCACACCACAACCAAGATCCCCTCCCATAGAATACTTAAATCCCACTTTTAATGAATTATTCTTTCGAAATCCTAGCTTCTTATGACCACATACTAACTTATATCGGCTCAAATTTGTAAGGGAACTAAAAACAAAAATCTTTTATTAACTTATGTAGGCATGCATGAAGTCATACGCAAATGAAGGAAATTGGTATTGATAGGGGAATGCCTTTTCTGATTATTGTAAAGGTGCTTCTTAAACTCAAGTTCCATTTCTATGGTCCTAAGTTTGTTACTGAGGAGTTAGGGGGTCAAGTGTGGATTATGTATCTCCTCAATGGCATACCTTTTGTTACCAAACTTAGGGGGAAGGGACTTAAGAATTGTTTACACTATTTATTTCCTATTATACAAGATTCCATTTGCATGCAGTTTTATAATTATGTCAGTCAACCTAAGATAGAATTTGGCAAAGGTCTCAGTCTCATTCGTGAGTAGGGTGTTATAATGTTGTATCAACATATGTGTTTTAGTTTCCTTAACTCGTTCATCACCTTCGTGGGTAGTGACTAACGTGTCATAGGCTTCTTTAGAAGTAGTCCAAATAGATATGCGTTTGAATTCATATTGATTAACAGACATGAATATAGCTCTTTTCCTTTGTTATTACTTAATGAAGCAAGTTTTTCTTTCTTAGTAAACTCATTGAGGAGTTTTTTAATACTTACAGTACTACCCTCGGCAGTAGGCTTAGTTGGATGTGTATATCCATTTTCAACAGCTTCCCAGGCATCATCTCCCAATGTCCCATGGATGAATGAAATCACCCTTACTTTTCAGTGAGGAAAATTGGTTCCATAAAATACGGGAGGTCTGGACAAATTTCCTTGACGCTCAAACTTTTTGTCCATAAGAGATTTTTTTAACAATTTCAAAGTACAGGATTAAAAAGTTCTTAAAAAGTACACTGCTCTGATACCAATCAAAAACCTCGCTATGCTATTTAACCATGGTTAAAAAGGTTTAATGAGTTCCAAAAATGCATTTTGAAGAAACTATTACAAAAATCTTATTAAGTAAACCAGATGTGTAAAATAGTGTGATGAATGATTTCTTTAAGTCTCTTAGAAATAAGTTTTAGAATAAACCTAAGATTGATTTGCAAAATGTAAAAATAAAGAACAAAAAATCACACACAAGAGACAAGAATTTTTTAGGTGGTAAAACCACACCCAATTGGAGAAACATCCACGATGGCCTCTGCGCCACAAAAACAAAATCCATTATAAACGATTTTATGTTACAAGCATACAATAAATCATGCAATCAATTCCTATTCTAAGTCTAAAAATATACCCAACCAACATTCCACTCCTTCTGAGTATCCATTCTGATTTCTTTAAGAAATTGGATTGTCCTTTCTTTATTCCTTGCTTTACTCCCTTTTCTCCTTTTTCATGACGTCGACTCGATAGTTAAAATCTCTCAACACACTTTAGTGTTTGGGGGTGATTGTGTAGTGAGTGATGTGCTTAAATATTATGCATGTATTCACACACAATCAAATGTAGACGAATTCTATGAATTACAACAGATATAGGTATGAAATCCTTTTTAGACTTCTGAAATTTAGATTTGTTATTTTTGTAAATATATTTCAAGATCTAATTGTTGTTTGGATATTTAAAACTCCGATCCTTAGAACTTATTTATCAACCCAATTTTTCGAACTAAATTTTTTTCAGATTTAAAACATACAAGTCATGATTTCAGTTTATAAACGAGAGAGATGTTGGATTAGAGGTTTGTTTTTAAAACTTTACACAAACAGAATCCAACAAAAAATGAGCTCTCAATATAAGAAATCAAACAGTCTAGAACCTAAAATGTGAATTGTATCACTTGATTTTAGATTTATAAATTTATAAAAAAAATGAGATCAAAATGGTGTGAGGCTATTGTGACAACCCGGTATCCGAAATAAGGGGTGGCCAGCCCGTTACTTCAATAATACGGGAATCCTTGATGAATATCATTCTCAGCATCTTAACAACATAAAGAGTCTACGGGATAACCACACAATATTTTATAAAACGGGCTGTCAAAATTTTGTTTTGCAATTTTAAAGAAAGCATTACTAACAATCCATAATAGAAAGGAAAGGTGGAAAATCCCAAGTATATATATATATATATATATATATATATAACAACAATAATAATGAAAGGACCGAATAAAGTGTCGGTCATTAGAATTCATACAATGTACAATAAGTTCTAAGAGATACATATTACATCCATTATACAATTACAACTGTTTGGGCCACACGCCCGAATAAGGACTGATCATAACTAGAAAACAATAAGGAAGGCGTCTACTTAAAATGTCCCGTGATATCCGCAAAATGTCACGGCTCCTCAAAAGACACTGGAATGGGAGATCATTACGGGCGACCTTGCGGTGGAACATAGTACTCGACCAATATCCCCTTGGATGAGAAACTTACCCTCAACCGCTGGTGGTGCCGGAGGGGCTGGAGTAAGCATAGCCTCCTGAATATGATAGACCCGTCCATAATGCAGTTGCCCCTATTGTGGAGGAACAACCGAATTCGGTGCCTGCGGCAGAAATTGAACATATGGTTGTTGTGGAGCCCTAGGAAGATGCCCTCCAATCAATTGAGGACACGACCTCTTATAATGGCCCAACTCTCCGCACTGAAAACATTTTTTCACCACATTCTCCTGGTTCCTTACTTGATTGTTTTGAAATTGCCCCGTACCTCGGCCCTGCTGGCCTCTACCTCCATTCTCGCCTCTACCAGCGTGCTGTTGTTGTGGTGGTCTGCCTTGACCCGACCGGTTATTATTACCACCCGCATTAAACCCACCAAAGCGTTGGCGTTTTGACAAATCCCCTTGCTGGTATCCCTCTCTTTTTGCTTACTCCCCGAAGATTGGGACGAAGAAGATGCTCCTCCCCCCATCCCATTACCTCCGGGTCTTCCCACTTACCCCATCGCCGTAACCTTCTTACTATTTTGCACAAACAATCAATGCTCCTGACAATGAAGTAGAGCAGCATTCATCACATCCCTAAAGGTTTGTAAAGACGAATTTCCAAGCAAATGTTGTTTTATTCGCCAATGTAAACCACCCACAAACTTGGAGATTCTCTTCACTTCTGGAGTCACTTCATCCGGTACGAAACTCGCCAACCGGGTGAACTCATCTTCATACTCTGTAACAGATCTCTCCCACTGAACTACATCTTGAAGATTCATTTGCATCTCCCTTTGAACTGCGGGAGGGAAGTACTTTCCATCAAACAAGGCCCAAAAATCAGTGATTGACATCGTATCCCTTTTCTCGAGTGTAGTCATCGACTCCCACCAATGTAAAGCCGATCCGACAAGCTTCAAAGTAACAAGAATTTTCTTTTTCTCCTCACTACATTCTACCATTCGAAGATGACGTTGCATGTCTTTCTTCCACTGATTCACCCTTATAACATCCGAACCTCCATCGAATTCCGGGGGATGTCCTTTTAGGAAAAACTCTCTAACTCTTTCCCACAAAAAAGGTCCCATAGGAACTTATGCCTCTTGCCCCCGTGGTTGAGCTTGTGGCATTTGTTGTACCACTGCAGTCATCGCTGCATTGACTGCTTGGGCCACTATGTTTGCCACAAGGTATGTCCGGGGGATGTCCTTTCTATCATTTTTTTTCTCTCAGCTGACGAAAATGTCGAAGTCTTCAAATGGGGACCCCAAGGTATATATTTATACTAAGCATGGAAGGATCTCGTACATCGAAGAGAATGGACAACTGAGATCAATACAATATTTCCAATTCAAATCTAAGGGTTCAAATATGACCGCACAATGTTACACTCTGATTGGCTCAAAGGGAATGAACTTGGATCGTCTAAAAACACATGGAGTACATTGATAAGATTTTATCTAACAGCTACAAGAAATGAATTGGATTGTGGGATCAAACAAATACAAATTGAACCAATCTCAAGCAAACACATGTAGCTCTCTAACTGTCTCATAGACGCGTGTTTTATTTTAATAAAAATTTTATGCTGATTTTGGATTCTACCCAAGCCATATTTTAGGAACTTTTGAAATATATATTTTAACCCCAAAACAGTTTAAACCCTATTTTAAAAAATAGATTTTAATTATTTTAAAATTCCTAAAAATGATAAAAAATTCATTTTAATTCCAACTAACACACACCAATCAAATATGAGATGAAATGTAATCCTTTGTGTTGAGTGTGTTGGTTTTCTACCTACATGACTTGATCTTTGCTGATGATGATGTAGCACATGAAGAGATTATGATGCACTTGAAGGAGGGACTCAATTTTGTATATCTTTCCTAACTAGTTGAGGCTCCTATAGAGTGCAGACTCAACTGAATCAACTATATAGTGTGCTTCACCATGTTCATGTCTCTTGTGAGGGAAATGTCAAGTTAATTTATAGTCTTAAAATATACCTTTGGTTAAATCATACTAAAATTTCAAACTTTAAGTCAATGGAAAAACTTTGTAAAAAATATTTTGTGGGTTTTCTTGCCTTCACAATTTATATATTATGTACATATATATTGGTGAATAGTAATTTTTTTCGTACGTTACAAATAAGTATGATTGCATATATTGGTTCCCCTACATCAAAACAACCTTTCTTATGACTTTTGATTTGATTAAAATAGGGCTTTCATGTTTTATTTTAACTTTACTAGCTACCTAAAAAATCACATAGGAAATTTTTAGCAAGAACCAATGAGTTATTATTGTAACCTTCAAACTACTTGCAAGTTGCCAATAAACTTTTCCCACAAATGTGAACTACTTGCGAGATACCTGCAAACAAGTTGCAAACACTAGTTAGATTAGATTTTATAATTCCAAATCCTTTTATCTTTTTTTTTTACAATTTTCTATGAAATATGTTTTATTCACTATATTAGACTTATAATCCCTTAATATCAACTTCTTGTGTCACAAGACCAATTCATGATTAAGGGTTTTAGAGGGAAACTCAAAAAATGTGAACCCATGCTACCATTTGGTTGATTGGTATAGAGGATTAGTGAAAAGAACTTTCCAATCAAGAATAAGAAGTCAAGAAATAAAAATAGAACTATTGATATTTTATCTTTAAGGAGAAAAAATCCTTTGTTGAGCTTTTTCTTCTGCATCTCTTTATTTTATCTTTTAACTTTAAATGCTAGAATTTAAATTTTGATAGAAAAAAGATTTATTTTGTGTCTTTAACACTTTGATCCTATGAAACTTTTTATCTCAAATACTTTCTAGCCCCTAGATGATCATATCTTATGAAGATTATTTAATTGTCATATGTACTCAATTGTTCCAAATCCAGGTACAAAAATCATCATCTTGAAAGTAAAAAGTTTAAAGGATCAATATAACAATATCAATTGCGACTAAGATCACGATGTTTATGTTGTTTTGTGTGACACCCCGCCTACTAAAATACCGGGTGATCAATCCTATAACAGATTAAAACAGGAATCTCATATAGTTCATTCTTAGCATCACTATTGCAAACCAATTTAATTACTAATAACTTATCAGGCTGACGTCAAAATTTTATTTAATTAATCTTTTTAATCAAACCAACAAAGTAAAAATAATCACACAGTTTATATACCACAACTGAAATGAAATAAGGTAACCGAACTCTCGGTACAACATAATACAACCAAATTGAATTGTCGCAAACTAAAATGAGATAAAATACTAAATGAACACAGTTGGTCTATCAGCCCGAGTGTTTCTACAATACTTCCTATCTAGATCACAAGGATAGAAGCGTCTAAAATAGACCTGCTTGCTTCCACAGCTGCTGCACCAAACGTCTAACTCGAAAGAATCATCATCCAGACGTCCCTGTATCTGGACACCTAATGTATATACATATATAGAAAGAGAGGGAAAATAGAAAAAACGGGTCAGAGGCTGGGATTTGAAAATATTTAGCAAATGCATCAAATTCTACATTTTAAAATATGAAATCTCTCATATTTAAACTGGTATCGCACTCTCAAGAGATACACCTCACCCGTCCTTTAATAGTGCACACCTATCGCATACATTTTAAACAACCCAGTTAAGCTACCCTACCTAACTAATCTCTTTCGCCCATCCTCTAAGTCCTCATAACTATCACCTACCATGCGTGATATAATATACGTTATACCGTAAGCTATCACCTATAGGACAGTGATATATATATATATATATATATATATATATATATATATATATATATATATATATATATATATATTCACTGTTCTAAAAAACCCGCCTAGGCTTGAGGCTTAAGAGAAACGCCCCGCCTTAAGATTTTGACGCCTTATGCTTGGTAAAACCCTTAAGGCATACTTTTTATCTAAAAACAATAATGCTTTAGTGAAACGATATCCCCTTTTAAAGATTTTTTTACAAACCGAACCATTATCTCATCTAAAAAAATCAAATACTATTTTTATTTGCAAATATTCAGACATATTTTTATGATATGTACAATTTTAGTATTTTAATATCCTTGTTATGGTTAAAAAATATTAAAATATATTAAAAAGGCCTAAACGCCTTTTCACGCCTTTTTACGCCAAGGACCGCCTAGGCTTCTAAGCTAAGGCTTGGCCTCCACGCCTCGATCACTCCCCGCGTTTTTTAGAACCTTGATATATATATATATATATATATATATATATATATATATATATATATATATATATATATATATATCGTTCATTCTTCGAAGCTTCACTAGTTTAAAATACCAATTTCACTTAAGCTTATAAAAATCATGTATATGTAATTCTTATTTTAATATACAATTCACATTTGTATAAAACCCGGATACAAATCTCCCGAAAGTAGAATAAACCCGTATTCATGTTTACACTTTACACAAGTCTAAGTTATATAATATCTCATCTTCATATACGAGTAATATACTATATACGACAAGTATATTTATACCTATATTACAATCATAAGTATAATAACCATCCCACCAAGCTATAACTCGAGGATGCAGTCTCAAAGTGCTATCATCATCCGGGTATGCTCAACTTAACCCAGGTACCAAGTCAGACTTACTCATGATCATGGTAAGAAATACTAAATGGTGGAGGCAGTCATATTCCCTCCTGAGAGTGGAATCATTATCGCACCCATATGCGGGACGATGTGACCTAGGGATATACCCTCCCTGCTCCGTAAGCTAGGGGATTCACCCACATCGCGTAACCTCCCTGTATAGCACTCTATATATATATATATATATATATATATATATATATATATACATACTGTAACAACACCCGTATATATAATATATATCACTTCTCAATATGCCCTGACTATAATTGTCGAAATCTTATAGCGATGGCCAAAATATCCCGAATGTTCCAATTCGTAATAGTATATAAGTATTTACACACTTAAGATACTAAACCTATAAGAATTCTTTTACTTAAGATTTTCCTACCTTAATCACTTTTAAGAATTTATATATAATCCCGAATATACTAATTCGTAATACTTAAATAAATATACAAGCTACTTATCTTAATTCCATAGGCATCACATCACCTATAATAATAGTCATCAATAGACGTACCGGATAGCCGCTCAATACTCTTTAGCCCATATCCTAAATTCCATCCTACTCGCATCCTAGGGTTTTCTTAAATGCAATCAACGGCCTATATTTACTCTAATCGCATAAATATATCTATACACACTTGCTCAAGACCTCTCTCGAATGTTAGTCGTCCTAACCATTCATTAGGTCCATACCCAAGATTGTAGACATAACTAATCCAAGGTTTTCTCTTTCAACCCAAGGTTTACTCACCCTAAATTCCATTATCTAGGAGTTCTAATATCATGCCTACAAAAATCTCCAATTTCTAATTAAATTTCCCCCTAAACTTAAGGAAGAAAACTTTCAAAAATTTGACAGGGCCGAATCGATTCGTCTGGACCGAATCGATTCGCCTTGTGAAAATCCAAAATCTTCTACGGGTTATCATCTTTTCCAAAACCCAAAAATGATCCCAACCTCCATTTTCGTGGTTTCTAATCTCAACCAACAACACTATAATGATCCTAACACTCATTTATAATTAACACATCAATTAATTTATGGGATAGAACAATTTATCTTGGATTTAAACCCTAAACCCATTTAAACTCTCATTTCTTATTTCTTCCCATTTCTACCCATATATATACACCATTAACATGGGTCTAACACTAGAATTCATAAAGAGTTAACAATACATCAATTTGTAAACTCAAAATCAATTTTCCCAAATTTATTTCAAGGGTTTCAACCCAAAAATCATATGGTTTACCAACTATAGTATGAGATACACACACTTAAATGAATAAAGCAATTAAAAACTTGCCTCGTGGATAAAATTCGACGATCTCGAGTCGAATCCCACGGAGTTTGGCTCAGAATCCCCTTTCTCTCCTCTTTACCTTATTCCTTTCCTTCCTTATTCTTTTCTCTCTCTTTTTTTTTCTTCTCTTCCTCTTTCTCGTGCCTTATAAGAGAGAAATAAAGATTATCCCTTATAAAACCCAATTTTGACTCGTATACTCAAATGCGAGTCCCTACTAGTCCAAAAGTCCCCAAAACCTAAACACTACCCCTCGGATACTCTATTCTGACAATCTTGACCGTTTCTAAACCAACCGTGCACTTGAAATATCCATCTTAGTCACTTAACTAAAATTCACTAATCGGAACCAACACTTCTCAACACTCGTTTATCCGTCGCTTTACCTTACTACGACATGACATAAAAATATTCCGACTCATTTACTTAATCCCAAAAGTAGATGTAACACATTAGAATTAATCTAACACTTAATAAATCCCAAAACTACTATTCACAATAATTCCTCTAATTACCAAATTACACCCACTTATGAAATTTAAATAACTATAAAAAGTATAGGGTATTACATACTCCTCCTTACAAAGGAATTTCATCCCCGAAATTCGGATATGACCTGTACCCAGAAGTCGAATGGTACTAACACAATGGTACCCTACCATATACTCGTTCACGGTACCCACCTATCTCAAGGCTTATACTCTAACATACTAGCTTAACCACAAGCTTGACTATATCTCTACATGCTAAAACACTACCTCGGTCGTAAGGTTAACTCTAACAACAACAAATCACACATAGTGCTTCTATATCCACATATGAAGAAAAATGAGCGTATAATCACTGATCTAACGTATCGATCCCATTGGAAAACCACTACTCTAAGCGTATGTTCGCCTACATCATGACATTAAATTTCCCTCAAAAAGGAAACCACACTAGCCCTTAACTACTCCCATCAGTCTTATCTCAGGTGTGCTAACTCTTGTCGCACCTATATAATTGGATTATTGCGTACCTCATACGACGTTCCATCCAATACGTTCCAATTCGATTTATAACTGCCTCAAAGCATAATCTTCAGCTTTATATACTACGACCCCCTCTATTTTGGACGATATATATAAAATCTACTTATCAAGGTGCACACACACCCTATAATCCATGCTTATATGCACCACTATTGCAAACGTCACACACATAACACTCTCTCTAAAAATGGGCCTCACTTTCTTCTCAACCTGGTCCTAACACTTGGGAATTCTCAACCCGAATTACTCGATATTTAATTCTTCATATATGTGGAAATTTTATCCTTATCAATGTTAACTCACCAATCTTCTCATGGTTAACTAATTACAATTTCCCTATATCAGCGCCACTGGCCCCACTGACCTTACTTCATGGTAGTCCTAAGATCTATGTGTTTCCCTGCACACGTAAAATGAGTAATATACTAACTATATCCCTAGCGGCCAAGACCTTTCCTAACTCCTGACATTAGCTCGATTTCATGTGTGGGACATCTCATAAAGAGAAATCCAAATAAGAAACCCTCCCATTACCCTACTACCTCGCATCGTCAGTCATCAAGATATAACAATCTCAGGCACACAATTGGGACTCCCAAAATCCTATCTTGTAACCACTCTAACGTACTTCTGCCTCCATGTCCTTCCATTTCGACGAAATGGAAAGTCTAACTAATCCGGTGTCTATACTCTATATAAGTGTTACGATCGTCTCATATAAACATACTACCTCCGAATTAGCCTCCTAATCACGGCATGGCTATAAGCCTCAAATCAATTCCCTTAACCTTACCTCACCCATATACTTATGGTGAGAGAAATATTTCACGGAAATTCCGTCTCCATTAGCCCCTAATCACCACATGACTCTCAGCTTATAGTGTTTTCTCCACAGTGGATAATATATCATCAAAACCAACATCCTAGCATCCATTAACATCTCTCCACTCCCAACGTCGTTAAGGTTCATGCGTGGAGTGTCTCGCAAGCGAAATCAAAACAAGGAATCCCTCCGATACACTACTACTTAACTTTGTCGACCGTGGAGGTCAGTTAGCTTAACATATGAAACTGGGATATTCTTATCCCATCCACCAACAAAATATGGTCAGAACTCCTATTTCTGTCAAGGAGCCATATCATAAGCGCTTGTATTAACACTAAGTCCTTTGCGCGAACAACAACGAGATTAAACTCATAACTTAACTATAAATCTTGCATACCTTAAATCATATCTACAAGTTCCTTATGCACTAAAATCATGATAATGAAATATCTACTCATCTAAGTTCCATCCAAACATATACTAACGGCGAATTCAACCCGTATCCAGGTGAGATATCATAAAACAACTAGTTCCACCCTAGAACCGCAGATACGATAGCCTTGCAATCATTAGCCTACTATTGCTCCGATCATAAAAGAACATATTACACTTAGAATAGTACTATACTCGTATAACACACACAAAACAAGCAGTGCAAACCAAATACAAGCTCAAAATACCAACACCCGCTTCCACCGCGAATGAAGAAAAATGGAACCCGACTATCACGGAAAAAAACATATTAACGTACCCTGAATAATATTATCGATAATACCAATAAACTCTAATCACACACACGATTCTAGGGTTGATCAAAGTACTATGAATCAATCTTTCCATACAAAATATACCTCCTTCCTCCGAGGTGAAACTCATAATAACAACTTTCCAATGACCCTGACTGCTCTAAATGGTTCCCAGACATAGTACACTTGTCTTAATTGAACCAAAAAAATACTTTACTAATGCCCCATATAGGCACCCTACTCTTATCATGTAACTCCCACCGGAAAGATCAAAGCGTGTGGTTGTATGATCCACATCACCATATTCCCAATCTTTGGCCATCCTGACCATGTTAAGGTTATCAGTATCTTGGACTTTATAGCCTCGATCCTGACAATCACCCTCATAGTTCCCTTAGCTCTTTCATCTAAAAGGAAGCACGCTATCGGCCTCAACGGCCCTGTTTCAATGAATCCCGGGGCGTATTTCCTCCTGTGGGGTTTCACGAACACAAATAATTCTAGTCTTTACCCTTGGACTTAATTCTTCAACTCATCTAGCTCCTCTCTCAGTGAAGCATTAACATTCCCATTATAAGAGTTACGAGACTACCATCATATACACAAGGAATCCGAGTAAAATATCTATAAGTGTTAGCAACACTTACTAGTGAGCCCATTTATTCCATTGAAGGACTCTATCTTCATTGTACCTACCTCATAAGGTACAAAGTTCACTTCACCATATAACTCTTTGTTCACTGTCGGCCCCTAATCGATCCTCATGTGAGAAATTCAGAAACTGCATTCTCTTCATATCTGGTAATTTAAAGGAATTCATAATTAAAGCCATTCGTAAGATTCCTTTATGAGCAAAACCTTCTACTCCCCCAAATATGGTGACCATCGTTCCCATCATTCCAACATTGCTCTAATGAGTGAAAAACTTTTACTTAAATTTTCACATATGGTCCTTTCTATACCCTGCTCTAACCTAGAGCTTATGAGACTTCTACTTACATTGGATAACACTACACTTCCTTAGGATAACTTAAACTTAGACGTATGGTCCTTATCAAAGACCTTTCAGACTTTTTCCCAATTTAACTTCACTGGGTAATTCACGTTTAGCACCACTCTCTACTCTAGTAATCATTACAGCAATACATAAAAATGCCACAAAAGGAGTGACCTCAACTGCAGCCCTTATTCTGCACTTTAACTAACAACTCCAACTAAACCCCGCCTCTTACATCCCTCGTAACGGCCTTCCCTGGTCGCCCTTCATCGATCAGCACACATATCTCATACAAGTGTGCAAAAGATTTACTATAATCTTATATAATAGCATGAGAGCGAAATCTCATAATAGGAATCAATAATCCTAATTATAAGGCTCTATCTCAAATAGAAAAAAATGATGAAAGCATAGTACATCAGCAGATATACCTAAGGACACTAAAACCTTATGCTCTGATACCATCTGTGACACCCCACCTAATAAAATACCGGGTGATCAATCATACACCAAATTAAATGAAGAATCTCATATAGTTCATTCTTAGTATCACTATCGAAAACTAATTTAATTACTAATAACTTATTAGGCTGACGTCAAAATTTTATTTATCTAATATTTTTAATCAAACCAACAAAGTAAAAACAATCACACAGTTTATATACCACAAATGAAATGAAATAAGGAAACCGAACTCTCGGTACAACATAATACAACCAAATTGAATTGCTGCAAACTAAAATGCGGTAAAAGAATAAATAAATATAGTTAGGCTATCATCCTGACGGTTTCCATAATACCTCCTATCTAGATCACATGGATAGAAGCGTCTAAAATAAATCTGCTTCCATCCACAGCTGCTGCAGCAAACGTCTGAATCAAAAGAATATTCATCCAGGTTTCCCTGTGTCTGGACACCTAATGTATATACATATATAGCAAGAGACGGAAAATAGAGAAACGGCCAGAGCTCGAATTTTGAAAATATTTAACAAGTGCATCAAATGCTACATTTTTAAAATATGAAATCTCTCATATTTAAACTCGTATCGCACTCTCATGAGATACACCTCACCCCTCCTCTAACAGTGCACACCTATCGCATACATTTTAAATAACCCAGTTAAACTACACTAATCTCGTTCACCCATTCCCTAAGTCCTCATAACTATCACCTACCCTACGTGATATAATATACGTTATACCGTAAGCTATCACCTAAGCTTTAGCTAACATATTCATCGATTTGATATATATATATATATATATATATATATATATATACCGGTCATTCTCCAAAACATCACTAGTTTAAAATACCAATTTCACTTGAGCTCAGAAAAATCTCGTATATTTAATTCTCATTTTAATATACGATTAATATTTGTATAAATCCGGATATAAATCTCCCAGAAGAAGAATAAAACCTTATTCAGTTTTACACTTTAGACAAGTCTAAGTTATATGATATCTCATCTTCATATACGAGAAATATACTATATTAAGTATATTTATACCTATATTACAATCATAAATATAATAACCATCCCACCAAGCTATAACTCGAGGATGCAGTCTCAAAGTGCTATCATTATCTTGGTATCCTCAACTTAACCCAGGTACCAAGTCAGACTTACTCATGATCATGGTAGGAAATACTAAACGGTGGAGGATGTCATATTCCCTCCTGAAAGTGGAATCATTATCGCACCCATATGCGGACGATATGACCCGGGGATATACTCTCCTTGATCTGCAAGCCAGGGGATTCACCCACATCGCGCAACCTCCCTTGATAGCACTATATATATATATATCATTCGCATACCAATATATTTATAACCAAATCATATATATATATATATATATATATATATATATATATATATATATATACTATAACAACACTCGTATATATAATATCTATCACTTCTCAGTATGCCCTGACTATAATTGTCGAACTCTTATAGCAATGGAAAAAATATTCTGAATGTTCCCATTCGTAATAGTATATAAGTATGTACACACTTAAGATACAAAACCGATCAGCATTCTTTTACTTAAGATTTTCCTACCTTAATCACTTTTAAGAATTTATCTATAATCCTGAATATACCAATTCATAATACTTAAATAAATGTATAAGCTACTTATCTTAATTACATAGGTATCGCGTCACTTATAATAATAGTCGTCAATAGACGTATCGAATAGCCACTCAATCCTCTGTAACCCATATCCAAAATTTTATCCTACTCGCATCCTAGGATTTTCTCAAATGCAATCGGCCCATATTTATTCTAACCGCATGTTGATGCAAAAAATTAGACTAGGCCTAATTAATCGATCATAGATAAAAATAAGTAAAATAAATAAGGCACAAGAAATTCTAAAGTGGTTGGGCACAAAAGAATAGCCTACGTCCAATGTTCTGTATTGGTGGTCTTGAGTTGTTTTTCTCGTCTCTTTGAAATGAGGGTGACACAATGTATTTATAGCCCAAGAGGGGTCTTGATCGCTGTCATGTGAAAGGATGGGATGCCTTTATTTGCTAGGTATTTACATCAATACATAGTGATAATTGAATATATGAATGTTGTCACTTCATTGGCAATACAGGTTGTAAGACTGATGGCGCTTGGTTGGATGTATAGATTGGATTGCTGGTTGTTGGTCGGGTAACCATGTTGGTCGGGCTTCCTTGTTGGTCGGGATTTTCTATCATGCTGGCTTATAATTGGTCCACGTAGGATGGTAAATTTTGGTATCAACAGAAGCCCTCAATGTTTCATACTTGCAGTTGATGCAAAAGTGTGGAATATTATGTTTCACCAGTAGTTCGAGTTATTTCATTTAGCTACAGACCTTCCAGACTTGTGAAATTTATCCATTTTATTATTGTTTTTTTAGCACGAATGGAAATTTGGTAAATATTTCAAATTTTAGTAAACTTTTATGGGGTATCTTCGTCATTTCCTTTGCCATTTGCTATAAATCCAAATGTCATTTGCTTTAATCATCACTTTGCCCAGTTTTCGATGCGTCTGATAAAAAGGGCGATAAAAACATCGATCATCTTTTACCTCTTACTTCTGATTCTGCTGCTATGTTCTTTGCTTTCGTGCGATCGTTTTCTTTTTTTCTCCAGTTCTTACTGAATCCTTAAATCTTTGTAAGAATTTTTATTCTTCTTCTTCTTTGTTTTCTTCATCATGGTTTACTCTATCGAGTCACTTAATAAGTTCAAAACTGATTTTAATATTCCATCTTGGGTTGTATTAGAACATCCCACTTTTCCTTCTGATTTTTCTCTCTTGATGAGGGTTATTGGTTCCCCTCCATCTTTATTGCTGAACGTGGTTTCACTTTCCTCCCAATCCCCCGTGTTTGGAATTTTATTAATATTTTGACATTGTATCTGCAAGAATGGCTTCTAACACATGGAGAGTTTTAAATGGAGTTTATAGGTTAAATAAAATTCATGGAACCCATTTAGGGATTTCAGAAATTAGGTTTTATTTTAAATGGGTAACTACTGATACCACATTTTTTTTAAAAACTAGGGCTATTAGTAAAGCTTTGGTAGTTAATCTCCTAGATTCTAATAGGGATTATTTTGATCATGGGATCATTGTAAAAAATTGGCAACATGCCCCTTTAGTTGGAGGTGTCAAATACCAAAGACCTAGATGTCCGCTCTTTGGAAAAAGAATATGTTGTTTTATGTTTTAGTAAAGTTATCTGTTTATGTTTTATAAAATGTCATACTGACTATTATTTTATAAATTAATTTGCAGTTGAGTAAAAGAAAAAGTGCCATAAAGAGAGTGAAGTAAATTTAAAAGAGTTAAAGTTTATCTGGGGTCTTCATAAGGTAGTTGCTGAAGAGCACGTTAGGTCTGCCTCCAATCTTCTCGAGTACAAAAACACTGTTTCTTCTTTTATTTCCAGACCTGCTACCTCTCCTGCTCTAGTAAATAATCTCGAACAAGAGGTTACTGTTGATTATGATACTCCTCTATCTAAAATTATGAAGAATAGGAAGTTTCCTGACCTTTACAGTGGTAGTGCTTCTGGCTCTATTAAAGGATCCAAGAATAAAATAGGGGATGTTATGAAGTCCCCAGCCCCCAAGGTCCCATCCCTAAATATCCATCCCCCAAAGACGTGGCTCCTAAGGATGTAGCTCTCAAAGAGGTTGAAGTTGCTATGAGGAGACTTAGGAGAGGGCTTGTAGACAAGCAAGTTTACCAGGTGACTGATCAACTATCCTTGGTTGATTTACCTCTAATATCTATTACTCCTGGTTTGTCCAGGAGGTTGATCAAGTCTGGTACTCTTTCAGACTACGGGGGGTGGATGCCAAGCTCCCTAGAACGAGGGTCTCTGAATTGGCTGCTCAGAATATTGCATCAGTAAGTAATTTCCATTATCTTGGTTTGGTTGTCATTTATATTCCTCATATGCTGACTGTGATCTTTATCTTTTGTAGTTCTTGGTATACTTCAATAATATGCTGGATAAGGATGATGCAATTAAAGTTGATTCTTCTTCAAATGAGGTGGAGAAAGCCTTGTCTGGGTTGAAGAAGTCTCTGCTTGAATCACAATAGGCCCTAGAGACTAAGAAGAGCACTTGGACAGAGAAACTGAAGAAAGCTAAAACTTCTCATCAAACATCCGATAAAAATGCCCTTAAAGCGGAGCGCAGGTCCAAGGAAGCTGGGCTCCAGAAAGAGGAAGCTGAGCACAAGAACGAGGAAGCTGCGCACCAGAAAGAGTAAGCTGAGCGCGGGGCAGAGGAAGCTAAGCATAGGGCAAAGGCTGCTGAAGATCTTGTATCCTCTGTCAGAGCTAAGAGAAAGTCTATTGTGAAGGCTTCCTTCAGTGCTGGTTAGGACAAACGCTAGAACAAAGCCATATTTGTTGCTTCTGTTCAGATTGAGTATATGAGGAAAAAGTGTTTCAGAGATAGTTGGGTTACTGCCCTTCAAGAGTTGAACACAAATGGAGACTTTTAACTTTTTTAGAGGTATGTTCATGGTCCCCCTCCAGTCATAGAGGATGAGGTTGAAGATGAAGCTACCTTCGAAGAGTCTTCATTTTTGGTTGAGTCTGTTGCTAAATAATATGAAATCCCTGAGTCTTCTCTTCCTCCAACTGAACAAACCTAGAAACTCTGGCCTGTAATCCCTTCTTATGAGCAGAACAAGAAGGTTGAAAATGATAGGGAGAAGGTGTAAAGTTGTTCAGCATTTTCCCTTTTGCTTTTGTTTTCTTTTTCCTTTATTTTGATTGTACTTAAACTCTTTGTTATCAATAAAAGAACCTTTTATTGTTCCATTTTTGTCTCCTATTGATTATACCCGTTCTCCATCCTTGTTGTTGAGTGGTCGTTATTTCTTCTTGCTAGTTATAGCAAAGACGAAACAACTGTCTTCCCATGATACCGAGCTACTGAGTATGTGTAATGCTTTTTTTCAAAACTATTCATACGAACTTATCCTAAGATGAAATCACTCAGTTTCTCGGTGATGATGCATTAGATAAAGTTAAATAATCCTACAAGTACTTGAAGTACTTACTTGATCGGGCGGTAAGAAATAATATTTCCTACTATGAAATGATAAAGGAACTTCAAGAATAGTACAAAAGAATCCACTGCGATGTTGAACCAGGGATATGAATAGAAGTATCAAAGCTTAAGTGTAGGTCGGGGTTTTGATATCTTTATCTCTGCTTATAATAAAAAGGAATCTTTACTTAAGGTTGAAGTTGAAGAAACTAGGACTGTTGCCAAACTCCTGGAAGAGGAGAATAATAATTTAAGGGATGAAGTAAATCTTTTGAAGTCTACCTCTGGAGTTGTTGTTACTACTACAGATGAAGGTTATTCCTTTTTAGAAGCTAAGAATGCAATATTAAGACATGAATTGGAGTCCTTGAAAAATATTAAATCTTCCTTTTCCTCCCGAGCTATAAATAGGCCTGGACGAGGAACCACAGAGGAAATTAGGACCCAATAGGCACTTGACAACCAAGCTGCACAGTTAAAAGAAAAAGACCGAGTTATTGCTGAGATGTCCTAAAAGCTGCAGACATTATATAAATAACTATTCACTCAATCTTCCCAATTAGAGGTTAATGATGGGGTAATGAAAAAGCTACAATTGCGAGTTGATAAATTAACCTTTCAATTCAATAAACAGCCAAGAGAAGTTTAGATGCATGGGTATAATGAAGCTTTGGGACATTTTGACGATAGACTTCAATAGGCCCAGAACGAATCTTAGAAGTGGGGTTGGATAAACGTTTTAACTATGCTGAAGGTGGATGGGATCAACTCTCTATGGGATTGGTATGATTCAGGATTGATTCATATTTACAATCCTCTATTCAAGTTAGATGTTAATTGGATACCTGTTCACCGTATTCCCGAATTCTTGATTTCCAAGCACTTGGGATATTATGAGCTACATGATGAATTAGAGATCGTTTATCCTCCCCATATTCTTGACCGTCCTAGTAGCAGCAATACCAGGATGCTTTAGGACTTTAATTTCATCAACTTTCCTTTTACTTTAGATGATCCTCCAGCTGGCATGGATCCTGTCTCTAAGGCTGAAGGAAAGCATCAAGTAGAATAAACTTTTGTATTTTGTTTTTCCAGGTTTAAACAACAATATGTAATCATTTAATTTTAATGAAAAGTTTATTTTATGAATGGATCAACTTTTAGTTAATCTCTTAGTGTTTTCTTAGTCTTTGACTATGAATGGACCAAATTTTTTAATTAATCTCCAGTTTTTCATCGGTTCTATTGATATCCTTAGGATTATCCTAAGTTTTATACCAATTACCAATGTTTCACCATGGTTCTACTAATGTACCTAGATTTTATGGTAATTGCATTAGTTACCTTGGTTCCCAGGCGTGAGTGGAATATTTATCCATCTTTTAGCCCAGTTTAGATGAAAATTATTCATCCAGATCCTCGTTAGCCAAGCATTTAGGACTTATAATTTTGCCTTGCGTGGTTTTATATGTTTGACAACCAACTTTATTGGTGTCGTTATTGATGCCGACCAACTTTGTTGGTGGCCTTTGTTGTTACTGACCAACTTTGTTGGTGGTTTTATTGATGCTGATGCCGACCAACTTTGTTGGTGGTTTTATTGATGCCGACTAACTTTGTTGATGGCCTTTGTTGTTACCAACCAACTTTGTTGGTGTCCTTCATTGATACCGACCATCTTTGTTGGTAGTTTGCAAGTGCATAACACTAGTACTCCGAAAAAGAAACCAAAAAAAAATAACAATTTTGGGGAAGTCATGTTCTCATTAAATTTGAAGCGAACTGGGTACAACATAACTACATTTACTGATAATACTTCTTTACGTGTTCTTCATTCCATGGGTTCTTGAATTCTTCCCCTTCCAAAGTCTCAATTCGATAAGTGCATGGTCGGATAACTACAGTAACATGATAAGGCCATGCTAATTGGCTTCCAGCTTATTGCTCTTCTGAATCACTTTCTTCAAAACATAATCACCTTCTTTTAAGTTGCTCGGCATGACCCTCTTATTGTAGAAATGTGCAGTCCTTTGTTGATAGGCTGCATTCCTTAAACCTATATGTTCACGAACTTCTTCCAGCGTGGCTAAATCCAGCCTTCTCATCAAATCACTGACTGTGGTATTGAAGCTAAGAACTCTATGCGTAGGTAAACCTATCTCAATAGGAGTTACGGCTTCAGTACCAAATGCCAATAGGTAGGGAGTTTCTCCAGGAGCTGTTCTAGAAGTTGTTTGATAAGCCCATAGGACAGAATGCAGTTTATTGATCCAATTTCCTTTTGCATTTTCCAACCTTTTCTTCAGCCCATTCAGCAAAGTTATATTAGTTACCTCTGTTTGGTCGTTGCTTTGAGGATGGACAAGAGTAGAGTGGATTTTTTGGACATTGGATTGGGTATAATAAGTAGCGAATTCATTGTTATCAAATTGTGCTCCATGATCTGTTATAAAGGCATAGTGTAGGCCATACCTGCATATAATACCCTTCCAAATAAACTGATAAACCTTTTCATAACACATATCGATTAATGGTTCAGTTTCCACCCATTTAGTAAAGTAATCAACAGCTACAACCAGGTACTTAAACCTTCCTCGGGTGGTCAGCAGAGGCCCGACCAAGTCAATGTCCCACATAGCAAAGGTCTAAGGAGATGTAATTGGTGTTAGGTGATCTTGTGGAGCCTTGCGTATGCTGAAAAACCTTTGGAAGTTATCACATTTCTTGGCAAAATTTGCACAATCTGCTCGCATAGTTAGCCAGTAGTATCCTTGTGTATGAATTCTCTACAACAATGTTCTTCCTGCTACATGGGCTCCACAAGATCCTTCATGGACTTATTCAATTAAATCCTTCATTTCAGCTGGATGCACACACTGTTGTAGACTCGTAGTTAATCCTCTTTTATATAGAACACCACCATCTAGCATATATCTTATACTTTGTATTTTAACCTTTTAGCTTCAAGTAGATCGTCTTGTAAAATCCCATCTTCAATATATGCTCTTATGGGGTCCATCCAAGATGTCCCCCTATCAACTGTAATAAAGTCAACCATTAAATCTTCATTAATGCTCCTATTAGCAAGTAGCTCAATAGGAATAGTTCTTTGTATCTCCGTCCTGGTCGTTGAAGCTAACCGAGCAAGTGCATCTGCTCGGGCATTTTCCAATCTTGGAATTCTGACCATTTGGATAACTATCAAAGTGGTAATTATTTCTAAAGTTTTGGCCAAATATATGGTCATTAAGTCTCCTTTTGCTGCATATAATCTCAATACCTGATTTACCACCAACTCTGAGTCGTTATACACCATAACTTTCTCGGCGTTCAGTGATCTAGCTAAATTTAAACCAACAGTCACAACTTCATACTCTGCCTCATTTTTAGAGGCTTAAAATTGGAAACGTAGAGCATACTCTATGTCTAAATCGTCTGGAGTATTGATAATGATTCCATCTCCACATTCGATTGCCTAAGATAACCCGTCAACATACATACTCCATATAGGGATATCACTGTCAAATGCTTGGTTTTCCAGAATCCCTTGATGGAATATTTTATCCTTCACCTCCTCATATTTTCTCTTCATCTCTTGTAGTCCACTGGATGACTCTGGTTGGTCTTTTCTATAATTTTCCCTATTTGGAGTTGGTCAGGCTATCTACAGTAGGTCTGCTGACTCCTGCATGTTGATCGGCTAGAGTCCCTTGTTACTCTGGGACCTCTGGGTAAGTGAATTTTGCAATAAAATCGACCACAACTTGGTCGCATAAAGGAGTCCTTGGTTTATATACAAGGTAACATTCCCCCAACTCCACAGCCCAACACATCAATCTTCCAGATTTCTCTAGCTTATGCAAAGCCTACCTTAGTGGCACGTCAATGTATACCACTATGGAATGGGCTTTAAAATATGGTTTCATTCATCTACTAGCCTCAATTAAGGCCAATGCTAATTTCTCCAGTCTGGGATATCTCACTTATGCTCCTCGAAAATCGTTACTGGTGTAATAAACTGCCTTTTGAGCTCCATTTTCCTCCTTAATCATGGCAGAGGTAACTACTGACTCAGATACACTCAGATTTAAATATAGCTTTTCTCCTAATACTGGTCGAGAGAGTAGTGGTGGTGCTCTCAGGTACTTTTTCAACTCCGTGAAGGCTTTTTCACATTCATCGTTCCATTCAAAGGTTTTTCTAAGTACTTTGAAGAATGGCAACCACTTGTCCGTTGCTCATGACACAAATCTGTTGAGTACTGCTATGTGCCCAGTTAGCCTTTGAACATCTTTTTTATAGGTTAGGGACTTCATTTTGATCAAAGCTTTAATCTTATCTGGATTAGCTTCAATTACCCTTTGATTCACTATATACCCGAGGAACATTCCTTCTTGCACTCCAAAGACGCATTTGGTGGGGTTAAACTTCATTTGGTACTTTTCTAGTTGATCAAACGTCTGGCTGAGGTAGGTAATATGATCAGTAATTTTTTTGCTATTTGTGAGCATATCATCAACATACACTTCCATGTTTTTGCCTATCTTCTCCTCAAATACTTTGTATACTAGTCTCTGATAAGTAGCACCTTTATTTTTCAGACCAAATGGCATAACATTATAGCAAAAATTTCCTCGAGGAGTGATAAAAGAAGTACTTTCCCTATCTTCTGACTTCATTTTGATCTGATTATAACCAGAATATGCATCCATGAAACTCAGCAGCTCATGCCCTGAAGTAGCATCTACCAATTGATCAATTTATGGCAAATGAAAGTGATCCTTCGGGCACGCTTTATTCAAGTTAGAAAAATCCACACACATCATCCACTTGTTGTTCTTAATCTTGACTATAACTACATTGGCCAACCAATCTGAGTACTTCACATCTTTAATAAAGGAAGCTTTTTTAAGCTTCTCAGCTTCTTCCTGTATAGCTTGGTTCTTTTTCGAGATAAAAACTCTTCTTCACTGCTTCACAGGTTTAACCTCCTTATTCACATTAAGCTCATGGCATAGGAAATTTGGGTATATGTCTGGCATATCTCCATGACTCCACGCGAATACTTGTTTCCTTTGTCTCAAGAAAGCCACCAACTCCTATTTAAGAACTAGTTCCAATAACTTTCCTATTTGAATTGTTCTTTCCGGTTTATCATCATCCAGAATAATGCTCTCTGTAGCCTCCATCACTTAGCCTTTTACAAGCTCAGTTTCGTATCGTGGATTTAAGGTTGCAACCTCAGACTCGCTATTCGGCTCAGATATATCCACTTGATAAGTGGTTATTTTCCTCTTTGTCTCTAACATACGTTCTTCCTCGGTAGAGGAATGGTAGCACTCCCGAGCTAATTTTTGATCTCCTTTCACTACTCAAACTCTAAAGTTGGTCGGGAATTTCAGGCATTTATGAATAGTAGAGGGTAGATCATCGAATTTCTTTAGACCAACTCTTCCCATAATCATATTATAAGTAGAATGAACATTTTTGTCCATTATAAAGAATCTCACCTTCTTTGTCCTGCTCGCCGGCTATGTCCCGATCAACACATCTAGCTTGATAGTCCCAAAAGAAAACACTTTCTCGCCTGAGAATCCAATGAGTGGCCTGTGATAAGGCTCCAGTTGACTGAGTTTTAAACCCAAACTATCAAAGTAAGGATATAACATGATGTTTGTCGAACTTCCATTATCCACTAATGTTCTTGCAACCAATACTTTTTTCATCCTGACTCTAATCACTAAAGGATGATCATGAGGATACAACACTCCAGATAAATCATTTTTGGAAAATCCAATTACGATCTTATCCTTGTTAACATTCCTTGGTCAATCTTCCTCGGTGACGTTGATCCACTGGATATAGGAACAAGATTTAGCCTCATTGAGGTAAGCTTTCCTTTTAGCTGTATGACCTCCTCCTATGGCATCTCTACATGTAATCATGTGATAATCAAAAGATCCAAAAATGAATGTGAATACCTCAAGTTCCGATTGTTTAGGCTTATTGGAAAGATCAGTATCATCTTTTGGATCATCGCCGTGGTTCTTCTTCTTTTCTTCCCTAGGCTTAACTGGCGATTTAAATCTCTGTCAACCTCTACCTCCATTTCTTCCACCATTCTTTCGATCAGTAAATCTGTTTAACTTTCCTCTTCGGATAAGTGCTTCTATCTCATTCTGGATGGAAATACAATAGTTGGTAGTATGACCATGATCTTTGTTAAACTCACAATACTTAGACTTTTCCCTCTTATCATCATGTGACCTTAACTTTTCAGGCCAACTCAAATCATTGTTGTTCTTGATTTCCTCCAACACATGATGTATATCCACCGTTAAGGGAGTGTAATTGGTGAATTTCCTGAGCCGATCTAGGCCTTCCTTTACCTTCGAACCCCTGCACTCATTATGATTCTTGTGATCCCTCTTATCTACCTTCCCTTATGTTTTTTCTTCCGCCTTTGTGTATTAATTCTTTTTAGCAGTCATAGCTTCCTCGGCGTTCATAATCTTTGTTTCTTTGGCCATCAATTCTGTCATCGTCTTTGTTGGATCTTTTACCAAAGTATAATATAATTTATTAGGGAGAAAACCACTCATGAGGGCAGTGATTGCGGTCTTCTCATCATAATCAATGACTTATAATTTCTCATTTCTGAAATGAGTGATGTAATCCCCAGTACTTTCTCCTTCCTTATGTCTTACACTGAGCAAATGAGCTACTCATTCCACTAGTTTTGCTCTAAAGAAAAAATTACCAATGAATAGCTCAGCGACTTATTGAAAGTAAGAAATCTGCCCTCAAGGAAGGATGTTATATCAGATTTGAGCAGATCCAGTGATTGTTCCCGAGAATAACCTACATCTTATCTCATCAGTAACAACGTAGATATCAACAGGTGCTTAGTACTATTTTATATAAAGAACTGGATCAGTCTTCCCATCATATTTACGAGTGACCACTAGAGTTTTAAACTTGGTCGGTGATGGTTTTCACAAAGGCAGATCCCTTAATAAAACTTCTTTGGAGAGGATTCTTGGCCTTGACCATTTATTCAAATATGTCTTCTAAATGTTGAATGGAACCTTTCCAGGTATCACTGCTAGCACCATGGATGGCAGCTTTTTTATGTCAACCAACAAATCGTGTTGACCTTTCTTCCTGCGAACCTTCTCTCTGGCTATACCTATCAATTTGCCGAGTATTTAATCTGTATTGGGCTGAACCTTCCCTTAAATATCTTGGTCATTGAGTATTTCTGATGCAACCCGTAGGGCATTTCCCTGAGGTCCCAAATGGTCAAAAAGAGAGGCCCTACTTAGCCTTTCCAAGGCACTCAATATTTCTAGGATGAGGGATTGTCCATCAGTGGAATTAGTGATCCTAATAGAAGAAGTTACTCTAGGAAGGTATGAAGGATCCCTAGAAGTTCTGGAACAACTATGGCCAATACTCCTTATTGGCGGTGGTGGCATACTCCTTTGATTAACTTGTTCCGGCACTCCAGCTTGCAGAGTTTGAGCCAACTGTCATATAATATCCTGCATAGCTTCTTGACCCTTGTCTAAGCTAGCCAAAATTCCTGTTAAATCATTATTATTTGGAGGCACAGAGGGAGTAGGTAGAATTCCCTCGTTTCTCGTACTCGATTCTAGAATTTCATCCATGGATGATGAATGAAAATGTTTAGCAATATGTTCCCATAGACGGTGCCAATATGTTGATGCAAAAAACTAGACTAGGCCTAATTAATCGATCACAGATAAAAATAAGTAAAATAAACAAGACACAAGAAATTTTAAAGTGGTTCAGCTCAAAAGAATAGCCCACGTCCACTATTCTGTATTAGTGGTCTTGAGTTATTTTTCCCGTCCCTGTACAATGAGGGTGATACAATGTATTTATATCCCAAGAGGGGTCTTGATCGTTGTAATGTGAAAGGATGGGATGCCTTTATTTGTTAGGCATTTACATCAATACATAGTGAGAATTGAATATATGAATGTTGTCGCTTCATTGGCAATACAGGCTGTAAGACTGCTGGCGCTTGGTTGGCTGTACAGATTGGATTTTTGGCTGTTGGTCGGGCTTCCTAGTTGGTTGGGTAACCATGTTGGTCGGGCTTTTCTATCATGCTGACTTGGACTCGTTCCACATCGGATGACATGTGCTGGCTTGTAATTGGTCCACGTAGGGTGGTAAATTTTGGTATCAACACCCATAAATATATCTATACACACTTGTTGAAGACCTCTCTCGAATATTACGTGTCCTAACCATTCATTAGGTCCATACCCAATATTGTAGACTTAACTAATCCAAGGTTCTCTCTTTCAACCCAAGGTTTACTCACCCTAAATTCCATTATCTACGAGTCCTAATATCATGCCTAGAATCCCTTACAAAAATCTCCAATTTCTAATTAAATTTGCCCCTAAACTTAAGGAAGAAAACTTTCAAAAATCTGACAGGGCCGAATCGATTCGCCTGGATCGAATCGATTCGCATTACAAAAATCCAAAATCTTCTACGGGTTATCATCTTCTCCAAAACCCAAAAATATCCCAACCTCCATTTTTATGGTTTCTAATCTCAACCAACAACACTATAATCATCCTAACACTGACTTATAAGTAACACATCAATTAATTTATGGGATAGAATAATTAATCTTGGATTTAAACCCTAAACCCATTTAAACTCTCATTTCTCATTTCATCCCATTTCTACCCATATATATATACCATTAACATGGGTTTAACATTATAATTCATAAAAAGTTAACGATACCTCAATTTGTAAACTAAAAATCAATTTTTCCAAATTTGTTTCATTCAATTCAAAAATCATATGGTTTACCAACTATAATATGAGATACACACACTTAATTGAATAAAGCAAGTAAACACTCACCTCGTGGATAAAATTCGATGACCTCAAGTCGAATCCCGCGGAATTTGGCCCAGAATCCCCTTTCTCCTCTCTTTTCCTTCTTCCTTTATTTCTTTCTTATTTTCTCTCTTTTTTTTCTTCTCTTCCTCTCTCTCGTGCCTTATAAGAGAGAATAAGGGTTATCCCTTATAAAACCCAATTGTGACTCGTATAGTCAAATGCGAGTTCCTACTAGTCCAAAAGTCCCTGGAACCTAAACACTACCCCCGGATACTCTATTTTAACTATCTCGGCCATTTCGAAACCAACCATGCACTCGAAATTTTCATCCGAGTCACTTAACTAAAATTCACTTATCAGACCCAACACTTCTCAACACTCGTTTATCCGTCGCTTTACCTTACTGCGACATGATATAAAAGTAGTTTGACTTATTTACTTAATCCCAAAAGTAGATGTAACACATCATAATTAATCTAACACTTAATAAATCCCAAAACTACTATTCATAATAATTCCTTTAATTACCAAATTACGCCCACTTATGTAATTTAAATATAAGTATGGGGTATTACATATTGATGGTTTAATGAATTTTAAAATCACTCTTCCTAGTTAAAGGTGAAAAAAGTAATCGTGGAAGTTATGTGTTTGATTATCAGATTGTGTTGGGTTGTAAGAGTGGACTCCTACACTACCACAATAAGACATTTTCCCTTTGTGTAATTCGTTAACTTACAATGCAGGTTGTCATTTGGCCCAAGGTTTTTCCATAAAGTTTTTTCATTAAAATCCTTGTTTTGTGTGATTTTATTACTTTTCCAGGCACTTTTTATTATCCTTTAAAAATATTAAAATTTAGGGTCATTTACTATTTGGGGTATGTTTGTTTATAATAATTGGTGCTTAGGGTAAGTTAGTTTCTGTATTAGTTCGTTGCATGTTATTTTAACACTTTAGTCTAACATCTATTAAACAACGGTACCATTTTTGTTAACTACCCAAAAATATCCTTTTTAATAAACCCAATAAACCTTAATTAACCCAATAACTGAATAATCCTCAATAACCCAATAACCCTCAAATCCTCTCTCTCTCTCTCTCTCTCTCTCTCTCAGCCGTCTAAAAATATGGAGTTACTCGGAGGTTTGTTCATGGCCAGAGCTTTGTTCACCAGAGGTTTGTGCGCTAGACGTTTGTTATTAGAGTTCAAAGGTTTGTTTTCTTTTTTTTATGAAAAAATCATTTTGTTCGGAGGATTTAAAGATCAGATGTTTCCATTTTGTTTGCCGAATGTTTTGCTATTATTTTCTTGGGCGGACGTTTCCATTCTGTTCAAATATTCTATTGGCCGGACCCTTATTAACTGTTTGGTTGGAAATTTTTTTGGGAGGTTTGAGTTATGATTACTTTGGCCGGAGGTTTGGGTTTGATTAGTGGCTAGAATTTTTGGGTTTGATGACCAGAGGTTTGGTTTGTTTTTTGCCGGAGGTTTTTTGTAGCTAGAAATCTGTTTTTGGATAAAAAACAAATTCGTTTTGCTTAAAATATATTTTTATAGTTGTGGAAAATGTTTTTTTAAGAAATATATTTTCTTTTGATGAAATCATTTTTTTATAGCTGGAATTTATAATCAATTCTTTTGTTGGACTTTTTTTCTTTAGAGTATATTTTCTTGGTAAAATTATTTTTTGGAAATAATATTTTTAACTGAAAATCCTTTTTAAATTGTTTTTTTAACTGAAATCCTTTTTTTTAAATCAGGTTTATTTTCATTTTTTTTTTGCTAATTTTTTTTGGGAAATATAATTTTTAGACTTAATATATTTGATTTTGAAAATTTTGTTTTGTTGAAAATCATTTTATTTGGTGGAAAATATTTTTTATATTATTTTAAAATAGTTGTACAATTATTTTTAAATAGTTTAATATTTTACTCTTGTTCAATATTTTTATACAATTGTAAAACATTTTTTTTCTTAAAAAACGTTAATTTTTTTATATAAATATATAGTTTATATATATAAAAAATTAGTTTATACATATAATAGTTATACATGTAAAAAAAATTATATATACAAAAAAGTTTATACATAAAAGAAAGTTTTATATATAAAAACATTTAAACATTTTGTCATCTTCTTATATATATTCGGGATTAAAATGGTCTTTTTAGTTACCCCAAGCACCAATTATTATAAAAAAATTTACTCCAAATAGTAAATGACCATTTGTTGATCTTTGGTAAAGTTTTATCATCTATACATATGGTTGATTATATGGTTGATTCACTATATTTACATCTGAAGTGCATAAAAATGGAGTAAATTTTTCATAAGCATTATTAGCATGCCCACCCCCACCCCCACCCTCTACCATTATCATATTGGATTCTCACTTTAAAAGTTTAATCACTTTGATAAATATATCTTCTCTGTGGTAAAAGTAAGGATCAAATACCAAAAAGTCCTTTAAACATTTTTTAATACACACTTAGTGCAAGCTTTTTATTTTGTACCAAAAAGTCCATTCTTCTCTTATCTTTAAAGGTTCGCGCCAGCGGAAGGACTTTTTAGTACAAAATAAAAGGACTCGGACTAAATGTGTATTAAAAAAAGTTTGAGGGACTATTTGGTATATGCCCCTAAAAATAAATTGGTATATTTAACAAAATAGGAGAGTTAATTGGACACATGAATTAATTTTTTAACTAGTCTTGTAGGTTTACTGTGAATGTTTGACCATTGTCCTATTTGTTACACAATCAATTATGATGAAATTATTTTTAGCTGAGTCTAATATGATAAGAAATGTGTCTCTATTATAAAAATATAATTACAATAAAACTGGAAATAATCATTGAGAATCTTTCAAGAGAATGTGATTATATTCCTCCAATCGCAACAATATAATAATAGTATAACATTTGTTGTGATAGAATTTTTGAGTAAAATGATCATTCAAAAAGACACTTTTACAATAGGACTTAAAGAACGTAAAAAAGTAGAAGAATGGTTTGTAGTGTTGAGCATCTCTAATAAATCAACTCAAAATTAATTGAGCTAATATTTATGAGAAACTCAATTCGATGAGGGAAAAGTTCTAAAAGATAAATGAAATTTATCCATGACGATTGCAAATTGAAAAAAAAAAACTTGTTGCAAAAAAGTCGAACCTCTTAAAAATGAAAATCCTTAGTTTTTAAGGTATATTTGTTCTCTTGAAAGAATAAATTAATTATGTGCCTAGTTTTAGCTCACTGAGTTGTCCGCATTTAAAAAGTCAATACTCTTGAATTTAAATTCTTCAATCTTTTAAAATATTTTGATATTTTAAAAGAAAATTAAATTAATTCAAAAAAAGACTGACAAAAAATTATTGAATTTGAAACAAAAAATAATTTTTTTACAATTTCGCATAAAAAATTAAATGATGAGTTTTAAATGTGAGAAAATACAAAAATAACCTTGAAAAGAAACTGAAAAATAGTTTTCCTTGTTAAAAGATATAAAATTTGGTCTGGACGGCCTTTTAAAAGTTCTTTTGAACATGGATCAAGCCAAAAATTAGAAGCATAATTCAAGTTTTAACGAGTTATAATTTCCCCCCGTTGCAATGAGAATTTTCTTCGTGAATAGGTTTAGAACAATAATGAGCTTGTTCCGCTTAATTTGTTTAAGGAAGCTTTCGTGCTTATTTGTAAGAGACCTAATCATATTTATATATTATCATATTTTAATCATAAAGGTTATTGTAAATATTGTTATTCAAGTTGAAATATGTTTAAATGAATTACAAGGTGTTCCTAAACCATTTCATAAGATAAACAAACCGAAATGGTTCGTATCTTAGAGGAGAAGACTAAAACCATACATTTTATGATATTTTTAATATTATATTTATTATATATTTAATCAAATCATTTATTTCATTTAAAAAATTAATTGTTATCATATATGGGCATAATTTTTTTATTATATTACATTTTGTTGGTGTCTTTTATTTTGCATAGTTGGTGATTTGGTGTGTAAGGTACAACATACATTCGAATAATTAGATCAACGGTTCTTGCTGAATATAAGTTTTTTGTTCATATTCTGAGATGGAGTTGGACACACAATAGGTAGGGTCATAGAATAATATTTAAATAGGTCGATCCTGATTACAAAAATGGTATAATTTCAAATTATTGTGCTAGTACAATTTGTGTTTATTAAACAAGACAACTTTGAGGTCTATCTTTATATTCATTTTAAAAAAAATATTCACCTCATGATTATTAGGTTTACTTAAGACTTATAATATAGATATACTTAATGGACACCTGCTTTATATATTTATTTCTTTGACCTATTAGATAGGATTTATTATTGGATTTATAAGCTTGATAGACTGGGTGGTAGTAATTACTGTTTTGTGAAAGTTATTTGTGTATGGAATATAATGTAGAGATTGGTGATACACTCTTCAAATGCTTATAAGTTTTATATGTTTCAAACCTTGTAAGTGGATTACATTAATCAAACACTAAAACTAAGTCAAGTTGGACCACTCACGTACCTAAATAAGTTAATTAAATTAGATGTCATTAGTTTACATTATTGACAGTTATTTGTAATCTAAACGTGAGGATATTGAATTAATTAATCATAAGGAACTCAAAAAGAAATTTTTAGATTAAGGGGTGGAGTTACAATTATATTATTTAGTAGAACTAATTATGATTAATGGATTTGGATTAGGATTTAGGTTGGATAAATTTTTCCTAAGCCCGTTGGGAGTCAAATCCTTATCTCTCATTGGAATCCATGTTGTATCCAATATATATGCACATAATTATATCTTGTTGTAACAATTTTTTTGCTCTTACAACTCTAAAAATTCTAATTAGGAATTGTGTATATGTGTGTGTGTGCAAGAGAGAGAGAAGAGATAGCATAAGATGTCCTATGGTAATTTGTCTAGGAAACCGAGTCAGCGTAAGTAGCACCACTATAAGGTTCATCACCCTCTGTGTCCGTTCTATTAATATTTTCCCATTATTCTCTTGTTCATTCACTTTAGCAGCCTCTACTTTCGATTTTTGAATTAGTTTACCTCTTTTCTTTGTCCCATCATTATATAATTTACATGTGATATTAGGAGAGACCTTTTCAAATGTTTCTCCAAACAAATATTCACCTTTTGGTCCAGCAGTAACTTAACAGATAAACTTCCCAAAGGGTAGAGACGCTATCACAATTCCTTTAGTTTCTACAAATCCTTTTATCATACAACACAACTCTTATACAAGGTTCATTGGTACACTAGTGATATTTACATACGGAGATAATAAGGTTTAGGAGAGTGGTATGGTAAGACTTAAGAAGAATGTTTCTTGACACTATCATGTAAAAATAATAGTAGTATTCGTAGAGGTGCATTTATTCCAATGGCTTCTTTACATTAATAATCCACATTCCATTTTTTACCTCGGTTCAAACCTTATCCATGGTTGGATATTCACACCCTTAGTGAGGAAATTTAGATCGCTTAGCAAATGGTAATGTTAACAAATAATTTCATCTAATGTTTTAATTTGAATTCCATGAACCATTGTGTGGAAACAACTCTTATGGTTTCATTAAACTAACCATTTGATTTAAACTCCATTATCATTTTAGGGTATACAATCCCTCTATTGTCCCCGTGAATACACACATTCAACTATTTTTACCTTAAAAACTCATCAAAGACCTCAATCATATTGGATATGATGGTTTCTTAATCTATTAACCTCTAAAATAAAACTCTTATTTCTTTGAAGTGTGCATTATAATGCAATTATTGAGCAGGTGTATAAAAATCGAAGGGATTTCAATTGAGCATATTTAGTTCGAGAACATTTGGAGGAGGAACTTTCCATTGAAGTCGGGAATAAAAAGTCACACGGGCACATAGATACTCTAAATCGAATCGAAATCTATAATTTAAACTTCAAATGAAAGGGAATCTAGTCCTAAAAATGGGTAGAGCTTGTAACCAAGATATACCAAAGAGTAGGTTTTCAAAGACTCTAAAATGCCTATATTAAATAGGGTTTTTAACATATGATTTGTTAAAATGATGAAGATTCATCAAACTTTCACGAGAATAACTCTATTTAACTAAATTAATCTTAAGAATTAAGGTAATTCTTTCATTAATTGGGTTATTAGGAAAAAATAATTAAAATCCCCCAAAACGTAAAATTTCTGACAAAGCCCTAACCTTAGAGTGGAGTAAAGAACATTAGAGATTCAATAGAGTAACAGGTGCTAAAAATTGATGCAAGAATATTCAATTAAAGGAAACTAAAATCCTATAGTCTATGGAAATCTTTGTGAGTAAGAGAGAGATTTGTTTCTATGAAGGGTGAAAAAACTAAGGGGTTATTCCTTTATAAACCCTAATTCACTCATGCAAATCATAAGCCTTTGAGAATGCGAGAGACTTTCTATAGGGGTTTTATTGTTAAAACCATGCATGCATGACGTTTACTTTTGGATAAATGTGTGTCCGTTCATTTTGAAATAAAAATCATGGTTATGAGAATGATTTTTATTTATCCTGTTGAATATGTTGTTTTATATTAATATCGGTCAATTTTACTTAGTGGTATACCCAAATATGTTGACCAACAGATAAGAGACACGTGGCAAGGAAGCCAACGCAAACACATGAAGATATCCTCAATGACCAACAAAAGGACTCGACCTGTAAGAAGTCCATAACCTGGTAACTAACTATGCCATGAACTATGACTCATTTTCCCCTTAATTCATGGGACCATGACCTAGTACATAGACAAGCCTTGGAATCTAATCACAAAGCCACCCTAAAAGGTCACGAGCAAGTGCCTCACAGGACACAACCCCACTAAACCTCTTCATGACTCTATAAGGATAGCCCAGATACCTTTACACGTTAGCTATGGGCTAACAGTTGTCCCCCTTCTAGAAATATTCCTTTATATCTTCCTCATCTATAAGGCACCTGCATAGTGAATGAGAGGTTAATAACCAACTACTATAGATAGAGGTGCTCACCTCTCATTTGGAAAGGGAAATCTGGGTAGTGAAGCTCGACCCAACTCTCTCTATATTCTCTCTACATTAGAGTTCCCACTCTAATCACCTACTCCGACAGCCCAAGACAATACCAACGCGACCTCTTAATAACCTACCCTATAAGGCCACAACCTCATTATTCTAGCACTCATATAATTGTATTTTAATCATATTTCTCTCTTATTTTTTACTTATAAGGATCCCAATATGTACCTATAAACACCCCATCCTACTACCCCCCTACGTACCTCTTTAGATCCCTGACACTCCTCTTCCCTTCGTAAACCCTAGGTCATACTCCGAGCACCGATCTAGAGGTTATTGAGAGATCCTAGGCCGCATTTAACTTTGGTCAACCCTCCAAATTAAGCTAATCTTAATGAAACCTTAAAGGGCTCTGAATCCCCTTTCAAACGGTTCATACCATACGCAAATTGGCCATATAGTTCGCACGAATGACACTTTTTACTCTGAAAGGCCACCGGACGCTCCTTAGCATTTAACCTTAGTCAACTATCCAAACTAAGCAAAGCTCAGTGAAATATTGAAAGTCTCTATATTCCCTTTCTAATCGTCAGTGTTGTGTTCAAATAGGCCTCACGGTTCGCACAAATGATCATTTTTACTTCGAAAACTCTATACCTAAAGACTATTGGGCTCTTCTGAGCCCCGTTTGACTTGATAAACTCCCAAAACCAAGAATAGATTAATGTATTCTTGAAGGGAAATGAATTTTATTTCCAAAAATCCTAGTCATGTGTAATTCAGACTTACACTTGCCCATTTTCCAAAAAGTCCATTCTGGACTGCTTATAGGCCCCCGAGACACCTGCTTATCTGAAGGGTGTACTTTCCTTACCCGATAAGCCTGAAATTGTGCTGATAAACAGGTTATGGTCCATTTTGATCGAAGCCCCTAACCCTAATTGTCACTATTTAAGTAGCCCATGACCTCACTCCTAACGGGATCCTTTTTCAGCAATCGAAAACATTCTTTCAAAAGAAGAACGTTGTCATTCCCAAAAAAACCTATTTTCAAACATTCTCTCCATTTCTCTTACCTCACACTACATTACCACCCTTATACCACCACAAACTCATCCTACATACCTTCCAAACTTAGTAGGAATAGTCTTCTAGGAGGTCTATTCCTACTCTTTTCTAGTTTATTCATTTAGCATTATTTACTCACTTTATTCCCATTTTGGCATCTTTTAGTCTTATTTTTATTATCTCACATCAACTAATATCCATTTTTGTTACTAGTATTCACATAATATATTTTCATAAAAATACAAAAAGACACAAAAAAAGGGTCTACTTGTGAATTCCAGAAGTAAGATTTCCTCACTTTACACTTGAGCCAATTTTCTTCAAAAACATTCAAAGATGAGCATTAAATTTTAGTTTATGAGTTAAACCCCACCCCTACGACTTATCGAACTATGTGAACTTTAATGCCCCTTGGGCTACATAGGCATCCTAGGCCAATCCTAGGATTCGAGTCCTCTATTTTCACTTTATGCTTTTATACTATATTGTATCTATTTTTGTGACTCATAAAATCAAATATATTTATGTCTCATCTAATATGCACATTAGATTTTTGATAGCGACTCATGATTCGACGAACACTCACATTGTATATTTATGTTATTTTCGGGCCTTGGGATGATTCTGATCCATCTTTTTCTTGCATGCGAGTCTGATGATTTCCTTCTCCCATTATTTACATCACATACACACACACACATGTTGAGAAAAGAAGAATATTATTATAGCCCATTTGATACTGAAAGGAAGGAATTTGTGCCTAACACTTTTTCATTCTGTAACTTAATCCCCAGACCCTCGATTCACTTAGTTTCGTATGCATTAGTATGACCTTAATTTCATTCTCTTAAGGCAGCTACATTTATTTTGAGAAAAATAGGTTAGCGACTCCATTCCTTCATGTTATCCCCTTTTTACGATGGCCAATTTTATATCTATGGCAGCCCGCAAAGATACCAGTGTGAGTGGCAAAAAGAGGACCCTGTATCCTCGAATCACCCGTATGAGCATGGTGGGAAGAGAGGGACACTTCTTTGATTTTTCTTCTCATCATGATCTTAAGGATGGATTATGCCAAAGGAATCTGACCTAGATGGCCACGGCAGCGACTTCTCTGGGGACGTTTTAGAGGACTAGACTATATTTTCACATGGATGTTATGACTTTGATCTCCTACTTTTCTATATGTGTACATGGGGCTTAACTTGTATGTTATCCTTACTGTTATACTTACATCTTGTATATGCATCTCATTTTTATCATGATTTTTATTTATATCATGCTCTTTTCTTATCACATGTATATATTACCTCATTGGCTCATGCTTCACTTTTTACTCACTTGTACATGTTCACCATATTCCACCCTATGCTCACTTGTATATATCCATGCTCACTTACACATATTTGACCCACCATTTGTAGATTATCCATGCTTAGCTTCACTTGCACACACCCTCACTTTTTTCGTCACTTGTATATCTCCATGCTCACTTAACACTTTTAGATTATGCATGTTTAGTCTCACTACCACACACTTTCACTTTTATATATTCACATGCTTTTTCACTCACACTATTCTCATGTTACTCTCTCACTTTATGCATATCTCCCACTCACGTGTATATTCACATGTTTCACACTCTATCACTATGCTTTGTATAGTCTCCATGCTCCATGTATGTACTTTCTAGCTTTATTTTCCATGATTATCCCTCTTATCTCATGTTACTTGTATATTCCCCCTCGTATCGATAGTATTCCCTTTATTTAGCATACATAAAACACTCCATAAGTTACTAATAAAGACTTATGCATTTCGCACGCTACATCACATGAGCATGGCAATATTGACCAAAATTTTGTCCTGTATTGGGGGGACAGTTATGATGGGTGTTAGTCCTATAAGGCGCGGTTAAGCTAAGCGATATAATTCTCACCTTCCATTGGCCTCGTACCTTCGACGTATATTGAATGGTTCCCCATGTAACTTACCGCTTTACCAACCTCAAGACATGAGGTATATCACAGGGAACTTGTTCACTTACATTGGGTATATTGAATTCGCTCTTATACGTACCATCCCCACGAGTTATATCATGAGGAAATTTATGTACACTTAAGTATATCAAATGGCTTGTCCATAGGTACTGGTGAAAGATTTCCCTTATAGGAAAGAGGTATATAGTGTAAGTTATACCACAAGAGGGGAATCCTTACACTAACTAACTAAATGCATCAAACTCATATAGGAATCTGTACTAGGACACTCATATCTAATTTTTCGATTAGAATGTGAAACTCTATCGAAATTTTGAGTTTCCATATCACACAAATTTCTGTGATATTTTGCTCATTATTAAAACAGGACCCTATTTGTGAACCTGTAAACAAGTCAAATTGTGTGTTGCATCTTATACCCTATCTTTTCTAGGCTTGGGTCATATCCGACATCATTCCTGCATCTTAGGCAAATATAATACAAGTATAACCTAATAATAATAATCGTGCTGAGGATTTTCCCTTTTCCCTCCTTTTAAAAGATACCAAAAACATATCCTCCTTTTTTAAAAACGCAATACCAAAAATATTCCTTTTTGCTTAAAAAATAAACCAAAATCATGTTCTCCCTTATGTTGATTGCATACCCATATTTTGGCCTAGTTCCAGTCTTTCGTCAAACCACCCTGAATTTCTACTTCTTCCTCGGTTGCTTCAACCGAGTTTGAGACCTACCTTCACCATTTATTCATGGAAAATGTGGACTAGGCTCTGAATGATCAATCGGATCTAATTACCATCCTATCCCAGCTTAACGCAAAGATTGACTACCTAGAACTTGACCTCTCTACCCAAATCATGCATGTCGAAACACCCAGCCTACCTACAATCACACCCAAGCCCCTCAAGTTTTTCCTATCCTTCCTTCAACATCCTACAATACCTTACCCAAGCTTGCATTATCATTCTCACTCGATCAGAGGGGGGATGCATGGAATTACCCATAGTTCCAGACCAACTTTAGATGTTTGTGTTGAAATTTCCCACATAGATGACTATCGACTACTAAAGTTTCATCATCTTGTTTATGATAGCCTGAAAGTGAGATCGAGAATTAGATGAATGGGTTGTGCCTGTAGAAGAGGCCATCTTTGATGACATTGTATAAATCATATCAGATGTTTACCTCTAGAAAAGGGAGATATGTAGTATCCTCGAGTTGCTCACAGTCCTGAAGCCTCGGCGGCATTTGGTCCCTTTATTTCTTCACGTCCCCGTTGAGTGGGAAGATTTGTGTGATGAAGTTGTAGAGGTGGTTGAATTCATTGACTAATCTTGGTAGGATGATATCATCGCCACAGTCAGAGGTGATGATTTTGAGATCTTAAATGACGAGTCAGAGGGTGAGGATTTCCCCTTTTGATGGTTCCCTGGACTATGGTATGACCCCACTGATGAGAAGATGAAGTCAGGGATGGAAATATTCTTTAATGATGACAACACATGAGACGAGGAGCAGAGATAAAAGGTAAAACCCCTGACTAACAAAGTAATAAAAAGAACTAAAACTCGAGGGATGACCCTCGAGAGTCTTTCAACATATATACACTAGAGATAAATCTCCGAATGATCTGCCAAGAGGCCATGTTATCTGATCATCTACAAATATCTCCATTACTGAAACACCTCTCCTCAAATAGCATGCCGTTTCAGTCCAACTTGCTCAACCAAATCTAAACCCAGTTATTCACTCTCTCCAAGAGATCCCTGAGCCTGTTACTATTTTTCTTATTTTTCATATCGTTATAAATGAGGTTTCCTTTGATGAGGTCCTAAGTGCAGTATTTTTGAAAAATTCCTTTAATGAAAAAGACGAGGATTTTGAGTATATTGTTGTGACTTACATTAATTGCCTACAAACTTTTGATGATGATAATCTAGTAAATGAACAATTTTTAATTGATCTCGAAAAGGAAAAAATAAATAATATAACTGTGTTTAAACTAATGATGATGAGATTGTTGTTTTTAATTTTGGTTTTAGTAGCCATCTATGTGAGATTAGGATTTTGTCTACCCTCGATGAGCATTAGCAGGTGAAATTCGAAGAGATTTTGAAAGAGTTTACGACCATCTTTGCATGGTCCTACGATGACATGTCTGGTATTAATCTAGAGATAACTCATTACGATATCCCTACATTCCCGGAGACAAAAATCATCAAGCAGAAGCTGAGGAAGCTCTAAACAGAATGGTATCATAAGGTTAAAGAATAAGTAGTGAAACAGTTGAACTTACACCTCATTCTTGTAGTTAAATACCCTAAATGGCTTGCAAGCATCGTCCCTGTGCCAAAATTGGTAGTAAAGTCCGCAAATGCATCGTCTATCGAGATCTAAATAAGGGATTCCTAAATGATGGTTACCCTCTACCTAATATTGACATGATCGTAGGCAATACAACTAAACATTCCCTCAAGTCATTTATCGATGTTTTTTTTGTTATAATCAGATTAAAATGCATCCTGACCACTAGGAGAAGATCGCCTTCATCACCCCATAGGGAACGTTTTGCTACATAGTGATGTCATTTAGGGTTAAGAATATCGGGGCTACCTACTAAATGGCCACCACAACCACCCTGCATGACCTCATCCACAAAGAAATTGAGGTCTATGTTGATGACATGATCATTCTTTCCCTGAAGAAATTTTTTGGGTGACAGTAATAGCACCAAATGCGACTAAACCCACATAAATATGTCTTAGACATCACTAAAGGGGAGCTACTTTGTTTTATGGTCAGTGAGAAAATGATTGTAGCACACCCCGCCAAACTAAAATCCAATCTCGAGATGCCACCACCCCGGACAAAGAAACAAGTGGGAGGATTCCTCAGTAAGATACAATACACCAGTCGGTTCATTAACCAACTAACCTCTATCTGCGAACTCATGTTTAATCTTCTCCAGAAGGATTTAAATAAATTTTAGAACGAGGAATACCGAGAAGCCTTTGATTAGATCAAATCTTACCTCACCCGATATCTAGTGCTCATGCCTCCATAGCCTGGTCTCCCCCTCCTCCTGTACTTGGTTGTCACTGATTTACTGGGGGTTTTCTGGCCTAATACATTGAGGAATCTCGAAACGAGAGAGAAATATATTATGCTAGTTAAAAGTTGGTTGGGTACGAAGTCAACTATACTACCTTGGAGAAGGCATGTGTTGCCCTCATGTGGGTCGCATAGAAATTAAGGCACTACATGCTTGTATTTCCTATTAAACTAGTATCCCTAATGGATCCCATAAAATACTTGCTGAAGAAACCCTCTCTATCAAGATGAATGGTCTAGTACCTAATGTTACTAGTTGATTTCGACATTATGTACATTACGCAAAAAGATATGAAGGGGAGGGACATATCTAATTATCTTAATGACCATCCCATGGAAGGAACCATAGTTTGGGTCTTCAAATTTCCAGATGAAGACATTATATACACCTCTTAGAAGGATATCATATGCCTGATGTTCTTTAACGATGGTGTCAATAAGAAAGGGTAGAGTATTGGGATACTCCTGATCGCTCTCAATGACTTTCACACACCCATTGCCATTAAACTAGATTTCCTTTACACTAACAATACGGCAGACTCTGAGGCATGAATTGTATGGCTCAAGATATCCCTCGAGAAAGGAATAAAGCACATGGACATCTATGGAGACTTACGCCTCATTATCGGATAAATTCTCAGGAAATTGAAAGTCAACGATGAGAAACTCCTACCCTTTCATGCTCGTTTAGAATATCTTTCCTCCTAATTCAAAGATGTCACCTTCCATTACCTTCCAAGATCGAAGAATTACCTAGTTGACACACTATAAACATTGTCTTCCATTGTCGACATGGCTGAGGGAATAATAATGGCCCCCTTTCTGGTTTTAAAAAAAATTACACCCACCCACTACTTCCACATCGATCTCGTTACAAAGAAAGATGAAGACATGGAAGGATTGTGGTAGTACAATATTTGTTGCCTTCATAAACATAGTAGGTATCCTCAATATGTGGATAAAAAATAATGTATGACCCTTCGCAAGTTGGTTTCCGAATACATCATCCAGGATAAAGAAATTTTCAAGAGAAACTTCAATGGAACCCACTTGTATTGCATAGTAAGGGCTGCAATTAAACAAATAATGTAAAAAATACACGATGGAGAATGCGGGCCCCAAATTAAAAGTCACATACTTAATAAGATAATCATCTGTTAAGGGTACTACTAGACCACCATTGTCCAAGACTGCACTTCTTATGTTCAGAGATACTTCAAATTCTAACAGTATGCCAACCTTCAACCCTTGTCACCTCGAGAATTATACAACATGACCTCTACATAGCCTTTCTCTCCCCAGGGCATAGATATCATAGGGAAAGTTACTCCTAACGCTTAAAATGGGCATGAATTCATCCTGGTCACCATGGAATGCTTCACAAAATGGGTCAAAGTTGAGTCGTACACAATACTAAATGCAAAGAAAGTGTCCAAGCTCACCATAAAGATTATCTTTTATCGACGTGGAGTTTCACATTAATTAGTGTCAAACGATGGAATCCACTTTGAGGATGAGATCACAAGGTTACTTGCCGAATATGAAATTTAAATATACAAGTCTTCTCCCTACCGACCGCAAACTAATGGCATTGTCAAAGCCACCAATAAGAGACTCAAGACCATTATTATCAAGATGATTGAAAGTTGTAGATACTGGGCCTACCGAACCCTATATTCCCTCTGGGGCTACTATACCTCCTTTAGAACACCCATTAGGGCCACTCCCTATTCTCTAGTATACGGCATGGAAGTGGTTCTCCCTATTGATCTAGAAGTGTCGTCCTTGGATTTTATGCTCAAAAGAAAGGTTAGTAATGAAGACTGGCATCAGAGCTGCTATGATGAACTCTCTCTCCTGGATGTAAAGAGATTAAAAGCTCCGTACCACATATAAGGGTACCATCGTCGGATTGCGCGATCATTCATAAGGAAAGTCAAAAACTGTAGTGTCTAAGATGGATATCTTACCCTCAAGGAAATTATGGAACCTATTTGGTATCCGAGATGAAAATTCAAACCTAATTGGAGTGTCCCATCCATTATGAAGAAAATCCTAATAGGTAGCACCTCTATGGTCACAGATCTTGACGGAGAAGAAATGGCACGTCTAGTTAACCTGTACCGTCTCAAAAATGTTTACCCATAATCCAAACTTTCGTCGTCTTACAACTCTTCTCACCCCATTCTATTCTTAAACAAATCTCTTCATTTCTCCTACTCAAAATACACGAGACCCGATCCTCTCGATTTACCCATTTTAAAGAAGAAGCTCATAAATTTTCAAAACCCACAGAAGTACGCAGGTAGCCTATAAATACACATGGACAGAGTCCTTTATTTCTCACAAAATGTTATTATTTTCTTCCCCCCAAAATGATGGTCTCTCTTATCATTTAAACCAGCAAAAGTATTATGTATGCCTTAGTGATTAGTATAGATAGTATAAATATGAAATTCATAAAAAGACACAACATCAAAAGTACTTTTCTTTTATTTTAATCAGGAATATGGCTATCACATGAAGTATCAACAATGGGAGTTAAAAAAATCAATCCCTACATAGCACTAACCTACAAATACCTATCATTAACAAGTTTCACAAAAGATACAGAAACCTACACATAACCAAACACCTACCCATAGCAAAACATAATTTTCCAAAAATCGACACTAGTTTTCCAAACCTTATCCTCATCTACCAGATGGACCCTTCTTATCATCATTACCTACCCCTAGAATCCCCAAAGCAACCTATTCCTGATAAGTTCTTTGAATGCGATCCATGCGACGGTAGGCCTTAAATAGCTTTGATGAAACCATGACACCCTCTTCTAAGGTGTTGAACATGACAAGCCATCTTTTCATAATCTCCTCCACCAAAATCTTCTCAACCACTCATTTTCATAACCACTTCAAATGATCCCTAAATACAAACCCATCTTCTCCAATAGATTGTGAAGGACGAGTAGTCGTCTGGCAGCGTTTCCATAAGGGCCCCGGTATCATCCTTAAGGACTCAGTCAAATCCTCCATTGAAAAGAAGTTAGTTATGCACGGAAGAACAATCTTCTTCCAACCTACTTTACACAGAATTTTCCAGGGGAAGTAAAAGGAAGTCTGGTGAAGACCAACCAATCGTACATACCGATAGTCCTCCAACTACAAAACATGATACAAATTCCCCCACCACGGTACAAACCAGCGAAGGCATCGGGCCCCATATTCCACAAGAAATTTAACCCATTTTTTATCGGAGGGATGAAGCTAAAAAATGGCCCAGAAAAGAAATTGGGAACACCCTACGGAGGGTACTCAGGAGGGGCCACCAAGCGCAACCTATTAGAAAGCCACATGAATAACATGATAGATCTCCCCCGCAAAAAGTCATCCCGACCTTCCTTCGAGGAATCTAGGCCATTCAAAGTCTTTGTTAATACCATCGCATCAGGACTATAGTGGTAATACAACCACATCGTTATCGTGGCCACCTAAAGGTCAACTATCAAATCACCCATCACTAATAAAAGCTTGAAAGTCAAACCCAGAGCCAAAATGCCAACAAATCCATTGTCAGTGATATTCTTTCGAGATACTGAATTCATGAGTACATGGAGTACTATGTTTCCTCCATAAACCAGTGGTTGAGCAGTTGAAGGGGTGATGTAAAACAACTCCGCTAAAGACACCCGGAGAGAGCGGGATAAATTTGGCATAGCAACCACTACATTGGGGATGACACCTAGAATCGCAGAGAACTCCTCGTAGGTGGGACAACACCATCTAAGTCGAACAAAAAAAGATCTTCCGGGTACCAGAATTATACCACTGCTTCTGAAAGGTTTAGTCTATGGGATGATTATGCCAGAAAGAGACCTAACGTGGACCAAAAGCTTTATAGTTAACGTCATAGAGCACATGGACTCTAAACCTTCAAGGTAATCGAAAAATTCCTCGGCCATTAAACAAGCCATTTGGAGAATAAAGAAGAAGAAATTTATAATGAAGAGATGTGGAATGTGGTGATGAAAACACTTTCAAAGCGCTCGTTTATGGTAAAAAAATCATTCAAAATGCTATAGGATTTCATGATCCAAAAGTACCAAGAGTACGTTGAAAGTACAATGAAAGATAAGGAAGTGATTTGGACTTGACCCTTATGCCAATAGGCAAGCCAAGGGGCATGCTGATCAGCAACCACCCTTTATTGAAAATTCTTCACTTTCCTCTTTTTTACATATCATTTTCAAAATAAACATTTGCTTTGAAAAAATCAATCTTCGAGTTATCCCCATGAAAACTCCTTATTTTCTCCTTGGTACATAATTTTTGAAATAAACATTTTTTTTACTTGTGAAAAATTAATCTTTAAGTCCCTTTTCATTTTATTTACATCTTTGCAAGTAATAAAAAATCTTACCAACAAATTAAAGTGCATATAAAGTATGTCATTAAACCAAGATAATCCAAAATAATGCATTTCTTATATATAATTTGTTTGGAATAATTACATTCTCTTACGGGTACAATCAAAAGAAAAGAAAAAAAAGATATATCGGGACACAACCCAGATCGCTAAAAAATCTCTCTCAAGCCCCCACCTTTAACCACATCGGTGGACGCGATTTATCCTCGACGAGCGATAGATCCCCTACTCCCGGAACCGAAGCTCTCATCAGACGTGACAAGTGGCACTAACCAGGCACTGGCTGGTTCGACATTGACGCCATCCAATCCTTGGTATCCCTCAGTCAAGTGGTCGACACACGGACAATCATTGGTAATAATTAATTGCTTTATATTATAACTTCAATTAGGAGAAAAGAAATTAATTGGAATTTAATAAATATTAAGTAATGAGATAAACAAATAACACTTATTATAATTACTATTCACTTGTGTGCGATAAGTAAATAGTTAATTAGTGCATTATTTCGTGTGAATTATACCCAAATCTAGACCTTGTCAGGCCCATTGTATCTTAAATAATGAGCTTTTAGAGTCGTTTTCGTAAAATAAAAGAAAAATACAAGTTTGAATAAAATTCAAGTTAAAAATAGAATTTTGGTAACTCCAAGGGGTGAAACCATAATTTTAGAACTTTTATGGGCTAGAAATAATGTTTAAATGTTTATCTAGGAAGAATAACGTTCTCCCAAAAGTTTTGTTGAATTCGGATTTAAAATGAAAAAGTAATTAATTTCAGGGTCTAAAATGCAAATAAAGGTAAATTGGTAATTTTTTAAATTGTCCGGGGCTGAAATTGAATCAATATAAGTCATTTTATATCTTTACATTTACCTCTGAAGTTTGGTGAAGATCCAAGTTCATTTGGTAAAGATATAAACATTGTGCGAAGAATTGAAAAAAATGTAAAAAATCTTGGGGCGAAAGCATGAAAAAAGGAATTTCAGAAATTGGTTTGGTATATAATTTATTGCAGCAGATATATAAATGTAAAGGGCTTATAGGTCAGCTGGTGTTGTGCATGGAATCCTTGGTGAAGGTCATGAGTTTGAACCCTTGTAACTCTCTTTAATTTTTGAAAGAATGGCAGATATGTAAATGGCCCAGTCAGCAGACCCAGTCAACGACCAATCATCCGCCACATCATTTCCTAGTCAGCCATCCACGTCATCAGCCCAGCAAGCACCACTTAGTTGTCATCTAAGCGGTAAACTGCCACGCCATTGAATCGGTGAATAGTCAACTGCCACATCATCAAAGCTACCATCATTCAAAACTATTAACTTTTGATGTTGTCAAAATCTTTAAAGATATAGATGGATTTCAAATCCCAACAAAAAAAAACAGAAGATCCCACTATATGAAAAACAATGGATTTCATGTAAAATACTTAATTTAAATTTGTTATTAATTTTATAATTCGTTTTTACCAATTAAAATATGTGGTTTACATTAACTCAATCACCTCACCCATAAATCTATAAATAGGACCCTTGGGCTCATTATTTGGGGGGATTTTAAGGCGCCACTTTAGAAAAAAAATTGGTAGTTTTCTTTTGAGAGTTTTATTTATATTTGAGGGTTAAGAATTGTATCTTTGTGGGATGAATTTTGTCAAGATTATTTATGAGACAACATTTGTAAGTTTGTGTTATTAATGAAAAGTAGTGTTCATTCTTGAAATTTTATTATGTCTTAAGTTATGCTAGATTAATTTCTTTACTAGGATTAGGTGAAATTTATTATGTTTGATTAATATTGCGTGTAGTTTAAATTCGCCTTTATTTCCCGACACGTTCTAAACCGTTTTAAAACTTCGTTATTCATTTAAGACGATACAAGAGTGTGTTTTATACCTTTGGCATTGTTTGAAAAAAATCATTTTTTTGTTTATGTATGAGTACTTTTTGATGGGTTATACTTTTAGTAAATTAATTGATAGTCCATGTTTAAAGACTATACTTTGAAATTAAAAAGTGAACGTTTTAAGGGAATAAGGATTTTAGCCGTCTAAATTTGGAGACATTAAATTTTAGTATGAACGTAACCTTGTTCTTTTCCTTATTAAATGCGACGAGAGTCGATTTAATTTGAGTTATAAAATCGGGAATAATGAGTTTAAGTTGTTTTATAGTATTAGTTAAACGTGATAAATGGATCCAATATCCTAGTTTCTCACACATTAGTTTATATCTTTCGTAATCACAATTTTTATTTGTGTTAACTTAGTTTAATATTACATCTTATCTCAAAACCCATCTTGTCTAGTTGGAGAGTCATAATAATTTTGAACAAAGAAATTAACAACCTTTATGGGTTCGACCCGTACTTACACTCTCTATTTTATAATAGTCGTGTACTTGTCGTATTTTATAAATTGGCAACAAGTTTTGGGCACCATTGCTGGGGATTTGTTCGATTTTTTTTTAAAGAAGTTGCGACTTTCGGACTAGTTTTTTTACTTTTCGCATTTTTGTTAGTACGAATTTTATAAAAGACAAAAAAAAAATTTAAAAAAAATCATCAACTAATATTTCATTTTTTTAGTTAATAAATAAAAAAAATCAGAGTTAAGATTGTTTTAGTAAATATCACTTTTGGCGATACTTTATAACAAAATACATAAAGAAATAGAAAAACTCGAACAAAAATTGGAAATCTCCATAATCGTTTTTAGTAAGTAGTCCCTAAAAAAATTTAAAATAAATCTGAAAATTCGAAAAAATATTTTACTTTCCCATAGTCGTTCTGTTATTTCTAGAATATTTTTTTTCATAAGTGTACTTTGTTATTTTTTTTGTTTTAAATACACCACTAGTTCATGTGTCGTGTCAATTTGTTTTGCTTTGTTTTATTTTATTTCTTTATTTTTTATGCGTCGCACTTTACATTTGATGTAGTTTCTTTTGTTTTTTTCAAAAGCACATTCAAAAAAAAGGGGGCAAAAGTGAAGAAAAGTTCTGAAAAGTCTGTAGTGGTGCGCGAACGTGAAGAAAAAATTGTGCAATCTTGCCACAGGCACAATGAACTCTCGAGGACAACCGAAATGTAGGCGACGTTTCCCTCCGATCGACATCAACTTAAACTTCGGCCCGACATAAACAAGTGACCGTAAAAAGTCCACGTTGGAGGTACGTTTTTGTGTGCTCCTATGTGATTTAATTTTGCATTTAATTTAGCACGTTGCATAAATTGACTTAAGAGAAAAAATCGTATGAAAGATAAGGTGGGGATTTCATAACCCTTCCTTGGCTCAAAAATGACTAATTAACCAAGTATTTGCACATCCCGAGCCATCACATTTAATTTAAAATCAAGTAGACATTGTCCTTAGGATATCACATAGCTCATAGGAAACCTCTTAACGATGCTAGAATTAAAAGCTACTTCAATGCGAACTTGTCAAATTGATCCCGCTTCAGCTTGTCTAGGATTGATGGTTTTTAATGAGTCTTCATATCGACCACCTACCGGGAGGAAAAAATGGGATTTTAGGGGATAACCATAGTTGGTCGTCTTTTAAATTCTCCCTTGTCAAAGTGTAGGAGTTGTCTAATTAGGGAAGTTAATTTGATGACCCCTGATGTTGTCGATTAATCTCAGGAAAACTAGATTTTAAAATTAAAATTACCCTCACCTAAATTAGATAATTCAATTTGCTTTGTGTTAGCTAGGAATTACGTGGTTTGAGTCAAATATTTTTTAAATTTTCTTCACATAAAAAAGTAAAATAAAAACAATAAAAAGGGAAAAATTCGAATGAGCTCCGTGTATGCGAAGTTCGTTTTGAGATCATACTAGTCGTTTGTTCAGTGTGGAATCTAGCATTCTCGATTCTTATGTAATTTGATTTTTAATATTCGCCAAGATGGGAGACGAGTTAGCACCACGTGCCCTTAAAGATTACATTTATCCGACTAGGTCTAGTCAACCTTCGTGTGTACTTCTACCCTAGTACACTGCAAATAATTTCTAATTCCATTCGGGAACAATCCAATTGCTACCCGTGTTTCGAGATACCAAAAAAGAGGATCCTTACCTTTATGTGCGTGAATTCGAGTAGATATGTGGGACCATTAAGTACCATCAACTCACTGACGAGATTGTTAAACTTAAATTATTCCCGTTCTTGTTGACAAACAAAGCTAAGAGTTGGTTTAACTCGTTAAAACCCGAATCCATCATCTCTTGGAACCAAATAAGTGTCACCTTCCTTTAGAAATTTTTCCCCAACCAAAAGATGACGTTGATACATCACGCCATCAACACATTTAGCCAAAAGGAGGGAGAAGCCTTGCGTATATATTTGGAACGATTAAAGGACTTACTACTGTAATGTCCGTATCATGGGATTGAGATGGGACTCCAAGTCCAAATTTTGTATGGCAGGTTCGATTGTAACACCCGAACTATGCTCGATGCACTATGTAATGGTGATTTTATCGAGAAAAGTGAGGTTGACGCGTGGGTATTCCTAGAAGCCATAGCAAAAAGTCCCGACTATAGGCACCCAATAGAGAATATAGGTCCACCACATCCAATGAGGGTTTCACTCATCATGTTGAACATGGTTATGATTTAAATGCCAAAGTGTCCAAATTGGTCCAACGTTTAAAAGATTTAGAGACAAGCAAAGAGGGCATTCGAACTGCACCTGAGGTCATGCAACATGTATATTCTCCTATGTGTATACTTTATGACGCATTCGACCACTTAGTTGAGAATTTCCCCGCTCTTTCGGCCCATGAGTCACTCATCGATCAAGCGCATGCCCTCACCCAAAATAGGCCAAAGTACGACCCATATTCCAATGCATACAATTCGGGGTGGCAAGACCACCCCAATCTTTCGTGGTCCAAGAATCAATACCAAGGAAGTGGAGGTCAATCTTCTAGTAACCCACCCTTGGGTTTTAAAAGAACACCCACGCGCTATTGTATCCCTAGCCCCAAAAGATCCAATCTTTAGAGGATATGATGAACCTTCTTGCCCAAAGTACCCTTCAATTCCACCAAATCACTCAAAATGTCCTCCAATCCACCCAGTAAATCATGCACGTGAATACTTAAGCCATTACCAAACTCGAGGTTCAATTGAGTCAACTAGCTAACGCGTTGAATGAGAGGAATAAGGGAACATTCACAATTCATTCTGAACCCAATCCAAGGGGTAACATACCCAGGGGTCAATTTGTTATTCAAGAAAACATGAGCGCGTCACACACCCAAGAGCAAGCAAAATCCATCATCACGTTTCGCTCCGACAAGAAAGTCAAGAAAAACATTTCACCACCTACCGAGAGTAAATCCGAGAAATATACAGAGAAAGAAGATCCACTTGAGGATCTAACTTTCTCCTCACCCTTATCTTCTGATCCATCTGTAGATACCTATGTCCCAAAAGTGTCGTTTCCTCAAAGTTTGGTGCCCCCAAGAAAAAAATGCAAATTGATAAAATGTTGGAAGTATTCAAGAAAGTCCAAATCAATATCTCACTACTTAATTCCATTCAATAAGTCCCGTCCTATGCTAAATTTTTTAAGGACCTTTGTACCTTCAAGAGAAGCACTAACCTACCCAAGAAATCTATTCTAGCCGAGCAAGCAAGCTCGATTATTTCTTATCATACTCCTATCAGGTATAAGGATCATATTACTCCGATGATCTCTATCAAGATAGGGGAGCACATCATTGATAATGCCCTTTTAGATTTAGGATCAAGCATGAACCTTCTACCGTACACTGTATACGAAAACCTAGGTTTGGGGATGTTGAAGCTGACTAGGATTACCTTATCCTTAACTGATCGTTCTGTGAAAATTTTGAGAGGTATCAATGAGGATGTCCTAATTAAAGTGTGAGACTTTGTATTTCCCGTCGACTTTGTTGTCTTGGACACCCAATAAGTACAAAATCCTATAGCACAAATCCATGTTATTTTGGGTCATTTTCTTACCACATTTGATGACATCATTAGGTGTCGTAGCGGCCAATTGACCCTATCCTTTGGGAACATGACTATGGACCTTAACGTGTTTGGCCAAATAACCACCCAATGACGAGGACCCGTGGATATCGACATATTTGATAGTATGATCCAAGAGACTTTTGAGGAAACTTATAATAAAGACTCTTTAGTAACATGTCTTACCTATTTTGGTTTGAATTCGATGTTGAACTCTTAATTAAAGAAGTCAATCCCCTACTCAACTCCACTCCTATTATGGAAGTAGGAAGCTGTAAGTACAATTCTGAGACCCTTTCACTGTCCACATCTCCTATTCCACCCTCAATCGAGAAAGCTCCTGAGTTTAAATTGAAGCCACTACCATAAACGCTCGAGTATAGGTTCTTAGGACCTTCTCACGCCTTTTCTTCTATCATCGCGCGTCACTTGGACAAATAACAGGAAGGTAAACTATTACGTGTTCTCAAAGAACACAAGGAATCAATAGGATGTGATAAGCACCCAAAACTGTACAAATTATACCCCAAATAGACGTACTTTAGTTTCTAATTCTCAGTAATATGGGTCTTATGTGCTTAATGTTTATTTTGTAGGCCGAATGCACGTTGCAGTGTTCAAACGCGTATTTCAAGGCAATTGTGCATTTTATGGAGCTAATTCCCTCTCCCGTAACCAAACCCGAGCCTAAACCTAGCCCAAACCTACCCCAAACCCCGTGTGTGTTTTGTTTGTCCCTTTTTATTATTTTTTAGATTTTTAGTTTGAGTTATTTTTATTTTTAGGATTTATTTTAGATTTATTTACTATTTCTAGGTTTATTTTATTAGCATAATTTTATTTTATTTTGATTTTTATTAGTTTTTAGCTTTAGTTTTACTTTATTTTATCTTATTAGGATTAGAATTGTTTGGATTTTATGTATTTTTAGTTTTATTAGATTTTGCATTTTCTTTTTAGGATTTTAATTTTAAGTTTTATTAGATTTTATTTTTATTTTTATTATTTTTATTTTTTATTTCAATTTTTATTTGAGTCTTTGTTTTATTTTAGAATAGAATTTTATTTTTTAAGCTTTTATTTTATTATTATTTTTAGTGTTATTTTTAGGTGTCCTAATTAAACGCACACACAAAAACACACCTTATACCTACAAACTTATCCTACACCCCACACACACCCAACTCACTCTCTCACTCACCCTCACCCTTAATCCTATACACCCTCACTACACCCTACACCCCCCATCATCTTCTTCAACCTCTCACCACTCTCTCTCATCTCTCCTAAACCTCCATTACCACCATTCTTCCCTACATCTCTTTCTCTCTCCACAAACCCATCTCACCCCTACCAACCCCTATCTCCCATAAACCTTACCCACTGCCTATCCCATCTCCGGCGAAACTCCGCCTCCGGCAGCCATGGCCGACCACCCTCCAACCCCGGCGACCCTCTCCCTCCTGTCGGAGTCTCGCCCCTCTTGTCGCCGACGACCTGTCACTGCCGGCGACCACTCTGGTCGCCTCACTTCGCCCCTCACCTCCTCTCTCTCTCTCTACAGAACCTCCGGCAAAAACCCGGCCCCATTTCCGACAGCCTCTCGCCGGTGACCACCTGCCACAACCTCACCCCCTCGACCCAGCTCCGACCCATCCATGGCAAACCGAACTCCAACCCATTTCCTTCTTCAACTTGACCCCATCTCAACCCAAGACCCATACCCATTTCAAAACCCATTTCCATTTCTCCTTTCCCAACATGATTTCTCCCTGTTAACACAAGCCAAAAAAAAACCAAAGCCAAAAATGAAACTAAATCCACATGTGCCTAAAACCATTTAATACCTTTTACCCCTTTTTCCCAAAATTACCCCCATGTGCACCCAAATCAAATTTTGTCACCTCATCTAACCCACATGCCCTCAAAAACAATCACACTCCATGCTCCCCTCACCATTCCCATGCACATCCAAGTCAATTCCCAAAAATACCCCCATGATCCATGTCCCTACTATTTAAAGAGGAAGAAGACCCATTTGCAAAAGATCTCAAAATTAGTTTTAAGCTTGGTGTGATAAAATTCTCTCCATCCCTCTATATTGAGTATTTGAATTTTTAGCAAATACCTCAATATAGAGGTGTGTAGTGAAAATTATCTCTAGGATAAAATTCACCCCACCCCTCTATTATGAATTATTGTATTTTTAGCAATTATTCATAATAAATTGATGTAGTGAAATTTATCCCTTATGGGAGGTAAATTCTAACCCATTACTTTATGTTGAGATTTTGCATTTTTAGCAATTATCTCAATATAAATTAACGATCTAGAATTTATTTCTTTGGGTGAATTCTAATGTATAATTTTATAATTTCAGGATTTGCATTTTTAGCAAATCTCTTTTATTATTTAATTGCCCATTATGAATTCATCCACTATCCTTTTTATTTTTATTTTGTAAATTTTAGTTTAGATTCAATAAATACATGAGTGAGGGATTATGATTGAGAGATTTTGGATGTGTAATTGAGAGGTTGATGATGAAATTGAAGATTCCATTCGAATTCAAGGCTTAAATGGGTTTGATCTATTCCTCTCTTTTACTTTTAGTTTAATCAACTCATGCTTTCAATTATGTATCTCATATTTTTGGATGATGATTATTGAGGGCTAATCTCCCATTTATGGGATGAAATTTTGAAGCCCTCATGAGTCCAATTTTGTTAGTTTATTTATTAGGACAATTTTGTTTATCTCACCTTTATTAAATTAGCTTTTACTTCTTAATTAGTAGTTATAAAAATTAGTATAGTTAGTTAGCTAAAAAATCCCTTGAAAAATCCATAAAAAAAATAGAAAAAGCAAAAATAGAAAAATATAATAAAATGCAAATGAATCTATATATATGTCCTCTCCAATTTTGTGTTTCACCCTTAGATATGGATTGACTCCCTTACTTACCCTCTACAATAGTTTTGTTATAATTTTGTAGGTTCAAGGGAATTTTTTATGGATAGAGAAGTTGCAACAACGACATAAATCTACATTAGAGGCAATTTTTTAGTTATCAGGATGGACCATAGCTGACATCAGAGGGATAAGTACCTTAGTATGCATGGATATGATACACTTAAAAGACAATTCTAAACATTCTCCTGAAGAGCTATGTAGACCTAATCCTAATATAAAAGAGTCCATCCGAGACGATGTTCTAAAATAGCTCAATGCGGGTATCATTTACCCCATTGCTGATAGCCAATGGGCCAGTCCCATTCAAGTTATCCCAAAGAAATCTGATGTTACAGTTGTGAAAAATAATGATGATGAGTTAGTACATACTAAGATTTAAAACAGTTGGTGAGTGTGTATTGATTATAGGAAGTTGAGTGTTGTTATAAGGAAGGATCACTTTCCTCTTCCTTTCATAGACCAAATTCTAAAGCGATTAGTCGGCCATCGATATTACTATTTTCTCGATGATCCGACTGTAATCAAATTCCCATCTCTCCCGAGGATCAAGGGAAAGACGCTACTTTTCTTAACTATGCATGCCCTTTGGGTTATGCAATGCACTCACTACCTTTTAACGATGCATGATGATTATTTTTTTTGGATATACTGGAGCATTTGCTGGAAGTCTTTATGGATGATTTTTTGTATTTGGGTCTAGTTTTGGTGAGTTCCTGCATCACCTCACCCGCGTTCTGAAAAGTTGAAATGAAATGAACCTTGTGCTTAATTGGGAGAAGTATCACTTTAGGGTCAAACAAGTCATAGTTATAAGTCACATCATTTCTGAAAAAGGAATCGAGGTAGATAAAGGTAAAATAAATTTCAATACTAATCTCCTAACCCCTAAAACCATGTGTGATGTTCCGTCATTCTTAGGACACGCCGATTTTATCGGAGATTTATTAAGGATTTTAGCAAAATCACTCGACCTTTGTGCAATCTTCTTGCCAAAGACACACCCTTCAATTTCACTAACGAATGCCTTCAAGCCTTTTAAAGACGAAAGAAGGAATTGACCTCTGCATTTATTATGAGACCCCCCCGACTAGAGTCAACCGTTTGAGATCACGTGTGATGCTTTCGATTATGCAATAGGTGCAGTTCTAGTTCTGCGTAATGAGAAACTTCCTCTTGTCATCTACTACGGTAGTAGAACTCTTGATGCCCAATTGAACTATTCCACCACTGAAAAAGAGTTCCTCGCTATTGTTTTTTCTTTTGAGAGGTTTAGGTCTTACTTGATAGGATCCAAAGTTGTCATTTTCACCGATCACTCGGCCCAGCGATACGTTTGGTCTAAAAAGGATGCTAAGGCCCGTATCATTAGGTAGATACTATTACTTCAAGAGTTTGACCTTGAAATATGGAGTAAGAAAGGATTTGAGAATGTAATGGCTAATCACTTGTCCAGGCAAATCGTTCAATCATCTGATAACCTGTTGCCGCTCAATGAGTCCTTTCCCGATGAGCAACTGATTCTTGTCTCTCAGCTTCAATAGTTCACCGATATTATAAATTATCTTATGACAAGTAAAATGCCTCTGCATTGTCCTAAACAAGATCATTCCAAATTTTAAAAAGAAGCCAAACATCTCTTGTGGGATGACTAATATTTCTTCAAGTATTGCCTTGATCAGATCATTTGAAAGTCTGTACCCGATCACGAGATTCAAAGTGCAATTTCTTTCTGCCATGACCAAGTGTGGATTCTATTAGACCACCATTTTTCTGACTTGAATGATTACAGTAGGAGTTGTGACCGTTTCCAACAGTTAGGTAAGATCTCACGTAGGATTATGATGCCCTTAAATCATATGCTGATTATCAAGGTTTTTAACTGTCGGGGCATTGATTTTATGGGTCCATTCCCAAATTCCTACGGGAATCTCTACATTCTTTTAACGGTTGATTATGTGTCTAAATGGGTAGAATCCATGCCATGTAGGACGAATGATCTCCACGTGTTGGTCAAATTCATTCGAGAAAATATTTTCTCCCATTCGGTACACTTTGAGCCATCATTAGTAACCAGGGAACCCATTTTTGTAATTGATCCTTCGAGATTCTCATGAAAAAGTATTCGGTCACGCACAAAGTAGTATGCTCTTATCACCCTCAAACTAGTGGTCATGTAGAAGTTTCTAATAGGCAGATTAAACAAATCATCGAAAAGACGGTGAATCCAAACTTATAGGATTAGTCCTTAAGATTGTTGGATGCACTGTGGGCTTATTTCACTGCCTACAAAATGCCACTTTATTGCAAAATTTTATTTGTTATAAACCTACCACAAGTACACGAGCTATTGAAATATAGCGGGTGTAAGTACGGATCGAACCCACAGAGATTTTGTCAATTTTTATAAAGTATTGATTGTCCAACTAGACCTATGAGTGTATAAATGTGATTGAGTTTCTAAAATAAATAAAAAAAGACAGAATAAACGAACAAATATAAGAGATAATCTTAGCACATTAATTTAATTCCGTAATTATGAATTTATAACACAAAATATACCGACTCTCGTCGCGTACATTTTGGAGAATAAAACATTACATGCATTCAAAATATTTTAACTTCTCTTGAATTAGACACCATAAATCCCTATTCCCTCGAAAATATCACATTCTAAATTTTTAATGTGTATTTAAGCATGAGGTATCAAAATATCTAAGTGCAAGCATAACCCATCAAAAATGAAAACTTATAAATTTTTAAAGCATGAAATTATAATTAATTCTTGAGGTTTAAAAATACTCACTCGTAGGGGTGTAAAACGGACGGATACGGAGCGGATACCATAGTATCCACATCTGTATCCGCCAAGTCTCCACACTATCCGTATTCGTATCCGTATCCGCCCGGATAATAATTTCAGCTATCCTTATCCGTATCCTCTCGGATTTACCGGATTCGGATAATATCCTTATCCGTTTTTATTGTTTAAGATACACATAGTTTATCAAACACTAATTTAATTAATGAATTAAATATGTAATTTTTCATTCCATGTAAGATATAGAGAATGTGTAAAGCATCAAATTAATTATAAAAGAAGGTTCGAGAAAAAGTAGTAACCTTTAATGTGCATAAAATAACATTGAATAACATAAAATTGTACTGAGATAAAACAAAAATTAAAACGGCCCTGAATAAAAAAATAGCAAACTCACAATAATTTCATATAACATAACAAAATAATTACATTCAGGTCTCCATACTACATAATATATCCAGGAATATAGCTCATATCACAAACAAAGGAAGCACCAAAATTCATGCCAACAAATGGACCAAGAATAATTACCAAGATGAGTACCAAAGAGAAAAAATCATAAAGTGCAGAAAACCAAAATCTGAAAAATCGTAGAGTGCTGAACCAATCAGATAACCCCATAATCAGAAAAACCCGTAGAGTGTTGAACCAATCACAAAGTTAAAAAGATGGTAAAAAAAATCAACTTTGGGAATGACAAATTAAGCACAAATATATCAATAATAATCTCATGTTAAATCAAATCGGTAAAAAAATGCCATGTATATAAATTCAGGGTTTAAAATAGAAAAAAATATATAAATATTTTTACGACCATCGTTCATGAAAAAAAAGTGTAGTTAAGGAAATTGCCTTAAAATACCTATACCCAAAAACTGTGTGAAGTAACAGGGTTCCCTAATCAGAAAACCATAGAAGAAAATTCTATAGTTGGATCGAATATAGAGTTAACATACCTGGTAAATCATAGGTACGTCACAATGGTATGTCACAATTCTACAGTTGGATCGAAAATTCTACAATGGTATATCACAATGGTCATTTACATACGGTATGTAAATGACCTGCATACCTGTTATTGGACTGGACCAACCGGGGCGCAGGAGTGATTGGAGTGATTAGGCGATAACCGACGACAGCTTACAGCAGGGAAGAGGGACAGCACGTGGAAGAGAAATGATCTTTGGGAAATGGGGGGGAAAATGGCGTGTGGTGTTTATTAGGTTAGGAATTTATGTTATATTTCTTAAGTTTTTATAATTATATTTATGCCCAACTTTTATTTTAAATTTTAGTTCACATCTAAAATGTTATATAACTAATATTTTAAATGCATGTTAGACGGATACGGATATTCGGTAAAACGGATATCCGGTAAAATGGATACTCCGCATCGGATGCGGATTATCCATGTCGGATATTAGTACTATCTGTATCCGTATCCATTTTCTCAGATAATTTTATAGAGTATCCATATTCGCATCTGTTTCCATTTTTTTCGGATAAATATCTGCAAATTCGGATTCGGATACCGGACGGATCCGAATTTTTGAATATCCATTTACAGCCCTACTCACTCATGTAATTTTAAGTGAAGACGATTTTTTTTTCAAATTAAAACAAATCAGAATATGTACGAAATTAAAGTAACATGCGTAATTCAATCAATCATGACAAACATCACCAAATACCTAATAATTAAATTACTCACACATCATATTTGACACATAAATATTACAAGATGAAATAATAATTTTCATTAATAATAATAAATTTATAAAATTTTAGGTCCAAGACTTGATTTACAATACACAATATGCTCCTTCAAAGTATACTTGAAAAATACTTTCCAAGTGAGTTTATACTCTACCGTGTACAAAGTCTTTTTTTCACTCTCTCTTCCTCTCGTGTCCCCTTGGGGTGATGTAGATAATGGGTATTTGTAGGGGTTTGGTATGAGCAGGTTCGATTTTTGCTGATGGTGGGTAGTGGGGTGTAGGGTAATGTGTGTAGCATGTAGTGGGTAGGTGGGATTGATAAAAGGGGTATGGATTGTTAGGAGAAAGAACGTGTATTTATTTTGAGAAGATGATGAGGGGTATTTTTGTGTGTAGTAGGTGTATGTTAAATGGCTGTAAGTTGGGCATATTATGGTGTGAGGGTGTGTAGGATAATGTGTGTGCGCGTGTGTATAATTGTACACCGAATAAAACTTAACCAAATTATTTACAACTCAATTAAAAATTATAAAAATAATAAAATAAAAATAAATAAATTTAACATATAAAATAATTAGAGACTAAAAAAAGAATAAAAATAAATTAATAAAAGGGAAAGAATAAATCTAAAAACAATAACATATAATGACATAAAAATTGTACAATGAGTCAAATACAATAACTAACAGTAAAATAGCACTACTACATATAAAATGACACACTCTAAATAATATTTACATAAAATAATTAAATAGTCAAAGTGACAATAAAGACTCTACAAAAAATTAAAAATTAAATAAATATGATACGCACACAAATAAAACATCACAATAAACATGTACATGACTCAAATAAAAATATATAAATATATAAATAGAAACTAAACAAACACACAAGGTATAGGTATGGGTTGGGCTTGGTTTAAGGGTTGGTTTGGGTTAGGGGAATGATTTTGACTTCGCGCATTACTTTGGCTTTCTTTTAGTTACGAACTTTGTAGGGCCATAATTTTTGCGTTTCAACTCTAATTGATATGTCGTTTGAACTCACGCGTCCCTTGATTCACGGCCTTGAATTTCTGTGTTTGGTCCGAGTCCGAATTAAGTCATCTGAATTAACAATATTGCCCCTGAAAGTGTGTAAGTGACATTTTCATGCTCAATTTGCGTCCGGACTTCACCGCTTTCTTTTTAAACCTGTTAATACTCAAAAACAAACTTGCACAAGAGATTAACAATGAATACAAGATGTGAGCATGAAGTTCTCAAAATTGCATTATTAACCCCATTTATTCTTAAATTTGTATTTTTCTTTAAAATAGCAAAAAATGGCTCTAAAAACTCTTTATTTATGATGCAAGGGGCCTAATAAGGCCTAGATTTGGGTATAAATAATACAAAATATTGCACTCATCAAATACTTCGAACCCGGAATTTTGTGCCAAGACTTGAGTTAGAATACACAATATACTCCTCCAAAGTGTGCCTAAAAAATACTCTTTGCACATTTTATCTCTCAAACTGTGTTTACACTCCACCGTGTACAAAGTATTTTTTTTCTCTCTCTTGTCCTCTCGTGTCCCCCTGGGGTGATGTAGATAATGGTTATTTGTAGGGGTTTAGTATGCAGGTTCGCCTTTTACTGATGGTGGGTAGTGGGGTGTATGGTAATGTGTGTGTCATGTAGTGGGAGTATTGGGTAGGTGGGTTTGGTAAAAGGGGTATGGATTTTTTGGGAGAAAGAACGTGTGTTTATTTTGAGAAGATGGTGAGCGGTATTTGTGTGTGTAATAGGTGTATAGTAAATGGGTGTGAGTTAGGTGTATTATGGTGTGAGGGTGTGTGTCTAATTGTACACCTAATAAAACTTAACCAAATTATTTTCAACTCAATTAAAAATTATAAAAATAATAAAATAAAAATAAAAATATATACATTTAACCTATAAAATAATAAAGGACTAAAAAAAGAATAAAAATAAATTAATAAAACTAAAAGAATAAATATAGAAACAATAACATATAATGACATAAAAAAAATGTACAATGAGTCAAATAAAATAACTAACACTAAAAGAGAACTACGACATATAAAAATGACACACTTTAAATAATATTTATATAAAATAATTAAATTGTCAAAGTGACTATAAAGACTCTAAAAAATAATTAAAAATAAAATAAATATGATACGCGCATAAATGAAACATCACAAAAAAATATGTACATGACTCAAATAAAAATCTAAAAAGAACTAAATACAAACTAAACATATAGGTACGGGTTTGTCGCGATTTAAGGGTTGGTTTTGGATTAGGTGAGTGATTTTTTACTTCATTTCGGGATTTGACTTTTGACTTTCTTTCAGCTTCGAACTTTGCACGATCATAATTTCTTCGTTTCAACTCCAATTGACACACCGTTTGAATTCAGGCATCCCTTGATTCAAGGCCTTCACTTTATTGTTTGGTTCGAGTTCGAAATCAGTCATTTGAATATACAATTTTTCCCCTGAAGGTGTGTAAGTGACCTTTTCATGCTCAATTTGCGTCCAGACTTCACCGCTTTTTTTCTAGACTTATTAATACTCAAAATCAACCTTGCATAAGAGATTAGCTATGAATATAAGATGTGAGAGTGAATTTCTCAAAATTGCATTATTAATCCCATTTATTCTAAAATTTGTATTTTTCTTTAAAATAGCAAAAATGGCTCGAAAAACTCTTTATTTATGATGCAAGGGGTCTAACAAGGCATAGATTTGGGTATAAATAATTCAAAATATTGCACTCATCAAATACCCCCAAACCTAATTTCTACATTGCCGTCAATGTACAAGACAAAAATTGAAAAAGCGGGAAAGATATTACCGTAATGAGGGACTCTCTCCAACACATGTTTCCTAGAAGAAAAATAATTACAAAACGAAAAAAAAAATATGATACAAAAATGCGACCCAAGTTATGTTTACTTGTGGTACACCGGGTCTTAGAGGAGAATGCGATCTCACAATTATAGATACGGTTTAAACCTTTGAACATTAACCTTGAAGATTTTACAATTTTTTGAATTCTCTATCTCAACTGCCCCATGTGGGTAGACTGTCTTAACAACAAAGGGACCAGACCATCTAGATCTCAATTTATCGGGAAAGAGATGCAGTCTAGAGTTGTAGAAGAGAACTTTTTGACGAGTTTCGACTGACTTCCGTAGGATGGAATTATCATGGAACATTTTTGTTCTCTCCATGTAAAATTTTGCATTTTCGTATGCATCATTCCAAATCTCCTCTAACTCATTGAGTTGGAGCTTTCGAACCTCTCCCACAGCAGGTAAATCAAAATTAGAGGTGTTAATGGCCCTGTAGGCTTTATGCTCTAACTCTATCGAAAGATAATAAGCTTTTTCGTAGACAAGCCTATATGGGGACATACCAAGTAAGCCCACGGTGCATCTAATAACGATAAGGACCAGTCCTTTCGATTTGGATTCACTATTTTCTCGATGATTAGTTTGATTGTCCTATTGGACACTTCGACTTGTCCACTTGTTTGAGGATGATAAGAGCATCCTACTTTATGCACGATTGAATACATTTTCATAAAAATCTCAAATGATCGATGGTAGAAATGGCTTCCTTGATCGCTAATAATGGCTCGAGGTGTACCGAAGCGGGAATTTTTTTTTCTTGAATAAATTTGACCACCACATGATAGTCATTCGTCCGGCGTGGTATAGCTTCGACCCATTTAGACACATAATCGACTGCTAAAAGGATGTAAAGATTACCATAGGATTTCGGGAATGGACCCATGAAATCAATGCCCCAACAGTCAAAATCTTCAATAATCAATATGGGACTTAAGGGCATTATATTCCTATGAGTGATCTTTCCTAAACTTTGGCATCGGTCACAACTTCTACTATAGTCATTTGAGTTACGAAAAATAGTGTGCCAATAAAATCCACATTGCAAAATTTTTGCAGCAGTTTTATTAGTACTGGAATGACCTCCACAAGCTTGGTCATGGCAAAAAGAGATTACTCTCTGAATCTCATGATCGGGGACAAACCTCCGAATAATTTGATTGGGACAGTATTTGAAAAGGTATGGATCATCCCAAAAGAAATGCTTGGCTTTCGTAAGAAAATTGGAACGATCTTGCTTAGGCCAATGTGTGGACATCTCACCCGTCGTAAGATAATTCACAATATCGGTAAACCACGGAAGTTGGTCGACAAGCAACAGTTGCTCATCGGGGAAAGACTCATTTAGTGGCAAAAAATCATCGAATGATTCAACAGTTGACTTAGAAAAATGATTCGCCACTACATTCTCACATCATTTCTTATCTCGGATCTCGAGGTCAAAATCCTACAGTAACAAGATCCACCGGATGAGTCGGGCCTTAGCGTCCTTTTTAGATAAAAGGTGTCGCAAGGCCGCGTGATCGGTGAAAATAAGGACTTTGGATCCTATCAAGTAAAACCTAAACTTTTCTAACGCGAATACGACAACCAAGAACTCTTTCTCAGTGGTAGAATAATTCAATTGAGAGTCGTTAAGAATTTTGTTGGCATAGTATATAACATGAGGAAGTTTCTCATCTCACTGACCCAAAACCACACCTAGTGAATAGTCAGAAGTATCACACATGATTTTGAAAGGTTGACCCCATTCAGGGGGTCACATAATAGGTGCTGAGGTCAATTCCTTCTTTAGCCTCTCAAAGGCTTGAAGGCAATCATCGATGAACTCAAAGGGTATGTTTCTGGCTAGAAGATTGCATAAAGGACGAGAGATTTTTCTAAAATCCTTTATGAAACTCCAATTAAAACCGGCATGTCCTAAGAATGATCGAATTTCACGCACAGTTTTTGGGGATGGAAGATTAGAAATGAGATTAATTTTAGCCTTATTAACCTCAATACCCTTTTCAGAGATGATATGACCTAATACTATGCCTTGTTTAACCATGAAGTGACACTTCTCCCAATTAAGTACAAGGTTCTTTTCCTTACACCTCTTCAGAATGAGCATAAGTTGGTGAAGAAACTCATCAAAATTAGACCCAAACACAGAGAAATCATTCATAAAAACCTCAAGAAACCTTCCGACCATGTCCGAAAATATACTCATCATGCACTGAAAGAAGAAACGATAAATTTACTTGTCCAAAGTACCCTGCAATTCCACCAGACCACGCAAAGTGTCCTCCAATATACACAACAAAACTTGCTTGCCATTACCCAATAAAATACCAAATTAGAGGTACAAGTGAGTAAATAAGCCAATGCTTTGAGCGAGAGAAGTAAAGGAATGTTCCCAAGCCAAACCAAGCCTAATCCTAAGGGTAACATGCCTAAGGGTCAGTATGTTGTCCAAGATAACACTAGCACATCCACTACCCAAGAGCATGCTAAGTATATAATCATGCTTAGGTCAGGTAAAGAAGTTGAATATAATGCCTCACGACCCACCATGAGTGAATCCGAGAAAGGTAAGGAGAAGAAGGACCCATACGTGGATCCGATTTCTTCCTCATCCTCATCTTTCGAACCATATGTTGATACCTATGTCCCGAAAGTTCCATTTTTGCAATGTTTAGTGACACAAAAGAAAAAGGCGCAAGTGGACAAAATATTGGAAGTATTTAAGCACATACAAATTAATATACCGTTGCTTGATGCCATAAAATAAGTTCCATACTACGCTAAATTTTTAAAGGACCTTTGTACCTTCAAGAGAAGCACAAACGTTCCACACAAAGATTTTCTCGCTGAGTAAGCAAGCTCGATCATCTTATATAGGACCCCCGTAAGTATAAAGATCCCCAGACCCCGACGATCTCCATCAAGATCTGGCAACACACCATTGAGAAAGACCTTTTGGATTTAGGAGCCAGAGAGAATCTTCTGTCATATACTGTGTATGAGAAATTAGGCTTGGGATATTTAAGGTTGACTAAGATTACTTTATCCTTAGCTGATCGATCCGTTAAAATTCTAAGAGGTGTTGTTGAGGATGTCCTGATTAAGGTGGGAGAGTTTATCTTTTCAGTTGATTTTATGGTCTTGGATACCCAACAAGTGCATAATCCTAATGCATAAATTTCTGTCATTTTTGGTTGGCCATTCCTCGACACTTCTGATGAAGTTATTAGGTGTCGTAGTGGATAATTGAATTTATCATTTAGAAACATGACCATGGATCTGAACGTATTTAATTTAATCAAACAACCACCTGACAATGATGAACCTCTAGAAGTTGACATAATTGATAGTATCGTCCAGGAAAATTTCGAATAGACTTATAATGATGACCCTTTAGCGGCATGCCTTGCCCATTTTGGGTATGAATTTGACATCAAAAGCTCCATTATTGAAGCCAACGTTCTCCTCGACTCCACCCCTGTCTTGGAGATCTAATCCTAACCCTCTCTCTCTCTCTCTCTCTCTCTCTCTCTCTCTCTCTCTCTCTTTCTCTCTTTCTCTCTCTCTATCTCTCTCTCTCTGCGTCACCAATCCCTCCCTCCATTGAAAAATCCCCCGAGCTTGAATTGAAGTCGTTACCTGAATCACTTGAGTATAAATTATTAGGACCTTTCGATACCTTACTCGTTATCATCGCGTTTGACCTAGACAAAGAGCAGGAAGGTAAGTTGTTGCGTGTTCTCAGTGAACACAAAGAAGCCCTCGGTTGGACCATAGCCGACATTGAAGGGATAAGTCCATCAGTGTGGATGCACAGAATAAACTTAGAAGAAAATGCTAAAAATTCTCATGAAGCACAATGTCGACTTAAGCCCATACTAAAAGAATTCGTTTGAGCCGAGATGCTCAAGGTGTTAGATGTGGGTATTATTTATCCAATCTCTTATAGCCAATGGGTCTGCCCCATTCAGGTTATTCCAAATAAATTTGTCATGGTGAGAAATGATAATTATGAGTTAGTCCCCACTAGGATTCAAACCGGTTGGCATGTCTGTATAGACTATAGGAAGTTGAACGTTGTCTTACGGAAGGATCACTTTCCCCTTCCTTTCATAGACCAAATGCTTGAGATATTAGTTGGTCACCCCTATTAGTGTTTTCTCGAAGGTTATTCCGGTTATAATCAAATTCTAATCACTCCCGAGGATCAAGAGAAAACCACATTCACTTGTCCATTTGGTACTTTTGCTTATCGATGCATGCCGTTCGGGCTATGTAACGCACCCGCTTGAGATTGAATATTTTGGGGTGAAGGGAACGATGGTACGGGGGTTCTATTTTGGAAACCCAGGGGTGGGTTACTTGAAGATTGACCTTCACTGCCCTGGTATTGACCTTTAAACCATGAAAAGTTGGGATGATCTTTCCAACCTGGATTATACGAGTTGGCAATGGGTCGTACTTGGGCTTGTTTTGATAAAGGGCGTTTATTTGCTCGGTGAGTGATTTATGGACCGAAAGGGTAAGGTAACTTTCGAAGAGGTGGTCAAAACTATCGCAAAGCAAACACATAGGTGACCCTCATGTTGCACGGTGGCATGTGTGGCTCGGTTACCCTCTTTACTCGTTTTTAAGGCTTCTAAATGCTGGGCCAAGGTGGCCACTTTTGCATCTAGTCTAAAACCTTATTCTTCTGGATGAGCATTATCTTCATTAATTGTGGTGCTACTCAAATCCCGATGGGGTTCCCATCGCTGGGACTTCTGAGCAACGGATTCTAAAAACGACCATGCGTCAGCCTCACTCTATTCTGTGAAATCTTTACTGCACATAAGTTCAAGCATAGATCGAGTAGTGTAATCGAAACCCTCATACAAAATCTGGATTTGACGACCTAATTCAATTCCGTTGTGAGGACATTGCAGGAGAAAGGCCTTCAATCTTTCCAAGTACATTCATAAAGTCTCTCCCTCTTTTTTATTGAAAGTATTGATGGCTTGACGTATTGTCGCCGTCTTTTGGTTAGGGAAAAACTTTTAGAAAAATTCAACACTCAACTGATTCCATGTAGTGATGGAATTTGGTTTAAGTGAGAGTAGCAAAATCTTAGCTTTGCCCTTCAAATAAAATGGAAATAGTTTTAGTTTAACAATCTCATTAGTGAGTTGTTGTAACCTAACCGTTCCACAAATTTCTTTAAACTCGCGCACGTGAAGGTATGGATCGTCCTTTTCCGTGCCTCTAAAGATAGGAAGTAAATGAATTATTCCCGACTTGAACTTGAAATTGTTTGCATTAAGAAGTATGCATGATGGTTGGCTTGCCCTATTGGGATACATGTAATCCTTTAGTGCACGAGTTGCTAGCTCATCTCCCATCTCGGTGAAAATCGAGGTGTTGCCTATAACAGTATTGGGAATACTAGACTCCACTCTAGCTAAACAACCAGTAGGATCTGGAACCAACTTACCATGTACCGTACTTACTCGATCTTCTTTTTTCTTTTTTTAATATGTAAAGCAAATAATCCAACACAGGACCACAAAATTCCTAAGATAACACAAAGCAATTTTGAGTTTATTTGAATTAGGTGAGGGAAAGTTCAATTTTTAAGATCTAGTTTCTCGAGATTATTCGACGATAGTGGGTCTTTGAAATAATCTCCCTAATTAAAGAGCTCTTAATTCTTGACGAGGGAGAATTTAAAAGACGACCAAATCCGGACTATCGCCTCAATTACCAAATTTATCTTCCAGGTAGGTGGTCGGTACGAAGACTCATTAAAAACACCAATCCTAGTCAAGGTCAAAATGACATCGATTTGAAAATTCCGTGTTTGGATTAGCTTTTAATCCTAGCCTTGAAAAGAATATGCCTATGAGCTATGTGACACCCTATGGCCAATGTCTAATAAATTTTAAATTAAAATTATGGCTTGGATTATGCACATGCTCGGGTAGCTTAATGATTTGTGGGCCAAGGAAGGGTTATTAAATCCCCACCTTATCTTAAAATTGGGTTTTCCCCTTAAGTAAAATTATGCAACGTGCTTATTGAAATTTGCAAAAATAGTTTCACATAGGAGCACACAAGACTTACCTCTGGCGTGAACTTTTTACGTCACTTATTTACGCCTGAGCAAATTTTTATTTAACGTCGATTGGAGGGAAACGTTGTCTCCGTTTCAGTCGTCTCCGAGAGTACCTTGTGCGCGTGGCAAGATTGCACAAGTAACTTTAGCGCTTTTCCCACGGTTGCTTTCTTTTTCGTGTTTTTTTTCTCTTTTCTTTTTTTAGTATCTTCTTTTTATTTTTTATATGAAAAAGAGCACAAAAGCCATACCAAGCGTAAAGTGCAACAAAAATTATTAATTACAAAATAATTACATATGCGCTTACAATGTATTTTTTGTTTTAAAGAGCAAAAAAATAATAAAAGCACACTATAAAATTGGAAAATATATATATATATACTAGAAAAAAATTGCTATTGGAAATAAATAAATAAATATTTTCTTTTTGGTCAAGTACTTTTATGACAAAACTAATGTTAAAAACAACTAGTTATTCATAAAAGACTTTAAATTTGATTTTTTTTTTATAAATTACAGCAGCGTTAAATTCTGAAGATTTCCAGGAAAAAAAAATTAATATCGAATTTTTCAAATTTTTAGGTATTTTATGACAAAACTAGTATCAAAAACAACTATTTAATTATAAAAAGACTAAAATATTTTTTTAATTTAATTTTTTCTGAAAATAATTAAAAAAAATAGGCTGCTGAAAATTTGAACGTTTGGGATTTTTTTTAAAATTTACTTTTTCGAATTTCTTTTTCAGAATGTAAGAAACATTAGAGTTCCTAGGAATTTTTTTTGGGGGGGGGGAGTTTCTCAAAATTTTAAGTTCCTTTGTGACAAACTAGTGTTAAGATAACTAGTTTCTCATAAAATACTTTAAATCTGGTTATATATATATATATATAGGAGGAGGCTCACCTACATCACCCATACATCATACCTAATTTTAGTCCCTAAAAAACCTTTTTTTTCAAAAAATTTATTTTTTTTCTTGAAATTAACCTTTCAATCGACACATGCTCAAAAAATTAGGTCAAAATACATTTTGTAGCTATTTTAAAAAATCCAACAAAAAACTGCTGAAAATACCTTATTTATAAGGGTCTGAGCCAGCAGAATTTTGTGAATTTTTTAAAAATAACTACAAAATGTATTTTGTCCTAATTTTTTGAACATGAGTTAAATGAAAGGTTAATTTCAAGAAAAAAATAAAAAATTTGAAAAAAAAAGTTTTTTATGGTCTAAAACTAAGTGTGATGTATGGTGTGATGTAGGTGAGTCTTCCTCATATATATATATATATATATATATATATATATATATATATATATATATATATACTGCTCTAATTTTTGAATTTTTGGGATTTTTCTAATTTTGTTTGTGTTTTTGAGTACTTTTATGACAAAACTAGTATTAAAAACAACTAGTTATTCATAAAAGACCTTGAATCTGTTTTTTTCTCGAAAATAAAAAAAAATGCTGCTGGAATTTTATTTTTTCCTAAAACTAGTCCAAAAATCAATATTCTTAAAATCGACCGAAATCCCCGGCAACGACGCCAAAAACTTGTTAAATTTTATTTGTTATAAAACTACCGCAAGTGCACGGGTATTAAAATATAACGGGTGTAAGTACGAGTCGAACCCATAGTGATTTCATCAGTTTTTATAAAATATTGATTATCCAATTAGACCTATGAGTGTATAAATGTGATTGATTTTCTAAAATAAAAATAAAGACAGAATAAACGAACAAGTATAAGAAATAATCCTAAAGGCGGAAGGCACTAGAACGTCGGATCCGTTTGTCAATTATAATTAAATTTACACATTAATTTAATTCCATAATTCCGAATTTATAACACAAAATATACCGACTCTCGTCGCAAACATTTCGGAGAATAAAACATTACATGCATTCAAAATATTTTAATGTCTCTTAAAATAATCACCATAAATCCCTATTCCCTAAAAAATATCACATTCTAAATTTTTAATGTGTAATTAAGCATGAGGTATCAAAACATCTAAGTGCAAGCAAAACCCATCAAAAATGAAAATTTTAAATTTTTAAAGCATGAATTTATAATTAATTTTTGGGGTTTAAAAATACACTCTCGTGTAATTTTAAGCGAATACCAATTTTTTTTAAATTAAAACACATTGGAATATGTACGAAATTAAATTAATATGCGTAATTTAATCAATCATGACAAACATCACATAAGTCCTAGTAATCAAACTACTCACACATTATATTTGACACACAAATATTGCAAGATGAAATAATAATTTTCATTAATAATAATCAACTTACAAAATTTGGGGTCCAAGACTTGAGTTACAATACACAATATGCTACTCCAAAGTATACCTAAAAAATAATCTTTACAAAGATTTTATCTTTCAAAGTGTGTCTATACTCTACCGTGTACAAAGTCTTTTTTTTTTCACTCTCTCATCCTCTTATGTCCCTTAGGGGTGATGTAGATAATGGGTATTTGTAGGGGTTTGGTAAGAGCAAGTTCAATTTTTGTTGATGGTGGGTAGTGGAGTGTATGGTAATGTGTGTGGCATGTAGTGGGTGGGTTTGGTAAAAGGGGTATGGATTGTTGGGAGAAAGAACGTGTGTTGATTTTGTGAAGGTGATTAGGGGTATTTGCGTGTGTAGTAGGTGTATGGTAAATGGGTGTGAGTTGGGTGTGTTATGGTGTGTGGTGTGAGGGTGTGTAGAATAATGTGTATATGTGTCTAATTGTACACCTAATAAAACTTAACCAAATTGTGGATAACTCAACTAAAAATTATAAAAATAATAAAATAAAAATAAAAATAAATATATTTAACCTATAAAATAATAATAATAATAAAACTAAAACAATAAATCTAAAAACAATAACATATAATGTCTTAAAATTGTACAATGAGTCAAATAAAATAACTAACACTAAAATAGCACTACTACATATAAAATGACACACTCAAATTAATATTTACATAAAATAACTAAACAGTGGTAGAAATCCTTTCCTTAGCCAATTATTTTGTTTCAGATGTGGTAGCCAATTATTTTGTTTCACATGTGGCAGAAAAAAGGATTCACAACTCTTATGTTGAATACTTCCAGATGTCTTCATATCTCTTACATTAAGTTATAAAATCGTGATATTTACAGAATAAGTAACGATGCATTTGCTATTATTATGTTTTTTTACAGAAAACATCTGAACTTGGTGGTGTTTTTTTATTTATTTTATGTCGATTAATTGATTAGTTATTGACCTTTTTTCTTTATGTTCTTATAAAATGTGTTGTATATTCAGGTTGTTCCAATATTTTTATTTTGAATATAGAAGAGGGGCATATTTTATGACGGATTTCAACAGTGAGGTCCACATATGGATCACACGCTTTAGCGGGAATTGGTTAACGATTCATTTTGTTTCTTTCATTCCTGGTAAACGATTATGTTTTATCGCTTTAAACTAAATCATTGTGTGGTTTCCTATATATATTTGTGACTTTGAACATTAGTTTGGAACAATTCCAGGGATCGGTGATGGCACCAAATATAAACCCAATAGCAGCCGAATATGAAATTGTACATACGTAAAAATTTCAGGGATCAGTGATGTCCTATTCTGCCTTTCTTATGGCGTCTCCACGGCTCATGGAACATGTTTATTATGTGGATACAACACTTATAGACTGTGTTTTTTATATCTACACAGTGTTATCTTAAAGGCATGGGCATGATCCTGCTTATGCTCCTCAACCTGGGACTCCAGCCTATATCCAGTTGATTTTGTTGACAAATTATACTTAAAATGGTCATTCATTTGTTGATTCTCAAATGATTTGAGAGATAACAAGGAACAAATTCAGTTATGGACACATTTCTTTATAACATATAGCTGATGAATTTTTTTAAACATATTTAAGTTAAGAACTTATTTCTTTTGTTTCAATAAGTCTTCCCATATCTCATTTGGTTAATTGAATACAAATTGTAGATTGTGAAACACAAATTTTACACAAGGATGATTATGATATTTGCAGATCAATAAGTAAATTTTGTTCTCTGTTTTTCCCTTTCTCAGTGCAAAAGGGAGAAGGTTTTCCAGGAGAGAAAGGTGTTGGAAGTCCATGTTGATAAGTCTATGCATAATGGGCAAAAGATCACATTTCCAAGAGACGCTGATGAAGAGTCTGATACTATGACAGGCGATATAGTTTGTCCTCCAGCAAAAGAAGCATCCAAAGTTTAAGCGAAAGGGGGACGACCTTTTTGTAGTGCACACATTGGCTCTCACCGAGGTTGTATGTGGATTTGAATTCATACTGACTCATTTGGATGGTAGGAAGCTCCTTATTAAGTCAAACCTGGGGGAAGTCTTAAGCCTAATCAATTTGAGGGAATAAATGACGAGGGTATGCCCATATACCAAAGGCCTTTAATAAAGGGTAATTTGTATATTCATATTATTTTATGGGCAGTTTTTTAAAGGGAATAAATGATGAGGGTAAGCCTGAGTCTTTTGTTTTCTTTTATATTATGGGTAGTTTTTTTTGTTGGTCCCGAGAGGGAACATTCATTTTATATATAGGAGAGAAGCTAAACTATGTATGAATCTTTGTTCTTAGAAAAATGTTGTGTATTTTGAGAATTCTATTAATAAACTAATGTTTTTTTATAAAAAAAAAAAATTATTTAATGCTGATACGAGTTATTTTTTTTTTATACTTAATGCTTTCATTCTCATGATCTTTTCTCCTCGACTTTATTTCAAATTGTTGAGTCCATATTGATGATTTGGTAGTATTGTCTCAAGTGGTATAAAAAAGAGCATGCTATGTGGAATACAAAACAACATGTTATAATTTTTTTAACTTAAATTATACATGACTTAATAATAGTATAGTTGATATTTTAGTTCTTAAACAGGGGGAATTTTTCTATAATTCAACAATAATAATAGTATAGTTGGCATTTTTGTTCTTAAACATGATGGATTGTCTCATAAAGATTGGAAATTTTGCCCAACTTTTTTAAAACTAATAGGTTCATACCATTGGTTAATTCAAAAATTGTTTATTTATTGCGACCTAAATATGACGTGTGGTCCTACAAACGGTGAACACTTTCGAAAATTAGCGTCGTACTGTACACAACTTTTGAAATTATGACCATTTAAAAAAATTATACTTTGTTTTGTCAAGGAACAAATATTTTTCCGTTTTGCAATTATGTTGTTTGAAAATATTTGTCGTTTTGCGATTACGTACTTTTGAAATTATCAGCGTGACTTCACACACTGCATTTTGTTCTTTAAATCACTGTCATAAAAAATTATGCTTGATTTCAATACGGATTTTTTTTCCAATTAGCGATTCATCTTTTCCAATTAGTGATTCATTTTTTAGATTGCGGTTTATTATATTTCCCAAGATCTTCAATCTTTTCATTTCATTTCATTTTTTTGATATAATTTTGACGTGTTTTCTTTTGAAAATGTGAAATATGATGCCTTTTTGTTATTTACCTACTTAAATATGATGCATTTTATTATTTTCGTCAGGTAATTGTATAGTTGGTGAACAATGAGATATGTGTTAATGAATTTTCTTTGTATCTCTCTCTCGATTCATGAGAAATGATGTCAAAATGAAATGAGTTTGAAAAGTATAAAGAATCGAATATGAGTAAATCTTTAAGGTCTCTCATTTCATTTGAGTTGGAAATGTACTTAGGTATTGAAAATTCACTCAGTTTTGTTATTCAGGTATTCCATTTGAAAGCAATCCTGAGTAAATAACAATTTACTCAGGTATTCCATTTGAGTATTCCATTCGAGTAAAGAACATATATTCCATTTGTTTGCTGATGTTTATTTCATGTACAAATTGAATAATCCATGGAAACCATAACCATGAATTTTTTTATATTTTATGCTCTATGTTAAAAATACTCTGTTAACCATGGATGTCTGTTATTTACTTGCTTTAAAATTATATATGCTTTATACATTTATATTTATACATATTGATGTATAAGATCAAGAACTTTTACATGCACATAATTCAAAATCACATGATTTCTCTTATATTGATTAAGCCTATTAGTGATGACACTTTGGTGTTTGCAACATGTTAAAATTATTTACAATTATTTATGTTATATCATAATTCTTTTGGCTATTATGTTTATAATTATTTATTATTATTGAAATATAATAATAAAAACTATTTTTATTTTATTTTCTCTTTGTTGTTAATATTTTAACATAAAAAATTGTGACAATCCCAAAATTTTACTTTTTTTTATTTTTTATTTTATTTATTAAAAAAAATTAGATATTTTTAATAGAAAAACGATAAACATTTCCAAAACTATTTTCAATCATTTTTCTAAAAGCTTTACGTGAATGTTTAAAAAACATTATGATCTTTGGTTTGTTTTCGGAGTTAAAAAAACATTACAAACTTTAGAAATTTTGTCGGGGAACAAAATTTTCACCATTTTTCAATTAGGTTCTTTGGAAATTTTTGTCCTTTTGCAATTATGTACTTTGTAATTTTCGTCGTGCCTTCAGGAATGAACATATATAAAGAAGTTGCTCCTGTGTTTCGAACTTGAGATCAATTGTAGCTTTAGCGAGGGCACTTGCCATTGTACTAAGGCACGTCTTTATGATTTTCAAAATTATCAGCGTGCCTTCAGGCACGGGCATACCCTAGTGTGTGTGTGTGTGTGTATATATATATATATATATATATATTACTCTAATTTTTGAATTTTTAGGATTTTTCGAATTTTGTTTGTGTTTTCGAGTACTTTTATGACAAAACTAGTATTAAAAACAACTAGTTATTCATAAAAGACCTTGAATCTGTTTTTTTTTTAAATAAAAAAAATGCTGCTTGAATTTTTTTTTCCTAAAACTAGTCCAAAAATCAATATTCTTAAAATCGACCGAAATCCCCGGCAACGACGCCAAAAACTTGTTGTTAAATTTTATTTGTTATAAAACTATCGTAAGTGCACGGTATTAAAATATAACGGGTGTAAGTACGACTCGAACCCATAGTGATTTCATCAGTTTTTATAAAATATTGATTGTCCAACTAGACCTATGAGTGTATAAATGTGATTGATTTTCTAAAATAAAAATAAAGACAGAATAAACGAACAAGTATAAGAGATAATCCTAAAGGCGGAAGGCACTAGAACGTCGGATCCGTTTGTCAATTATAATTAAATTTACACATTAATTTAATTCCATAATTCCGAATTTATAACACAAAATATACCGACTCTCGTCGCAAACATTTCGGAGAATAAAACATTACATGCATTGAAAATATTTTAACGTCTCTTAAAATAATCACCATAAATCCCTAATCCCTAAAAAATATCACATTCTAAATTTTTAATGTGTATTTAAGCATGAGGTATCAAAACATCTAAGTGCAAGCAAAACCCATCAAAAATGACAAATTTAAATTTTTAAAGCATGAATTTATAATTAATTTTTGGGGTTTAAAAATACACTCTCGTGTAATTTTAAGCGAATACCAATTTTTTTTTAAATTAAAACACATTGGAATATGTACGAAATTAAATTAATATGCGTAATTTAATCAATCATGACAAACATCACCCAAGTCCTAGTAATTAAACTACTCACACATTATATTTGGCACACAAATATTGCAAGATGAAATAATAATTTTCATTAATAATAATCAACTTACAAAATTTGGGGTCCATGACTTGAGTTACAATACACAATATGCTCCTCCAAAGTATACCTCAAAAATACTCTTTACAAAGATTTTATCTTTCAAAGTGTGTTTATACTCTACCGTGTACAAAGTCTTTTTTGTTCACTCTCTCATCCTCTTATGTCCCTTAGGGGTGATGTAGATAATGGGTATTTGTAGGGGTTTGGTAAGAGCAGGTTCAATTTTTGTTGATGGTGGGTAGTGGAGTGTATGGTAATGTGTGTGACATGTAGTGGGTGGGTTTGGTAAAAGGGGTATGGATTGTTGGGAGAAAGAACGTGTGTTGATTTTGTGAAGGTGATTAGGGGTATTTGCGTGTGTAGTAGGTGTATGGTAAATGAGTGTGAGTTGGGTGTGTTATGGTGTGTGGTGTGAGGGTGTGTAGAATAATGTGTATATGTGTCTAATTGTACACCTAATAAAACTTAACCAAATTGTGGATAACTCAACTAAAAATTATAAAAATAATAAAATAAAAATAAAAATAAATATATTTAACCTATAAAATAATAAGAGACTAAAATAATAATAATAATAAAACTAAAACAATAAATCTAAAAACAATAACATATAATGTCTTAAAATTGTACAATGAGTCAAATAAAATAACTAACACTAAAATAGCACTACTATATATAAAATGACACACTCAAATTAATATTTACATAAAATAACTAAACAGTGGTAGAAATCATTTCCTTAGCCAATTATTTTGTTTCAGATGTGGTAGCCAAATATTTTGTTTCACATGTGGTAGAAAAAAGGATTCACAACTCTTATGTTGAATACTTCCAGATGTCTTCATATCTCTTACATTAAGTTATAAAATCGTGATCTTTACAGAATAAGTAACGGTGCATTTGCTATTATTATGTTTTTTTACAGAAAACATGTGAACTTGGTGATGTTTTTTTATTTATTTTATGTCGATTAATTGATTAGTTACTGACCTTTTTTCTTTATGTTCTTATAAAATGTGTTGTATATTCAGGTTGTTCCAATATTTTTATTTTGAATATAGAAGAGGGGCATATTTTATGACGGATTTCAACAGTGAGGTCCACATATGGATCACACGCTTTAGCGGGAATTGGTTAACGATTCATTTTGTTTCTTTCATTCCTGGTAAACGATTATGTTTTATCGCTTTAAACTAAATCATTGTGTGGTTGCCTATATATATTTGTGACTTTGAACATTAGTTTGGAACAATTCCAGGGATCGGTGATGGCACCAAATATAAACCCAATAGCAGCCGAATATGAAATTGTACTTACGTAAAAATTTCAGGGATCAGTGATGTCCTATTCTGCCTTTCTTATGGCATCTCCACAGCTCATGGAAGATGTTTATTATGTGGATACAACACCTATAGACTATGTTTTTTATATCTACACAGTGTTATCTTAAAGGCATGGGCATGATCCTGCTTATGTTCCTCAACCTGGGACTCCAGCCTATATCCAGTTGATTTTGTTGACAAATTATACTTAAAATGGTCATTCATTTGTTGATTCTCAAATGATTTGAGAGATAACAAGGAACAAATTCAGTTATGGACACATTTCTTTATAACATATAGCTGATGAATTTTTTTAAACATATTTAAGTTACGAACTTATTTCTTTTGTTTCAATAAGTCTTCCCATATCTCATTTGGTTAATTGAATACAAATTGTAGATTGTGAAACACAAATTTTACACAAGGATGATTATGATATTTGCAGATCAATAAGTAAATTTTGTTCTCTGTTTTTCCCTTTCTCAGTGCAAAAGGGAGAAGGTTTTCCAAGAGAGAAAGGTGTTGGAAGTCCATGTTGATAAGTCTATGCATAATGGGCAAAAGATCACATTTCCAAGAGACGCTGATGAAGAGTCTGATACTATGATAGGCGATATAGTTTGTCCTCCAGCAAAAGAAGCATCCAAAGTTTAAGCGAAAGGGGGACGACCTTTTTGTAGTGCACACATTGGCTCTCACCGAGGCTCTATGTGGATTTGAATTCATACTGACTCATTTGGATGGTAGGAAGCTCCTTATTAAGTCAAACCTGGGGGAAGTCTTAAGCCTAATCAATTTGAGGGAATAAATGACGAGGGTATGCCCATATACCAAAGGCCTTTAATAACGGGTAATTTGTATATTCATATTATTTTATGGGCAGTGTTGATGTAAAAAACTAGATCGCTCTAATTTTTCAATCACAGATAAATAAATAAGACAAAGATTTTTAAAGTGGTTCGGCTAGGAATAAAGCCTACGTCCACTGTTATGTTATTGCCGAGTGTTTGTGGAATTCTTGATTACAAGTTCTCTCAAGAAATTCCGGTCCCTTTGAATGGGATTGATACAAGGTATTTATAGCCTCAAGGCTGTACATGAAAGGTCCAATACATTAAATGATATACATATGAATGGGTAATACATTTAATGCAGCGTGTGCATCAAGAATCTAATGAATAGTTGAACAGTTGTCCGTCTGATAATTGATGACACGGCCGAGGTGCAGTTCGGACCGCCTTAGTTGCTAGTTAATAAAGAGTTCCTCGGAGTGCTTAGAGTATCTCGGGATTGTGGAGTTCCTCGGATGGAGTTCCTCGGTATGATAGAGTTCCTCGGTGTATTCTCGTTGCTCGGAAAGAAGCATGGTTGGTCGGGAAGTGATCTTCCTCGTTGTTATTGTGCCATGTAGATTGACGCGTGTCTTCATACTATTCGTCCACATCAGCATATTAATTTTGGTATCAACAGAAGCCCCCAATGTTTCATATTTCGAACTTTGAGGAGTATGGGACATTCTTTCTCGGTATATGGTAATATTAAATGACCTTCCTGGGTTTCAGGAACATTGTATTCAAATTTCCTTCTTATTTTGCAGTTTCCGCCTTTTTTATAAGCGCTTCGATCTTCGTGCAACTTTTGTCTTTTTAGCCGCCAGAAGTTCAGTAGTTTCTTTTTAGTAATCATTTCTTTCGCTGCTTCCCAATGCAAAGTATTTGAACTCCTTTGGTAACCATACCGTCGTCTACACTTTCCAATTTTCTGTATTCAAGTTTTCTATTCTCTTCCTCTCTCTTGTGTGTTCATCATTGTTTCCGTTCGTTTTCAACATATCTCCTTTCTTTCTGTAAGATCTTCTTCCTTTCTTCTGCATCTCTTTTATTCAATATGGTTTATATTGTTGAATCTGCTGAGAAATTTCGTTCTGACTTTTCCATTCCTTCTTGGGTAACTCTAGAGGTTCTTTCTGAGCCTTTAGATTACTTTCGATTGGCTGAGGGACATTGGTTCCCCAGTCTTTTTGTTGCTGAATGCGGTTTTTCTTTTCCACCAAACCCATTATGTCTTGAGTTTTGTCAATATTTTGATCTTGTTCCTGCAAAAATAGCCCCCAATTCATGGAGAATAATTAACGGGGTGCACAAGTTAAATCTAACTCATGGGACTCGTATAGGGATCCCAGAAATCATGTACTGCTATAAGTGGGCCACTTTAGATAATGTTTATTATTTAAAAACTAGGTTTTTAAATAGAGCCCTTGTAGTTAACCTCCCTGATTCAAATAGAGATTATTTTGAGCATGGGTTGATCATAAAAAATTGGCAACATGCGCCTTTATCTGGGAATGAAGTATACAACGGTCCCAGATGCCCCCCATACGGCAATGGGATAGGTTTATTTTTCATTTTATTTTACTTATGAAATTGCGTTTTCATCATGTTTGACAAAATGTATGACTGAGATTTATGTATTTATTTGCAGCTGATAGCAAAAGAAAAACTCCAAAAGAGTCGGAAGTGAATATCAAGCATTTAAAACTTATCTGGAATTTGCACAAGACAATTGCAGACGAGCATATTAGGTCTGCATCATATTTGCTGCAGTATAAGAGCTACACAACCTCTTATACTGCTCGCCCTGTTGAACCAGCCTCAACACCAGAAAGTTCATCTTCAGATTCTCATATCCCTCTATCTCAGAGAATGGGCAAGAAAAGAGCTCCTCCTGCTCTATTTGGTGAAATTTCTTCTGCTGTTGGAGCACAGAAAGGCAAAATTGATGTCCCAGAAGGGACTAAAAAAGTAGATGCTAGTTCCTCCAAAGTTGCCGAGAAGCCCCCAGTGGCCCCGAGCAAGAAAAGTGCTAGTGCTGAGGTAATTACAATATCTCCGACCAAGACTTCTTCCTTGGTTGATGCTGCTGACCCTCCTTTGAAGAGATTGAGGAAATCATCCTCGGTTAATCTTGCTGGAACTGCATCTTCTCTACCCGCTGGTGGTAGTAGTGTTTCAAAAATCATTCTTCCGAGTTCTTCAACGAGCTCAGTTATACCCGAGGTTCTCGGGGTTGATGAAAAGATTCCTAGGGATACACTGACATCCCTAGCTGCTCGCCATCTTTCTTTAGTAAATTTCTCATACCTTTGGTCTTTCTTTCTTTTTCTTGAATTCTTGCATTTGTATTGACTTTATTGTTTTTCTCATCTTTCAGTTGGTGAACTGCTTCAATACCATCGTGAAGAAAGATCAAGCTATTCAAGCTTCCAGTTCCTCGTCCGATGTTGACGATGCCCTCTTGGGTTTAGCTCAATCTGTGAAAGAATCTCGCCAGCAGTACGTCGAGGAAAAAACTGCCTGGGAGAAAAAACTGGCTGCAGCTGAGGCTGATAAGATGAATATGGCTGAAACCTCCAAGAATTTGGAGGAGAAGGTGAAAAGCTTAGAGGTCAATCAGCAAAAGTGCGATGACCAACTGAAGAAGGCAGAAGAAGAACTGTCTATCCTGCGAGACATCAAAATCCAGAAAGAACAATTGGATGTCAGACTCTCCTCGGAGAAGTTGAAAAGAAAAGCTGCAGTTAGGAAACATTTCAGTGCTGGTTGGGAAAAAGGATGGGATAAAGGGATTGCTGCTATGACATCCCAAGTCCAATATGGGGAGTTGAAATACTTCCATGACGGTTGGGTAGCTGCTCTTCAAGAGCTAAAAATCCAAGACAATTCTGAGCTATTCCAACGGCATCTCCCTGGTCCTCCTCCACCAATTGTGGAAGAAGAAGAAGATGAACCTGCTTCAGATGAGTCTTCCATGGCTGTGGATGTTCCCATCTCTGCTTCTCAACCCTCTGTCATCGAGGATATTTCTTCTATGCCTCCTCCTGCCGAGAAGATTTCTGACGATCAAGCTGTTGTTATCACCGAGCAACCGAGCTCCTCGTCCCAGCCTCCCGAGAAAGTCTTGGGAGACAAGGAAAAGGTGTGAAGTTGTTCGGTATCATTTCTATCTTTCATCATTTGTAATCGAACAATGTAATCCTTTTATGATCTAATAAAATACTTCTTTACCCATCGCTGTTATTGATGATTCTTTGTTGTTTGTTGTCTTTTTCTTGTCTTTAGTTTGTTGCTAGAATGGAATTAATCTCTTCTCATGATACCGAGCTGATGCAGCAATGTCACCAATACTATAGGGCTGGTCATACAGACCTTAGTTCTTCTGAAATTGCTGACATTCTTGGTCATGATGCTTCAGAACAGGCGATTGAGGCTTATCGATACTTGAAAGATTTACTCGACTGAGCTGTAGCTAACAATGTCGCTTATTATGACTTGATTGAAGAGCTGCATTGTTCCTTAGAGGATCTCCAAGGTCAGCACAATGAATCGATGGCTTCATTACACAAGGAATATGAAAATAGATATCAACAATTTTCCTCTGATACAGGTCATAAAAAGATCATTGCCGCATATGACATTAGGGAAAGGACCCTAAAAGGTGAAGTTGAAGCCTGCCGACAAATTGCCGAGATCCTGGAACAAGAAAATAATAGTCTGCAGAAAAGATTGGCTCAATATGAATCCGCTGCCTCCTCTTCTACTGCATTAGTACCAGTTACTGATGAAGGTTTTTCGTTTCTAGAGGTTGAAAACGCCAAACTAAGGCAAGAATTGGACGACTTGAAAAAGTCTATTATTCCTGTGACTGCTCGGGGACGAGGAAGGAGTTCTCGGGGACGAGGAAGAATCATCGAGGAGCAAAATTCTCCAGTTGCTTCTCGGAGCCGGTCAAGAGTTCTTAGCCGCAGTGTTGAAGAATCTCGTACCCAATCTACTCTGGAAACTCAAGCATTCCAACTGAATGTTAAGGATCGTGCTCTGTCTGATTTGTCTAAGAAAAACTTATCTTTAGAGGATCAATTGGCTGCGATGAAGTCTGCTCTGAATAATAAAGATGCTCTTATCAAGAACTTTCTCGAGCAAGTAGATAGATTAACTTTCCAATTCCATAAACAGCCTCGGGAGTTCTGGAATGCAGGCTATAATGAAGCTCTTTACCATTTGGATGATCGCCTTGAAAATGCTAACAACGAAGGTTATAAGCAGGGATGGTTGAACGCCCTGGGTGTATTAAAATTGGAACGAGGTCATTATTTATGGGATTATCATGCTCCTGGATTGCTAGACTTGCCTGTTCCTCCCTATAAATTGGATATGGCATGGATTCCTGCTCGTTCCATTCCTCGGAGTTTGATCTCTAAATATCTTGGTGATTATAACCTTCATTCTCAAGTTGAAGTATCTCGTCCTGAGCACCTGTTGGACACTCCTACAATAATGAATGTCAGAATGCTGAAGGACATGAACTTTATTAATTCTCCTCTTTGTCTAGAGGATCCTCCTGCTGGCGAGGAACCTGTCTCAAAGGATAAAGGAAAGAAACCAATAGAGTAGGAATCTTTAATGTAATAGTTAGCCCATACATGTAACATGTAATACATTTTTATCTTAATGAAAGAATTTCATTTTCTGTTTTGCCAATAGCTATTTTTCTGTTTGCAAATTATATGGTTCATCAACCAACTTAGAATTTATAATAAGCATAAATTGTTCAAAATTGTTTCCAACCAACCAAGGTGGATAAATAATGTTTGTCGACCAACCACAGTTGATGGGTTTCTATCCCCGACCAGCCATACTTGGTTCAATTTTCAAATATAAACATGTGTCCGACCAACTAAGGTCAATACTTTTGTCCTCGTCGACCAACTACAGTTAGTGGGTTTTTATCCCCGACCAACCATACTTGGTACAGTTTGGAATATTGTGTTCTTCAAAGAACTTTTTGTAATAATGTTACCTCCCGACCAACATAAGCTGTAATGCGAGAGTATATAAAGTCTTACCAACCGTAGTTGATCATGCTGGTATACACCTCCTAATCAAAGGAGTAGTAGAGTTCTTTCGAACTTTTTGGCTCCTTGGAGCATGTCCTCCTAACCAAAGGAGGTTGGCTACTTATAGCACTTTTGCTCCGTAGAGCGCTCCGTAGAGCTTGTCCTCCTAACCAAAGGAGGTTGGCTACTTATAGCACTTTTGCTCCGTAGAGCGCTCCGTAGACCTTGTCCTCCTAACCAAAGGAGGTTGGCTACTTATAGCACTTTTGCTCCGTAGAGCGCTCCGTAGAGCTTGTCCTCCTAACCAAAGGAGGTTGGCTACTTATAGCACTTTTGCTCCGTAGAGCTTGGCTCCGTAGAGCATGGCTCCGTAGAGCAGTCTTCTTCTTGTTATCAAGCAGTGTAGTGTTCAACACTAGTATTCCCCGAAAAACTTTCAACAGAAAGAAAATGGTGAACCATCCTCATTTTATTCATCATTTTATTCATAATGAAAGAAATACTTTACATTTTACATCACTGATAATACTTGCGCAGGTGTTCAGCATTCCATGCATTCTTAAATTCCTCTCCTTCTAGAGTTGCTATTCTGTAAGTTCCAGGTCGAACAATCTCTGTAACTCGGTAAGGTCCATGCCAGTTTGCTTCCAGTTTATTCTGTTTCTGAATGACTTTCTTCAGCACATAATCACCCTCCTTCAAATCGCATTTCTTCACCCTTTTGTTGTAGAACAGAGCTGTTCGTTGTTGATAAGCAGCATTCCTAATGGCTGCCTCTTCTCTTACTTCTTCGAGCATATCCAAATCCATTCTTCTCATCAAGTCACTGATCGGAGAGTTGAAATTCAGCACTCTATGCGTTGGGAGACCCAACTCAGCCGGTATCACAGCCTCACTTCCAAATGCTAGCATATATGGTGATTCTCCTGTTGCTGCTCGGGGAGTTGTTCGGTAGGCCCATAATACTGATTGGAGCTCATTAATCCAATTTGCTTTAGCTTCACTTAGCCTCTTTTTCAACCCGTTTAGTAATGTTCTGTTCGTCACTTCAGTCTGTCCATTGCTTTGGGGATGGCCTGGTGCTGAATGAAACTTCAAAATGTTCGATTGATGACAATAGGCAGCAAATTCTTCATTATCAAATTGTGTTCCATGATCTGTGATGAAAGCATGAGGGAGACCATATCGACAAATGATATTCTTCCATACAAACTGGTATACCTTCTCGTACGTCATATTGATAAGAGGCTCAGCTTCCACCCACTTAGTAAAATAGTCCACTGCAACTACGAGATACTTGAATCTTCCTCGTGTGGTCGGCAGTGGTCCAACCAAATCAATTCCCCACATGGCAAATGGCCAAGGGGAAGTTATTGGTGTTAGCAATGCTTGTGGAGTTCGTCGGATGGAGGAAAAACGTTGGCACTTGTCACATTTCTTGGCATAGGCTATACAATCAGCCCTCATTGTCGGCCAGTAATATCCCTGTGTCATCACTCTTTGTAAAAGTGTTCGACCTGCTACATGAGCTCCACAAGATCCTTCATGGATTTCTTCAATCAATTCTTTCACCTCGGTGGGATGTACACATCTCTGCAAACCTGCCATAATTCCTCGTCTCTACAAAATACCATTAGTTAATACATACCGAGCAGCTTTATACTTCAGTTTCTTGGCAGCGAGTTTGTCCTCCGGCAATCCACCCTCTTCAACATATTTCCTGATTGGATCCATCCAAGATGGTCCTAAATCAAGGGTAATCACATTCATTGTCAGATCTTCATCTATGCTCCGACCTTCTAATACTTCAATCGGTATAGTTCTTCGCATCTCGGTACGAGTAGCTGATGCTAGTCGGGCCAGTGCGTCTGCTTGTATATTCTCCATCCTTGGTATTCTCACCAATTGAATGGCATCAAATTCTGTCAACAATTTCATCACCTTTGCATGATATTTGATCATTAAATCTCCTTTAACCGCATATATTCCCATCATCTGATTCATAATTAATTGAGAATCACTGAATACCATCACTTGTTGTGCTTCCATAGTCTTCGCTAGACTAAGACCTGCTATCATGGCCTCATACTCCGCTTCATTATTAGAGGCTTTGAATTGGAATCGCAAAGCATATTCCATATCAATCTCTTCTGGAGTGATCAAAACAATTCCTGCTCCACAACCAGCTGTGCAGGATGATCCGTCTACATATAATCTCCATGTAGGTATTTCGTCTTCAAATTTCTTATCTGTCAGAGTTCCTCGATAAAATATCTGCTGTTTTCTTCCATCATCCCCCGGTATGTTTCGATCCTCTTCAATCATCTGTTCGTACCCTTTTACCAACCTTGGTTGGTCTGGATTTGAATATAATGATTTCTCTACATCCACAAGTCCTTTTACCAACCTTGGTTGGTTTGGACCTGTTTCTGCTGATCCTGTATCGTCCACAGGTAGGTCAGCAAATGTTTCTGTTGATCCTGTATCGTCCACAGGTAGATCAGCAGGCATCTTTTTCTCCTCGGGGGTATCAGAGTATGTGAACTCTGCTATAAAATCTGCTACAGCCTGCCCCTTCAATGATGATCTGGGCTCATACACAATATCATATTCACCAAGTTCTACTGCCCAGTACATCAATCTCCCCGATTTTTCTGCCTTATGGAGGGCTTGTCTCAATGGCATATCAGTATAAACGATGATGGTATGGGCTTGGAAATATGGCCTCATTCTTCTACTTGCTTCAATTAGTGCCAATGCCAATTTTTCTAGCTTTGGGTACCTGATTTCTGCACCTCGAAAAGCCTTACTTGTGTAATAAATTGGTTTCTGGACTCCATTCTCCAATCTGATCAACGCTGAACTGACTGCATTCTCTGATACTGCCAAATACAAATACAATTTTTCTCCTGTTATTGGTCTGGACAACAGTGGGGGTGCTCCCAAGTATTTCTTCAAGTCTTGAAAGGCTTTTTCACATTCCTCATTCCACTCAAAGGTTTTTCGAAGTGTTTTGAAGAATGGTATGCATTTATCAGTTGCTCGAGATACAAATCTGTTGAGCGCTGCAACTCGTCCGGTAAGACTCTGCACTTCTTTCTTCGTCGTCGGAGATCGCAGCCCTAGAAGAGCTTTGATCTTATCTGGATTTGCCTCAATACCTCGCTGATTGACGATGTATCCGAGGAACATTCCTTCTCGTACTCCAAAGGTGCACTTCGTCGGGTTAAGCTTCATTTGGTATTTATCCAATTGATCAAAAGTTTGACTCAAGTCAACCAAATGATCAGCAGCTTTCTTGCTTTTAGTGAGCATGTCATCGACATAGACCTCCATGTTGCGGCTGATTTGTTCGGTAAAAACCTTGTTCATCAACCGCTGATATGTTGCACCTGCATTTTTTAAACCAAAAGGCATAACATTATAACAATAAGTTCCCCTAGGGGTAATAAAAGAAGTACTTTCCCTGTCTTCAGGTTTCATTTTGATCTGGTTGTAGCCAGAGTAAGCATCCATGAAGCTGAGTAGCTCGTGTCCCGAGGTAGCATCCACCAGTTGATCAATTCTGGGTAATGGAAAATGATCCTTGGGGCATGCCTTATTGAGATCGGTGAAATCGACACACATTCTCCATTTGTTGTTTTTCTTCTTTACCATCACCACATTAGCCAACCAATCTGGATATTTTACATCTTCAATGAATTGGGCTTTCTGGAGTTTCTCGACTTCCTCCTGTATGGCCTGGTTCTTCTCGGGACTAAACACTCTTCTCCTCTGCTTCACAGGCTTGATCTCCTTATTCACATTGAGCTCGTGACATAAGAAGTTTGGATCTATTCCTGGCATGTCTTCATGACTCCAAGCAAAAGTATTTTTCCTGTTTCTCAAGAAATTTATCAATTCCTGTTTTATTGAAACATCCAACGACGATCCTATCTGGGTTATTCATTCAGGATGCTCGTCGTCCAGAATAACATTTTCTGTAGATTCCATCACCTGTCCTTTTACAAGTTGAGATTCATCCCTGGGATCAAGAGTTTCAATTTCTGTACCTTCCTCCACCTAGTAAGTAGTAGTCTTTTTCCTGGACTCTTCAAGCTCCTCTTGCTCGGTAGACGAATAATAACATTCCCTAGCTACTTTTTGATCACCTTTCACAACTCCAACCCCAAAATTCGTTGGGAATTTCAAACATTGATGAACTGTAGATGGAACTGCTTCGAACTTCTTCAATCTAACTCGTCCCATGATGATGTTGTAGGCTGACTGCACATTCTTATCCATCACAAAGAAGCGTATTCTTTCTGTTCGACAAGCAGGCCAAGTTCCAATGAGTATATCCAACTTGATCGTCCCAAGTGGAAAAACTTTTTCGCCAGCAAAACCCAGAAGGGGTCTGTGATAAGGTTCCAATTGAGATAATTTCAAATTCAAGCTATCAAAGCATGAATAATACATGATATCTGCCGAACTACCATTGTCTACTAACACCCTTGAAATGACCACATCCTTCATTCTCATTTTGATCACCAAAGGATCATCATGGGGGTAAAGAACACCTGCCAGGTCGTTTTTTGAAAAACCAATCACTAGCTTCTCTTTGTTTACCTTCCTCGGACGATCATCCTCGGCCAGGTTTATTCGCTGAATATATGAACAAGCTTGAGCCTCTCCGAGGTAAGCTTTTCTTTCTGCAGTAAGGTCTCCTCCTCCTGCATCTCCTCCTGTAATAACGTTACAATGAAATGATCCAAAACGTATGGAAAATACCTCTCGTTCAGGTTTCCTTGGCTTCTTGGGAAGATCGGGGTCATCATCTGGATCCTCTTCATGGGCCCTCCTCTTTTTCTCCTCTGCACGACGAGGAGATCTAGATCTCTCTCTAGTTCTATCATCATTCTTCCTTTCACTTCTGCGATCTACATACTTTGATAATTTTCCTCTTCGAATGAGTGTTTCAATCTCGTTCTGAAGGGCTATACAATTTTTGGTCATATGGCCATGATCTTTGTGAAACTCGCAATATTTGGCCTTATTCCTCATGTCTGGATCTGTCTTCAGTTTCTCTGGCCATTTGATTTCCTCGTTATTCCTGATCTCTTCTAAAACATGATTAATACCCATTTTCAATGGAGTATAATTATCATACTTCTTTAGGGCTTCCAACTTTATCCTGTTATTCCTGGAATGTTTGTCACCACCATTACCTTTCTGATCTTTCTTCTTAGAGTTGTCGACCTCCACTTTAACTTCTTTATCCATATTCTTCTTCGCAGTCATAGCCTCCTCGGCATTCATGATTTTGGCCGCCTTTGCCATCAATTCCGACATATTTTTAGGCGGATCTTTGGCCAGAGTATAGTATAGCTTGTTAGGCAGCAAACCACTCATCAAAGCAGTGATTGCTGTCTTTTCTTCATAATCTATGACTTCCAACTTCTCGTTATTGAAACGAGTTATGTAATCTCTAGTACTTTCTCCTGATTTTTGTCTAACACTTAGCAAGTGCGCTACTCGCTTTACTGGCTTTGCTCCAAAACAAAAATTGCCAATAAACAGCTCGGCTAACTGAACAAAAGTTGAAATCTTACCCCGAGGAAGATTATTGTACCATATCTGTGCAGATCCGGTAAGAGTTCCCGAGAATGCTCTACACCTCATCTCGTCGGGGACAGCATAGATATCTGCAGCAGCTTGGTACTGTTCTATATGAAGTACGGGATCTGTCTTTCCATCGTACTTGGGGGTCACTACAGGTGCTTTGAATTTCGACGGTGTAGGGAAATCCACAATGGCTTGCACAAAAGGTGTCCCTTGAACAAAAGTTCTCTGTAAGGGGTTCCTCGCCTTAGCCATTTCTCCCAGTCTATCCTCCAACCGTTGAATGGAACCTTTCCATGCTTCATTCCCTTCCTCAGGCCTCTTAGTCCGAGCAACTGATTGCTCTGACATAGCTTCCTGAGATTTATCTCGACGAGTAGTTGGTCGTGATTGTGCAGATCCTTCTCTCAAACCTGGTGGTGGTCGAAAACTTCTTGATGGAGCCCTAGGTGGACTCATGTTCCTCCTTGGTCCTAACCGGCTGAAAGGAGACACCCTGCTTAATCTTTCCAAAGCGCTAGTTCTCTCCGGAGAAAGAGAAATATGTTGATTTGTATCCGTAGCCCGTATTGATGAAGTTCGCCCAGGTTGATAAGAAGAATCGTTGGATTCTCCACTGCGATATGACCCAGTACGTCTGGATCGTGGTTGCCCATGATCAGTCCTTTGCCCTGAATAAGTAGGTACACCGCCTTGAAGAGTTTGAAGGAGTTGCCTCATAGATTCTTGCATGGCGGTTTGTCCTTGAGCCAGATTCGTCATAATTCCGGCTAAATCTGGAGATGCAGATGGATTTGGAAGATTTCCAGTATTTCCAGCATTTCGATTACTGGACTCTGGGTTATCTGCCATTGGTGATAAATGATTTTTATGAAAAACGATAATAACAGTCGTTTCCCACCGACGGCGCCAATCTGTTGATGTAAAAAACTAGATCGCTCTAATTTTTCAATCACAGATAAATAAATAAGACAAAGATTTTTAAAGTGGTTCGGCTAGGAATAAAGCCTACGTCCACTGTTATGTTATTGCCGAGTGTTTGTGGAATTCTTGATTACAAGTTCTCTCAAGAAATTCCGGTCCCTTTGAATGGGATTGATACAAGGTATTTATAGCCTCAAGGCTGTACATGAAAGGTCCAATACATTAAATGATATACATATGAATGGGTAATACATTTAATGCAGCGTGTGCGTCAAGAATCTAATGAATAGTTGAACAGTTGTCCGTCTGATAATTGATGACACGGCCGAGGTGCAGTTCGGACCGCCTTAGTTGCTAGTTAATAAAGAGTTCCTCGGAGTGCTTAGAGTATCTCGGGATTGTGGAGTTCCTCGGATGGAGTTCCTCGATATGATAGAGTTCCTCGGTGTATTCTCGTTGCTCGGAAAGAAGCATGGTTGGTCGGGAAGTGATCTTCCTCGTTGTTATTGTGCCATGTAGATTGACGCGTGTCTTCATACTATTCGTCCACATCAGCATATTAATTTTGGTATCAACAGGCAGTTTTTTAAAGGGAATAAATGATGAGGGTAAGCCTGAGTCTTTTGCTTTCTTTTATTTTATGGGTAGTTTTTTTTGTTGGTCCCGAGAGGGAACATTCATTTTATATATAGGAGAGAAGCTAAACTATGTATGAATCTTTGTTCTTAGAAAAATGTTGTGTATTTTGAGAATTCTATTAACAAACTAATGTTTTTTTTATAAAAAAGAAAAAAATTATTTAATGCTGATACGAGTTATTTTTTTTTATACTTAATGCTTTCATTCTCATGATCTTTTCTCCTCGACTTTATTTCAAATTGTTGAGTCCATATTGATGATTTGGTAGTATTGTCTCAAGTGGTATAAAAAAGAACATGCTATGTGGAATACAAAACAACATGTTATAATTTTTTTAACTTAAATTATACATGACTTAATAATAGTATAGTTGATATTTTAGTTCTTAAACAGGGGGAATTTTTCTATAATTCAACAATAATAATAGTATAGTTGGCATTTTTGTTCTTAAACATGATGGATTGTCTCATAAAGATTGGAAATTTTGCCCAACTTTTTTAAAACTAATAGGTTCATACCATTGGTTAATTCAAAAATTGTTTATTTATTGCGACCTAAATATGACGTGTGGTCCTACAAACGGTGAACACTTTCAAAAATTAGCGTCGTACTGTACACAACTTTTGAAATTATGACCATTTAAAAAAATTATACTTTGTTTTGTCAAGGAACAAATATTTTTCCGTTTTGCAATTATGTTGTTTGAAAATATTTGTCGTTTTGCGATTACGTACTTTTGAAATTATCAGCGTGACTTCACACACTGCATTTTGTTCTTTAAATCACTGTCATAAAAAATTATGCTTGATTTCAATACGGATTTTTTTTCCAATTAGCGATTCATCTTTTCCAATTAGTGATTCATTTTTTAGATTGCGGTTTATTATATTTACCAAGCTCTTCAATCTTTTCATTTCATTTCATTTTTTTGATATAATTTTGACGTGTTTTCTTTTGAAAATGTGAAATATGATGCCTTTTTGTTATTTACGTACTTAAATATGATGCCTTTTATTATTTTCGTCAGGTAATTGTATAGTTGGTGAACAATGAGATATGTGTTAATGAATTTTCTTTATATCTCTCTCTCGATTCATGAGAAATGATGTCAAAATGAAATGAGTTTGAAAAGTACAAAGAATCGAATATGAGTAAATCCTTAAGGTCTCTCATTTCATTTGAGTTGGAAATGTACTTAGGTATTGAAAATTCACTCAGTTTTGTTATTCAGGTATTCCATTTGAAAGCAATCCTGAGTAAATAACAATTTACTTAGGTATTCCATTTGAGTATTCCATTCGAGTAAAGAACATATATTCCATTTGTTTGCTAATGTTTATTTCATGTACAAATTGAATAATCCATGGAAACCATAACCATGAATTTTTTTATATTTTATGCTCTATGTTAAAAATACTCTGTTAACCATGGATGTCTGTTATTTACTTGCTTTAAAATTATATATGCTTTATACATTTATATTTATACATATTGATGTATAAGATCAAGAACTTTTACATGCACATAATTCAAAATCACATGATTTCTCTTATATTGATTAAGCCTATTAGTGATGACACTTTGGTGTTTGCAACATGTTAAAATTATTTACAATTATTTATGTTATATAATAATTCTTTTGGCTATTATGTTTATAATTATTTATTATTATTATTGAAATATAATAATAAAAACTATTTTTATTTTATTTTCTCTTTGTTATTAATATTTTAACATAAAAAATTGTGACAATCCCAAAATTTTACTTTTTTTTTATTTTTTATTTTATTTATTAAAAAAATTAGATATTTTTAATAGAAAAACGATAAACATTTCCAAAACTATTTTCAATCATTTTTCTAAAAGCTTTACGTGAATGTTTAAAAAACATTATGATCTTTGGTTTGTTTTCGGAGTTAAAAAAACATTACAAACTTTAGAAATTTTGTCGGGGAACAAAATTTTCACCATTTTTCAATTAGGTTCTTTGGAAATTTTTGTCCTTGTGCAATTATATACTTTGTAATTTTCGTCGTGCCTTCAGGAATGAACATATATAAAGAAGTTGCTCCTGTGTTTCGAACTTGAGATCGATTGTAGCTTTAGCGAGGGCACTTGCCATTGTTCTAAGGCACGTCTTTATGATTTTCAAAATTATCAGCGTGCCTTCAGGCACGGGCATACCCTAGTGTGTGTGTGTATATATATATACTACTTTAATTTTTGAATTTTTAGGATTTTTCGAATTTTGTTTGTGTTTTCGAGTACTTTTATGACAAAACTAGTATTAAAAACAACTAGTTATTCATAAAAGACCTTGAATCTGTTTTTTTTTAAATAAAAAAAATGCTGCTTGAATTTTTTTTTCCTAAAACTAGTCCAAAAATCAATATTCTTAAAATCGACCGAAATCCCCGGCAACGACGCCAAAAACTTGTTGTTAAATTTTATTTGTTATAAAACTATCGCAAGTGCACGGTATTAAAATATAACGGGTGTAAGTACGACTCGAACCCATAGTGATTTCATCAGTTTTTATAAAATATTGATTGTTCAACTAGACCTATGAGTGTATAAATGTGATTGATTTTCTAAAATAAAAATAAAGACAGAATAAACGAACAAGTATAAGAGATAATCCTAAAGGCGGAAGGCACTAGAACGTCGGATCCGTTTGTCAATTATAATTAAATTTACACATTAATTTAATTCCATAATTCTGAATTTATAACACAAAATATATCGACTCTCGTCGCAAACATTTCGGAGAATAAAACATTACATGCATTCAAAATATTTTAACGTGTCTTAAAATAATCACCATAAATCCCTAATCCCTAAAAAATATCACATTCTAAATTTTTAATGTGTAATTAAGCATGAGGTATCAAAACATCTAAGTGCAAGCAAAACCAATCAAAAATGACAAATTTAAATTTTTAAAGCATGAATTTATAATTAATTTTTGGGGTTTAAAAATACACTCTCGTGTACTTTTAAGCGAATACCAATTTTTTTTAAATTAAAACACATTGGAATATGTACGAAATTAAATTAATATGCGTAATTTAATCAATCATGACAAACATCACCCAAGTCCTAGTAATTAAACTACTCACACATTATATTTGACACACAAATATTGCAAGATGAAATAATAATTTTCATTAATAATAATCAACTTACAAAATTTGGGGTCCATGACTTGAGTTACAATACACAATATGCTCCTCCAAAGTATACCTAAAAAATACTCTTTACAAAGATTTTATCTTTCAAAGTGTGTTTATACTCTACCGTGTACAAAGTCTTTTTTGTTCACTCTCTCATCCTCTTATGTCCCCTAGGGGTGATGTAGATAATGGGTATTTGTAGGGGTTTGGTAAGAGCAGGTTCAATTTTTGTTGATGGTGGGTAGTGGAGTGTATGGTAATGTGTGTGGCATGTAGTGGGTGGGTTTGGTAAAAGGGGTATGGATTGTTGGGAGAAAGAACGTGTGTTGATTTTGAGAAGGTGATTAGGGGTATTTGCGTGTGTAGTAGGTGTATGGTAAATGGGTGTGAGTTGGGTGTGTTATGGTGTGTGGTGTGAGGGTGTGTAGAATAATGTGTATATGTGTCTAATTATACACCTAATAAAACTTAACCAAATTGTGGATAACTCAACTAAAAATTATAAAAATAATAAAATAAAAATAAAAATAAATATATTTAACCTATAAAATAATAAGAGACTAAAAAAATAATAATAAAACTAAAACTAAAACAATAAATCTAAAAACAATAACATATAATGTCTTAAAATTGTACAATGAGTCAAATAAAATAACTAACACTAAAATAGCACTACTACATATAAAATGACACACTCAAATTAATATTTACATAAAATAACTAAACAGTCAAAGTGTCAATAAAGACTCTAAAAAAATTTTAAAAAATAAATATGATACACACACAAATAAAACATCACAATAAATATGTAAATGACTCAAATAAAAATATATAAATATATAAATACATACTAAACAAATATACAAGGTGTAGGTATGGGTTGGGCTTGGTTTAAGGGTTGGTTTAGGTTAGGGGAATTATTTTGACTTCGCGCATGACTTTTGACTTTCTTTCAGTTACGAACTTTGCATGGCCATAATTTGTTCGTTTCAACTCTAATTGATATCCCGTTTGAACCCATGTGTCCCTTGATTCACGGCCTTCAATTTCGGTGTTTGGTCCGAGTCCGAATTAAATCATCTGAATTTACAATATTGCTCCTGAAGGTGTGTAAGTGACCTTTTTATGCTCAATTTGCTTCTGGACTTCACCGCGTCCGGACTTCGCCGCTTTCTTTTTAAACCTGTTAATACTCAAAAACAAACTCACACAAGATATTAACAATGAATAAAAGATGTGAGCATGAAGTTCTCAAAATTGCATTATTAACCCCATTAATTCTTAAATTTGTATTTTTCTTTGAAATAGCAAAAATGGCTCTAAAAACTCTTTATTTATGATGCAAGGTTCCTAACAAGGCCTAGATTTAGGTATAAGTAATACAAAATATTGCACTCATCACACTTGGTATATCCCCATATAGGCTTGTCTACGAAAAATTCGATCACATTTCGATAGAGTTAGAACACAAAGCTTTTGGGGTAATTAAGACTTTCAATTTTGATTTATCTCTTCCTGATGAGGTCCAAAAACTTCAACTCAATGAGTTGGAAGAGATTAGGAATGATGCGTACGAAAATGCAAAATTGTACAAAGTGAAAATGAAAATGTTTCATGATAAGTCCATTCTACAGAAGTCATTCAAACTGGGACATTAAGTTTTTTTATACAACTCTAGATTGCACCTCTTTACCGATAAGTTAAGGTCTAGGTGGTCTGGTCCCCTGGTTATTAAAATAGTCTACCACATGGGACGATTGAGATCGAGAATCCTAAAAATGGTGAAATTTTCATAGTTAATGGTCAAAGGTTGATGACATATCTAGAATTTCCAGATCAGTAAGTGGAGGAGATTCTCCTCTAAAACCCTTTGTACCACGAGTGAACATAAAATTGGGTCATTGTTGTTGTATCATAGTTTTGTTTTGCGGGAATTTTGCGTTGAACAAAGCCCCTCATTATGGTAATATCTTTCATAGCTTTCCCGCGTTTTCAATTTGTGTCTTGTATATTGAGGACGATGTAAAAATTAGGTTTGGTGGTACTAAGGTCATTTGTCTCCGCTTTGGAAAAAAATCATAAAAATTTCAAAAAGTTAAAAAGATTTTCAATATAAATGCGTTTTGAAACGATTTCTTAATATAGAATTAATTCATGGATCTCTCAACTTATGAAATTTGTACACATTAGCCATATAATATGATCGCAAATGGATATTGAGGCCAAAGTTAATACACTTAATGAACAAATATGGAGATTTTAATCCGATGAGATATTTTGTAATTCATCATTTTTGAGATATTTAAATCAATTCGAGTTAAAATAACTTAATTTCCTTCAGTGATAAACTCATTGGTGATCTCAAATTCTTTGTTTTGTTCGATTACTGAAAACAAAAAGTCAAAATGTGAATATTAAGCACTAGAAGTCTTAGTAATTCATCTTGGGACACAAATAAACTTAACAAAACTTGAGAAAAAAGATTAGGCCATTGTTTGAAAGCCCAAAATTAAGACCTACTCCACCCTTTTTACATTATTTCATTGCAAGCCCATTTGAATAAAAAAGAAAATAATCCTTTTTGTTGAAAATCCATTATCCTACCCAACTCCATATAGGAGTTTAAAGCCCATAAAAAGAAGTCATACCCATTTTCTGAGAATAATAGGGTAAAATTACGATTGGAAAAAGACAAAAATGAAAAAAAAAAGTTTGATAAAGAATGGTGTGTAAAAAGAAAAAAACAAATAATGAAAAGAAAGAATGAAAAAGTGGAAAGAAAGAAAGAAGAAGAATAGAAAAATGGAGGACAAAAGAAAAAGTGCCTAAAAGTCAAAATACCTGAAAACGTCTATATTCTCAAAAGTTTTGAACTCCAAACTCCCTTCTTTCTAGACAAAATCCGAGCCTACATTACAACCAAAGAAAGAGCTAATCGATCTCAAGGGAAGTTAATTATAGTGTGGAGAGTAGATGAATAGGATTTATGGTGTGATTCATCGTTTTCACTATATAATTGATTCTTCATTCATGAGATAATGTTCATTCATTATAAAAACTCCATTTGTCATCATGAATATGTGAAATTTTTTCATTCAAATTTACTCTTTTATTCACATACACCGAGAAAAAATAAATGATTTCCGAGTGTTCTATTGTGAGTGCGTCCCCTGAGATTTTGATATCAAAACGAACTTTCAAATAAGAAATGTAATGATCAAATCTTTTGAAATGGATGGTTATATTGTCTATTCACATACCCACGATAAGTTGAGATTGAAAAGTGCAGTTTTGCTATATTTTTTAAGTTTTCATTCAAATTTGGTTGTATTACTTTTGTGTCTTTTGTATTGAGTCAAGTTTATGAATTTTGTAGGTATATACATTGCAAACCCTCTAGAGACAAAACTCGTCCACTAGGGTAAGCTAGATGTTTAACGACTTATTGCACATGCTAAATGCAATCGTGATTCCTACGAAAGTGAGTTAGATTTTAAAATCTAGTTTTGCTTGAGGACTAAGAGAGTTAAGGTTTGGGGGTATTTGATAAGTGCATTATTTTGTATGAATTATGCCCAAATCTAGAACTTGTTAGGCCCATTATATCTCGAATAATGAGTTTTTAGAGTCATTTTTATAAAATAGAAAAAATACAAGTTTGATTAAATTCAGGTTAAAAATATACGTTTACTAATTACAGGGGATGAAACTATAATTTTAGAAACTTTATGGACCTAAAAATAATTTTTAAATATTTATCAAGGCAGAATAAAGTTCACCCTGAAATTTGGTTTAATTTGAATTTAAAATGGAAAAGCTGTGAATTTCGGGCTCTAAAATGCAAATAGGGGTAAATTGGTAATTTTTTAAATTGTCTGGGATTGAAATTGAATTAATATAAGTCAATTTATATATTTATAGGAACCTATGAAGTTTGTTGAAGATTCGAGTTCATTTGGAAATGACATAAAGATTGTGCGAAGAATTGAAAAGAAGTACAAAGTCTTGGGGCCAAAGCATTAAAAAAAAGAATTTTAGAAATTGGTTTGGTATATAATTTATTCCAACAAATATTTAATCGAAGAACGCTTGTAGGTCAACTGGTCGGTCGCATGGAATCCTTGGTGAAGGTATTGAGTTCGAACCCTTGCAACACTCTTTAATTTTTGAAAGAAGGTAGATATGTAAATGGCCTAGTTAGCAAGACCAGACAGCGGACAATCTTTCGGCCCATCATTGCCCAGTCAGAAGTCCACATCATCAGTCCAGCAAGCACTATTTAGCAATCATCCGACCAGTTAGCAACCACATCATCGATCTGCCACGTAATCAATGCTATCATCATTCAAAACCATAAGCTTTTGATTCTGTCAAAATCTTTAAAGATAAAGATCGATTTCAAATCCCAACAAAAAACAAAAGATCCCACTACATGGAAAACAATGGATTTTGTGCAAAACACTTAATTTAAATTGGTTATTAATTTTATAATTCATTTTTAACAATTAAAATATGTGTTTTACACCAACTCAATCACCTCACCCCTTAATCTATAAATAGGACCCTTGGGCTGATTATTTTAGGGGGGATTTTAGATAGCAAGTTTAGAACAATTTTTGGTAATTTTATTTTGAGAGCTTTATTTATATTTGAAGGCCAAGAATTGTATCTTTATGGGAGGAATTTTATTAAAATTATTTCTGAGACACAACATTTGTAAGTTTGTTTTATTAATGAAAATTAGTATTCATTCTTAAAATTTTATTATGTCTTCAATTATGCTAGACTAATTTCTTTACTAGGACTAGGACTAGGTGAAAGTTATTATGTTTGATTAATATTGTGTGTAGTTTAAATTAGCTTTTGTTTCCCGACACATTCTAAAACGTATTAAAAATTTGGTATTCATTTAAGACAACACGAGAGTGTGTTTAGAACCTTTGGTATTGTTTGAAAAAAAAAAAATTTTAATTTAATTATGAGTACTTTTTAATGGGTTATACTTTAATTAAATTAATTGATAGTCCATGCTTAAAGAGTATACTTTGAAATTTAAAAGTGAACTTTTGAAGGGAATAGGAATTTTAGCCATCTAAATTTGGATACGTTAAATTTTAGTGTGAACGTAACCGTGTTATTTTCCAAATTAAATGTGACGAGAGTCGGTTTAATTTGAGTTATAAAATCAGGAATGACAAGTTTAAATTATTGCATAGTATTATTTAAACGTGATAAATGGATCCAATGTCCTAGTTTTTCACATACTAGTTTATATCTTTCGTAGTCACACTTTTTATTTGTGTTAGCTTAGTTTAATACTACATCTTATATCTATACCCATCTATCTAGTTGGACGATCACAATCATTTTGAACGAAGAAATTAACAAATTTATGTGGGTTCGAATTCTGTAATAGCCCGTGCACTTGCGGTATTTTATAAATTAACAACAATAGTTCTATGATTTATTATATGTAGCGCATAAGTGATAGCGACGATTTACTTGGTGATGGGCTGATAGGATGCTACATTGATGGATTAATATAATTTATGGGTGACATGTAAGGTACCCATTTTATGTCATCCAAAAAAATTAATCACATTTTCCCTCTTATTTTATATCTATAAATAAGAGAGAAAACGGGATTAAGTTTTTTGGATGACATTTAAGGGGTTAGGAAGGTGGATGACAACCCACCTTTCAGATTTTATACCAAAGATTGAGAGAGAGAACCTTAGAGAAGAGAAAAGGAGGGAAAATATGAGGAATCTTGAATAGAATAAGAAGAGGATTCAACCCGACATAAACTTATAGAAGACTTTTGATTTGTAATCTGACAAGGCAAGTAAATACTTGCATTATATCGCAATTTTATTATAGTTAATTACTTTCTTGGTTTAAAATAACAATTAGGGATTTTCAATATGAATGGATCTAATTTCATAATTTGATGAGGAAACCTAATGATAGAGGATGAATGATATTAAATTAATGATTAATTGGGATTAATCATACTTGGAATTATAAATAAAGTCTGGGCTTTAATGGGAGAAGATGTCAAACCTAGATAAAAATTTGAATCTTGAATAGTCAATTTGATAAAGGAATTTTGATCTTGAATTTATGGGGGTTTCCATGTAAGAATCAAATATATAATGATGGAATCATGTTTTTTTATGATATATGAGTTATAGATCTTAAAATTTTGGTAGAAAGAACCCTAGAAATGAAACTGGGTTTGGGGGATGCATCACGCCTAAGAAAAATGCTTTAGACCTATGTTCTATAATCTCGTTCGAACCTCGTCTGAACGAAATGAAGTTTTCGTTAAAATGATATGCGATTCATTTGAAAGACCCATGGGTTTGGGTAGAGTTTGGATCATGAAAATGTTTCGGGGATATTTAATTAAAAATATTTTTGTGTCTCTATTTATTAGTTGGTATATATATACGTGTTTGATAATTATTATATTTACATATTACAGTGACATATATGTATATATGTATGTGTGCATGCTACTTGTTTTATTTAAACATACATACTTGGGAATGTTATCATAGGAGGTTGTGCGTAGTGGGAAGTCTACCCTGGCGTTGACCAACAGGTGTTGGGATGATTCATCTGATTAAAGTATCGTTCCATGATGAATATCCATGTGTAAGGATAACTGTTGTTTTTTAGTCCGGTTGGTCATGATGTGGTATGGTTACGATCTACGGATGTATGTCTATGACCACCTCCATTGTATGTGTATTCGTTTAGGATTAGTGGTGAAATTCTGACCCGGTGGCTCGGTGTGAGGCGTGATGTCCGGAGCCAGATATCACACGAGGAATGTATTTGTGAGGTCCCAACTCTTGGGATACGGTTATACATATATAGTGAGCGATATATGTGTATGCTTATATGATATAGTGTGTATATTTGTTTATAACACGAGTGTACATATGCTATGATTATTATGAGATTATTTATTTATAAGCTGGTGTTTCGCTACAATATTGTTTGTAAATATATACCTAGAAAGGTAGTTATACTTAGCTAATACAGAGAATTAGCGGGATTGGGCTCAAATAGCGGTAATGTGTAGTAGACAGACCGGGTACTTTAATTAGGATAAATAAAATGAACACGTTAGGTACCCACTGTAGTTGAGAGGTGAGGTTTATCTCAAGCGAGTGAGACTTGTTTAATCTTGAAAGTAATAGACTACTCTTATAATTGATGTATAACAAGTATTTGCTCGTAAAATATTTTCTACTCACTGGGCTTTGACCCGCAGTTTTTTTGTCTTTCCATGTTTTTCTATTTGTTACCCCCACGTGTGCATTAGCCACAACCAGGACAACAATGATATATTAATTATTTTCATTTAGTAGTTGTGGACGCTACATTCTTGCTTAAATGCCTCAATTGATTTTATCTAGATTGGATCAGTTCAGTTTACAGTTGGGGTGTTGCTCATACATGGATAGGCTTTTATCTTACTATTAGACTTTTATACTTTTCTTGGGTATTTACTCTTTCATTCGCAGTTAGTATTTGATTTTTATACAGTGGATGTTATTATTTGGTGGCCAACTATTTATCCGATTAACATTCATTGCTTATTTATGCATGTGATTATTTTATTCATTGTGATTGTATGAGTTGTTCTTATTATTTATATTATGTTGTTATTACGATAGTAATGCTGAGAATAAACCATAATGAGATTCTTGTTATATCTTAGTAGAGGAGTGACCACTTGGTATTAAAATAGGCAGGTCATCAGAGTTAGTATCAGAGCATTAAGTTCTAAAGGTCTTAGGATTTGTGTGAACTTTCTACGTTGTTTGCGTTGCATTCCTTTGTTGTAGAGCCCTATATCTAGGACTATTGTTTCATATTATGTATTTATTTCTTCCTGCTATTATTTATGATTGAACTTAATCTCATACAATTTAAAATTATTTTTAGATGCCAACCAACAGAAAAGGTCTACCAGCATGCGTCGCTAGGAGGGCCACAGAGGAGGAGGCTCAGCTAGAGCTGCAGGCCACTTAGGGGACTGTGACTGCAGTAAAGGTCGCCAAAATTTTTGCACATGTGGTTAATAATGAAATAACTGACTTAGCACAACATTTTTCACTGTCATAACCACAGTAGGCAGTGGTAGTAGATCTGTTTCAGAGAGAGTTAGAGAGACCTTTCAGAAGGGCCATTTTCCATATTTCTAAGGGAGTGCGGATGTGATTGCAACTAGCCAAAGAAAGAAACATATCCAGAGGCATTTGTACATGGTTGAGTGTAGTAACACTCAAAATAAAATATTGTCTACTTTTAAGCTAGTGGGAGCAGTACTTTAGTGGTGGGAGTCGGTCACCACATCGAAGGAGAGAGATACTATGACCATACAGGTGATCTGGGTGTGGTTTGACTACAAATACTTTCCGTCATCAGTTCAAATGGGGATGAGGAGGAGGTTCCTAAGCCTTTTATTGGAGGGTAGATCTATGGATGAATGTGAGGAAGAGTTCACGACCTGGCAAACTTTATGCTAGACGAGATAAACACAGAGGAGAAAAGGGTCCTCAAGTTTACTAACGGACTCACATAGAGGATTCTACTGCACTTACGGGGAAACTCATAATTGCAGACCTACACTGAGGTCGTAAACATCATGTTTATCCATTGTTAGGATCATCTCTTCCATCTGGGGGGAGTGAATAGGGTCTAAGAGTGTAGCCAATAGGGCAATACCAGGGGTAGTGGTGCCAGCGGGGTGCCACAATAGAAGAAAAGGCATCATGAGTGGGGTTAGCAGCAGGGGGACTCTGCTAAGATATTTAGGGCAGCTAATGAAAATTTCAGGCAGGGCTAATAACAGCATACCCCTTAGGTCCAGGGGAATCAAACTGGTGGCCATTAGGGACGAGGTAATCAAGGCTAACAGGGCCAAAGACATGGGCAGCCTCGTCAGGGCTAGTGGCATACATGCCCGAACAGGGCTAGGGGTCAGGAACAGGGTGCCCAGTAAGGGTAGAAGGTATAGAAGCTTCCAGTCTCACTGGAAGTTCTATCGTTACCACCTCCGCGGGGCTAGGGGCACATCAGGGAAAGTTTGGGCATGTGTATCACCTCCGAGGAACGGTTTTACCACTAACGTAGCCAACAATTGAGGGTATGTTTCCTATCCATGGGCACATTGGACGGGTTTTATTTGACATAGGAGCATCACACTCATTTTTCAGTACTAGGTTTGCACATGGAATTTGTAATTTATAGGAAACTATTTGTATAAGTGTGTGTGTGTGTGTGTGTGTGTGTGTGTGTGCACGCATGCATGTGTTTAGGCTCAACACTCACTAACACCTTCACATTACTTCACTAAAATTGAGTGTTGGTTGAGAGAAATTGTTGAGTCGTCGTAAGGACTAAAAGGAGCAAGAGGTCCAAACAAAAGAACGACAATGACAATATCAAGAGCCTGAGAGAACTAAAAACTTCTGGAGTGTGCTAGTATATTTCTTGACTTAATATAGGTCTTGTTGTGTGTAACATTTGTTGAATGTTTGTAACCTAAAACTTATTTTAGTGTTTTTTTATTTGAGGTGTAGAGACCTCAGTGGATGTTTCCCTTCCTTTAGGATTTTACCACATTAAAAACTTCTTGTCTTGTGTGAATGTTTTTAATACTTTCTTAACTACTTCTGTTATACATCTCTAAATTTTCCTTAAATCTTAATTTCTGAGTGACTGAAATATCTTGTTCATTCTTGTTTACACATCTTGTGCGATTATACTCTTTACAAAAAGTTTCTCTAAAAAGACAGATCGAACCCTTCTTAACAACTTTAACTTTTGTTAAACAATCTACTAAGGGATTTTCAGAACAACCTTAAAAGAATATCAAGTGAGGTACTTATGCTAACCAGAAGTATATCGTTCGAAGCTCGTTCGAATATCATTCAAACAAGATTAGCATGCTCATTCGAAAGAGTTTTTGTTTATTCGAACAAGATAAGGTTTTTATTCCAACGAACTATATATTTTTGTTTGAACTAGTTTTCTTGAAAAAATGATTGGCCTTAAAATTTGTGATTTCTAAAAATACTCAGGTCTGGCATTATGAGAGGTCATTTTCGAAAATGATTTTCCAAGATAGACCTTATGCCTCCCAAACACTAGTTTACATCAAAGTTTGAGATCCAAGAACCATACATCTCTCTATTTTGGATCTCTTTTATGTTGCACCATATACAGTTGCCCTTCATATTGTGGGTGTTTCAAACAATAGAGACCGTGTTTGTGTTTAGAAGTGGCTGGAATGGTCACGAGACAAGTAAAATCGATGGGATACCGATACGTGGTAACGCGATTGCATTGTGTAGCTATTGGAAGGCGTCGAACAGTGGTTGTGAAGTAGGATACAAGGAATGAGGATGCGCATCATGGATTTAAGGTATCGAGTTTGTTAGTGATACTAAGTTGTTCTTATAAATAAACCTATATCGTATTGGACTTGTGTGGTTGGGTCGTCCAAGGTTTTTTTCGTCGTACACCACTGTGTTTTAGTTTGATTATTTTATTCCTTCTTACTCTCTCTTAGTGCATACTTAGGTCAAGACTAAAATTGGTAAAACTATTTAACACAACAGTTGTAGTTTTAAAATTGGTTCAAGTTTATTAAAATTATGAAAAATTAAAAAGTGGTTATTTCTCTACAAACCATAAGGCACATAGGCTTTCTCATATATCACAATTAAAGTTTTACACAAATTTACTTGAATAAGTACTCTTTGAAAAACATAAAAATATTCGATTCTACATAAAAGTATTTAATGATTTAGTGACGTATCACGTGAAAATTTTATGATGCCCACACCTTATTACAATAATATTGAGATTATTCAAAACTTTTTGATAAATCACGATGTTAGCATATTTTAAAGTCCATTGATTAAAAAATTTGAGGTACTTTTAGACATTACCTTTAGCATGTGCATAATACAACTCCTAGAATCAACATATGGTTACGACACCTCACTAATTGAGTCCAGCATATTCAAAATTCTCAAAATAAGAGAGCCATAATGAACCCTTCATCCTAATATTTTATGGCATCCCATAAATATTTAAAAGTGTTATTCTATGCTTTAGATTATATTGAACACAATTCATTATTCGTGGAGTTTTTTTACGACACACCTGGAGCGTACACAAACTTTAATAAATAGGATCTGAGATACAATTATTGTGATTTGCTATTATGATTCATCGCATGATATACGTATGTGTTATGACATTTTATTACATAAAAATGATGAAGGAAGCACAATGAAGCTTCATTCGATTATTTTATGACATTTTCATAACGTTATTTTATGGTTATACATTATATTCATACCTTATGAATCACTTATGAAACAACTGGAGTATGTTTTACAACCCAGGATTTACCTTGAGATTATATATACCCGCAAATTAACTATGATGTATACTCAAGTGGAATTAGGTTTTTCTACATGAAACACCTGCTAGAATAGGTTGTTATGATTCATTACATAAATACCCCCTCGCTTAAATTTATTTTTGTTCAATTTAATAAAATAAAATAAAGGGGACATGAGAATATTTCCTAATTTTTACTAACCATTTTCAATATTATATTATTGTGACAGAAACGTTGTATGGTTTTGCAAAGGCTTCTGAATGAGTAAGATATTAAGCCACACAAAGGTAAAGCTATTGTTTAAATATATAACACTTTGAGAGATACCCCATGAAATGTAACTTTTTTTATTTTTCGGGTGGGCATTGTAAAATGGTATATGTAATTTATTTTATTTTATCTAGTAACGAAATAAAATAGGGGGACAACTTTATATTATGATGTAACGTAGGTTTTTATATTAAAGCTTCTTTGACACCCCCGTGACAAGGTTAGATTGATCAACCTTCAGAGTTGAAGCAGTAGAGATCGTTGAACAACCTTGATTTTATTCATTCATTCTCAACAAAGCATCGTAAAATAAACTTCAAAATCAAATTGTTGAAACCTCAATATAATACCAATTTAACTTGCATACAAGGAGCCATTTGGGAACCATGATTTCAATCGATTAGGGGGGGGGGGGGGAAGATGACCCTCCCTAAAACTTGACCAACGTATAAAAAGTTAAAATTTGAGCCGCCGGGTAGAAACTCATCAATTAATCTTGACATATCTCATTGAATCACCATCCTTTATATATGGTGAATTATATTACAAAAATCTCACCAACATTACAGTAACTCACCCTCATTAGTGAATTATATTACAAAAGTTTCCAAGCATGCACTACTATTGAAAAATCTTATCGTGATTGGGATGAGTAATGAAGTAGGCGTTATATTATTGAGAACAATCTCGTCGATTTGGGACGAGACGCCAAACAAGATCTATTTTTTGGTAAAAACACACGTGAGTAGTCAGCTACTAAGTTAACTTAAAAAGCATAAATTTGAATAAAACCTTATCAATAGGCTGCTAAGTAGACTTGTAAAGTTTAAACTTAAATCAAACCTTAGCAGCCAGCTGCTAAGTTGACCTAGAAAGTGTAAATTTGAATCAAATCTTAGCAATCACCTACTAAGTTGGCTTATAAAGTGATAACTTGAATCAAACCTTAGCAATTAGAAATTTTAATCAAACCTTAGCACTCAGTTGCTAAGTTGACTTACAAAGTGTAAATTTTAGTCAAACCTTATCAGTTAGTTTCTAAGTTGACTTGCAAAGTGTCAATTTAAAACAAATCTTAGCAGTCAGCAGCTAAGTTAACTTATAAAATGCAAATTTGAAACAAACATTAGCAGTCAGTTTCTTACTTAACTTACAAAGGATAAATTCAAAACAAACCTTAGCATTCAACTATGGTGTTGGCTTATGAAGTATAAACTAGAGAAAAGCTTAGTAGTCAGTTTCTAAGTTTTCTTACAAAGTGTAAATTTGTTAAACTTAGTAGTGAGGTTCTAAGTTAATTTACAAAGTGTAATTTTGAAAAAAAACCTCAACAACCAATTGTGGCCATCCGGGGTCAGATTCCTACAGTGCGAGCAGATCGAGCCCCTTGATTGTCAAGATGATGGGGAGGAAGAAGGGAGGAAAAAAGGTTCCGTCCATCTATCTTTTCCCTTTTTCGTAGTCCATCCTCGGATATAAAATTAGACATTATCAAACGGGGTAACATAAATAGATAGATTCACCATCCTATTTAGCGTTAAACAGACAAAAAGAATGTCGTCGCTTTAAGAGAACGACATCAAGGTCAAACTGATGCATGCAAAACTAAATAGTTCGAAGGTATAGGGACTAATTTGCTAAATGGGAACATGTTAGTCACCTATTACACCCTTTCGATCTGCCATGTGATAATGTTAGTCATCACCTTTTTAACTCTATGATGTGTGAGTACATGTGTATAATATAAGTAACGGGAGAATGGAATCATCCAACTTGCTTCATGGAAGGGACAAAGCGGACTCATTCGTAGGAATGTACCCAAAAATAATAATAATAAAGTATGATGAAAGTGCTCACCGAATCACCAATCTCTATGAAAGAGAGAATGTACATATCAGAAGAGACACAGGTATGTAGGAGTCTAAATCTCACAAAATAGATATAATATGATATATAAGATATATGAAATGAAAAAGGGAGGACTTGAATCTCTAGATTGTCCCAAAACGCCTTCATAGCCTAAGGGGCATCAAAGTACACTGAGTTAAAAATAACATAGGGGTGGGGTTCAACCCATTAATCAAAATGTTAGTGTAGGTGACCTTCGACCCATGGAGACTTCCTTTGAGGTCCGCGAGTCCTACAGGTATGCATATGTGGATAAGGATGTTGTTGGAGAATGAGTTTGAGTATGTACAGTACCTTAGAAAGCGAGTGGTGCAACATATGAGGTGACATCCATTTTTGGTTCTTTCCTTTCGATATTTTCTCGCAGATCCATCGTTGTGATTATACGAGCTTAACATTGAGCACGTTGTATGCTTGATGTATTGGTTTTCTTTGTACCTGAAAAGAGATTCAAGAAGGAAAAAATGATGCACTTTCTTTGAGGAATAGCACGATCATTCAACAGGAAAGTTAGGGAAAAAGGTGACCAAGAAGTAGACCTTGCCCTCAAAGAAATTGTAGAACCCATTTAGGACCCCAAAGATAAGTTCAAACCTATTTGGAATGGCCCCTACATTGTAAAGAAAATCATGTCAGGCAACGCTCTATGCTCACAGACCTTTACGAGGAAGATGAGGCTCCTCCAGTCAATTTGGACCTTCTCAAGACATTTTACCCATAATCCAAACTCTCAACGCACTACGACTCTTCTCATCCTCCTTCTATTAAAAAAACAAATTCGTCATTTATCTCTAACCAAAACTACATGGGACCTAATCCTCTCAAAAAAATTCTTTACAAAATGAAACTCGTGAAATTTTCAAAACTCATAGAGGTACTTAGGTAGCCCATACGACACACATGGGCACAGTCCATTCTTTTTAACAAAATGATATACTTTTATAACCCCTGATAATGGTAGTCCATCATATCATTTACATGAATAAAAGGATTATGTATGCCTTAATAATTGGTGTAGATAGTTCAAATGCAAAATTCAACAAAGGCACAACAAAATATGATCAAAATTTCTTTTATTTTCAGCAAGGAATATAGTTATTACACAAAATATCAATAGAGGGAGTCAAATAAACCCCTAACTTTCCAATTACAAAAACAACCTACAATTAGACCTACCAAGAATGAGAGTTCTTCATAGAGGCTTTGAAGCCAATCTTCCTCATTGAGCCTACTTTCGAGCGTGACGCGTAGAGAAGGTACTTCAAGCTCAAAAGTGAGAACTTCTTCCATGTCGTATACTAGAGTATAGGGAGTGTCCCCAATAAGTCTTTTGATGGAAGTGTGGTAGCCGTGGAGGGCGTACATGATCCGATCTGCCCAAACTCTGCAACTTTTGATCATCTTGCTGATGATGGTTTTGATCTTTTATTGGCGGCTTCAACAGCACCCCGTTGTTTTGGGATCAGTAGGGAAAAGACTTGTTCCTCTGTATTCCACACTCATGGATTAATTAGGTGACCTTGAATTCAAACTGGAGTCCATTATCTGATACCAACTCATAGGGAACCCTGTATCGACAAATGATATTCTTTTTGATAAATTTGGCCACTTTTTTCCATTCACCAATGTGCATAACTCGTCCTCAACCCATTTCATGAAGTAGTCAATGGAAACCTGGATGAAATAGTGCCCGTTCGAAGCTTTGGGAGTGACCTTCCCTATAATGTCTATGCCCCAGGTAGAAAAGATCTAGAGAGAGGTCATATTATACAATTCTTGCGAAGGTTGGCAAACTGTTGGCATTTGAGGCATCTTTGAACATAGGCAGTGCAGTCTTGAAACATGGTAGTCAATAGTAACCTTGATGAATGATATTTTTAGCTAGTCTGTGACCGTTCATATGGGGCTCGCATTCCCTATAGTATATTTTTCGCATCATTCATTCAATATCAGACCTTGCTATGCAATGCAAATAGGTTCCATCAAAGTTTCTCTTTAATAGTGCCTAGTCGTAGATTATGTATCAGGTGGCCAGTTTGCGAAAGGTCATGCGATCTTTTGTATCTGTATCTCGATGATACCTACCCTGTCTAAGAAGGCGTCAAATATCATTGTACCATAATCCCGCCATGTCAGAATCTTCTTTGGTGATAATCTTGATAAGGTAACAATGCATGGACACAACTTATTTCTAAACCAGGAAAGGGGCTATTATAATTCCCTCACTCATGTCAACTATGGAGGCCAAGGTTTTTAGGCATCGACTAGGCTATTCTTTGAGTGAGGAAGGTAATGGAAGGTCACATCTTTAAATTGGGATGAAAGCTCTTCTAAGTGAATGTGTAAGGGTAGGATCTTCTTATATTTGACTTTTTATTTCCTAAGGATTTGTTCGATAATGAGGACGAGTTCCCATTGATGTCTAGGTTCTTAACACCTTTCACGAGATAGATGTTAAGGCCTGTGGTACTTACCTCGTATTCAGTCATGTTGTTGGTTCAAGGGAAGTCTATCTTGATGGTAATGGGTCTATGGGAGTCTTCACGAGTGATCAAGAGTATCCTAATACTGTACCCTTTCTTTTTAAAAGATCCTTTGAAGAACATCTACCACCATAGATCCTCCTGAGAAGTACAAAGAATATTTCCATCTTAGAATTCAGAGACCCAAACATCGGTTCCTTCTATAGGTTCATCGATGAGGTAGTTAGATATGGCCCCCCTATTCATGGATTTCTACATGACATATGTAATGTCAAAATTGCCTTGCAACATCAACCAGTAAGCCATTTGGCTTGACATAGTGGGTTTCTCTAGAAGGTATTTGATGGGATTCATTTGGGATAGTAGTCTGATAGGAAAAGAAACCATGTAGTGTCGTAATTTCTGTGTGACCCAGACCATAAAGACACAATATTTCTTCAAGACGGTGTAGTTTACTTCGTACCCAACCAGTTTTTGACTAGAGTAGTAGATGTCTCTTTTAATGCAGCATTCTTTTATGTATTAGGTTAGCAAAGCCCCAATTATGGTATTAGTAACGGTTAAGTATAAGAGGAGGGGGAGACTTGGCTACGAAAGCATAAGCACCGAAGGTTGGGTGAGGTATCGTTTGATTTAGTCAAAGGCTTCTTAGAACACCTTGTTCCAAACTTTGGTTGAGTCCTTCTAGAGAAGTTTGAAAATGTTTTTGTAGATAGAGGTCAGTTGGGTGATTAATCGACTGATGTATTAAAACTTACCCTAGAATCCTCACACTTTTTTCTCCACCCAAGGTGGTAGCATTTCTAGTATGGCTTTTAGTTTCTCTGGGTCTAGTTCAATTCCTCTCTCACTGACCATGAATCCCATGAGTTTCCCTTTAGTGACGTCGAAGACACAGTTTTATGGATTGATCCACATCTAGTATTATCACAATCGCTTAAAGAATTTCCTCATGGAGGGGATATGACATTATTGAGTTTTGGACTTGATGATCATATCATCAACATAAACCTTTAGCTCTTTGTGAATAAGTTTGGAAGGATGGTTATGGAAACCCTTTGGTATGTATCCCCGAATTTTTGAGTTCGAAAGGCATGGCAGTGTAGGAAAAGGTTCCTCAAGGGGTGATGAAGGCAGATTTCTCTTGATGGTCAGGGTGCATCATAATCTGGTCATATCCAGCAAATCCATTGACAATGATATAAAGGTGTGGTTAGCCGTGTTGTCCACGATCATGTCGATGTTTTTTAATAGGTAATCATATTTTAGGAATGCTTTGTTCAAATATCGATAGTCAACGCACATGCGGACTTTTCTCCCGACTTTGTCAAGGGATCGGTGTTGGTATGCCATGTACGGTATTCTACCACGTGAATGAAACCCCATGTTTAGTTATTTGACTACCTCCTCCTTGACGTTGAGTGACCATTTGTCTCTAATTATCCTTAATTTTTACTTGATCGATTTGAATTCGGAGAATGTTAAGATCTCATAATGAGCTATTTTGGGGTCAATGCCAAGCATGTCATTATATGACCATGTGAAGACGTCGATAAAATCTTTTAACAGCTCTTCAAATTGTGGCCTTTCATGCTTATCATCTCTCCTAATCTTGTGCAGATGCATACTTGAACCAAAATTAATAACAACGGTCCCATCATCATTAGTTTGAACGTAAGTATATTGTTTATTATTTTCCTTATTGAGATCGGTTAGGAATTATTCATTTATAAAATCCTTATCATTAAAGGTTTGATTAGAATCAAGACAATTAATGTAAGGCACAAAAATACACTCAAAATCTTCATTTATTTCATTATCAGGGAATACAATATTGAGAATCTTGTAAAAGAGGCCTCGGTTACATTGATATCTAGAAAAGAAGAAATAGAAACAAGTTTAGAGATTTCTTGAATGGGATAAACAATGAGGTTTGACTGAGCTTGAGCCGAAGGGATTGGGATGGCATGCTAGTTTAGGAGAGGTACATCAACAATTGTGATTTGGGTGGACTGGTCCAATGATGAAGCATCTTGGTGGATCATGAATAGACTTATCCCTAGTGTTTGTAGGTCGAACTATTCCTCGGAGTCGCTTCCTTCAGTGTTCTCAGTGATTAACATGGTTTTCTTGATAAGAGGTTCCACCTTATGCTTACAGTCTTGACCCCAAGTGTTGTTGACTTGAAAGAGTATCTCTAACCTCGGTTTCATCATCTTATTATTGGGGTCCTACCACGATTTAGAGAATCTATAAAAGGGAAAGTTTTTACCCACCTTAATAAACCTTCCATTCAGATAGTCTTACAAGATGGACCTTTCATCTTTTAGGCTTCTTTTCTGTCATGTTCAATAGATTTTTTTAAGTTCACCGTCTGAAGTTTTCTAGGGTAAGGAATATGGGGAAAAGGATTATTTTAGGACTATGGGGTCAAGGATTCCTTATTGGTGTCATCCTAACCCCATTCTGATCATGAAGTGCATGTTATTGAGGATATTAACTACCTTAATATTACCTTGAGGTTCATGCTCTGGACAAACCTAATCTTTTAAGTTGTCCCTTGCTGGGATGGGGAGTGGGTTGATCTTGAAATCAAAGAGGAACTTATCATTAGTCCCATATTGAATCTCTAACACTAGATTGTTGGTGATGGCACCGTCTGAACTGTCTTCATCCCCCATAATGATGATGATTTGGCCTTTGGCAGAGAACTTTTGTTCGTGATGGAGAGAAGAGGACATGCCTCGAATGATGTGGAGACATGGGCGGCCAAGGAGTAGTTTAAACATGCATGTATGTCTATGGCTTTGAATTCTGTCAAAGGGTTGACAGGGTTGGCCCCTAGTGTGATTTTAATGCATCCCATTACTTCGAGACGAGTGTTGTCCTAAGCACTTTCAGCAGCGGATGTGGGAGTGAGGTCGATGACTTTTAATATCAATCAGTTGAAGGTTCTAAATGGAAAGACATTGAGAGTCGATCCATTTTTTACAAGTGATATCAGGACTGTCTTCCCTAAAACTTTGACAGAGATGTTAAGAGCATAATTGTGATTAGTCAAACTTTTAGATTTCTTATTCGGAGAAAGAGAGGAACCTGGTAGAGGTTAAGGATCCAACCATATTCACGGCTTCTTTGAGAGTGGCAGTGGGAGAAAGTGTGGATCCTATGAGGATCTTTATTAAGGCATTTCCAGGCAGTTTGGAGGACATGAAAAGTCCCTATAAGGTGATGTTGGATTGAGTTTTCTTGAGTTGGGCAAGAACTTTGCTTTCTTCAACGGTCATACTTGGCATTGGGATCTCTTAGACAACTCCTTTTCCTTTATTTGTTATGATTGAATGGGGAATATAATCTTTGTAATATCACATGGATCGGGTCATGTGGTTAACAGAGGCTGTAAAGAATAAGATCCCCATGGCTTCATCTACCTTGGGTTGAATAGATACTTTATTAATTTCTCTTAATAAATCTTCAAAAGATATCATCCCACATAAATCGATAATTGAACTGGCTTCTTTATGATTTGGTTCATCATCAGATCTATCAAAACCATCTCCTATCCGATGGTGACGATAGCTTTCTGCCAAGCGTAATCAATGCACTAAATAACTTCCACGGCTTCATCAAATAGATCTTACCACTTAGTGGGGAAATACAAAAATGAATGGACCAGATATCTTTGAAGTTTCAAAACTGTGAGAAACTCAAGGACGCGATAAATTTCTCCTATTTAGAAAAACATATCATCTATAATATATACAAAGTCATCTAAAATGACTTCCTCAATGGTACCACATTTCATCTGAGTCTCAGGCCCACTTTCAAACTTTCATGAACAGGCCATTGAACCTTGGGTAGTCGATATTCATTTGTACGATCAATTTAAGCCCAAATCTTTGGAGTTGGTCTAGTACAGCAGATAGTTCCATGCCTCATCCCTCTAATCAGTATGGCCCTTGACATACCTATCGGTATAACATTTGCCTTGACAGGCAAGAAAAAGGGTTCTTGAGGTTCCTATAGGTAGTCCAGAATGGTTTTTTAAAAAAATAGGCATAAAATACAAACTATAAGTCTGAGCCCTTTAAGAATCCATTGAGACACTCCTGAGTCCATGAGTTAACCGAAGTCAAACGGGACTCAAAAGTGCTCGATCGTCTCTAAATGGTAGGTCTTCGGATAAAAATAGATTGTTCGTATGAATCATAAGTTTGATTCACGCACGGGACAGACTGCTGGAAAGGAAATTTTGTTCCCTTTGAGATTTCATTGAGCTTCGATTCGGTCAAATAGTGGACTAAGGTAAAACGAGGCCTGAAAGTGCCCAATGGCCTCACGATTAATGTTTAAAGTGAAATGGGTCATTCTTGTGGACCGTGAGGCCGATCCATGCATGGGACAGGCCCTTAGAAAGGGGATTCAGAGCCCTTTTAGGATTCATCGATCTTCGCTTAGGTTAAAAGGTTGATCGGAATCAAATGGATCCAGGGAGAACTCGATGGCCTCTAGATTAGTACTTGGAGTATGACCTTGGGTTTATGGTGAATGGATGAGTACTAAGCACATAAGGAGGCGCTTAGGAGTGTCCTAGGATGGGGTGTCTACACCAGTTACTAAGTTGACTTATAAAGTGTAAATTTGAGAAAAACTTTGCAGTCAGCTACTAAGTTGACTTATAAATGTAATTTTGGAAATAAACTTTAGGATACTCGGTACTAAGTTGACTTACAAAGTGTAATTTTTAAAAGCATTCTTGGTGTTAAGTTGACTTACAAAGTTTAAAAACCCATAGTATGATATGTGTTAAGTTGACTGACAAAGTGTAATATTCAGATAAACCTTAGTAAAATATTTGTGCTAAGTTAACTCACAAAGTGTAGTTCAGAGATAAATTTTACTAAGATTTGTGGTAAGTCACATTTCAAGGGTGCATTTTTTGGAAAACCTTAGCAAAAATTTAGCTAAGTCACCAATCAAGTGTATTTTTCATAATATCCTCGTGATTTAGACTAGCCAATGTGCATGCATAGGATATTTGCCTAAATGGAGCAAGTCACGATTATGTATGTAGGAAATCTTGCCCGAAATAGGGGAAATTATAATATTCAGTCTTACCATCACATGTTGAATCTGATAAAAAAATAGAGTTATGAATGTACACAATAAAATCATGGATACATGTTCATTAAAGAGGAATGGGGAAAACCCCCAAATATTAATCCAAACCAAAACAGGGGGCAACGAGACAAACTCAAAGTAAATTATTCACATAAAAAAAATAAGAATGACCATGAGGTTCATTGGAATAGCCCATGAGATTAGAATATGAGATATGAGATGTGAGATATGAGATAGACATATATCATCAAAATGAGTTGATATATAAGATCAATACCCACAATTCACAGGTTGATTGAACATATCAAAACTGAATATACACAATCGATATGTTTCAGCCATAAATTTACACATCAACTATGTGTACAAGGGGGAAAACGTAAGACGGTCCTAATGATTAAACCTTCCATTTAAGTACTAAATCATATTAGAAATGATTAATATTGATAAAATTCCATGATACATCATATGTTTATGTGGCTTGGTTATTATTGTGTACGTCCAACATACAACGCGTTTTTGTGTATTATTTATGCAAAATAAGACAATAATTTAGTATTGGGGGTGAAACATATGTTATGGGATGCATCCTATCTAAATTAGGACATGTGTCACAACAGGTTTTTTGAAACATGTCTCCATAATATTTTTGACATGTGTCATCCCACTTGGCTTGGGTTGTGCTATACATATGCCTTGCTTCCTTATATTTGAAGTAGGGGATTTGGGGGAAGAGAGGATTTTCCTTAGAAAAGAGGAGACATAATTGCTCCCTTTTCCCACCATTATCGTGGTAGAAACCATGTATTTAGAGTTAAAATAAAGAGGTTGATCGAGTCCATCACCACACACCTCTCTGCAAACCACCACAATAAGTTTTCTGGTGAATAGTAAGAACCCACGAACTTTGTTGACTTCGATTCTGACTATGATGGATGCGTAGGTGCAACTAAATTTGCTCAACTCAATAACGTACCAAAATCCAGTATTTACGTAGATTAAATTACTCTCTTATAAGGTTTTAACACAATTATATCCAATTTTTGCCAATTTCAATATTTGCAATCCAAGGACATGAATCAACTAGGTGATGTGATATTTTACACATATCAAAAAATTAATAGCAATTAGTAAATATAGGTCAATTGACTATTTAAATAATCCAAAGTTCAACTTTATGGATTAAACTAATATTTTATGTAAATGGAGAAAAAAAACATGCATAATATACGAGAAATCCATGACAAATTTTATAAGGACCCCCCCCCCCCCCCTCCCTAGGGTTATAAACCTTGATGGATTCTAATCTCTTATTCAACCTGAAAAGATTTTATACAAAGAAAAAAAGTACATATCTCTCATGCACTCACAAGAAATTACCTATGAACATCGAACTTTTCCTCATTGGAGATAAGATATCCATCATAGGCTCCATAAGATAAATTCGGAATTACATTCTCCTCCTTAGAGTCACATTATGCCTTGATCGCTCAAATAGAATTAAAAATCTCCCTTTTTAGATCTAGGAGTATTGATCATCAATTCAAATGTAGCATATTATGGAATGAACTTTGGCTATGTGGATCTGATTCAAATCACTCTCAACCCATAGATCAAGTATAGATCTAAGGTTTTCATTCAATTTGGAGGGAATAAGTGAATTTAAAAATAGGAAGACAAAAAAAAAGATCTCAACATATAAAATACCCTATGAGATATTGATGAGTAATGCGAATTTTAGATATGTTGAAAAAGGAGGGAACAAGACCTTTTTATAAGGAGTTTTGAAAATCATCTCCATCGTGCGCACATGTAAAGTTTCCACCATGTGCACAATTTTATGTAGTGTCAAAACACACGCACATAAAAGTTTTTTTGTGTGCACGAGGGAAAATTGCATCATATGCACGATTTTAGGAAGTTCCAAAATCAAGCCTAAAATGGTTTATGTCAATGTGCACAGTTCTAAAAAGGAACCGTGCAAACAGTTTGAAGCAGAGTTGCAATAAAATTTCAACAAAAGCACTTTTGAAAATTTTGGTCTTTTCCCAAAGTTAAACACAACACTTATTAAGATTCAAAAACACTTGTTCAACTCATAAAAACACATTTTTAACAAAAAAACATGCATGTGTGTGCATAGCCATTGATAATCAATCATAAAACCTTAAAAATTCTACATCTTCAATTCAGCAACGAAAATGTTATAAAGCAAAGATACTTTGAAGATGTTTAAAGTTCGGATGTTCATGAAGTCTAAATAAACTATGCTCACTCTTGACTCAAACGTCGCATCCACATATCAATGTTATATATCTTGAATGACTCATGACTAACGACTCAATGCTTTGACACAAATTATCCAACTTATATATAATAACAAATGGTTACATTTTCAGTCTCCCCCTTTGGTTATTTCATGGCAAAACCCCAAGACCTAAAATATCCTGAAAACTCTTACAAAATCCACTCCACATTATCCATATAATGATAGTAATGTCAAGTAATGCATAAAGAATCCAAAGCCCAATGACACATCAAAAGTTGAGTCTAAAATCGGGGAATGAGACGCATCAATCACGACTATAGCTGAAATACATTAGACAAAAATACAAGTTCATGCAGGTAATAGCATGTATAAAGAGTAATTACCTCCGCTTTGGGAATCCTTCAAAAATTAATAGAAATATATAAATGATATAAGACATGAAAACATATTCAAAGTGATAATATCATCTAATAACAACAAATAGAAAGCTCTCCATTACATGAAGTATCTCCTCAAAATTAATGTTTCTCCCTCATACAAGAACGTTTATCCCCTTAAAGTAAAAAGGGAACTCCCCCAATTTTAAATGTTTTTCCCTTTTTTTACACAAAAATCAAAAAGAAGTATAACTACATAGATAATGGGTACATCATGATAAAATATAAATAATCACAATGGATATGCAAAACTAGCAAAGCCAAAGCTAGATGATCGAGTGAAACAACCACTATTATAAGAGAACACTCAATGGAAATCATCACGAGTATGAGCAACAAACATGTGCATTATGAGTCTTAATATCATAAAGTATGAGATAAGCTATATCAATCAAGTAAGCATGTGATGCAGGATATATGATATAAAGCTATCTATCTATAAAGAGAACACACGAAGACTTAGATATAACAATGATAAGAACAACCATATGAATATAAAAAGATAAATCCATAACAACCCAGTTGTTGATACCAATTTTAGTCTGCTGACATGGCACAATGAAGTGGAGACACGTGTCTATATACATGGCACTAACAAACATTTCTGAACAATACCTTGACTTCGAGGAACTCAATTTCCCCGATCAACTCACCGAGCAGTAGGGGCTCACCAAGGAACTTTACTGCACCGAGCAACTCATGGATACCGAGATACTTAGGCGGTCCGAGCAGCTTAGGCGGTCTGAGCTGCACCTCGATCAGAGCATTTATTATCAGACAATCAAGAGGATTAAATACGCATTAAATGTTGAATATTATCATACGGATGTATACGCTTGTTGAACAGCTATGTATTACCCATTCACATGTACAGCCTCATGGCTATAAATACATTGTATCATCCTTATTGTAAAGGGACCGAAATTTCTTGAGATAAATCCTACCTCGAGAATTCCCAAACAGTCAATAATAATACAAACAGTGGACGTAGGCCATTCGTTCAAGTCTGAACCACTTTAAAAATCTTGTCTTATTTATTTTTTATCTGTGATTAAATAATTAGACATAATTTAATTTTTTACATCAACAGATTGGCGTCGTCTGTGGGAAATGACTGTAATTTTCGTTTTTCACCAAAAACAAATCATCACCAATGACTGACAATCCTGAATCCATCAATCGAAACGCTGGAAACCCCCCAAATCCCTTCGCTCCTCCAAATATCCAAGATCTGGCAGGAATCATGGCCAATTTGGCTCAAGTCCAGACAGCTATGCAGGAAACAATGAGGCAACTCATGCAAACTATCCATGGTGGAGCATCAACATGTTCAGGACAACGAAGTGGTCAAAGAAATACTCATTTACTTTCTTCACGCATTAGGCAAAGTGATTCATATCGCACTGATAAATCTGAAGACTTTTCTTATCAACCGGGTCGAACTTCGTCAGTACAAGCCACAGATACTGAACAACACATCACTCTCTCTTCGGAAAGGACCAGTGCACTGGAAAGATTGAGTAGGGTCTCTCATTTTGATCGATTGGGCCCTAGGAAGAATAAAAGTCCTCCTAAGGCCGAGAAACTTTCGACGACCATTTGATTTAAGAGAGGGTTCTGCCCAATCACAACCAGTTGCTCGACAATATATATCACAAGAAGCCACATCCACGAGATCAGTTACTCGAACCAATAGGCCCAAGGAAGGAAATGATGCGTGGAAAGGCTCTATTCAGAGGCTGGAGGATAGATTAGGGGAAATGGTCAAGGCCAAGAATCCTCTACAAAGAACTTTTGTCCAAGCGGCACTTTTTATCCAAGTAATTGTGGATTTTCCCACACCATAAAAGTTCAAAGCACCTGTTGTGACTCCTACATATGATGGAAAAACCGATCATGTCCTTCATATAGATAAATACCAAGTTTCTGCCGATATCTATGTTGTGACCAATGAGATGAGATGCAGGGCATTCTTGGGAACTCTTACAGGATCTGCTCAAGTATGGTACAATAAACTTCCTCGAGGTAAGATTTCAACTTTCTTTCAACTAACCGAGCTCTTCATTGGAAACTTCTATTTTGGAGCAAAACATGTTAAACGAGTAGCACACTTGTTAAGTGTTAGATAAAAGGCAAGTGAGAGCACTAGGGATTATATTACTCGTTTCAATAACGAGAAACTTGAAGTTATTTATTACGAAGAAAAGACAGCGATTACTGCTTTGATGAGTGGGTTGTTGCCCAACAAGTTATACTACACTTTGGCTAAAGATCCACCTAGACCATGTCAGAATTGATGGCTAAAGCGACCAAGATCATGAATACCGAGGAGGCTATAGCTGCAAAGAAGAATATGGATACAAAAGAAACCAAGGTGGAGGGTGATAAGGCCAAAAAGAAAGAGCATAAGAACAATGGTGGTGACAAGCACTCAAAAATAAAGCCATCATGGGAGGTATTAAAGAAATTTGAGAATTACACTCCTTTGAAGGTAGACATCAACCATGTTCTAGAAGAAATCAAGAACAACGAGGAGTTAAACTGGCCAGAGAAAATGAAGTCAGACCCTGACAAGAGGAATAAGGCCAAATATTATGAATTCCACAAGGATCATGACCACATGACCAAAAATTGTATAGATCTTCAGAATGAGATCGAGGCACTCATTAGACGAGGAAAACTGGCAAAGTATGTTAATCATAGAAATGAAAGAAGAAACAATGATCGAGCAAGAGAGAGATCTAGATCTCCTCGTCGAGCAGAGGAGAACAAGAAAAGAGACCATGAAGATGATCCAGAAGACGAACCCGATCTTCCCAAAAGACCAGGCAGCCAGAACGTGAGGTATTTTCAATACGTTTTGGATCATTTGATTATAATGTTAATATAGGTGGAGATGCAGGAGGTGGAGACCTTACTGCAGAAATAAAAGCTTACCTCAATGAGGCTCAAGCCTGTTCATATATTCAACGAATAAACTTGGCTAAAGATGATCGACCGAGGAAGGTTAACAAAGAAAAGCTAGTCAATGGTTTCTCAAAAAATGACCTCGCAGGTGTGTTGTATCCTCATGATGACCCATTGGTGATCAAAATGAGAATGAAGGAAGTGATGATCTCGAGAGTACTGGTTGATAATGGTAGATCGACTGATATTATGTTCTACTCATGCTTTGACAGCTTAAATCTAAAGTTGTCTCAGTTGGAGCCTTATCATAGGCCCTTCCTCGATTTTGATGGCGAGAAAGTTTTTCCACTCGGGACGATCAAGTTGTATATGTTCATTGGTACATGGCCTGCTTGTCGAACAGAAAGAGTACGCTTCTTTGTGATGGATAAGAATGTTCAATCAGCCTACAATATCATCATGGGAAGGGTAGGATTGAAGAAGTTTGAAGCAGTACCATCTACGGTACATCAATGCCTAAAATTTCCAACTAATTTTTGAGTAGGAGTCGTGAAGGGTGATCAAAAAGTAGCTCGGGAATGCTACTATTCATCTGCTGAACAGGAGGAACTAGAGGAATCTAGGAAAAAGACTACTACCTATCAGGTGGATGAGGGTGCAGAAATTGAAACATTGGATCCTAGAGACGAGTCGCAACTCGTGAAAGGGCAGGTGGTTGAAGCTACTGAAAACATCATTCTGGACGACGAGCACCCTGAACGAACAACTCATATAGGTTCGTCGTTAGATGCCTCATTAAAACAAGAGTTGATAGTTTTCTTAAAAAGAAGAAAATAAACTTTTGCTTGGAGTCATGAAGATATTCCCGGAATAGACCCAAATTTCTTATGTCACAAGCTCAATGTGAATAAGGAAATCAAGCCAGTGAAGCAAAGAAAAAGAGTGTTCAGCCCCGAGAAAAACCAAGCTATATAGGAGGAGGTCAAGAAGCTCCAAAAAGCTTGCTTTATTGAAGATGTTAAATATCCAGACTGGTTAGCAAATGTAGTAATGGTGAAAAAGAAGAACAACAAATGGAGGATGTGTGTAGACTTCACCGACCTCAACAAGGCATGTCCAAAGGACCATTTTCCCTTGCCCCAAATTGATCAACTAGTGGATGCTACCTCGGGACACGAGCTATTGAGCTTCATGGATGCTTATTCTGGTTACAACCAGATTAAAATGAAACCTGAAGACAGGGAAAGTACTTCTTTCATTACCCCTAGGGGAACTTATTGTTATAATGTTATGCCTTTTGGTTTGAAAAATGCAAGTGCGACATATCAGCGGATGATGAACAAGGTGTTTGCAGAACAAATCAGTCGTAATATGGAAGTCTATGTTGATGATATACTGACAAAGAGCAAGAAAGCTGCTGACCATATAGTTGACTTAGGCCAAACCTTTGATCAATTGGATAAATATCAAATGAAATTGAACCCGACCAAGTGCATATTTGGAGTACGAGAATGCATGTTTCTCGGGTACATTGTCAATCAATGAGGCATTGAAGCAAACCCTGAAAAGATCAAAGCTCTGTTAGGGCTGCGATCTCCAACAACGAAGAAAGAAGTGCAAAGTCTTACAGGGTGAGTAGCAGCACTTAACATATTTGTATCGCGAGCAACTGATAGATGCCTCCCATTCTTCAAAACGCTCCGAAAGACTTTTAAATGGAATGAAGAATGCGAGAAAGCTTTTTAAGAATTGAAGAAATATTTGGGAGCACCTCCACTGTTGTCCAGACTAGTGATGGGAGAAAGGTTGTACTTGTATCTGGAAGTTTCGAAAAATGCAGTTAGATCGACATTAATAAGAGTAGAGGATGGAGTATAAAAACTAATTTATTACACTAGTAAGGCCTTTCGAGGAGCAGAGATCAGATATCCAAAGCTGGAAAAGTTAGCATTGGCGCTGATCAAAGTGAGTAGAAGAATGAAGCCATATTTCCAGACTCATACCATAGTTTTATATACCGATATGCCATTGAGGCAAGCTCTTCATAAACCAGAAAAATCAGGGAGATTGATGTATTGGGTAATAGAACTCGGTGAATATGATATAATTTATGAGCCTAGATCATCACTGAAAGGGCAAGCAGTAGCGGATTTTATAGGAGAGTTCACTTATCCTGATACCCCCGAGGAACAAAAGCTGAACACCGACCAACCTGTGGATGTTACAGGATCATCAAATTTAAACCCCGATTAACTTAAGTTGGTCGGTGAGCCAGAGGAGAAGGTCGACGAGCAGCGAGGTGTGGTAGAAATGGAGATAAAGGAGCAACAAATATTCCATCGATGAACTTTGTCCAATAAGAAGTTTAAGGAAGAAATACCTATATGGAACCTATATATGGATGGCTCATCATGCACCTTAGGTAGTGGAGCTGGGATTGTATTGAAAAGTCCAGACGAGGTCGATATAGAATATGCTTTGCGCTTTCAATTTCAAGATTCTAATAATGAGGTCGAATATGAAGCGATGATTGTAGGTCTTAGTCTGGAAAAAATCATGAAGGCAGAGCAAGTAATCGTATGCAGTGACTCACAGTTGATTGTAAACCAAATGCTTGGTGTATATACAGCAAAAGGAGAGTTGATTATTAAGTACCATGCAAAGTCAATGGAATTAGTATCGAAATTTGTTACTGTTCAACTGGTCAGAATACCAAGAATGGAGAATGCGAGAGCAGACGCTTTAGCTTGATTAGCATCGGTTACTCGTACCGAGCTACGAAGAACAATCCTAATTGAAGTTCTAGCTGGTCGGAGCATAGATGAAGAGCTGACGATGAATTTTATTACCCTTTATTTAGGGCCATCTTGGATGGATCCCATCAGGGCATATATTGAGGAGGGAGAATTACCGATTGACAAACTCGCAACCAAGAAATTGAAGTTTAAAGCTGCTCGTTATGTAGTAACTAATGGTATTCTATACAGACGAGGAATCATAGCTGGCTTGTAGAGGTGTGTACATCCCGCCGAGGTGAAGGATTTGATTGAAGAAGTCCATGAAGGGTCTTGTGGATCCCATGTAGCAGGTCGGACACTTCTGCAAAGAATAATGACGTAAGGATACTACTGGCCAACGATGAGGGATGATTGTATAGCCTATGCCAAGAAATGTGACAAATGTCAGTGCTTCTCCTCCATTCGAAGAACTCCCCAAGCATTATTGACACCCATTACTTCCCCTTGGCTATTTGCCATGTGGGGAATTGACTTGGTTGGGCAACTTCCAACGACTAGAGGAAGATTTAAATATCTCGTCGTCGCTGTGGATTATTTTACTAAGTGGGTAGAAGCCGAGCCTCTTGTCGACATGACATACGAAAAGGTGTACCAATTTATTTGGAAAAATATCATTTTTAGATATGGTCTTCCCCATGCATTCATCACCGACCATGGAACATAATTTGACAACGAGGAGGTCGCTGCCTATTGTCATCAGTCAAATATCTTAAAAATCCACTCGGCACCAGGCCATCCCCAAAGCAATGGACAAACTGAGAAGGCAAACAGAACACTGCTAAATGGCTTGAAGAAAAGACTGAATGACGCGAAAGAAAACTAGATCAACGAGCTACATTCAGTACTATGGGCTTATCGTACTACCCCCGAGCAGCAACTGGAGAATCTCCATATATGTTGGCATTTGGAAGTGAAGTTGTTATACCTACCGAGTTGGGTCTTCCAACACACAGAGGACTGAATTTTAATTCCCCTGCCAGTGATTTAATGAGAAGGTTAGATTTGGACATGCTCGAAGAAGTTAGAGAAGAATCAGCCATCAGGAATGCTGCTTACCAGCAACGAACAACTTTGTTCTACAATAAGAGAGTGAAGAAGTACGACCTGAAAGAAGGAGACTATGTGCTAAAGAAAGTGATTCAAAAGCACAATAAACTGGAAGCGAACTGGCATGGACCTTACCGAGTTACAGAAGTTATTCGACCAGGAACCTACAGAATAGAAACTTTAGATGGGGAGGAGTTTAAGAATGCATGGAATGCAGAACACCTGCGCAAATATTATCAATAATGTAAACTCTCATGTAATGCAGTTCCATCAGTATTAATACAATATGAAGATTCTACCCAATTCTCTCCTTTTATTGAAATTTTTTCGCGGAATACTAGTGTTACACACTACTCATCAAAAACCACCAACTCCAGTTGGTCGGGAATAAAAAATATTTCCCAAAAGTGCCAACTCCGGTTGGTTGGGAAGAAAATTCACCAACTCCGGTTGGTCGGGAATAAAAAAAATATTTCCCAAAAGTTCCAACTCCGGTTGGTTGGGAAGAAAATCCACCAACTCCGATTGGTCGGGAATAAAAAAAATTTCCCAAAAGTGCCAACTCCGGTTGGTTGGGAAGAAAATCCACCAACTCCGGTTGGTCGGGAATAAAAAATATTTCCCAAAAGTGCCAACTCCGGTTGGTCAGGAATAAAAACGAACTCCGGTTGGTCGGGAATAAAAAATATTTCCCAGAAATACCAACTAAAGTTGGTTGGGAAGAAAAAATATTTCTAAAAATTCACCAACTCAGGTTGGTCGGGAATAAGAAGCTGCCAACTACAGTTGGTCGGGAACATTTTTAAACAAATCATGAGTATGTGATAAAAGTCAGCTAATGGCTTAGAATTAAAAAGTGATCAAGCAAAATTTTAATACCTGAAACATTTCACCAAGTTGGTCGAGAAACAAAATATCATCAACTCTGGTTAGTCGACAAATGATTATTATCAATTTAAGATAGTCAATAATAAGTTTCATCAACTTTAGTTGGTCGGCAAATAACACAATGTTGTTATCTTTTTAACAGATATACATGCACATTCATTAGTAAATAAGTAAAATGTTTTACAAAATATCTACAAGGCAATGGCAATCAAGATGGCAAAAGAAAAATAAAAGTCTTTCATTAAATTTAGAGCAAAATACATCGAGAATGAAATACATATTCATTATTACATCAAGATTCCTATTCTATTGGTTTCTTCCCCTCTGCCTTTGAAACAGGTTCTTCACCAGCAGGAGGATCATCTAAGGCATAAGGGGAGTTAATGAAATTCAAATCTTTAAGCATCCTGATGTTCATAACTCATGGCCGATCAAGGAGGTGCTTGGGGCGAGATATCTCAAAGTTGGAGTGAAGATTGTAATCACCGAGATACTTTGAAATTAGGCATTGTGGAATGGCCTGAGCAGGAATCCATCTCATATCAAGCTTGAAAGGAGGCACTGGTAGGTCGAGCAACCCAGGATTGTGGTAATCCCACAAATAATGACCTTGTTCCAACTTCAGCACGCCCAAAGCATTTAACCATCCTTATTTATAACCTACATTATTTGCATTCTGGAGCCGATCATCTAAATGGTAGAGGGCTTCATTGTAACCAGCCATCCAGAACTCCCTAGGCTGTTTGTGGAACTGGTAGGTTAATCTTTCTAACTGCTCGTGGATATTCTTCACCAAATTCGTTTTATTCTCCAAGGTAGAATTTTGGGCAGCTAATTGCTCGTCTAAAGTTTGGATTTTCTTAGACATCTCAGCCAATGCCTGGTTCTTTGCCATCAATTGGAAGGCTTGATTCTCCAGTTCCGATTGAGTTCTTTGTTCCTCGACAGGAATCCGAACAGCTCTTGCTCGTCCCCGAGTAGAGGTAGAAGGCCCAATCCTCTTCAAGGTTTCTAATTTATCTCTCAGATTGGCATTTTCGAACTCCAAGAAAGAGAATCCCTCGTCGTTCACAGGGACCAAAGCGTTTGAGGTAGAAGCTGCAGATTTCAACTGAGATACCTCTTTTTGCAGGTTATTATTTTCCTGCTCCAACAACTCAATTATCTGTCTATGATCTTCGACCTCAGCCTTTAAAGTTCTCTCCCTCACATTGTAAGCAGCGAACAACTTATCACACCCCTTATCAGCATTGAGTTGTTGATACTTCTTCTCGTATCCCTCGTGCAAAAGGGCTGTAGATTCCTTATATTATTGTTGAAGCTCTTCAAGAGTGCCTTGGAGGTCTTCAATCATTTCATAATACGCTACATTATTAGCCACTGCACGGTCGAGCAGGCACTTCAAATACTGGTAGGCTTCAACTGCTTATTCTGAAGCATTTGGACGGAGTATATCAACGATTTGAGCATCAGTCAAATCTGCATGGCCAGCCTTGAAATATTCGTTGCACTGTTTTATTAATTTTGTATCATGAGCAGATAACAATTCCATCATGTCCATAAACTAATAAAATGAAGAAAGAGCAAGAATCAATAAGGAGCAAGAGGAAGAGAAACAACAGTATGAATAGGCAAAACTTCAAATTTTATTATATCATAAAAGAGAGGTACATAGTTCAGAATTACAATTGACAAAAATAAATAAAGAGAAAAATCCGAACAACTCTACACCTTCTCCTTGTCTCCCAAAATTTTCTCGGGAGGTTGGGACAAGGAAGTAGGTTGCTCGAATGGCACAGATGGTTGATCGGGGGTGCTGGAAGCTGCTCGTTTGAAATAATGGATGGTTGAAGTTGCTCGCAGGAAGACTGGACAACTGTGGGATGAGAAATTTGATCTCCCATCACCATGGAAGATTCCTCAGAGGCAGCTTCGTCCTCTTCTTCTTCTTCTTCAGGAGTTGGAGGAGGGCCAGGGATGTGTCGCTGAAACAGGTCAGAATTTTCATCAACCTTCATCTCTTGCAGAGCAGCGACCCAGCCATCTCTAAAGTATTTGTGGCTACCATCTCTAAAGTATTTGTGGCAGCCAGACCCTTATTCCACCCCTTATCCCAGCCAGCACTGAAGGATTTTTTCACAGCTAACTTTCTTTTCAACTTCTCCGAGGAAATCTTCTCGGATAGAAGTTCCTCGGTAGCCTTCAATTTATTCTCCACTTCCTCCTTCTGACGACCTATTTCGCGAAGTTGGCCCAACTCTTCCTCAGTAGCTTTGAGCTTACTTTCAAGCTCCCCAGCATTTTGGAGCTTCCCTTCGAGCTCTTTATCCTTCTCCTCCGAGTCTTTTATTTTCTTCTCCAACCCCTTGGAGACCTCAACAACCTGATCCTTCTCCTGTTCGATGGAATTAAGCTTCTTCTCCTAAGTAGCTTTATCATCATCATACTTCTGACGAGAATCCTTTAGAGACTGCGTCAGACCCACCAAAGCTTCCTCTACACCTGACGAGGAGCTTGAAACTTTAATAGCTTCATCCTTCTTTAAAATTGTATTAAAACAGGTTACCAACTGTGAAAAGAAAATAATAGCAAGTCAGTGCACATATATAATAAGGGAAAAATGAAAGTTCAGGACAATAATACTTACAGAAGCAATATGACGAGCAGCCAATGTGGTAACCATATCCTGAGAAATATTTTCTTCAATACCTTGGATCTCGAGAATGATCCAAGACTTCACCGAGCTCGTGGCAGAGCTCGGGGCAACAAAAGTGGGAACACCACTTTCAGTAGTCAGGGGCTGAGAGATGGATTCAACCAAATTGACCGAAGAGCTCTTCTTCAGCCTCCTCAGAGGAGCATCAATGGTCTCGACTAAGGATGAAGTCTTAGTCGGGGATATGACTATAACCTCGCTTGGAGCAGCGACCTTGCTCGGAGCCATTGGGAGCTTCTCGGCAACCTTCACAGGAGCAACCGGAGGAGGAGCATCGATTTTTCTTGTCCCTTCCTCTGGGACATCATGTTTTCTTTTCTTTGCCTCTCCAGCAACAGAGGCAGATTTCTCAAAGAGGGCAGGAGCTCTTCTTCTCTTCATTCTTTCACTCAGAGGAATCTGCGACTCAGGTGAAGAACTTGAAGAAGCTGGTACTGGTTCCACGTCACTTATCACCGGATGAACAGTAAAAGACGAGGTGTAACTCTTATACTACAAAAAATATGAAGCTGGTCTGATATGCTCGTCGACAACAGATTGATGCAAACTCCAGATAAGTTTCAGATGTTTTAATTTAACTTATGTCTCTTTTGGAGACCTTCTTTTGCTGTCAACTGCAAATAAATGAAAATTAAAATATCAGTGACACATTTTATCAAACACAAATAAAGCACAAATTCAAAAATAAAGTAAAGTAAAAACAACCTATCCCATTGCCATAGGGAGGGCATCTGGGACCTTGATACACATCATTTCCAGTTAGTGGAGTATGTTGCCAATTTTTTATAACAACACCATGCTCAAAATAATCCCTATTAGCATATGGGAGATTGACCATTAAGTCTCTATTTAAAAACCTAGTTTTTAAGTAAAAAGTACTGTCGCTGACAGCCCATCTATAGCAAAACATGATTTTTGGAATTCCTATACGAGTTTCATGAATCTGATTCAATCTATGAACTCCGTTAACTATTCTCCACGTATTGGGGGCTATTTTTACAGGAACCACGTCAAAATATTGACAGAATTCCATACACAAAGGGTTTGGGGAAAAAGAAAAGCCACATTTAGCAACAAAGAGACTGGGGAACCAATGTCCCTCAGCCAAACAAAAATAATCTGAAGGCTCAGAAAGTTCTTCCAAAACAACCCATGAAGGAATAGAGAAATCAGAACGAAACTTATCAAGCGACTCAACAAGGTAAACCATGGAGAATAAAGGAAATAAAAGAGAAGGAAGAAGATCTTACAGAAAAAGGATGGATCTGTTGATAACGAACGACGAAAGGATGAACGCACAAGAGAGAGAGAAAATGGAAAACTCAAAGATACGGATTTGAAAAAGTAAAAGACGATATGATTTTTTGCAACGCTTAAATACCTTACCTTGGGAAAAGGTAAAAATGATGATTACAAAGGGAGACGTTTACGCTACCGGCGGCTAAAAGGACAAAAAGGGCACGGAGATCGAAGCAGTTAGAAAAATTCGAAAAGTCTAATTCTATGAATTCGAAAAGGAAAATAAATGCAAATAACACGCTCCTAAAATTCAGGATGACCATTTAATCCCGCCATATTTCGAGAAGAATGTTCCACACTCCTCAGTCTCAAACTGTGAAACATTGGGGGCTTCTGTTGATACCAATTTTAGTCTGTTGACATGGCACAATGAAGTGGAGACACGTGTCTATCTACATGGCACTAACAAACATTGCTGAACAATACCTTGACTTCGAGGAACTCAATTTCACCGATCAACTCACCGAGCAGTAGGGGCTCACCGAGGAACTTTACTGCACCGAGCAACTCATGGATACCGAGATACTTAGGCGGTCCGAGCAGCTTAGGCGGTCTGAGTTGCACCTCGATCAGAGCATTTATTATTAGACAATCAAGAGGATTAAATGCGCATTAAATGCTGAATATTATCATGTGGATGTATACGCTTGTTGAACAACTATGTATTACCCATTCACATGTACAGCCTCATGGTTATAAATACATTGTATCATCCTCATTGTAAAGGGACCGAAATTTCTTGAGATAAATCCTACCTCGAGAATTCCCAAACAGTCAATAATAATACAAACAGTGGACGTAGGCCATTCGTTCAAGGCTGAACCACTTTAAAATATCTTGTCTTATTTATTTTTTATTTGTGATTAAATAATTAGAGATAATCTAATTTTTTATATCAACACCAGTGTACATCAGCCATAGCAAAAATACTCCAAAAATGATAAGGAGTAAAAGGTACAAGACAATATCCATACAAAATAACCAAATATACCAGTACCAAAGAGAGCGCTACAACGTAACAATAATATAGAGAAAAAATGTGATATAAAGTCCTCTTTGGTCCACTCATCAATAGTCTAGTCATGCTCATCACAGTCATCACCATCGTCTTAATCAAGCGTATAAAGTGGAGTTGAAAATGGAACCGATGTAGGTAGTGGTGTAGAGGTAGATGGTCTAAGACTGATACATCTGAGATAATCAGCAATGAATGTAATATTTATCCTCAGGCTAACATGATACATAACCAGCCGATCAAAACGACCATCAAAATCGCCATACATCCTTTTCATTTGCATAGTCAACTCATTAAAAAATGCGCTCATAAAAGAAAATTATATGTAGGTCCCTTTACTTTTAAATGATAAAATCAGACTTTGCTTTAACATGATGAAACACTTTCTCTTTTATGAAAAAACTTTTTCCAATTTTTAATTTACACCAAGTTATGAACTAATTCTAACTTAACCAAATTTTATCTTGACTAGTCCTAAACATTCATCTAGTGATTAAAGCAAGTAAAATAAAGTAAAGAAAAAAAAACTCACAACATTGAATGTACGAGGAAACCACAATGGGAAAAAATCTCGAACGGCCCAAGCCAGATAATCACTATGAATATAGAATTCTAAAGGTACAGACAGTAGTCTTACTCAACGGCTCGATCCCCCACGAGCTTGATACTTCTTTGCTCTTCAACCACTCCTCTAACAGTTCCCACGTAGAAAAATCCTTCTTTTATGATGCTCATCCACAACACAAGCATCCACGTATGTCTCGGTGACCACCGATATGGCTTGTAACGTCTACGATGTTGAAACCGGATTCTGCCGAATCTTCACCATAAAACCTATAATTTTCAAGTACAACAAACTCCAATTTAGTGCCACAAAGATCACTATAGCATATATTAATGATAACTCGGATATTTGAAACTCTAAGGATGTATTTGGACTTATAAAACCTTAGAAAACATGTGCAAAACTCATACTTCTCATAAAATGTTTTTGTAGAATGCATGTTTACAAAATTTTAAAGGAAACAAGCCTTAAATAGAATTTTAAGTTGGTGCATCGTTCAATCGACATTGGCTTGTCGCTCGAACGAGATAGCAATGTCTTTCGAATAACAAATCATCTCGCTCGAACGACCGGTCAAGTCGTTTGACCAACCTGGGAAATAGAGTTTCAATTTAAATCAACTATAACTCGTCCTTACCAGAATAAAACGAAGTGTTAACCTTTTCAAACACTGTAAAAACATTTTTAAACATTTTTCTTAATAAAATAACATCATTATCCTTATAAAAATATATTTCGAGTCCCATTTAAATTATGCATTCATACCTGAGTGATCTCAGAATGCAATTTGATTTAAAGACGAATAAACTTGTACTAATTAAACCTTCAGCATAAATAGTTTGAAGCTTTGCAGCAGTGTCTTCAATAAACTTCAACATGTCATAGTCTGTATGGGATCATGACAATAAAAATACGACCTATGACTCAAACGTGTTTTGTTCCAAAAATAAGTCAAAACTATACAATGGACTCAATTAGAAATTTTGTCCTTACAAATCTCCCCCCTTGACTATTCCAGGACAAAACCAATAGTGAAATGCCTAAGTCGGGCCATCAAGCCATATGACGCCTAAATCCTATCCCATAAACCCAAAATAAAAATACATGACAAGACTAGTAAAAGATGGTCTGACAAGCATGAACTATCTCTGAATGTTTGAATGTGATGTAATCTTGAAATCTTGAATCTCTTTAAGCAAACCTACACACATGAAAGAGATAAATATCCAGTGAAGTATGGAGGAAAAAATGATATAAATCAATATGTAAAATAAATCTAAATCATTTGTTAGGTGATCAAAACATGATATAAATATGAAAATAATCATTTAAATCAGGATACCAAGATCATCACACAAATCTCCCCCTACATCACATACATCTCTCCCCCTTTTTGTCTCAAATAGACAACCCGGTGAAAAGATAAACATATTTAGAATAGGTAAGTCAATAAAGTATATCTAGATAAATAAGAAACAACTACCTAATAATTGTCAATCAAAATCAATTCTGTAGCTAGTAAACAATAATCACATAATACAGATCAACAATGTAAGCAGGTGTGACTAAATGACCTGATTCAATAAAAGATCAAATATATCAAAGTACACTGCATAAACATAAACACATAAGAAACAAGCAGTACCAAAATATATAACCAAATAACCAAGGTACTGAAACAACAGGAAAATAGGATTTCAGACTGGTTGCTCGAATGAGATACCCTTGTCGTTCAAAGGACATGGTGTTCTCATTAGAACAGCTTAGCGTGGCGTCATTAAGGCGCTCAAGAAAAATGTTGTGATCGCTCAAACGAAAAACAACAACTTCCCAGTTCCATTTCAGAACATTAAACAGTGTTTCCCAGTGAAAAAATTTAGTGAAAAAACTAACTAGATGGGTTCAAAATTGCAAAATAGTAGCTAAACTCAGAAAACACAAAACAACCAAATGTGAGATACATGTTAACATAGTATATATGTGCTCAAACGTGAACATGGAATGTATGGACATGAACTACAATAAATGAATCACAATTCCAACACATCAAAACGATAAAGAAGCTATAATTGATAGATATCGATCATCAAATTTTATTTTAGCCAAACGTGACAATTAAAGTGTGAGAGTAATGAACTAAACAAACATCATGCACACAAATCCAGAATTTTGATGATTCTACAAACAATAGCATCGTGATACGATTTTTCAAAGTTAGGATTCGTGGTGCAAAACCATTTAAATTTTTATCCATCTAAACTCCCTCAAATATATATCATATTTTTCTTTTGGAATGAACATAGGCTAATTTGGCCCATATTTGGCATATGATTCTTTTTATTGCTTTTTAATTTTTTTGGGCTCTTTTAAATGGTGGCTTTCACGACGAGTTAATTTTACACTCTCGTAGCCCTTTTCCTGTGAACACTCTTCATTTTCCAATTACAATCCTCAAGCTAAACGGTTATTACGTGCACACCTCCTCCTTATGTCTACTTACGCATAGATGACAAGATTGAGATAAGAATGTCTCGCCAAACTCAAATATGCAAGAGTAGTCAAACATCCATATAAACTCAGGCATGTGTGCAATTATGTCATATAAACAAAGTCGAATCAAAAAGCATATGAGCTTCAAACCAACCCCATAATACAATGGTTAAGATCATTCTATGTATCAATAATTATGACCAATTGTCCTAAACACATAGATAAGGAAAGGAGGTGGTCCAAGTACACCAATCTGACACATCAAACATGTAAACTCATGAAAAAAAATTGAAAATATTTTTGGTTTTTCAACATATTTTGACCCAAATAAATGCAAAATATTTTTATATTTTTCTCAAAAATATTATCAAAAATAAAATCTTTTTGTATTTTTCAAATAAGACTCAACAAATGAAAAATATAATACAAAAGATACAAATGTCATAACACTAGCAAGATATAAATCATGATGCAAAGACTAGCGTATGAAAAATATGGACATGCAATCAATCATAAGAAATAGTAAGTGAAGAATCATGTGCATGCATGTGAGAATCAACCAACAAAGAATTTAGCATCTCCAAAACGAATTTCCTAACCCAAACCGGTCTATACCTAATAAAACGGGTTTTGGCAACTGACATGACACTACGTTTAAACTTCCTATGGTATTTTCTAACATCAAAACAAAAATTCCTAAGGTGACCTTTCCTACCATAATGCGAACATGTGAAAACACGATGAGGAACGGAACCTTTAGGTTGGCCTTTTCTAACACCCTTGGATGTGGTTAACACTCTAAAACACACTATGGTTTTGACTTTGACATTTGAACCACTAGAAAAAGATAAGACGCTACCATCACTACTCGAGTCATTTGAATCATTTTTTAACTTCAAAATTTTTGACTCAATCAAATAATTAGACTCCTCAAACTTTCGTGACTCCTTCTTTAGATTTTTAATTACACCTAAAAGGTTATCTCGCTCCCCCTCAATGTGAGCAAACCTATCCCTAAGAGTCTTCTCACGTGCCATAAAATCATTAATCAAACTATTTTCATCAATGGAACAAACCCTAGAATTTTTTAAGTCCTCTAATTCTTTTTCTAAAACTAAGACTTTATGGTCACTCTCGTTTTTGGAAACTTTTAAAGAAACATAGTTGCCATGTAAAGCTCTAAACTTCTCATGAATAATATATCTTTGAGTTTGAAACGTTTGCAAAAATTCAATCAAATTTAAAACGAGAATTTTTATCTTCTAAAATTTCAATACGTTTTGCAAACTTCAAATTCAAAAGAGGTGATTCGTCAAAACTAAGACACTCCATCGAGAAAAAAATAAATAAACCAAGAGAGATAAACAAGCAATCACCCAAAACGCACAGAACAAGGATCAACACAAAAACTAAATGCAACCTACTCTGATACAGATTTGTAAGTACCTTTACTTTTAAATGCTTAAATCAGACTTTGTTTAAAGGATCATGAAACACTTTCTCTTTTTATGAAAACCCTTTTTCCAATTTTTAATTCACACCAAGTTGAAAAATAATTCTAACTTAACCAAATTTTATCTTGATTAATCCTAAACATTCATCTAGTGATTAGAGCAAGTAAAATAAAGTAAAGAAAAGAAAACTCACAACGACGCATGTACGAGGAAAACACAACGGGAAAAAATCTCGGATGGTGCAAGCCAGACAATCACTATGAATATGGAATTACAAAGGTACAGATGATAGTCTTACTCAATGACTCGATCCCCCATGAGACTTGACTCTCCTCTGCTCTTCAACCACTCCTTTCACAGTGACCACGTAGAAAATCCTTCTTTCATGATGCTCGTCCACAACACACGGGTCCATGTATGTATCGGTGTCCAACGATATGACTTGTAACATCTACAATGTTGAAATAGTATTCCACTGAATCTTCACCTCAAAATCAACAATGCTCACATAAAACAAACTCCAATTTCGTGCCACAAAGATCACTATAACATATATTATTGATAACTAGGATCTTTGAAACTATAAGGATGTATTTGGACTTAGAAAACATGTACAAAACTCGTGCTTCTCATAAACTATTTTTGCAGAATGCATGCATATGAAATTTTGAAGGAAACATGCCTTAAATAGAATTTTTAAGTTGTCGCATCGCTTAAGCGACATTGACCTGTCGCTCAAACGAGATAGTAATGTCGTTCGAACGAAAAAGCATCTCGCTCGAACGACTGGTCAGCTCGTTTGAGCAACCTATGATATAGAGTTTCAATTTAAACCGACTCTAATTCGTCCTTCATAGAATAAAACTAAGTGTAAACCTTTTTAAACACTATAAAAATATCTTAAAACATTTTTCTTATTAAAATAACATCCTTATCCTTATAAAAATATATTCCGAGTCCCATTAAAATTATGCATTCATACCTAAGTGATCTCATAATGCAATTTAATTTAAAGACGAATAAACTTGCATCAATTAAACCTTCGGCATAAATAATTTGAAGCTTTACCGCAACATCTTCAATAAACTTCAACACATCATAGTCTGTGTGGGATCATGACAATAAAAATACGACCTATAACTCAAAAGTGTTTTGCTAAGGGAATAAGTCAAAACTATACAATGGACTCAATTGGATATTTTTTCCTTACACTATGCATCCAAGTGCACGAGGTTCAAGTGTTGGCGTTGCGACTGGTGCTGGAACAGGATCTCACTCTGGGTAGAAATACTTTTCTTGAGGGCGACACGAGGTCTGACTAGAAGATCGAGACGTAATAACACAAGAATTAAGACCTAATATCACAACAACACCGCTAGTGTAGAGTCTCAAAATAGCTATTGAATATAGTTTAAAGTGATCATACGACCGTAAGGTGACCCCTCCTGAGTTGTGTCAATACAATCTCTATGCATAACCAATATAATGATCCAGGTGTAATCAATGGAGTCATAATGAGTGATAGAATACATCAACCTACCAATGGTTAAGGTAAAATCCTATGAACAACGTTGAAGCATAAGTTTATAAATAACCAAAAAATAGAGGATGGAATACCTCTTCCTTATAGAAGTTTAAAGGAAATGATTCCCAACCAAAGTCGTCGGATGACTAACAAGAAAAAAAAGTGATGTGATCATGAGTAATGTCTCTATTAGTGAAAGAAACATAGATAGGATGATGAACCCTCTCAAAACCTAAATGAGTTAAGAGAGCCTCCTCAATCAACACAATCTTAAACCCTTTAAAAGAAGTCTTAACAAGAGGGGATGTACAGGTCACAATCATATTCTCACAGAAATCACCAACAAGGGTATCATTGGTCAATGAGTGTGGTCGTAGAAAATTTATATCATGGAGTCTCCAACTCAAATGAACCATAAATTATACTTCATCACTCCTATCTAAGTTTTCTAAATTAACACCTCTCTCGATCCTTACTACTCTCGACATACAGGTAGAATATGGAGGGGAACCTTCTCTCGTAATTGAATCTTAGATGCATTGATGGTCAAGACTGGTACAGGAATAGAAGCAATCGAATTCTGTGTACAAGAATGCGATGTGCATAGAGGGGATAACGATGACTGTCTAGACCGTTAACTCTCTCCGAGACCACTCAAGGGTCTAGACAACACTCTCTTTTGTGCATGTATTTTTGAATGAGCCATAATAGTGGAAATATAGAAAAAAAATGATCAGAAAAGATAATGAATCCAAAAATATCAACCTCAAATACCTAAAATAATGAATTCAGTTGAACAATCATTAATATTGTAGTTAAAACCCCTTATATTTATGCATTCTAGCATTCCTGCATGTATTAATCTTGATACTTATGCTTATTTATTGGATAGCATCTATTTTAATTGTATATATCTTGTGCAAGGTTTATTTGAGCTTTTATAGGTGTTGTTAATGATATTCATGAAGTTTGGTTTAATTTTGAGAAAGTTCCATCTTAAAGTCAAACTTCAGAGGCATTTTAGTCATTTCATCATTTAGTCTTCATTACCAAACTCTTTACGAAAGTTTTAGACCTCTGAGTTAGCTTCGCGTAGTCACTAATGATTTAAGTCTGATTTGAATCAATTTGGAGGGACGAAAAAATTGATTTATTTTGACACAAATTGAATTAGCTCTGCCCTGAATCGATTCGGTTCCTGTTTCTTTGTTCTCTTCTTTGTCACAAGTTTTCCATTTTCCCATATGCTATATATGGGTTTCCCTCTTTCTTTTTAGATATATATACATTATTATCATATATTAGGTTTTCTTGGGATTTTGAGGGCTTGTCTTTCTCTCTCTCTTAGGTTATCCATAGTATGGGTATGTAATTTACTATTCATATTCTTCCTCATTTTATTCAAGTTTTCTTAATTGGTTTTAATGATTTTTTAATTAGATTCTTTATTCTATTTGTTATTTTATTTTATTCCATGCTTTAGCACGCTTTCAAGCTAAGTTAATTTAGGTTGTGATTGTTGAATTTACCATAAATTAATTCATTATTTTGCTACGAATGACAGTTCAGATTACTTTTGATTGGTTAACTGTTCTTAGTTTTGCATATAGGAATCTTTATGGAGTATATCATGTATGCGCCACATTTACAAACTTTTATATGTAATTCCGAGGGTACTTGTTGATGCCACACTCAAATTAAACATTTATGAGAATCTAGGGGTGATAACTATTGATTTTATTAAATGTACGAATGAGATTAATCTTGAAAACGCCTCTCTTTCCATTAAACCATTTATGCTGAATAGTTTGTGGTGAGGAAGATAATTGTAAACCTGTAGTTTCGTTCTGTTAATTACCTTCATTTCAATACTTTCTTAGACTAATTAAAATATAAAATCTTGTTAACCAAAAATCATCTTTTACACTTTTATTTGTGAAGTAATAAATCGATTGAATTTTAAACATCGTTCCTTGTGAATTTTGATATCCGAACTCGTCGGTATACATATAAAAAAAAGTGTAGTTAAAGTTTGGATTTTTTCATCGAAGGTTAAACCAATAACAACGACCAACATCCTTGCACAGCTGCTCAATTTTCGCCTCATCAAAATATCATCATTGTCGAATGGTCTTTTCTAGAATTTGCTTTAGTATTTTGTATATATTTTTATATGATTCTTTTTTTTTAAGTTATTTTGTAGACTTCCACATCTGAGCGCCAAGAAACATTTAATTCTCAGCCATAAACACCGTTGTTTAATTTCCATTGGCAAATTACTCGGTAAGCATGGCCTACTTCAATATTCTCAGTCATTCTAATGGTATTTTGGATTCGTAATTTTGTCACTAGACTAATTTTCTAAGTTCGCCTAAACCTATGGCTTTTACTGCATACTTTCATAGTGAGAAGAATTAAAATCACAAAATTACTTTGGGTGAGTATTTACAAACTCAACTAAAAGATTTGGGGACTTACAAAATTATCATCTTGATAAAATTCCACAAAATTCTTCTAATAACAACGTTGAAGACTCTTGTGATTGTAGTTCTGAGAACTATTATGACAATAACTTTCAAAACTACTATACTAATTTTTTTGTAAAAAATTTGCGATAATGGATCTCAAATTTCTCTTTTTGGTGAAGTTGTCATACCACAAAATTCGTTTGATGCAAAATAAAAAAATTAAAAACTTTAATACATATTACTAGAAGGAAAATAGTTGTTGGGAACTTGATTTAGATATTTTATTTTAAACCAATAACTATTCTTCTCTTTGGAAGATGAATAATGTTTTGAACCAAATAAGGCATATGATGATTTCAATCAAAGGACACCTACTTTGGAAAAAATTATTCTTTTCTTATCCTAACGGATTATTGAGAACGAAAGCGATAAAGAAATGGATATAGTATCCATTTATAATTAAATGATTCTTTTTTGAAAAAAAATGATGAGGTTGAGACTTGCTCTTCACTTCAAATAGTATTAGAAGCAAATTTCTTTGAAAATGATCACGTCTCCTTTAAAATTCAATCTCTAAATGAAGATCAGTCATCAATCGATATTGAATTTATTTTCTCACCATTTGTTTCAGGGTTATCGAATAATTATGAAAACTGCAAGAATCGGATGAATGTCTTGAGGACTTTGACTCGATTCTTGTTAAGGAATGGTTTTTAGAAATTATTTCCATGATGGGATTCTACCTTACATGTGCCATACCTCCCATTCCATTTAAAAAATCTTTCGGGGGTAAATAGGAATTTCTTGGATCCCAATTGTACTTGACCACCCCTCCCGATCATCCTCCAAAAACTTTTAATTGATGACGGTTCCTTTACCATACCCAAAACATGTCTTTCATTGTGCAAACGAAATTCCTATTCTCGAAAGGCATGAAATCAAATGAGGGCATGCCAATTATCCCTCAAAGTTAAATCATTTTTGGTGTGGAAACTCAACAATTTCAACTTATATTATATAGTTAAATTAATAGTTGAAATGCAGTTGTAAATAGTGCCTTCTTCCCTTTATTTTTATATAATGTAATTAGTTAATGTTTTAGTTATTCTTTTTCGATATTCTTGGTTCTAACGTGTTTTGTAAGATCAATGGACATGAGCTATAGGAGATTGCACAATTTTGGGTAATTTTATCATTTCCTTACCCTTAACCAACGTCCTTAATTCCTATTCAGGATAATATATAGTTTAATTAGGGGTGTGGGTTATTACATAATGGTAGTTTCTTTGATTTGATTTCATGCTCATCCCAAGCATTCTTGTGTAGAAAAAAATTCAAAAAGTTCAAAAATATTATGTTTCTCTTCTTTTCACTCCCATGGGCCCCGTGTTGGGTTCCATATCGGGAAAATTTCTAATTTTTTGGCGATCCCGCATAGTTGCACTTGCATATGTAGTTATATATACAGGTGAATCCCATAAATTTGGCTATTTTCCCACATTTTTCTTCATAAAATTGAGTATCCAAGCCCTATATGAATCGACTCGACCAAAATCTCAATCAATTCATGGGGAGGCAATGAGATGGGTTTGGTCGACCGAATCGATTCGAGACACATAGTTTGCAACATCTCGGGGATCTGAAGTTACAATACAACCTATTATTTCCCCCTCACCCTTATTAATTTCATTACTCTCTAAAGTCTTCCAAGAACCCTAAATTTCTAAATACTTGTCTCCTCTCCTAAATCATTTCAAGCTTCCAAATCTCTCACTTACTAGGTAAGATTACTACATTAAATTTAGTTGTTTTTAGATTGATTTTTAGTATATGCTAGGGTGTTTCATTTGGTTAGTGTTTTGTGATTCAACTTACATGTTTTATACATAAAAGCACATTTCATGCCTTTAATATCTTCAAATGCATTTATATGTTTGTACATTGTTGTTGCTGTGTGAATTGTTGGATTAAGCATGTTGAATACATGCCCCCCCCCCCCCCCTTGAACACCGTGCCCATAATTGTTTAATGAAATACCCCAACACATTTTGCATGCAAAAATTGCCACATTCTTACACAAATATCTCTCAAATTCATATCGTCACTTAAATTTTGTATGTGGTGCATGTCAGCTACCCATTGGTCGACCCAATTCCACACTTTACACCCTCACACATGTTTTGACCAAATTTCTCATTTCTAGATGCATAGAATTATTGGTTATTTGTTCTAAACTCTTGCCTTTTAGGTCTTAAGGGATACCAAACCTCATACTTTCAAAATCTAGAGGGCAAATGGTTAGGAAAGACTCCGCTCATGAATAGAGCTTGATTGGAACTGGGTAAGATTCAAATCAAGTCATTTGATTTTTGTTAAAAAAATCCATGAAACTAGATCATTTCCCCAACTCCATCTGAGCCTTTTGCAAAAATTCAGGTGGAAAACCACTGATTCATGGAGGGGGATGAAAATGAAGATTTAATGTGTTATTTTTATGCAACTCTAGTCAAGAAACCAGATGGCACATTTAAGGCTTTTGTGCATGGACACCTAATCCCCATCTCTACTACAGTCCTTGCCGGTCATATGAGAGGGGCATCTAATCCTAATGCATATGACTATCTAGTTACTGAGAATGCGGACAAGGTTCCTACTACTACCTTGGTGGAGTGTCTGGATCAATGGGAGGTGTCAACATCTAAAACATTCCAGGTTAGCCACATGCCCTATGTCCACTGCCTCATCCACCTCCTCGATGTTAATTGTATCCTTCACACGAAAAACAATTCCACTTTCCATTACAAACACGAGTTTTATAGTTTTCTATGAGAACGGACTCAGATTAGCTTCCCTTCTTTGTTCTTTTACCAAATGGCCATTGTCGCCTTCGTTGGATCAACCATGACTTCACTCCCGCATATGTGACTCAGCACAAGGATATGTTTAGATGTGAGGTGTGATGTGCTGGGAAGAAATAAAATACCCCCGTCACGTAATATTATGGATGATATATCGATGAGGGAAAGCTTAGGTGAATTATTTTAGGAGAAATTAAGAAGGAGGAGCGTTGAGTAGGATCTTAAGGAGGAGTCCCCAAAAGAGGAGGAGGAGGAGCGATCTCATGCATGTGTGGATGTACCACATGCATAGGGTGCTTATAATATTCCAACCTTGGGACGACAGATGGATGGCCTCCATGATAATTTAACATCATTTGAGGACGGTTTCTCTTCTATCCAGGATGAATATCGTCTGGACATCAGCATGATCACGCGGCTCCATTTGGACATGTATTATTACCAGCGTGGGGCTAATGCACTGATATCACCATATTTTTATGATCCCAATGCACTGCTCAATCCCGATGCTCCTGGACCCTTTTGTGGTCATTAAGATTTCCTTCCCCTCCATTTATCTTTATTTGTAATAGTCATGTTTGTTTCCATTTTAGGATTTTGGTAGTGAAATTCAAGGATGTATGGGATGGTTGATGTACTCTTTTTGTTTCAAACCCAATGTATTGAATCTTTTATTATACTAATTACATAACTTTATTTTCACATCTTATTATCATTTATATATTTCTTTTATAGTTTTGTATATGTACACACTTGCATTGGTACTACCATGTCTTGTAGGTTTACCATTGCACAATTATCGAGGATCGCTCCATATGGGGTGACACATTTATTACCCTCTTTAACTTATTTGTCTTTAGCAACATTGAGGACAACGATTATTTCAAGTTAGTGGGTGTAATTTAATCATTTCATTTTATTATGAGTCATATAACATGTTGTATTAATTTATTTATATACATTTGTTTAAAAAATTAAAAATAATTTTATTTCTTTCTTTTCTCTTTCTTAGGCCTCTTACCCTAATTTCTAATGATTAGTTAAATAATTGCCTTATCCAATTGCTAAATCAATTATACATATTCTACTTCTTTCATGTTATTAGACTTTTGTCCTTAAATTATTGATATTGGGAATAAATGCATGAATCGAAACTTTGAAACCTACGGGCACATGAGCATTTCTTGTTAAATGATTCAGTAGGACAGTTACTACTTGGTAATATTTTATTGATTTTTGAACACAAAAACCGAGTGATCTTTGCTCTTTTCTTCATTTGTGAGCAATTATGCATTACTCTTTTCCTCTTGAAAACGTTAAAGTCATTGGTAATCTCTTTATGTCTTTCATTTGTTATTCATTAATTGAGTTAATCTCGAAATTTGTTACTTGAGCATGATTTTTAACATTATTTTGACTCGAGAATCGTGTAAACCTTAGGAATGATTCGTAATCCCTCTTTGTTAATTAACCCATTTTGACCTTGATATCAACCTAAATATTTCTCTCGTCAACCCCTTTGAGCCTAAATATAACCTTTCATTTTAAAATCCAAAATTCCATTACAGACTTCACATTATCATGTTAAACCATATATACACCCTCCATACTTTTATTTGGAATGATACTTAGGATTCAATGATGTGTTTGTTTTGTTCTAGCAATTAAGCATACGAAATGACTTTTATCTAAATAGAAAAAGAAGCAAACGAAAAGAAAATGGTGAGTGAGAAGAAGAAAAGAAAATTATGAAAAAGATAAGGATTGCAAAAAATAAGAATCCTGATTTTATGTTTAAAAACTAGTAATGAGAATTATACTCCAATGTTATACGCATTGCTTTGTATGGATATTATATTCCACGTGTGAAATTGCCCACGAATTTTCCATTATCCCGAGTATTCTCCCCAAACACTTTGAATTCGTACATATTCTATTTCTTTTATTACCTTAACCCCAAACCTACTTTATAACCTTTGAAAGTCCTATGTGATTCTAGGTAAATGTGATTCAAAAGTAATAATAATTGATATAATCTGTTATAGTGCACTTCAACTCTTTTAATGAATGATATTATTGATGCAAAAAACTATATTAGGCCTAATTAATCGATCACATATAAAATAAGTAAAACAAACATGACATAAGAAATTTTAAAGTCGTTCGGCTTAATGGAATAGCCTACATCCACTGTTTTATATTGATTGCCTTGAGTTGTTTTTTCCCTCCCTTGCAATGAGGCTGATACATAGTATTTATAACCTAAGAGGAGTGCTGGTAGTTGTCGTGTGAATGGATGGAATACCTTTATTTGTTAGTCATTTACATCAATAAATAATGAGAATTAATTGTATGAAGGTTTTCGCTTAATTGGCAATACAGGTTGTAGGACTACTATCTCTTTGTAATCAATACAGGTTGTTGGCCGGGCTTCCTTGTTGGTCGGGCTTCCTTGTTAGTTGAGATTCCCTCTTGGTTGGGCTTCTTTGTTGGTCGGACTGACTTGGACTTGTGCCACAATGGATAACACGTGCTGCCTTGTGATTGGTCCACGTAGGTGGTAAATTTTGGTATCAACAGAAGCCCCCAATGTTTCATACTTGGAGTTGATGCGAAAGTGTGAAATCTTATGCTTCAACAATAGTTTGGGTTGTTTGGTTTAGCTACAGACCTTTTAGACTTGTGAAATTTATCCACTTGGTTGACGATTTTTGGGCGCGAATGGTAGTTTTGTAAATATTTCAAATTTTAGTGAACTTGTATGGGGTATCTTCGTCTTTTCCTTTGTTATCCACTGTAAAACCAAATGTCGTTTGCTTTAATCATTACGTTTCCTAATTTTTTATGCGTATTATAAAAAGGGCGGTAAAAACTTCTATCATTTTTTTCCTCTTACTTCTGATTCTGTCGTTGTGTTCTTTGCTTTTTCGTGCGATCGTTTTCTTTTCTGTCTTCAGTTTTTTTTGAATCCTTAGATCTTTATAAGAATTTCTCCTCTCTTCTTCTTTGTTTTCTTCATCATGGTTTATTCTATCAAGTTACTTGATAAGTTCATAATCGATTTTAATATTCCATCTTGGGTTGTATTAGAACATCCCACTTTTCCTTCTGATTTTTTCCCTCTTGCTGAGGGTCATTGGTTCCCTTCCATATTTATTGCTGAATGTGGTTTCACATTTCCTCCCAATCCCTTGTGTTTGGAGTTTTATCAATATTTTGACATTTTACCTACAAGAGTGGATCCTAACACATAGAGGGTTGTAAATGGAGTTTATAGGTTAAATCAAATCTATGGAACCCATCTGGGGATTCCATAAATTATGTTTTGTTATAAATGGGTAACTAGTGATACCACTTTTTATTTAAAAACTAGGGCAATTAGTAAAGCTTTAGTAGTTAATCTCCCTGATTCTAATAGGGATTATTTTAATCATGGTGTAGACGTAAAAAATTGGTAACATGTCCCTTTAGTTGGAGGTGCTAAATATCAAGGACTTAGATGTCCGCTCTTTGGCAACGGAATAGGTTGTCTTATGTTTTAGTAAATTTGCCTTGTTTATGTTTGATAAAATGTCATACTGATTGTTATTTTATAAATTGATTTGCAGTTGAGCAAAAAATAAATTGCCCCAGTGAGAGTGAAGTAAATTTGAAAGAATTAAATTTTATCTGGGGACTTCACAAGGTAGTTGCTGAGGAGCACATTAGGTCTGCTCCTATCTGCTTCAATATAAAAACATCATTTCTTCCTTTATCGCCAGACCTGCTGCCTCTCCTGCTCTAGTGATTGGCCTTGATTAAGAGGTTGCTGCTGACTCAGACACTCCTCTATCTGAAATTATAAAGAAGAGGAAATTTCCTGACCTTTACAATGGTAGCGCTTCTGGCTCCTAAACATCTGCTAAAGGGGCCAAGAAGAAAACACTGGATGTTATGAAGCCCCCATCCCCCAAGGATCCATTCCCCAACGACTAAACCCCCAAATACCTGGCTCATAAGGATGTAGCTCCCAAAGAGGTTGAAGTTCCTTCGAGGAGACTGAGGAGAGGGCTTACAGAGAAGCAAGTCAACCACGTGACTGATCAACTGTCCTTGGTTGACTTACCCTGTGTTGGTGTTGTTCTTCTAGCAGTTATTACTCCTGGTTTAGCCAGGAAGTTGATCAAGTCTGGTACTCTTCTAGACCACATGGGGTGGATGCCATGCTCCCTAGAATGAGGGTTTCTAAATTGACTACTGAGAATCTTACATCAGTAAGTAGTTTCTATTTTCTTAGTTTGGTTGCCTTTTATATCTCTCATATACTTATTTTAATCTTCCTCTTTTGCAGTTCTTAGTACACTTCAATAATATACTGGAGAAGGATGATGCAATTAAGGCTTCTACTTCTTCTTCAAATGAGGTGGATGAAGCCTCGGCTAGCTTGAAGAAATCTTAGCTCAAATCTCAATAGGCCTTGGAGATTGAGAAGAGTACTTGGGTAGAAAAACTGAAGACAGTTGAGACTGCTCGGCTGACATCTGATGATAATGCCCTTAAAGCTGAGCACAAGACTAAGGAGGCTGAGCGCAAGAAAGAGGAAGCTGAGCACAGGGCAAAGGTTGTCGAAGAGCTTGTATCCTCTGCCAGAGCTAAGAAAAAGTTTGTTATGAAGGCCTCCTTCAGTGTTGGTTGGGACAAAGTCTAGAACAAGCCATTTTTATTGATTCTGCTTAGATTAAGTATGTAAAGGAAAATTATTTTAGATATGGTTGGGTAACTTCCCTTCAAGAGTTTAACACAACTGAAGACTTTAAACTTTTTTAGAGGTATATCCATGGTCCTCCTCCAGTCATTGAGGATGAGGTTGAAGATGAAGCTGCTTCTGAAGAGTCTCCACTTGTGGTTGAATCTGTTGCCAAATAACTTGAAGTCATTGAGTCCTCTCTTCCTCCGATCGAGCAAACCAAGCAGTCTCAGCCTGTAGTCCCTTCTTCTAAGTAGGATAAGAAGGTTGATAAAGAGAACGTGTAAAGTTGTTCGACATTTGCCCTTTTTATTTATATCTCTTTATTTTTATTGTACTTAAACGTTTTGTCATTAATAAAATAACCTTTTGCTCCCTTTTGTTTCTTATGGATTGTACATGTTCTCTATTCTTATTAATGATTGATGGTTATTTCTTTCTTTCTTGTTTATAGAGAAGATGGAACAACTATCTTCTCATGATACCGAGCTACTGAGAAAGTGCAATGCTTCTTTAAAGCTGGTCATATAGACTTGTCCGAAGAAGAGAGCAGGTTAAATAATCTTAAAGTATTTGAAGTACTTACTTGATCCGAAGGTAGCAAATAATGTTCCCTAGTATGAAATGATAGAATAACTTTAAGAACAATATAAAGAATCTACTACGATGTTGCATCAGAGCTATGAGAAGAAATATCAAAACTTAAGTGTAGGTCGGGGTTTTGATACTTTTATTTCTGTTTACAATAAAAAGGAGCTTCTTCTTAAACATGAAGTTGAAAAAATTAAAATTGTTGCCAAACTCTTGGAAGAGGAGAATAATAATTTGAGGGATGAAGTGAATCTTTTGAAGTCTGCTTCAGGGGTTATTATTGCCACTACTGATGAAGGTTATTCCTTTTTGGAAGATGAGAATGCAGTATTAAGAGATGAATTGGAGGCCTTACAAAATATTAAACCTGTATATTCCTCTCGAGCTAGAATTAGGCTTGGCTAAAGAAACACAGAAGAAATTAGACCCCAATAGGACCTTGTCAATCAAGCTGCAAAGCTAAAGTCAAAAGGCTGAGCTATTACTGAGATGCCCCAAAAGATGTAGACCTTGTCTGAATAATTATCTACTCCATCATCCCAATTAGAGGTTAGGATGGGGTAATGAAGAAATCGCAATCACAGTTTGATAAATTAACCTTTTAATTCCATAAAAAGCCAAGAAAAGTTTAGATTGATGGGTATAATGAAGCTTTGGGACATTTTGGCGATAGACTTCAACGGGCCCAGAATGAATCCTATAAATGGGGATGGGTGAACGCTTTAGCTGTGATGAAGGTGGATTGAAATAACTCTTTATGAGATTGGTATGATCAGGGATTGCTGCAGCTTGACAATCATCCATTAAAGTTAGATGTTAATTTGATTCATGTTCATCGTATTCCTCAATGCTTGATTTCAAAATACTTAGGAGATTACGAGCTACATGATGAACGAGATCATCCGACCTCCTCATCTGCTTGATCTTCCTAGAAGCAGCAATACTTTGATGCTTCAGAATTTTAACTTCATCAACTACCCTTTTACCATGGATGATCCTCCAGCGGGCATGGATCTTGTTTCTAAGGCTGAAGGGAAACATCCTGCAGAATAATCTTTTTATATTTTATTTCTGCGTATTTGAGCAGCAATATGTAATCATTTGATTTATTTTATGAAAAGCTTATTTTACGAATGGATCAACTTTTAGTCATTCTTTGTATGTTTCTTTAGTCTTTGACTATGAATGGATCAACTTTTAGTTAATCTTTTTTTTTTCACCAGTTCTATTGATATCCTTAGGCTTTATCCTAGGTATTATATCAATTACCAATGCATCACCATGGTTCTACTAATGTACCTAAAGTTTTTAGGTAATTTCATTAGTTACCTCGATTCCTAGGCGTGAGTGGAACGTTTGTCTATCTTTTAGCCCAGTTTAAATGAAAATTATTCATTCGGGTCTTCATTAACCAAGAATTTGGGACTTATAATTTTGCCTTGCATGGTTTTTTATATGTTTGATAACCAACTTTGTTGGTGCCTTTATTGATGCCGACCAACTTTATTGGTGGCCTTTATTGATACCGACCAACTTTGTTGGTGGCCTTTACTGATAACCGACCAACTTTGTTGGTGGTCTTTATTGATACCGAGTAATTTTGTAGGTGGTTTTTATTGACGCATAGTGTAGTGCATAGTAATAGTACGTACTCCGAAAAAATAATAACAATTTTGGGAAAATTGCATTCGCATTAATATTGAAATGAACTTAATGAAGTGCGATTACATTACTCATAGTATTTCCTCAAGTGTTCTATATTCCATGGGTTCTTGAATTCTTCCCCTTCCAAAGTCTCAATCCGATATGTGCCTGGTCGAACAACTCTAGTAATACGATAAGTCCCATGCCAATTGGCTTCCAGCTTATTGCTCTTCTGAATTTCAAAACATAATCTCCCTCTTTTAAGTTTCTCGACATGACCCTCTTATTATAGAAACGTGTAATCCATTATTAATAGGCTGCATTTATTAAAGTTACATCTTCATGAACTTCTTCCAGCATGTCTAAATCTAGCCTTCTCATCAAATCACTAACAGGGTATTGAAGTTAAGAACTCTGTGCGTAGGTAAACTAAGCTCGCCTGGAATTATCGCTTCAGTACCAAATGCTAACATGTAGCGAGTTTTTCCAGTCTCTGTTCAGGAAGATGTTGTGTAAGCCCACAAGATAGAATGCGATTCATTGATGCAATTCCCTTTAGCTCTTTCCAACCTTTTATTCAACCCATTCAACAACGTGCTATTAGTTACCTCTATTTGGCCATTGCTTTAAGGATGGCCAGGAGCAGAGTGGATTTTTTGTATGTTGGACCGGGCAGAATAAGCAACAAATTCATCGTTATCAAAACTGTGTGCCATGATCAGTGATAAAGGAATAGGGTAATCCATACCTGCATATAATACTCTTCTAAATAAATTGACATACCTTCTCATAGGACATATCAATCAACGGTTCAGCTTCCACCCATTTAGTAAAGTAATCAAACGCTACAACCAGGTACTTGAACCTTCCTTGGGTGGTTGGCAGAGGCTCGACCAAGTCAATCCCCCATATTGCAAAGGGTCAAGGTGAAGTGATTGGTGTTAGGAGAGCTTATGGAGCCTTGCGTATACTAGAAAACCTCTGGAACTTATCACACTTCTTGGAAAAATTTGCACAATCTGCTCGCATTGTTGGCCAGTAGTACCCTTGTATATGGTTCTCTATAACAGCGTTCTTCCTACTACATGGGCTCCACAGGACCCTTTATGGACTTCTTCAATCAAATCCTTCACTTCAGCTGGATGCACACACCGTTGTAGACCAGTAGTTAGTTCTCTTCTATATAACACACCACTATCTAGCACATATCTTGCATCTTTGTATTTCAGCCTCTTAGCTTCAGGTAGATCAGCTAGAAGAATCACATATTCAATATATGCTCTTATGGGCTCCATCCAAGATGGCCATATATCAACTGCAATGGTTGACCATCAAATCTTTGTCTATGATCCTATTAGCAAGCAGCGCAATAGGAATAGTTCTTCGTAGCTCAATTCTGGTTTCTAAAGCTAGCCAAGTAAGTGCATCTGCTCAGGCATTTTCCAATCTTAGAATTATGATCACCTGAACAGGTAATAGAGGGGAAATTATCTCCAACGCTTTGGTTAAATATCTGGTCATTAGTTCTCCTTTAGCTGCATATAAGTTTAACATTTGATTTACCACTAATTGTGAATCTTTGTACACCACAACTTGCTCGGCGTTCAATGATTTGGCTAGATTTAACCCAATAATTACAGCTTCATACTCTACCTCATTATTGGAGTCTTGAAATTGGAATCGTAGAGTGTACTCTATGTCTAATTCATATGAAGTATTGAGAATGATTCTAGCTCCACATCCAGTTGCACAAGATGACCCATAAACATACAGACTCCATATGGGAATATTACTGTCAAATGCTTGGTTTGTCTGGATCCATTGATGGAAGATTTAATCCTTCACCTCCTCATATTTCTTCTTTATCTCCTATACTCCACTAGAGGGTTCTGGTTGGTCGCTGGTAACTTTTCTACAGTTTCCCTTACTCGAAGTTGGTGGGGCGTATCTTTAATAGGTTTGCTGACTTCTGCGTATTACTCGACTAGAGTCCCTTACTGCTCGAGGACCTCTGAGTATGTGAATTCTGTAATAAAATCAACCAGAGCTTGGCCTTTTAAAGCAGTCCTTGGTTCATATACAAGGTCATATTCACCCAACTCCATAGCCCAATACATCAATCTCCCAATTTTATCTAGCTTATGCAAAGCTTGCCTCAGTGGCATGTCAGCATATATCACTATGGTGTGAGATTAAAAATATGGCTTCATTCGTCTAGTGGCCTCCATTAAAGCCAGCGCTAATTTCTAGAGTATAGGATATCTAACTTTTGATCCTCGAAAAGCTTTGCTAGTGTAATAAATTGACTTTTAGACTCCATTTTCCTCCCTGATCAAGGCAGAGCTAACGAATGACTCAGATACAACCAGTTACAAATACATCTTTTCTCCCAACACTGGTCGGGAAGTAGTGGTGGCGTTTCCAGGTAATTCTTTAATTCCAGGAAGGATTTTTCACATTCATCGTTCCATTCAAAGGTTTTTCTGAGCACCTTAAATAATGGCAAGCTTTTATCCGTTGCTTGGGATACATATCTATTGAGTGCTGCTACGCGTCCTGTTAGCCTTTGAACGTCTTTTTAATAGATCGGGGACTGCATTTTGATCAGAGATTTAATATTATCTGGATTAGCTTCAATTCCTCTTTGATTCACTATATACCCGAGGAACATTCCCTCATGCACTCTGAAGACGCATTTGGTGGGGTTTAATTTCATCTGGTTCTTTTCCAAGTGATCAAACGTCTAGTTGTGGTCGACAATATGATCAGCAACTCTTTTTTCTTTTAGTGAGCATGTCGTCAACATACCCCTCCATGTTCTTGCCTATCTGGTCCAAATACTATGTTTACCAGTCTCTGATAAGTAGCACCTGCATTTTTCAAACCAAATGGCATAACATTATAGTAATAAGTTCCTCGGGGAGTGATAAAGGAAGTGCTTTTTGTCGCCTCCATCACTTGGCCTTTTACAAGCTCAGATTCATCTCGTGGATCTAAGGTTTCAACCTCAGACTCAGTGTTCGGATCAAATATATCGAATTGATAAGTGGTTTTTTTCCTCTTTATTTTCAACATATCTTTTTCCTCGACAGAGGAATAATAGCACTCTCGAGCTACTTTCTGATCTCCTTTTACTACAACTCCGAAGTTGGTCGAGAACTTCGAATTTCTTCAGACCAACTCTTCCCATGATTATATTATAGGCTAAATGAATATTTTTGTCCATTACAAAGAATCTCACTTTCTCTGTCGTGCTCACCGGCCATGTCCCAATCAACAAATCTAGTTTAAATGTCCTTAGTGGAAATATTTTCTCTCTAGAAAAGCCAATGAGTGGCTTGTGGTAAGGATCGAGTTGGTTGAGTTTTAATTCCAAACTATCAACACAGGTATAAAACATGATGTCTACCAAACTTTCGTTATCCACTAATATTCTCACCACCAGTAATTCTTTCATTTTAACTCTAATCACTAAAGGATCATCATGAGGATATAACACTCCAGATAGGTTGTTTTTGGAAAATCCAATTACTAGCTTATCCTTGTTAACCTTTTTTGGTCGATCTTCCTCAATGAGGTTTATTCGCAGAATATAGGAACAATCTTGGGCCTCATTGAGGTAAGATTTACTTTTTGCTATATGATCTCCTCCTCCTACATATCCACCTATAATTATATGGTAATCAAAATATCCAAAACTGAGTATGAATACCTCACTTTTCAGTTGTCTAGGCTTCTTGGGGATATTAAGATCATCTTCTGGATCTTCGTCATGGTTCCTCTTTTTATCTTCTTTAGGCTTAACTAGTGATTTTTATCTCTATCGACCTCTACCTCCAGTTCTTCCATTGTCCTACCGATTAACAAATCTGTCCAACTTTCCTCTTCGGATGAGCGCTTCTATCTCATTCTGGAGGGTAATACACTGGTTGGTAGTATGACCGTAATCTTTGTGAAACTCATAATACTTGGACTTATCCCTGTTATTAGTAGGTGACCTTAACTTTTTAGGCCAACTCAAATCATTGTTGTGCGTGATTTCCTCCAACACATGGTGTATGTCCACCATTAAGGGAGTGTAATTAGTGAATTTCCTAAGATGATATATGCTTTCTTTTACTTTCGAACTCATATGCGTATTGTGGTTCTTGTGCTCCTTCTCATCTATCTTTCCTTCTATTTTTGCTTCCACTTTTGCGTGTGAATTATTTTTAGCATCAATAGTTTCCTCGGTGTTCATAATTATTACTGCATTTGCCATCAATTTTGTCATCGTCTTTGGGGGATCCTTTCCCAGAGTACAATATAATTTATCGGGGAGCAAACCACTCATGAGGGCAGTGATTGCGGTCTTCTCTTCATAATCAATTACTTCCAATTTCTCATTATTGAAATGAGTGATGTAATCCCTGGTACTTTCTCCTTCATTTTATCTTACACTGAGAAAATGATCTACTCGTTTCACATTCATTGCTCTAAAGAAAAAATTATCAATGAATATTTCGATGAGTTGTTAAAAGCAAGAAATCTGCCCCCGAGGAAGGCTATTGTACTAGATTTTAGCAGATCCAATGATTGTTCTTGAAAATGCCCTATATCTCATCTCATCAGGAATATCATAGATATCAGTCGCTGCTTGGTATCTTTCTATATGAAGAATTGGATTAGTCTTCCCATCATACTTGGGAGTGACCACTGGAGCTTTAAAATTGGTCGGCGTAGGGAAATCTACGATGGTTTGCATAAAGGGGGATCCCTTAATAAAACTTCTTTGGAGTGGATTCTTGGCCTTGGCCATTTCTCCCAATATGTTTTCCAAATGTTGAATAGAACCTTTCCAAGCATCATTGCCATCACTAGATCTATGGATGGCTGATTTTTTTATGCTCACCAACAGATCGTGCTAAACTTTCTTCTTTCAAACCTTCTCTCTGACTGGATCTATTAGTTCATCGGGTGCTTAATCAGGATTAGATGAACCTTCCCTTAAATTGCTTGGTCATCAAGTATTTCTCAATGCAACCCGTAGGGCATTTCCTTGGGGTACCAAACGATCGAAAGGAGAGGCCCTACTTTTCCTTTTTAAGGCACTCAATCTTTCTGGGATGAGGGACTGTCCATCAGTGGAGTTAGTGATGCTGATTGAAAAAGTTTCTCCAGGAAAGTATGAAGTATCTCTAGACGTTCCTTGAATGGATATGCCCAACACTCCTTATTTGCGGTGGTGGCATATTCCTTTGATTAAATTATGCAGGAACTCCAGTTTGTTGAGTTTGGGCCAAGTGTCGTATAGTATCCTTCATAGCCTCTTAACCCTTGGCCAAACTAGCCAAATTCCTATTAAATCATTATTGTTTGGAGGGGCAGAGGGAATAGGTAGAATTTCCTCATTTCTGGTACTTGATTCAGGAATTTCAGCCATGGAAGATGAATGATTGACAACATTTAGTAATACGTTCCCACGGATGGACCTAATCTGTTGATGCAAAAAACTAGACTATGCCTAATTAATCGATCACAGATAAAATAAGTAAAATAAATAAGACACAAGAAATTTTAAAGTGGTTCAGCTCAATGGAATAGCCTGCGTCCACTGTTCTATATTAATTGCCTTGAGTTATTTTTCCCCTCCTTTGCAATGAGGGTGATACAAAGTATTTATAACCCTATAGGGTTGCTGATAGTTGTCGTGTGAATGGATGGAATACCTTTATTTATTAGGCATTTACATCAATATATAATGAGAATTAATTATATGAAGGTTGTCACTTCATTTCCAATACAGGTTGTAGGACTACTGTCGCTTTGTTATCAATACAAGTTGTTAGTCGGGCTTCCTTGTTGTCGGAATTCATTATTGGTTGGGCTTCCCTGTTGGTCGGGCTTCATTGTTGGTCAGTCTTCTTTATTGGTCGGGATGACTTGGACTTGTGCCACATTGGATGACACGTATTGGCTTGTGATTGGTCTATGTAGGGTGGCAAATTTTGGTATCAATAGATATCATTTCATGAGATTACATTTTTTCACTTTATATATAGCATTCTTCATTGATGACATATGCTCATCCTTTCTTACTTTTACATTTACTCAGTATGCCTCCATGCCCTCGGTAATACATCTCGTTATTAGTGACTTCATTTATTGAGTCTAATATTTAGATATAATTGAGTGGAAGCATTCTTTAATTATTATCCTACTTATAGGAGTTTGAACTAAATCATAGATTTTACATGTACACTCACACCAAACACACTTATGGTTTCAATTCGATGAAGTTCTTCTTTTAATGTTGATAACTTCATATTATTGGGAAAATTTCTCATTTTCTTTATTAAAAGCATGTTGAAATCCTTCTTGTTGTTGTTGAGATTACCATATTGGTTATTTTGAAATATCTGGTGGAAATTTTATTTCCGTGGGTTTCATTTATGAAAACCCTCATGAGATAACACTTGTCCTCTTGACTGACCTAGGGATTTAACAACTTATTTCATTCGCTAAATGTCGCCCTCGAAAGTGGCATTTATCCTTTATTTATATTTTTTATTTGTGGTATTACTTGTTAATTTGTTTCTTTACTCTTCATTTCTAGGGACTAGCACTCTGTAAGTTAGGGGTGAATCAGAATGAATATTATATTCAAAACCCCTTATATTTATTCATTTTAGCATTCCCATGAGCATTAATCTCGATACTTATGATCATTTACTAGATAACATCTAATTTCATTTTATATATATATATATATATATATATATATATATATATATATATATATATATATTGTGCAAGGTTTCTTTGTGCTTTTATAGATGTTGGGAATGCTAAGTATGAAGTTTGGTTGAATTTTGAGAAACTTCCATCCTAAAGCGTAAATTCAGGGGTAGTTTAGTCATTTTATAATTTGGGATTCAGTCCCGAACACTTTACAAAAGTTGTAGGTCTTTGAGTTAGCTTCGTGTAACTATTGATGGTGCTTAATTTTGGTTCTTCATGATAAAGTTATGTCTTTTTTTATGAAACATGTCGAATGAAAGTGGAGCTTAAGGAAGGAAGTACACCAATATTTCAATCTTAAAGGTCCCGAATCGATTCGGGCGTGATCCAAATTAATCGAATGGAGGTAGAACTGGATTTTTGTGGACTGGAATTGATTCGGATCTGCCCTGAAATGATTCAGACCCGGTTTCTTTATTGTCTCAATTATCATAAGTTCGCCATTTTCCCATGTATTATATATGGGTTTTTTCCCCTTTCTTTTTGGATATACATTTATTATTATTAGATATTTTGTTTTGGTTTGAATTTAGAGAACTTTTCTATCTCTCTTTCTTAATTTTTCTATAGTATGGGTAAGTAATTTACTATTCATCTTCTTCGTCATTTTATTCAACCTTTTTGTAATTACTTTTAGTGCTTTGTTAATTATTTTCTTTCTTTTATATATTTCTTTCCTTATTTCTTTCTTTTATTCCATGCTTCAACGTGCTTTCTATCTAAGTTAATTGAGGTTGCCTGTTAAACCCACTATGGATTAATTAGTTTGTTTGTTATGGTTTCATAGTTTAGGCTAGTTTTGATTGTTTAATTGTTCTTGGTTTTGCATGTAGGAAGCTTTATGGAGTATATCATATATACGCCATGTTTGTAAGCTTTCATATCTAATCCCAGGGTTATTTGTTCATGCCAGACTCAAATTTTACGTTAATAAGAATTTATGGGGTGATAACTCTAAGTTTTATTAATTGGCCAAATAACATTAATCTTAAAAATGCTTCTCTTTCCATGCAACCATTTATGTTGACTAGTCCGTGGATAGGGAGATAATATTTTTCCTATAGTTTTCATTCTTGTTAATTACTTTCATTTTGATACTTTCCTATAGTGATTGTATTATAAAATCTTTTAAATCAAAAATCATCTTTTAGACTAGTGAAATAAAAGTCGATTCAATTCAAAACAATGTGCACTGTGGATTTTAATACCTGAACTTGACTCTATACTTATAAAACAAGTGCAGTTAAAGTTTAGGCTTTTTACATTGAGGGTTAGATCAATAACAATGACAACATCCTTACATGACAACTCGGTGTTCGAATAGATTCTAAAATAAGTACATCAAGAGACGAAATAGAGAATGGTGACTTAACGAGTGAAACCTAGATTAAATCAAGAAGATCTGAAAAACTAAGGTTTAAAGATGAGAAATCATAAATCGATCACCAAATCCCTCTCGAAATAATCAAGGACTAAAAAAAATAATCCTAGGTGAATTTCTTCTAGGGCTTATTCTCTAGAGATTTTTGAAATGTAAAATGATCAAATTAGCATAAAAGACTATTCTCAATGCAAAAATTTGTGCATGTGAGGAAAGTACAGTCATATGAACAGATTGTCGTGTGTACAGCTCCATAATCCAACCATGCGAATGAATTTGTCCACTTTACTCAATTAGGGAGTAAATTTCCAAAACATACTAAGTATAGGAATCCAAAAACCAGAACTCTCAAAATATGTTATGAATGAATGTAAAAGCATGTACAATCATTCATGTATGACATGGTAAGCAAAATTTTGATATAAAATGTATAAAATCAAGTACTCACACAAATATATATATAAATGCAATATCTAAAACGAAAATGTATGATAGTGATTAGGCATTACATGATAAACATGATTTGACAAACAAACTTCCTTTTAATCTTAATTAATACCATAGTTTGATAACACTTTCGCGTCAAATATTAATCAATTCAACAAATAATATTTAAAATTACCATCAAATCAAATCAACCAATTTTTTATTTCAATCAAGGTATGATTTGTGAAAAAATAATATTTACAATATTGAATGTACATAACCAAGTCATAACAATTACAAATAATGCTTAGGTTTATCGTTACATCAATATCCTTTAAAGATCTAATCAAATTTTAGTTTCTAACCATTAATCACCCTCAAACATATGTTGTAATATGACAAACTAAAATAGCAATTTCTTTTTAAATAAGCTATAACCTTATCTTATTTTCAATTCCAGTGAAGAACTTGGCTTGTCTCTATTTTTAACATATTTGATTTTTCCATTGATCGTATTTCACACACATTAATGACACTTACCTATTGACACTCAAATTCAATAATCACTGTAATGGTAACCCTTATCAACGCATCTAGGATAGTCAAATTTCAACTCCAATAAGTATGAAAAACACACAATTCTCACACATGAAACATAAAAGCACTTCAAAACCAATAATGATAAAGTCAAATAGTATGAGCAAAACATGTAACTATAGGCATACACATAAAATGATATGCAATTTCAATAGTAGTGTGAAATCGACACAAAAGATTAAAATAAATTTGAATATCAGGATTTATCAAGTGAATTTTAACCTATCATTGATATTATCAACATTTGCAATCAAAAGGTTAAAAATTAATATTTTAATTATCATCCGAGTTAATTATATTCATAAAGTCTCATGAATTAAACAAATGAATCGTATATCCACAAAGAAAATGAAAATTGTTTTTAGAATTTTTTATAAAAGAATGACGTAATATTTATGACATGATATGTAAGGAGCAAAGCATATAAATTCACATATGCACGAAACATTCCTTAGTAAATATGAAAAATGATATGAATTAACAATTTAAGATCTCACCGACAAATATTTGACCCCAACAAATCAAGGAGTACGTAAGACGAGGACCAACAAGAAACAAAACCCTAGGCATCCTAAGAAAACTACCTCCTAAATAGCAATAGGTGTTATATCTCTTGGATTCATAGAAGGATCAAAAGGAAATTACCTCTTAGAAATTTAATTTTGAGAGGACCCAACTTCCACCTTCTTTTGAGGAATCTACCCAGGCATGTCACTTACATTTTTTAATATCCACCTCATATTCCTTAAATGATTATTATGCCTACTCCTTAGAATTTGTCCAAACGATCAAGATATAAGGAAATGTATCCTAACCTCATTCCTACCTTTGACTAAAACGTAAACTCTCTTTATCAATTTACCAATATCACCCGTTAGTTCACTAATAGGATCCCTAAGAAGAACTTTTCTCCTATTGTTTATGAACTTTCGATTTCTCTTTTTCAAGCACCTACAAGTTTGATTGGTGTCTCCTTGAAATTTGTAAAAAGTGAAAAAAGCACATTTATACTCAAATTCTTTTTAGCCCCATGATCTCTATTTTGAGCTCTTTCAGGTTCCTTCATCCTGAAACAAAAATGAGTATTGTGCTTTAATTTTCCACAAAATGAGCAACCACTTTCATTTTTCATAATTTTGGAGTTAGGATCAATTTCCATCTTTTCATCATAGGAATTTTTTCCTTGGTCTTCTTTTTATCAATAGAAACTTGAATTTTTTATTTTGAAATTGCAACGTTATTATTTTATGGTTCTACATAACCAATAATATGTTAATCATATTTTATTTTAGTATAATTAATTAAAATGTTATTTAGGCTGCAAGTTTTATCAAGCATCTTAATTTTTAATTCTTTGGCATGTTGCAATTAAAGTTTCACTTTTTAAAAATTAATTTTCAAAATCTAATTTTGAAGCTCTATATTTGATTTCTCTTTCAAAATGGTCTCATTTTATTTTTTTTCAAAGAATCTCATTCCTTTTTCGAAACATTAACTTTCATTGATATCTAAACATACCAATTGAATATTTTCCATCCTTCCATCTTTATCATCATATTCACATAGAAAAGCCTTCCTTTTGTTTAAAATATTGATGTTTGATTTTTTCAACTTTAATGCTTCTTAATAGAGTTCATCAAATGTCTCATGTATATCATTAACTTCATCATCACTATCTTCAAGTGATATAGGAATAAATGTGCATTAGCCTTTATTAGTACATCAGGATGAATCACTAAATGACTTATTACTAGAAGCTTTGATTATATTCTTCCTCACCACACTCTCTAAAGACATCCTATCACCATTAGCCTTTTCACTCCCATCAAGTCTCACCATAAAATAAATTTCACGTCCACTTTCCACACTAGTAATGCTCTCATTTGATTCACTATCAAAGTCACTCAAACTAACCTTATAGGCCTTCTTCTTCTTGTCTACTTCATTTCACTTCTCTTATTTTCTCAAATGATTTCGGCACACAATTATATGGTATACCACACCTCCACAACCATACCAATGGTTACCATCATTCTCCGTATGTCTCTTGGAATCATTCTTCTTACCATGAGAAACACGTTTAAAGGATTTGTATGGTTTAGGCTCAAATTTTCTACCATTTTTGAAAAACTTTGTATTGTTCTTTTAGAATTTGTTAATCCTTTTCACAAAAAGAGCCATGTCCACCTCCACATTTTCTTTAAGTTTCTCCTCACTCATTCATGATATACTCTCCCTAAATTCTACCACAAAATCTATATCCTCCTTAGGTTTCGACACACCTACATGCTCCCCTTGATCACAAATTTGATGTGAATTAACTAGTTCTTCTAAGCTACACATGTCGATGTCCCTAATATCATTTAAATCTCTATACTGGTACTAAACCAAGAATCTAGAGTCCTCAGAAACTTCTTGATGATCTTGTCTTCCAAATTTTTATCTCTGAGATTGAAAAAAGCATTTACTACTTCGATTAACAGAGTGTACTAGTCGTTAAATCTCTCCTTCTCACTCATATGCATCGTCTCGAACTTTGTCGTAATATTTTACAAATTAGCTCGTTTCACACTAGAAGTTCCCTCACGTGTCAGACGTAACATATCCTAAGATACTTTATCCAACAGACAATTAATAATATGATTGTACTCTTGAGTACATATGGACTCAAACAAATCTTTTAAGGAAATTGAAATGTAGTTACAATCCACAAACTCTGCATAGGTCCATAAAATTCTTAGCTATTTAACTCTTACTCCATCCTCTTAAATCATAGGATATGTGTTGTCAATTTATAAAATACCGCAATTTCATGGACTATTATAGACTTGCGGGTCTCAGTACCGGTCGTACCCAAAGATATTTGTCAACTTTTTTGTTCAAAAATAATTATGACTATCCAACTAAACGGCATGGGTTTGGAGAGGAGACGAAATATTAAACTAAGCCAACACAATTAAAAATTATGAATATGAACGATTTGATCAAGTGCGCGAGAACAGTAGGACGTTGGATCCATTTATCACACTTAATTAATACTATACAACAATTTAAACTCGTCATTCCTGATTTTATAACTCAAATTATATCGAATCTCGTCGCATTTAATTCAAAAAATAACATGGTTAAGTTCACAATCAAATTTAACATCTGTAAATTTAGATGGCTAAAATCCTTGTTCCCTTAAAAATTTCACTTTTAAATTTCGATGTATAGTCTTTAAGCATGGACTATCAATTAATTTAATATAAGCATAATCCATCAAAAAGTACTCATACTCATAATTAAAAAATTATTTTTTCAAACAAAGTGGAAGGTTTAAAACACATTCTTTTATCGTTTTAAATGGCAACCGAATTTTTAAAGCAATTTAAACAAGTCAAGAAACAAAGACTAATTTAAAGTACACACAATATTAATCAAACATAATAAACCTCACCTAGTCCTAGCAAAGAAATTAAGCTATCATCATTGAAGACAAAAAAAAGTGCAAGAATGAATATTAATTTTCATTAATAAGTCAACTTATATATTTATCGTTCCTTACAATTGATCTTAACAAAATTTCTCCCATAAAAGAATAATTCTTGGCACTAAAAAAAAAAAAACTCTCAAAATAAAATTTCCAACAACTATTGCTAAAGGCTCTCCAAAATTTTCTATATCCCAAAATAATAAGCTCAAGTGTCCTATTTTATAGGCTTAGGTGTGAGGTATTTGAGTTGCGGTGAGACCCCAGTTGGTTGGCTATATTTGAGTTGATAATTATCTCATGGGGTGTTAGGAAGAGCTAGAAACAATTAGCAAGTCTTTTTTTTAATAATTATTCCTAATTTTTATCACTATTCACACCACCAGCTTTGATCCCATTTTTACCACCAAAACTTCAAAATATCATTGTCTTTCAAATTTCCTAGTTGTGATTATTTTCAAGACCTTTTCGAAAATCTATGGCACGGCCTCAATGAACAATCGAGAGATTTTATGAAAAAAACATTTAGTACAGTTTTGTCAACCGTGTCGTGTTGCAACGTATCCTAACCATTTTTGCCTATTGACACATTTATTGTCCAAACTCTCGGGTATATGTAAAAATGCAAAATAGAAATAATTAATTTAAATTTAGGGTCATAAATATTTAGAAATTACAACACTACCCTTATTTGTATTTTAACCCCAAAATTCATAAATTGCCTGATTGAATCATAATTCAAAACAATTTGAGAGAGAACTTTATTTGGCCTAGATAATATATTAAAAATTATTTTTAGGCTCATAAAGTATTTAAAATTATTATTTTACCCCCCAAGGTTACTAAAATTGCATTTTTAACTCGAGTTTTATTCAAACATGTATTTTTCTCTATGTTTACGAAAATAACTCTAAAAGCTCATTATTTATGATACAAATGGCCTAATAAGGCCTACATTTGGGCATAATTTATACAAACTAATGCACTCATCAGATAACCCCAAACCTAAACTTTTCTAGTCCTCGAGAAAAATAAAAACTTTAAAATCTAACTCACTTTCGTAAGAATCACGATTACACTTAGCATGTGCAACAAATCGTTAAATCGTTAGGTTACTTAGTGGATGAGTCTCGTCTCGTAAGGATTTGCAGTGAATATACTCACAAAATTAAAAAAAATAACTTAATACAAAAGATACAAAATTAACATAATCAAGTTTGAATACAATCTTCATAAATATAGTAGAACTTCACTTCTCAATCTCAACTTATCGTGTGTGTGCATAATCAATATAATCGTCCATTTCAAAATAATTGATCATTACATTTTTTATCTGAATGTTCTTTTCGATTTTAAAATCTGATGGGATGCACTCATAATCGAATACTCAGAAATCAGTTATTTTCTCTCAATATATATGAATAAAAGAGTAAATATAGATGATAAAGTTTCACATATACATTATAATGGATGAATATGATCTCATAAATGAAAAATCAACTACTTTTTGAAAACATTAAACTTCACAATAGATCTTATTTATCTTCTCCTCACACTATACTATCTTCCCTTGATGTTGATCAGTATTTTCTTTGGTTATATTATAGGCTCAGGTTTTGGCTAGAAAGAATGGCTTTTGAAGTACAAAATCTTTGAGAATATAGAGGTTTTTCGGTATTATAACTTTTATGTAATTTTCTAACCTCCATTTTCCTTTCTTCTTTCCTTTTTCTTTTCAAACTTATATCTTTTTTTCATTTCTTCATTCCTCCATTTTTTATTCCTTTTTTTTTACACATCATTCTTCCAACCTCCTTTTTTTTTTTCCTTTTCCTACCGTAATTTCACTCTGGTATTTATAGAAAAGTAGGTATGGCTTCTTTTTATGGGCTTTAAACTCCTAGTTTAAGTTCGGTTGGATAATGGGTTTTCAAGAAATGGCTTATTTTATTTTTCGCTCAAACGGTCTTGCAACGAAATAATCTAAAAATGTAGGAGTTAGTCTTAACTTTTGGGCTTTCAAACGATGGCCTAATCTCATCTCTCAGGTTTTCTTAAGTTAATTTACATCTTAAGATGACTTACTAAGACTTAAAATGCTTAAGGTTCACATTTTTAGTTTTTTTACTTTCAATAGTCCAACAAAAAAAATTGAGATTATCAACAAAATTATCATTAAAGTAAAGTTTAGGTTATTTTAACTCGGATAGACTTAAAACTCTTGAAAACGATCAAATGTACAATATCTCACCGGATTAAAATATCCACATTTATTCGTTAAGCATATTAACTTTCACCTCAGTATCCATTTTCGATCATATTAAATGGCTAATGTGTAAAACAATTCATAAGTTGAGAGATCCATGAATTAATTTTAAATTAAAAAATAATTTTGAAACTTAATTATATTGAAAATGCTTTTAAAATTTTGAAATTATTTCGATTTTTTTCATTTTCATTTTTCTTAAATATATCATCCTTACCCCCCAAAACCTAAATTTTGCATTGTCCTCAATATATGCTCAAAATAAAATTATGGATAAAGCAAATAAAGTACTTAAGTAAATGACGATATTAATTATTCATTCCACTTGTTACCAAATTCCAATCGATCTCACGTGCATTGAATCATAAATTAAAAGTCTATGCAATTGGGAGTCAACCCATTAGAAAATGTATATACATGGAGGCACATAATGAATGCATTGAGTGAAACTATCGAGATGCGCAGTCACATTATAGCGTAAATGGCCAGACTTAAAGACACTATCATAATGAAATTCTGAATGACACGCTAAGCCTAGGCTTTCCTCAAACTCATGAAGGAATAAATTGGTCTCCAAAACGTACAATACTCTAGTTATGTCCTAGATCTCATTCAAATACTCAATTGACATGGGTCGACGTGGTGAAAAATGACAATACGGTATGACAAAACATGCATCATCGAGTGGAAATTATTGAATAATTTTGTCCACCATCTCATCACTGATAAATAAAACCTCACATGTTAGCAAACAATCGAAAGGCTTGGGTTTGCATTCATAGAGAAGTAATTGATTTATCCTATCATCCCAGTCTTTCTCCTCTAAGTAACAATATGAGTCCAATAACGATTGGACTTTAATAGTGAGATTCTCATAAATTGGGCCAAATTCTTTCTCCAAATCTTCAAAATTCATATATAGAGATAAATCAGGTGGCCATGCATTTAAATTTGTGGTCTCACTGACCGGTGGGGTAGTGACATCAAAAACTTCCTAAATATTTTTGACTTAATTTTTTCCCAAGGATTCTCTAAATTTAACATAATCAAACCCATGGTCAGGTTCCAAAATGAGAGGTTCACATGCCTACTTCGACATCGAATGACAGTGTCAAAAGTAGCCAAAAAGAGTCGACCGAGGACTATCGAGATTTGCGTGGATGAGTTTAGTACGTATTGTGTGCCTAGGATCATAAAGTCTACCAAGAAGACAAATTGCCCCACCTTAATCAATACATCCCCTACAACACCTTGAAGCACATGAATGGATCAGTCGGCTAAGGACAATGTCATCTTTGTGGACTTTAATTCCTCTTAACCTAGTTTCTCATACATGACGTATGGCAAAAAGTTCACACGTGCTCCTAAGTCTAAGAGAGCTTTCATGAAGTGATGTTTCCCTATCTTGATAGAACTTGTCGTTGTGTTGGGATCCTTATACTTGACGGTGTAATACCTCGTACTTTTATGATTATTTAATTTTCAGGCACTTATAATTATTAATTCAATTGGGGAAAATTAAGTTGGATTTCAATAAATATTAAGTAGCGAGACAAATGATTAATATTTATTATTATTATTATTATTATTATTATTATTATTATTATTATTATTATTACTATTACTATTATTATTATTATTATTATTATTATTATTATTATTATTATTATTATTATTATTATTATTTACTTACCTGCGGTAAGTAAATAGATGTGTGATGTATTATATGTCGCGTATAAGTGCAATCGACGGTTTCTTATTATATGTCGATAAAGTGTTACATCAGATGATCAGTATATTTTATGGGCGACAAGTACGGTACGCACATTATAGGCCCAATTAGTGAGGTGTTAGCATATTTATAGTTGGATAAGTGGGATGACCTTTTTGAGTGCTCCGGTGATCTGAGAAGGGTTGAAATAGTCCAGAATAAGTACATGGGTATTATGATTGGGTTCCGGGAACCTTTTACACATAGCAGGACCCGTATAAGGGTAGGATGGTCTTTTTACAGCTTGGTTTAAATATAAAAAGGGGGATTAGGGTGAACTAAGGAAGTATTTAGGGGTAGGTAATGTGGATGGAATCCCGCCTTTGACATTCTACACAATTTAGATTTATAAAGAGTTCAAGAGAAGGGAAAAGGGGGAAAAGGAAGAGAAGGGCTTGGATAAAAGAAGAGATGAACTCATCTTCGGATTCAACCCATCAACAACGTAGATAACTTCAAATTAAATCCTCTAAGGCAAGTAGTTACTCGATTTAAATTGCATGTTCATGTAGTTTATCATTTTCATACTTAATTGGTATAAAAATTTGAGATTTAAAGATTAAAGCTTAAAACTTTGATTAATCGATTAAAAGATGTAGGTTGAAATTAATCTTTGATTTGAATTAATAATTAGCTGATGTAAATTCTGGAGGAATTTTGAAATTAATTCTGGGTTTATAATGATGAACGTGTAGAACTTTGATAGGATGGTGGAATTAATGAAAATCCTATATTAGTAAATTCTGAGTTATATATAATTGATGTTTGATTTAGACTCTTAAGGATTCGGTATGGGAATTGAGGTTAATTATGTGTTAGAATACCTCTGGGGTAGTAGTATAATGATGAGGGAGGTTAATTTTAGGGTTAGGGGTGGTTTGGGACCTCCATTTGAGGGTTTGAAACAGAGAAACCTGAGGACAAAGATGACAGGCAGCCCCGTAAACCAAATTGATTTGCTGGGAACCAGTTCCGTCTACCAGCGAACCGGTTTAGTTTCCTGGCCTTCCCAAATTTTTTTCATGTGTTGTTTTGACCCGTTAAAGCTTGAGGTATAACCGTATGGGCTTCCGCAGTACTGTGGGATTACTTGGAGAATGATTTCTAGAGTTTGGTACATGTGATAGGCTAATGAATAGCAGGGTTCAGGTGAGGATAGACGATAAATCAAGTGAGTTAACATTAAGATATTTAATCGGGAGGTTGTTTAGAACTTCAAGATCATGGGACTAGTGTATTGTGGGATATGCGTACAAGCTCGGTACCCCATATATATGTGTGAGTGTGTGTGTGTGTGTGCATGAGTGTGTGTGCTACATGTTTATATTGAACATACCTACTCGGTAGTGCTATCATAGGAGGTTCTGCGTAGTGGGCAGTCCACCCTGACGTTGACTAGCAGGTTTCAGATTGATTCCCCGAATCATAGGACTGTTGCATGGACATTATCCATATGTGAATATAGGTATTGGTTTAGAGACCAATTGAGTGTGATGTGGTATGGTTGCGACCACCGGACGTATGTCTATGAACGCCTCCATTATACGTGTTTTTCCTTAGGTTCGGTGGTAAGATTTCAACCCGATAGCCCAGTGTGATGCTTAATAGTTGGAGCCTAATTGCAAACGAGGGATGTGTTCGTGAGGTACGTGTTCTGTGGATATAGTTATACATATATAGTGAGTGATATATATGCAAAAATTACATTTAGTTACATCTCACTCACTTTTATCACTCACTAGTTTATATTTTTCATAATTTTATTTTAGTTTGATTACCCCTTTTTATTTAGTTATTAGTTAACTCATCCTTAAACTCAAAAATTGTTTTAATATTTGAAAAGGCATAAAAAATATAGAAAAAGAAAAAATCCAAAAAGAGAAAATAAAAAAATTTGAATTACATGTGTTTTCCTCTCGTTTCACTCCTTTGATTTGGATTGATACCTCACTTACCACTAAACTTTAGTTTATTATATTTTGTAGGTATTTGAGATTTTTTATTAGAGGACTTTCAAGCAATGATGAAAAATACCAAAAAGTTCGTCTATCAAATGGAGTCATTACCATTCTTGGGAGCGTGAAGCACTTGGAGCGTATTTCATCTTGTAGTTCATTTATTTTTCGTACTTTGTTGCTTTTTAGTACCATTTTTCTTTATTTTAGAAGGCTTGTATTAGGATTTTTATTCTTGGCTTGTTTTGCGGTGCATAGAGAAACCATTTATTTTTCATTTAAATTTGTAATAATTAATTGCGAAGAAAAGCATGATAGGAAAAGCGGAAAAGCTATAGTGAGGGCATCCAAAGGCGAGAATTTAGAAGCCTCTCTGCCTTGTGTCGGTAGGACTCTCAGGGCCAACTGAGATAGGAGTGATCTCCCCCAATCGACCCAAATTTTTCAGCACCCCACGGCGTAAAAATCATGGGAGGTAAATTTCTAAACCCTCACGCCTCTCCTGTCAGCTAGTCTATTTTTGTGTGTGACTACGTTCTCTTGTGTGATTTTATTCTTGCATTTATTTTCGAATGGTGTGATGAATTAAATTACTAATACTGTGACAACCCGCTCCAAATAATAACGGGTGGCCAGCCCTATACTACATAAATCAGGTATCTCAGATGGTACAGTCTCAACATCAACAACTAAACACTATAATATAAGGCTAACTACCCGAAATCATAAAGTGCGAATTGCCAAAAATTTAAAACTTTTATTTTTAACAACAACAACAAAACCAATAATGCACACAACCAACAATATACATCTAACTATGATGTGAAAAGTGCATGCTCCAATAATAAAATAGTACAATACATTGTACAACAAAAATCTCATCAATGAAATACCCGAATATGCTGTCGGGCAACAGCAATACAATAATCTCATAAATAAAATATGAAAGTGTTAATCTACAACACTTGAATACTAACTCAATACAACGGAATCCTAATCTATATGTACAATAGATAGGAATAGACTAAAGCAAAGTGTCGCAACAGTCCGCTACTGCCACAGCTCCCCAAATCTTGAACGGAGGAATATCAAAGGCGTCCTTGCGGAGGAACACTTGAAGTAATACAATATATACATGGAGGAGAAAAATATAAACGGGTCAGAGCCCGAGTTTTGAAAAACAGTTTATAGCAAGTGTATTAAAATGCATAATAATTATAAATGCATTATTACATGATTTAGTTGGAATCGAACACTCCATAAAAATTCAACTCACCTCTCATCTAAAGCGCGCACTAAGCGTATGCACGTGTCTCCAAAAGGATGTCCGATTCTAATTAGGTCAGAGGATTCTAACTTAAACCCAAATAAAGTATTTAAGTGAAACCATCTAACCTATCTCCCAATTCTACATTTATTTCTATACTTTAAGTTATATACATTATCTTTAATGCAATTGTTATAGTTATCTTTATAATGTTCATTTGTTGAACATATAAAGTTACATGATCCAATCATGTCCACATCATCACAACACATCAACAATCTGATTTACTAGAATCTATATTCTAGTGATGCCCATATAAGGCATGAAACCATATATATAATTATTATAGATGAGTTATTAGCATCAAGAGTTAAGGACTAAACACCTCCCGATTCTCAACATGGTACTGCGTTTCGTGCGTGGGACGTCTCACCAAAGCGAAATCCAAATAAGGAACCCCCCGTTACACTACTCCTGACTGTATCGATCCTCGGGGCTCATTATGTCCTCAATGCAAGATGCATGTAACCCAAATGATTATTATCCAATTTTAATTTATTAATATTCCCAATTCTCAACAATACACGGCGTTTCATGCGTGGGATGTCTCGCCGAAGCGAAATCCAAACAAGGAACCCCCCCGTTACACTACTCCTGGCACTGTCGATTGTCGGGATAGGTGATATATATATATATAAATAATTATGAGCATTAAGGACTAAACTTATCCCCAAGTTCCAACATTACACTGCGGTTCGTGCGTGGGACGTCTCGCCGAGGCGAAATCCAAATAAGGAACCCCTCCGATACACTAATCCTGGCAATGTAGGTCGTTGAGGTTCATTATGCCCTTGACACCCAAGTACAAACACAAGCAATAATAACCATCCAACCGAGCTATAACTCGAAGGACGCAGGCTCACATGCTATCATCTTCCAGCAGCCCATATACGTAGCAAATTGGGGCCACCTGGTGGGGTTCAACGACACCCACCCCGTGATCTACTCACGCACACGACGTCCGGGAAGCGGTCATAGTTCCTAACCGGCAAGTGAGAGCGTCACATACCCCCGACCTCTCACCCCCAAAATAAATAAATATATATATCATAAATGTCATTTTGCTGACCACAAAGGACGACTATGACCTGGGGAATATCCACATCCTGCTTTTCTAGTCAGAATGCTCACCCTCTACGCATGAAACTTCCCAATGATAGCAAGGAGGGGGTATGCTTAACATGTATATACACCATCATATAAGGTATACATACATCCCACATAATAAAGATATACCATTTTATATAAGGTATACCTACAACATCATATTCATTTTCATTATACGCTCTTAGGCGCAATTTGATTAACATCATTTTTTTAGTATATTTATCTCAAGATATACTAACGCTCCACCTCACACACTAACCCCACTTAGTATATGCTATACTAATTCTCGCTTGAAGCTCTCATGTCGATTCTATTATGAATTGACTTTCAATTTTAATTAAGTTAAGGATATTTTATATCCTAATACACCTCAATTAACATTTCTCATTGTGTGAGATATCTCCCAAATCAATCATCAATAAGGATATTTCTATATCCATATGCACATCAAGAGCATTTATTATTTTCCATTAATAATAGGGTTCAATTCATTTTATGAACCTCTTTAAAGTTATCCCATTTGGGATTTGGATCATAAGATCCGGTATCTCTAAATTATTCACATTCTTTCCTATGAATTGAATTTATTATCTCCAAGTATAACCTCCTGATCAAGGTGGGCTTCCCCACTTAGAATAAACCATAATATCTAATTGGTATTCCTCAAACTTAGTCAATATGATTCCTATCATTTCCTATAAGGTAAACTATCTAAAAGTCTCCAAAACATACTCCAAATAACTCCCATAGAAGTTCCCAATTGATAACTTTAGACAAAACGGGATGAAATTCTTCCTAGAAAAACATCTCCAAAATCCCCTGTTTTCGAATCGAATCGGCCCATCCGAATCGATTCGGTCCAATAGACCTGGGAGTCTGCTACATGCCGAATCGATTCGCAAGGGGCGAATCGATTCGGCCCTAAAGACTTGGGCAATCTGCAACAGACCGAATCAATTCGGTAGGGGCGAATCGATTCGGCAAGTGCAGCAAGCTACGAAATAGTTTGTTTTATTCTTAACCCAAAATACCCAAAAATCATTTTTATCATCTTCCAACTATTTTGATTCAACCCAAACACGAATATGACATTAATATTCCTCCAAGAACACATATATACAAGTTTCTGACCTTAAATTCATTAATACAATACAAATCTAAGATTTTTCCCAAAAGTTAGGTTTTAACAATTTAAACCTAAAACCCAAAATTCAATCCACAAATCATGCAATAATTAGTACACAACAATTATTTAGCAAGTTTAATCACTTGCCTCATGTTCGTAGGGTCTGAATCCGCCTTGCAATCGCGTATTGGCCCGGAAATCCTCTTTTTCTTTCCTTTCCCCTTCCTTTTCTTCTTCTCTCTTCTTCTCTCTTTCTTTCTTTCTATTTCTCTTTCTCTCTTTTGGAGAAATATCTCCCGTAGGATTTTTAGGCTTTGTATCCCAATGTACACATCTTTAAATGATAATACACACTTTAAATGACTCAGTATCTTTAATTCGAGTCAAACGGTCCTAAATTATTTCGGAACCTAAATAGACCCCAAGTACAGTCATTTCGACTTTCTCGACCCTTCCGAAAACAATGGTACCCTCAGAATCGACATTCGACACTCTTTCTAACGACTCTAAATTTTGACCTCAATTGCCAATTTAATTATTTCTTCAATAAAATATTATTTATTTCTCCCAAAATAAATAAATTGTCGACTCCAAAACCTCGGGTTGTTACAAACTTCCCCACTTACAAAAATTTCGTCCTCGAAATTTAGCTAAGCCTATTTCTCCAAAGCTCAACTATTTCTAATCTACCCATCATCACTAGTCCTATCTCCAATCTTCTAATTTCCCACGACGAATTAATTTTATTTAAATTCATTTTATTATAAGTTAATTATGAGTTAGATAAAACCAATTTCCGCAACAAGGGTGCCCATACACCCTTTATATTTGAGCTTTATGCTCACAACAATCATAATGAGGCTTTATTTGCCTCCAAGTTCCACAATTCCAATAATAAGTAATACTAAAAATTTAATAGAACAAAAATTTGAATGGTCCAAAGAAATAACTCCTCTCAATTCCTGACAATCGCCACTTTCGTGCGGGGGACGTCTTGCAAAAGTGAAATCCAAACAAGGAACCCTCCCAATACAATACTATGAGGCGACATCGGGGATTGAGAGTTTGTTAAATCCGGACTAGAGTTCGAAAAGATTAATTTTATGAAAATCATTTTGAAAGGGACCGAAGGCCGACAAAGGTTTTATTTTAAAAATAGTTTATTTTGAAAACGGCTCATATATTATAAAATAATATAAAATTCCTTATGTCCAACACAAGGTCTTTATAGATCATCATCTATATAACATGTAGCTCAAAAATATTATCATAATCATGAGCTAATATTTTACCTGCGTCCCATCAAACCACAATCTCAACTTTCAAACATAAACATCATCATACATCATTTCAATATATATAGCCGTTTTATAAGGCACATCCATATCTGGAATATTCATAATAGTCAATCATGACTATATAAAAGAAGTAGCTTTTATCATTACTACTTATCACCATTTCCATTCTTACATTAACTACAAGGTTTAAAGCTCTTTATGAGCACCTTGCCAAATCCTCAATCCTTTACAAAATCATAGAATAAGAGCCTATCTTGCTCTAAATTTCCCCTTAGGGTCATTACATACCATACATAAACAAAAAGGGCTAAAGCACTACCCGATTCATATATATCTCCCATACGATATTCCAAAACTTCATGTAGTAATAATCCTATTAATAAAGGAAAAATTACTTACAACATCCATCTCTAGTCTGATTTCCCATCCTCATCAATGGGCTCCCAAACAAAGTCCCCCGGTCTAAAGCAACCTCGAATCTGCTGTAGGGGTTGTACTTCCAAAATTTCATCAACACGGGGTCCTTTACCTCTATTAGGACAATCTCTCTTTTTATGACCTATTTCTTTACAAAAGAAGCACTTACCCATAAACCCTTTCTACCCACTCACATTACTGGCACTCTCTTTGCCAAACTTACTTGATGAACTCGAATCTCCAAAGTTCTTACTCTTTTGAGAACGAAAACGATATTCATGACACTTTAATAGTACCGCATTCACTACTTCGATGAAAGTCATTAACTTAAGACTTTCTAACAAATGTTGTTGGATTTTCCAATCTAAACCTCGAACAAACTTTGATATACGTTTCTCTTCCGTATTTACCTCATTAGGTACTAATCTCGCCCATAGAGAAAAATCTTCTTCATATTCTGCCACCGTCCTATTTCCTTGAAAAATCCCCATATACTGAGTAGGGGAAGGCAAATACCTTCGATCAAAAAGTTCCCAAAATTCTTTTATAGGTAAAGTATCTCTCTGTTCAGATGTGGTGACAGCTCCCACCATCGAAGAGCTGCACCCGATAACCTAAAAGTGGCTAAAAATTGTTTCTGCACCTCACTACACTCAACCATACGCAGGTGCCTCTGTATAATATTTTTCCATTATCTTGCAGCCATCGCATCAACTCCCCCTGCAAACTCGGGAGGATGCCCCTTACTAAAATCTTCCTTCACTCTCTCCCATAAGGACAATCCTAAATGGGGTGGGTCTGCTCGAGCAGCAGATTGCTGAGCCATCGTAGAAACGGTAGTTGTTACTGCTTGTGCCACAATATTGGCAACATCATCCGTAGTTATGTTCCTTTGAGGCATTTGGGGTTGCCCTTTGTTTGCCCTGATTGAACGACCTCCCTTCGGTGGCATCTGAAACAAGAACAATTGTATCAAAACGCCTTTCAAATATTTTCGATCCACAGAAAGATATGGACGTATGAATGTAATTGTCCTAACAATAAGTCTCTACATCAGGAACGCTTACGGAAGATCGTAGTAACGCACACAGATCCTAAAGACACTAGAACCTGACGCTCTGATACCACCTATGACAACCCGCTCCAAATAATAACGGGTGGCCAGCCCTATACTACATAAATCAGGTATCTCATATGGTACAGTCTCAACATCAACAACTAAACACTATAATATAAGGCTAACTACCCGAAATCATAAAGTACGAATTGCCAAAAATTTAAAACTTTTATTTTTAACAACAACAACAAAACCAATAATGCACACAACCAACAATATACATCTAACTATGATGTGAAAAGTGCATGCTCCAATAATAAAAGAGTACAATACATTGTACAACAAAAATCTCAATAATGAAATACCCGAATATGCTGTCGGGCAACAGACAATACAATAATCTCATAAATAAAATATGAAAGTGTTAATCTACAACACTTGAATACTAACTCAATAAAACTGAATCCTAATCTAGATGTACAATAGATAGGAATAGACTAAAGCAAAGTGCCGCAACAGTCCGCTACTGCCACAGCTCCCCAAATCCTGAACGGAGGAATATCAAAGGCGTCCTTGCGGAGGAACACCTAAAGTAATACAATATAAACATGGAGGAGGAAAATATAAACGGGTCAGAGCCCGAGTTTTGAAAAACAGCTTATAGCAAGTGTATTAAAATGCATAATAATTATAAATGCATTATTACATGATTTAGTTGGAATCGAACACTCCATAAAAATTCAACTCACCTCTCATCTAAAGCGCGCACTAAGCGTATGCACGTGTCTCCAAAAGGATGTACGATTCTAATTAGGTAAGAGGATTCTAACTTAAACCCAAATAAAGTATTTAAGTGAAACCATCTAACCTATCTCCCAATTCTACATTTATTTCTATACTTTAAGTTATATACATTATCTTTAATGCAATTGTTATAGTTATCTTTATAATGTTCATTTGTTGAACATATAAAGTTACATGATCCAATCATGTCCACATCATCACAACACATCAACAATCTCATTTACTAGAATCTATATTTTAGTGATGCCCATATAAGGCATGAAACCATATATATAATTATTATAGATGAGTTATTAGCATCAAGAGTTAAGGACTAAACTCCTCCCGATTCTCAACACGGTACTGCATTTCGTGCGTGGGACATCTCGCCGAAGCGAAATCCAAACAAGGAACCCCCCCGTTACACTACTCCTGACCGTATCGATCCTCGGGGCTCATTATGCCTTCAATGCAAGATGCATGTAATCCAAATGATTATTATCCAATTTTAATTTATTAATATTCCCCATTCTCAATAGTACACGGCGTTTCATGCGTGGGACGTCTCGCCGATGCGAAATCCAAACAAGGAACCCCCCCGTTACACTACTCCTGGCAATGTCGATTGTCGGGATAGGTGATATATATATATATATAAATAATTATGAGCATTAAGGACTAAACTTATCCCAAAGTTCCAACATTACACTGCGGTTCGTGCGTGGGACGTCTCGTTGAGGCGAAATCCAAACAAGGAACACCCCCCCCCCCGATACACTAATCCTGGCAATGTAGGTCGTTGAGGTCCATTATGCCCTTGACACCCAAGTACAAACACAAGCAATAGTACCATCCAACCGAGCTATAACTCGAAGGACACAGGCTCACATGCTATCATCTTCCAGCAGCCCATATACGTAGCAAACTGGGGCCACCTGGTGGGGTTCAACGGCACCCACCTCGTGATCTACTCACGCACACGACGTCCGGGAAGCGGTCATAGTTCCTAATCGGAAAGTGAGAGCATCACATACCCCCGACCTCTCACCCCCAAAATAAATAAATATATATATCATAAATGTCATTTGCTGACCACAAAGGACGACTATGACCTGGGGAATATCCACATCCTGCTTTTCTAGTCAGAATGCTCACCCTCTACGCATGAAACTTCCCAATGATAGCAAGGAGGGGGTATGCTTAACATGTATATATACCATCAAATAAGGTATACCTACATCCCACATAATAAAGATATACCATTTTATATAAGGTATACCTACAACATCATATTCATTTTCATTATACGCTCTTAGGCGCAATTTTATTAACATCATTTGTTTAGTATATTTATCTCAAGATATACTAGCGCTCCACCTCACACATTAACCCCACTTAGTATATGCTATACTAATTCTCGCTTGAAGCTCTCATGTCGCTTCTATTATGAATTGACTTTCAATTCTAATTAAGTTAAGGATATTTTATATCCTAATGCACCTCAATTAACATTTCTCATTGTGTGAGATATCTCCCAAATCAATCATCAATAAGGATATTTCTATATCCATATGCACATCAAGAGCATTTATTATTTTCCATTCATAATAGGGTTCAATTCATTTTATGAACCTCTTTAAAGTTATCCCATTTGGGATTTGGATCCTAAGATCCGGTATCTCTAAATTATTAACATTCTTTCCTATGAATTGAATTTATTATCTCCAAGTATAACCTCCCGACAAGGTGGGCTTCCCCACTTAGAATAAACCATAATATCTAATTGGTATTCCTCAAACTTAGTCAATATGACTCCTATCATTTCCTATAAGGGAAACTATCTAAAAGTCTCCAAAACATACTCCAAATAACTCCCATAGAAGTTCCCAATTGATTACTTTAGACGAAACGGGATGAAATTCTTCCTAGAAAAACATCTCCAAAATCCCCAATTTCCGAATCGATTCGGTCCAGAAAAGCGAATCGATTCGGCCCATCCGAATCGATTCGGTCCAATAGACCTGGGAGTCTGCTTCATGCCGAATCGATTCGCAAGGGGCGAATCGATTCGGCCCTAAAGACCTGGGCAATCTGCAACAGACCGAATCGATTCGGTAGGGGCGAATCGATTCGGCAAGTGCAGCAAGCTACGAAATGGGTTGTTTTATTCTTAACCCAAAATACCCAAAAACCATTTTCATCATCTTCCAACTATTTTGATTCAACCCAAACACGAATATGACATTAATATTCCTCCAAGAACACATATATACAAGTTTCTAACCTTAAATTCATTAATACAATACAAATCTAAGATTTTTCCCCAAAGTTAGGTTTTAACAATTTAAATCTAAAACCCAAATTTAATCCACAAATCATGCAATAATTAGTACACAACAATTATTTAGCAAGTTTAATCACTTGCTTCAAGTTCGTTGGGTCTGAATCCGCCTTACAATCGCGTATTGGCCCGAAAATCCTCTTTTCCTTTCCTTTCCTTTCTCCTTCCTTTTCTTCTTCTCTCTTCTTCTCTCTTTCTTTCTTTCTATTTCTCTTTCTCTCTTTTGGAGAAATATCTCCCGTAGGCTTTTTAAGCGTTGTCTCTCAATGTACACATCTTTAAATGATAATACACACTTTAAATGACTCAGTATCTTTAATTCGAGTCAAACGGTCCTAAATTATTTCGGAACCTAAATAGACCCCAAGTACAGTCATTTTGACTTTCTCGACCCTTCCGAAAATAATGGTACCCTCAAAATCGACATTCGACACTCATTCTAACGACTCTAAATTTTGACCTCAATTGCCAATTTAATTATTTCTTCAATAAAATATTATTTATTTCTCCCCAAATAAATAAATTGTCGACTCCAAAACCTCGGGTTGTTACAAACTTCCCCACTTACAAAAATTTCGTCCTCGAAATTTAGCTAAGCCTATTTTTTCAAAGCTCAACTATTTCTAATCTACCCATCATCACTAGTCCTATCTCCAATCTTCTAACTTTCCACGACGAATTAATTTTATTTAAATTCATTTTATTATAAGTTAATTATGAGTTAGATAAAACCAATTTTCGCAACAAGGGTGCCCATACACCCTTTTATATTTGAGCTTTATGCTCACAACAATCATAATGAGGCTTTATTTGCCTCCAAGTTCCACAATTCCAATAATAAGTATTACTAAAAATTTAATAGAACAAAAATTTGAATGGTCCAAAGAAATAACTCCTCTCAATTCCTGACAATCGCCACTTTCGTGCAGGGGACGTCTCGCAAAAGCGAAATCCAAACAAGGAACCCTCCCAATACACTACTATGAGGCGACGTCGGGGATTGAGAGTTTGTTAAATCCGGACTAGAGTTCGAAAAGATTAATTTTATGAAAATCATTTTGAAAGGGCCCGAAGGCCGACAAAGGTTTTATTTTAAAAATAGTTTATTTTGAAAATGGCTCATATATTATAATATAATATAAAATGCCTGATGTCCAACACAAGGTCTTTATAGATCATCAGCTATATAACATGTAGCTCAGAAATATTATCATAATCATGAGCTAATATTTTACCTGCGTCCCATCAAACCACAATCTCAACTTTCAAACATAAACATCATCATACATCATTTCAATATGTATAGCCTTTTTATAAGGCACATCCATATCTGGAATACAATATTCATAATAGTCTATCATGACTATATAAAAGAAGTAGCTTTTATCATTACTACTTATCACCATTTCCATTCTTACATTAACTACAAGGTTTAAAGGTCTTTATGAGCACCTTGCCAAATCCTCAATCCTTTACAAAATCATAGAATAAGAGCCTATCTTGCTCCAAATTTCCCCTTAGGGTCATTACATACCATACATAAACAAAAAGGGCTAAAGCACTACCCGATTCATATATATCTCCCATACGATATTCCAAAACTTCATGTAGTAATAATCCTATTAATAAAGGAAAAATTACTTACAACATCCATCTCTAGTCCGATTGCCCATCCTCATCAATGGGCTCCCAAACATAGTCCCCCGGTCTAAAGCGACCTCGAATCTGCTGTAGGGGTTGTACTTCCAAAATTTCATCAACACGGGGTCCTTTACCTCTATTAGGACAATCTCTCTTTTTATGACCTATTTCTTTACAAAAGAAACACTTACCCATAAACCCTTTCTGCCCACTCACATTACTGGCACTCTCTTTGCCAAACTTACTTGATGAACTCGAATCTCCAAAGTTCTTACTCTTTTGAGAATGAAAACGATATTCATGACACTTTAATAGTGTCGCATTCACTACTTCGATAAAAGTCATTAACTTAGGACTTTCTAACAAATGTTGTTGAATTTTCCAATCTAAACCTCGAACAAACTTTGATATACGTTTCTCTTCCGTATTTACCTCATTAGGTACTAATCTCGACCATAGAAAAAAATCTTCTTCATATTCTTCCACCGTCCTATTTCCTTGAAAAAACCCCATATCCTGAGTAGGGGAAGGCAAATACCTTCGATCAAAAAGTTCCCAAAATTCTTTTATAGGTAAAGTATCTCTCTGTTCAGATGTGGTGACAGCTCCCACCATTGAAGAGCTGCACCCAATAACCTAAAAGTGGCTAAAAATTGTTTCTGCACCTCACTACACTCAACCATACGAAGGTGCCTCGGTATAATATTTTTCCATTGTCTTGCAGCCATCGCATCAACTCCCCCTGCAAACTCGGGAGGATGCCCCTTACTAAAATCTTCCTTCACTCTCTCCCATAAGGACAATCCTAAATGGGGTGGGTCTGCTCGACCGACAGATTGCTGAGCCATCATAGAAACGGCAGCTATTACTGCTTGTGCCACAATATTGACAACATCATCCGTAGTTATGTTCCTTTGAGGCATTTGGGGTTGCCCTTTGTTTGCCCTGATTGAACGACCTCCCTTCGGTGGCATCTGAAACAAGAACAATTGTATCAGAACGACTTTCAAATATTTTCGATCCACAGAAAGATATGGACGTATGAATGTAATCGTCCTAACAATAAGGCTCTACATCAAGAACGCTTACTGAAGATCGTAGTAACGCACACAGATCCTAAAGACACTAGAACCTAATGCTCTGATACCACCTGTGACAACTCGCTCCAAATAATAACGGGTGGCCAGCCCTATACTACATAAATCAGGTATCTCAGATGGTACAGTCTCAACATCAACAACTAAACACTATAATATAAGGCTAACTACCCGAAATCATAAAGTGCGAATTGCCAAAAATTAAATTTTTTTATTTTTAACAACAACAACAAAACCAATAATGCACACAACCAACAATATACATCTAACTATGATGTGAAAAGTGCATGCTCCAATAATAAAAGAGTACGATACGTTGTACAACAAAAATCTCAACAATGAAATACCCGAATATGCTGTCGGGCAACAGACAATACAATAATCTCATAAATAAAATATGAAAGTGTTAATCTACAACACTTGAATACTAACTCAATACAACTGAATCCTAATCTAGATGTACAATAGATAGGAATAGACTAAAGCAAAGTGCCGCAACAGTCCGCTACTGCCACAGCTCCCCAAATCCTGAACGGAGGAATATCAAAGGCATCCTTGCGGAGGAACACCTGAAGTAATACAATATATACATGGAGGAGGAAAATATAAACGGGTCAGAGACTGAGTTTTGAAAAACAGTTTATAGCAAGTGTATTAAAATGCATAATAATTATAAATGCATTATTACGTGATTTAGTTGGAAATGAACACTCCATAAAAATTCAACTCACCTCTCATCTAAAGCGCGCACTAAGCGTATGCACGTGTCTCCAAAAGGATGTCCGATTCCAATTAGGTAAGAGGATTCTAACTTAAACCCAAATAAAGTATTTAAGTGAAACCATCTAACCTATCTCCCAATTCTACATTTATTTCTATACTTTAAGCTGTATACATTATCTTTAATGCAATTGTTATAGTTATCTTTATAATGTTCATTTGTTGAACATATAAAGTTACAAGATCCAATCATGTCCACATCATCACAACACATCAACAATCTCATTTACTAGAATCTATATTCTAGTGATGCCCATATAAGGCATGAAACCATATATATAATTATTATATATGAGTTATTAGCATCAAGAGTTAAGGACTAAACTCCTCCCGATTCTCAACATGGTACTGCGTTTCGTGCGTGGGACGTCTCGTCGAAGCGAAATCCAAACAAGGAACCCCCCGTTACACTACTCCTGACCGTATCGATCCTCGGGGCTCATTATGCCCTCAATGCAAGATGCATGTAACCCAAATGATTATTTTCCAATTTTAATTTATTAATATTCCCAATTCTCAACAGTACACGGCGTTTCATGCGTGGGACGTCTCGCCGAAGCGAAATCCAAACAAGGAACCCCCCCGTTACACTACTCCTGGCACTGTCGATTGTCGGGATAGGTGTGATATATATATAAATAATTATGAGCATTAAGGACTAAACTTATCCCCAAGTTCCAACATTACACTGCGGTTCGTGCGTGGGACGTCTCGCCGAGGCGAAATCCAAACAAGGAACCCCCCCGATACACTAATCCTGGCAATGTAGGTCGTTGAGGTCCATTATGCCCTTGACACCCAAGTACAAACACAAGCAATAAAAGCCATCCAACCGAGCTATAAGTCGAAGGACGCAGGCTCACATGCTATCATCTTCCAGCAGCCCATATACGTAGCAAACTGGGGCCACCTGGTGGGGTTCAACGACACCCACCTCGTGATCTACTCACGCACATGACGTCCGGGAAGCGGTCATAGTTCCTAATCGGCAAGTGAGAGCGTCACATACCCCCGACCTCTCACCCCCAAAATAAATAAATATATATATCATAAATGTCATTTTGCTGACCACAAAGGACGACTATGACCTGGGGAATATCCACATCCTGCTTTTCTAGTCAGAATGCTCACCCTCTACGCATGAAACTTCCCAATGATAGCAAGGAGGGGGTATGCTTAACATGTATATACACCATCATATAAGGTATACATACATCCCACATAATAAAGATATACCATTTTATATAAGGTATATCTACAACATCATATTCATTTTCATTATACGCTCTTAGGCGCAATTTTATTAACATCATTTGTTTAGTATATTTATCTCAAGATATACTAACGCTCCACCTCACACATTAACCCCACTTAGTATATGCTATACTAATTCTCGCTTGAAGCTCTCATGTCGCTTCTATTATGAATTGACTTTCAATTCTAATTAAGTTAAGGATATTTTATATCCTAATGCACCTCAATTAACATTTCTCATTGTGTGAGATATCTCCCAAATCAATCATCAATAAGGATATTTCTATATCCATATGCACATCAAGAGCATTTATTATTTTCCATTCATAATAGGGTTCAATTCATTTTATGAACCTCTTTAAAGTTATCCCATTTGGGATTTGGATCCTAAGATCCGGTATCTCTAAATTATTCACATTCTTTCCTATGAATTGAATTTATTATCTCCAAGTATAACCTCCGGATCAAGGTGGGCTTCCCCACTTAGAATAAACCATAATATCTAATTGGTATTCCTCAAACTTAGTCAATATGACTCCTATCATTTCCTATAAGGGAAACTATCTAATAGTCTCCAAAACATACTCCAAATAACTCCCATAGAAGTTCCCAATTGATTACATTAGACGAAACGGGATGAAATTCTTCCTAGAAAAACATCTCCAAAATCCCCTGTTTCCGAATCGATTCGGCCCATCCGAATCGATTTGGCCCAGAAAAGCGAATCGATTCGGCCCATCCGAATCGATTCGGTCCAATAGACCTGGGAGTCTGATACATGACGAATCGATTCGCAAGGGGCGAATCGATTCGGCCCTAAAGACCTGGGAAATCTGCAACAGACCGAATCGATTCGGTAGGGACGAATCGATTCGGCAAGTGCAACAAGCTACGAAATGGGTTGTTTTATTCTTAACACAAAATACCCAAAAATCATTTTTATCATCTTCCAACTATTTTGATTTAACCCAAACATGAATATGACATTAATATTCCTCCAAGAACATATATATACAAGTTTCTAACCTTAAATTCATTAATACAATATAAATCTAAGATTTTTCCCAAAAGTTAGGTTTTAACAATTTAAACCTAAAACCCAAAATTCAATCCACAAATCATGCAATAATTAGTACACAACAATTATTTAGCAAGTTTAATCATTTGCCTCAAGTTCGTAGGGTCTGAATCCTCCTTGCAATCGCGTATTGGCTCGGAAATCCTCTTTTTCTTTCCTTTCTCCTTCCTTTTCTTCTTCTCTCTTCTTCTCTCTTTCTTTCTTTCTATTTCTCTTTCTCTCTTTTGGAGAAATATCTCCCATAGGCTTTTTAAGCCTTGCCTCCCAATGTACACATCTTTAAATGATAATACACACTTTAAATGACTCAGTATCTTTAATTCGAGTCAAACGGTCCTAAATTATTTCGGAACCTAAATTGACCCCAAGTACAGTCATTTCGACTTTCTTGACCCTTCCGGAAACAATGGTACACTCAGAATCGACATTCGACACTCTTTCTAACGACTCTAAATTTTGACCTCAATTGCCAATTTAATTATTTCTCCAATAAAATATTATTTATTTCTCCCAAAATAAATAAATTTTCGACTCCAAAACCTCGGGTTGTTACAAATACCTACACCCGATCATTCACGTTAAGGGATTTCATCACCTGAATCACTCGCTTGCCATTGTGTGCTACCCTAGCCATCATTAAATTTATAATTAATCAACTAGGTAGCCCAATAGGAGAATATTTTTGAAAAAGCGATCACTAAGATAAATTTCGTTATTTTTATCGCACGCCAACTTAATTAAAATTTGACTACCCCTTTCATAAAATTTAAAGATAAAAATTGGTTGTGTGCTAGTTAGGATTTCTCCTTAACTTATGCGTGTCCAATTCCGTCCTTAGGTATTCGGGTTTTCGTGAGTTAGTGCAAATTCAAAGAGTCCACCCACTTTTTTTCGCTCTTTTCTTCCAAAAAAAATCCAAAAATATTTTCTTCCTTTATTTTCCAAAAAAAATCCAAAAACATTTTCTTCCTTTATTTTTCAGAAAATGCAAAAATATTTTCTTTCTTTTTAAGAAAATTCAAAAAAATAAAAAAAAATATTTTTTTCTCATCATAGCCGAAGAACTTCCTTTACGGGACTACTTTGGTCATTTCCCTTTGACACGCGACCTGTGTGAGAGTGATCCCGAGACATCTCTTTATGATATCCTTAGTGGTCTCACCTCTCTTACGAGTACCATTGATACTCTTGACCCATCTATGCACGCATCTCCTATTCCATCACCATCGGTGTCAGGTGTCTATGTGTCGCATCCTTTGTCGTGAACCCATTGTTCATATGTCGATCACTTGTCCCATGAGTGCCCATACTTTTCATATCCCTATGAACCCATTGTAATACCCCGTATTTTCATGGCTTTTAAATTTAAGGATTTATTAAATTTAATTGAGATAAATTAATTTAATTTTAATCCGAAATGTTGTTTTACATATTTACTAGCGTGACAAGAGTTAGTAATTATTGGAAATATATTATTTGTTGCATATTACTGGATGAGTATAGTAATATATGAGATTTATTTTTATAATATTATCACGTGTGAATAAAATGACAATTGTGGAAATTTAAGTCGGGACGCGCCTGTGTCGTGTCGGGACTAAATGTGGATTAATAAAAGTGAATATTTTATAGGTTGTTCGTATGGTCGTTTTGAGTGCGCCAACACGTCCGGAAGGGTCGAGATAGTCAGAAAAGTATACCCGGGGGTTTGATTTGGGTCTCGGGGAGTTTTTAGACCTAATTAGTACCCCGGGAGGGAATTTTAGTCATTTTGTATTTTTGGGTAATTAAACAGACGAAAATTAAAGGGGTTATATCATATGTTTAGGTTATCTCCTAGGGTTAGATAACTCAAAACACTAGAACGGCCATTGGAGAGGAGAGGAGAGAGCTCTCAACGCATTCCAAGGCTCAAAACTCATCCGTTTACACCGCCGCCACCGCCAACGCGTAGATCGCGAGACGGGGAACGCAACCACACCAAATTCAACACCAAACTAGATTTCTGAAAATCCCAAGCAAGTGTTTATCTTTCTTATTTCGTTGATGCATCATCCATATTAGTTTAGGAGTTATTAGGATGAGATTTATGGAAGAAAAACCCAATTTGAGATGGGAAATTTTCATGTAGTGATGATTTATATGATATTCTGGAAACCCTTTGTCATGTAAAGGATTAAGAGTTTGATTAAGAAAAGTCTGATCAGATAGAAACACAAAAAAAAATTATTCCGGAAGATCGGACCGTTGGAATTGGATGAAATTTTACAGAGAATTAGCTGAAGACGAGAGGAAGCTACAGAAAAAAATTCAGCTCGATCGGACTGTTTAATATTTTTTAATATATTTTTTGCTAGACAGTTTTATGTTTTGAGGACTCTTAGAGATAATAAAAATTCAATTAAAACTCCATTTTAATTCCGATTTCGAAACCGTTTGAAATTCTCATCCTTGAAAATAAAATTCAAAATCCTTTAATGTAAGGCGAAATCTATATTTTTGGGATATTTTGCATAAGGGATAATGTAAGTATATATTAAAGGGGAGAGACACGTAAGAGAGAGTTACGTTGGAACATAAATAGATATCTACTGAATTGTACATTTGGAAGAATAGAGTCCATGAGGGTTACGTAGTAAGTTGGAAAAACCCTTCGAATTAAAGTTAGAAACGAACCATTATACTTGATAAATAATAATGGGAAAATAAGGATAAATGCTGTGAATGTGGGTTATTGGATAAACCTAAATTGATATAATAAAAGTGGTATATTTATATGATTGTGTATGCATATATTATATACTTATGAAAATCATGCCCGAGCTACTTGCTATCCCTGAGGTTACCACGCTGGGACGATCTTATCTCGTATGCCTTATGGGGGATATTGACTCGTACCCTAGAAGATAGGAATCCTAGGTACAGGCTATCAAATCGGTAGTCACGGTCCTAAGAGACGTGAGGGTATGTACTGACCTCTTGGACTTGGAAATTATGCTTCGCCTCAATATTGTTTGTGCATGTATTTATACAATTCGAGAGTGATTCCGAACTTGTATTCCCTTTAGTACGATTGATACGGGGATTGGATAGCAGAGTATGCCCGCACCATAGTTTTTATGTGGGGTGCTGTTATGATATATATATATTATATGAGTAGTTAATATATATATGAAATTCTGAAATCTGGAACTGCCTACTGTGATTTGATATGTAGGACATGGTTGATGACTCAAATTATAAATAATTGTTTTGAGAAAGTATAATATGACACTGGAAAACTTTATTGATTAATAAAGTTAAAAGGAGAACCTTGGTTACAAATTGAAATCTTACGTTTTAAATACTTGTGTTGTTCAGTTGTAAATCATGTGAATAACCTAAGATAAGTTAAATCATTGGGGAAAGATAGTGTGGTATATGACGAGATAGACCATTGGGAAGGTTAGTGCGATAGGGGTGCACATTAGAAGAGAGGTGAGAATTTCTCAAGAGAGTGTCGCACTAATATGTTGTTGCATTATCCTGTAATCAATTTAAATACTTGCTAAACGAATTTTTAAATCATATACACTATCGGGCTCTGACCCGTTTCTATTTCTTTTTCTCTCTTGTATATATATGTATGAATTACAGGTGCCCAGCCACAGGGGCGTCTTACTTAGGATCCTTTGGAAGGAACGTGCTGCAGCTTAGGTGGGAGTTGCAGGCCTGTTGTTTAGACGACTTCATCCATTTGATTCTACTCCTAGTTCAGTTTTATCCAGCAGGGGCATGTGTCGCCCTCTTTCTATTATTTAGTTGGTATTGTCAGAGATTGAAATTTTTACTTTCAGTACCTTTATTTCGGGATTTATTACTGTCAGGATGTTTTCCTTTAGTGTTGTAAATGTTGGGATTTATTATTGATGATTAAATTCGTGTATGTTCAATTCTATTTTTATTCTTAATGTGTGACTCTTTAGATGTTAATGGTTTAAGGTTTTATAACCGGATTTACTAAAATGGGAATAAGGTTTTAAATGGTTTTGACACTTAGCTTAATTATTTAGGGTGCTTAAATTGGAAAAGTATTTTTACGACACTGATGCTAAGAATGAACCAATTGTTCACCTTGATTTTAATTTAATAAAGGAGTGATCGCCCGGTATTTAATTAGGCGGGGTGTCACACCCACCTTGGACCAAGTGTATCCATATGACACTGTTTCGGAACCCACCTCAGCCTATTATGACGATATATCCAATCCCGAGTTGTGTGAGTACCCTCGTTATTTGTGGAGGCCTGATCACCCTTTCACGCAATATGAATCCCACCCCGATGTTGTGGATCCTCACACGTTCCCACAATCGTCATGGAAACCCTGTTCACTTTATCCCGATCAGTCCCCTCACTATCCACCCCATGATTATCAGCCTTTTGTCTCTCATGGAGATGCTTCCCCCGTATATGACACACTTGCCCGTTTCCCACACTTCATATGAGTATTCTTCGCATCTTAGCATCCATAGTGAGTTGTGTCCCCCTCAACCACCACCAACACCCATCACTCCACCACCATCATCCACCTCCGCTCTCGAAAGCCTCTTAAAAACGTTCATACTTGAGCAAGATCAAGCCACTCAACTTCAAAATGAAGCTCTTTAACAGCTTGAACAAAGATTAAATGAAATTGAGTGTGAGAGAGAGTCGTACTTCGCCCCAAGTCATTATTTCCCCCACGTGGAGTGATGATTCATCGTCTTGTGCCACTGATTTTGAGTGTGACCAACCCTATCCTCCCGAGAATCTCGATGTTGAGATCATTCCATGGTTCGAGCCTTAATTCGACAATTGTGTTGACTTACCTTTCATTAGTGAGACTGATTTGCTCCCATCATATCCAACTAAATTCCACTTTGAGGTTCACCTTTCCTTTCCCGCTGAATCCAAAATAATGCCCGGGTCTACACCTATTGAGCCCATTGTGTTTGTTCCTCAGGAAGCGCTTCATCATAGGTTCGCTTTGGCTACAAGTGCTCACCATTTTCTCGAGATTGAATCCGAGATGATTTCTACCTCTCTTGATATGGATCCTATTCCACTATGTATGGCCCCCTTTGATCCCAATATTTGTAGTGATTCCTATATCTCCAATCTTGGTGCCTCGTTTAACTTACCCACCACATTCACCGGTGATATTGTTGTGAAGAAGTTGACCACTTCATCTTTAGAACCCACACCTCCTCCTAAGAGTTCCCTTTTGGATCACTCTGAGCCTCATGAGGAGTGTGTGTCTGTCACTCTTGAGTTGGATCATCTTCTTCCACCATTTATCCCACCTGGCCCACCCATTGTCCCTTCCCTCCCACCTAGTTTGATCTATATCTTGTACTTTGCATTCTCCCAATATATTTGGATCCTATCATAATGCCATCCTCCACCACCCATGAGAGTATTTTTAGTTCTACTCTCCACTTTCGTGACACCGAGATTGTCACTCTATCCCCGCCACTCTCTTGTGGTGTTGATTTTTCCCATCGAGAGCTCCCTCGCGTGTCACGGCAAGACCATTTTCATCGTCCATTTATAGAACGGTCGTGTGATTTATATGAGCCCCACCCTATTCCACTTACTACACTCTTTCGCCTTCCCATCCAACTTGAGAGCCATTCTTATAGGGCCCTTGTTTCCCTCACCTTCCGGATCAATAAGGCCCATGATCGATGATTAATCGCCCATGAATTTCTCACCCTTACCCTAACACCCAACCACCCATGGTCCACCGATGATTTGCATCGTGTGCTGAACTTTTCCATACAAGTGCATTGACCCTTTTAACCTTTATCCAACAGGACTGATGCTTCAGTCTTGTTTGGGGGTGATTATCATCACCCGATTTTTCTTCGACCCCGTGCGTTCCTAGATCTTATTTTTAGGGTGAGATTCCTTCGGTCTAGCTGAAGATGTTAAACTTAGCGTTAGGAAGCTCATAATTTCTTGTATGAGTCTCATCCTATTTGGGGTGGTGTTTTACATCACCCTATGCTTTACATGCTTTATAGACTTCTACATATTTTTTATCTCATTACTTATTCAGTTTTATTCTTGGATATATCTATCCACTTCATTAGTGGTTGATTCTAGTAATCTCTTTCCACCTTATGCTCTCAATTTTAAAAATCATTTTACTTAACATCGAGGACGATGTTCCTTTTTGTTTGGGGGTGGGGAATTTTATCAAAATCGTACCTCTTTTGAATTTTTTTTTATATTTAAACCTGATTTTTAAAATTTTCGTGCAGTTTATTTCATCTCACTCATTGACGTGAATTTTATATCATCCATCTTTTTAAGTCTCAAAATCGAGCTACAATTCTGAAGAAAACCTTAAGGATCACTAGTAAAGACTGTAGCTTATGAGATTTGTGCCTTTCACCCTTTCAGAGTGTTTTACACAATCTCCGAGTCACAAGTTGATTCAACTTCTTTTGGGTCCGCACTTATTCGTTGTATGATCTCATTATTTTACATACAATTTTGGCTTGATCACTGAGAACGGCATATTTTTCGAGTTGTAAGAAACGCGTGAATTGATATTTGTCCCGATCGCTAGATTTTCACCCATACACTAACCATTCACTTCATCCATTACATTCCCATGCTCTTCCATATTTTCATATATTTCCCCACACCATCACGTATCATCTCTATATCATCCATCATTTTGAGAAAAAGAGCGCTTTCCCAAATGAAATATGCCTTCACTGATTGAGAGTATAAAAAGGGAGAAAAAGAGAAAGTAAATAGAAAATTAGCAAAAGGAAATAAATAGAAAAAGAAAAAAAATGAAAAAAAAATAAAAAGAACAAGAAAAGAAAAGAGAGAGAAAAGAAAAGAAAAAAAATAGTTTGTAGTTAGTTCTTTTGTAATAAAGCCATTTATTCCTCATGTGTACACTCTTCTCGCAACCATCCTATCCCACCTACCTATGTCCAAACTTTATTTTATACAAAACATCAAAAGGAATACCATAAACTTTAAAAAAAGATACACTGAAAGATTCTTTATAAAACATCCATCACAATAAAGTCTTGACAAAAATTTTCTAAGAAAGTTGAAAGCATTGAGGGTTTATGAAAAACAAATGACGATTTGATTCCCTAACAACAAAAGAAAAACAATCTTATATGAATTTCTAGTTTATTTTGTACAAAATCCTTGCATCAAAACATTTTCATAGCACCCTAAGTTTAATTTGAAACCTATGCAGGTTAAATATTTAAAATTCTTTTCTAACTGTACATTATGTTTCACATAATTTACTTTAACGTTCTGGAATATGTAACATAATAGGTTCCTACTAGTGTGAAAACGATGGATCATATATACATTTAATCATTAGCATTATCATTCTGAGTGTGCAACTTCATCGGTATTAAAATAACACTTAATCTATTTAATCTATTTAATCTATTTAAACTTTATATGTAGTATTACACACATTTACCATCAGTGATAGTGGGTTCATAATTAAAAGTAATATATAAAGATCTAATACAATGATTGAAACTTAACTTTTTACTTCATTCTAAGAAGTTAGTCATGAGAAAATTAAACAGGTGAGATATGCAATTTTAGAGAAACAAAATGGGATACAATAATATGATAAGATAATGAGATAAATTGTTCACTTCATTAATACTTTTATTTAACAACACAGACATCGATAACATAATAATACATTTAATGAATAACCGTGAGTTTTCTTCAGTAGTAACCATGAAATATCAATTATATGATGCCTATAGATTACTTTATTAGGTATAATGTTATTTCATTAGATGTACACATTATTTGTGGATAACTTATTTTCACATCCTATCATAATTTACATGATCTTTGATGTTCATTCAATCACTTAGAATTAATTTTTTGTAAGGTATAACCTTGCTTGAAGAAATAAACTCAATATACCCCATTAATATCTTCATAATTATAAGCATCGTGAGTTACTACTACCATCATCTTTACATTTAATATTCATTGCCATTCTAGTTGGGTCATTGTTGTGACTACCATATATTTCATAATATGAGTATTACATTAAGTAAAGACTTACATATAGAAGTCAATAAATCTTCCACTTATGTTCATTAAATATCGTACGAGAAATTAACTAAAGTATTCATGTTTACGTTTTCATAAACCTAATTGGTGATATCATAATGAAATAAACTATGGCATCTGCATTTGATGACCATTATTACCTTTCCAAAATACATATCACCACTTACTTTTTACTCAATTATTGTAGTTGGACATGTAGGATATCGAATCATAATAATTGAATAAACAATAATATATATGCAACATCATAAAGTATCAACATTACTTTAATATCATACATGGACCTGTAGGAGACCAAATATGGATGATATGAATGCATTAGTCCAATATTTACCTCTTCTAGAATGGATCACTTTACACCAAACCTTACATTATATAAATATTAGAGATAAGCATACATGTGCAAAATACTCGTAATACATGACTATAATATATTATTGTCTATTTCTTAATTTGGAATTCACAAAATATTTTAATTTGGCATTATGTGAAAATCAAATAGGTAGGGGACTTGCATGATACATTGGGTGAATAATAATAAATGAGTGAAACATAAATCATTTATGTTAACCCCGTTTTTCATACTGTCAAAACTTATGTATGAGGACCAAATTACAAAAAAATGATCCAAAACCCCTTTATGGTTATATTTATGCACAATATTATTATATCGAAGAGAACATTAATTTAATGATGTTTTTAGGACACTGAAGTTGGTGACATGCTAATTAATTTCATAAATCATGGCATTTGCATTTGATGTCCAATAAATTACTAATCAAAATTATTGTTACCCGGATACTTGTGACATCTGTGTTTGATGTCTAACAACATTATTTATGATTAAGTTAAGGAACATAATACACCAACAAAATAACATTCTCATAGATGAGTCAAATATTCACAATTTTAGAGCTGGTATTTGTAATCTAATATAATCCAAACATAAGCAAAGAGTTAAAACTTTACCATACATTTAATATCCACACATATGAATTATAGATTGTGTTTGACATCTAATCCAACTTAAACATAAATATTAGTGTCCGAACGAAATTATTGATCTAGTATTAGCACATACGAATTGTAGTATGTGTTTGACATTTACTTCAACTTAACATGAATTCTAGTATTAAAAATGAACCTTACATCCAACATTCATGCATACGAATTATAGCCTACGTTTGGCATCTAATTCAATATAAATATGAATAATAGAATCAGCTTGAACAAAGAAAACATCACCCGTGATGGAAAAATACATAATATTTGGGAAAATCGTAATTTTGCCGAAAATAAAAAATTTGAATTAGCACCGCAGGGATGTAGAGAATTACTCCAAGATTTCAAAAAAATTTGAAGAATCCCAAAATCAATTTTCTAGAGTGAGATATTGACATTAACATTATCACCAAAAACAACAAAAACATAATTTTAAGCATCTAATACAAAACACAAAAGTAAAGCGGTGCCTATTATATACAATGAGTTTTGTTTATTTCAACGTTTCCAGTCGACTATGCGAGTTGCATAAAATTCCGAGCAAGTTTTGATCTTTCATTCCAATAAGTGAGTATTTACGACAGAAGAAAAACGTCCCAGAAACTCTCAGACATATTTTAAGTGCAAATTTAATGACAGAAAATTAAAACGTCGCAAGCATGCTTTAAGAGAAGACAGAAAATTAAAACATCGCAGAAAATCTCAAGCATACAAAAATAATTTAATGTAGATTTTATTATAGATAAACATCAATGAAGGAAAATCATGAGATCTTAAACATTGGCTCTGATACCACATGTAAAATCATTCTTAAGAACACCCTAATATTAATCACAAACAGAATAATTTAATTAAACTTTAGCATTTAAGTGTTTTTTAATAAAAAGATCTTGGATCATCATGTTTTTCACAAAATATGAATAAACGATAGAAAAAAGACTTACCTTGATCCAAGGCATTAATTAATCTTGTTGTAGAAGTCTCTTTTAATCATCTTGATTCATTTCTCCAATAATCCCTCTGAGAAACCGTGTGCAATATCGATTTAAATAGTTGCGTAAATTTCAATCACAAACTTATTTAATTAGAGTCAATTTATGAATCAAATCAATTCAACACTTAAACTCAAATAGCTATGTGCGTGCAAGTGTCAAACCATCATAAATACGCGACACAAATAATTCAGGAAAAATTCCCTCAAGGTAAAACCTTTTTATTTCACTATAATTGTAAATCGCAACTTACACGGTTACAATGAAATATAGTTTGACACTCGAATACCCACAAGCGTCGGTCGATGTCGTCAGTAATAAGTTCACACTCAGCGAATCTACATAAACCGCAGTCAAGTCTTCAACCCAGGAACACCGCAGCACTCCCTAATGACACGCAGTCATAAAACTCCATCGAGACTCACTCCACAATAGCACGCAACCCTCGGTTGTAGAGATCTCCCCACTAAGTATGAACAATAGCAAACTATGCTTTTGGGCTCCACAAAATAACTCACAAAAAAGCTATTGGGATTATGAATTGTAAAATAAAAGTTATGAACCCTCAAATGGTTGGAGAATAGTATAAAAATGTATGCTGTGAAAACCAATTTTTCTCCACACGAAATTCAGTAGCCTAACACTCAATTTATAATAAAAATCAAGGCGGTGACGTGTCAGCAAAAACCTTTGTCGTTCGAACGAGGGACGATGTCGTTCGAGCGAAAGTCAATCTCGTTTGAACGAGATGTGACATCGTTTGAACGACAGTCACTTATCCAAACAAAACTTTAGTCTTTTAAATATTTTGGAAACCTCAAAACTTAAAACTATTTACGAAACTAGAAAATGTTTATCCAAAACTTTTATGATAAAATGTTTTTAAAAAATAAAAAGCATTTATTAAAAATTCCAAAAACCATTTTAACCTTCATAAAAAATATCCCATCACTTTTAATGTGAAATGTAAATGAAACTCCTTTTACCAAATTCATCCTTGTTGGGCTTGAATATTGAAGTCTTCATGTAATTCGGATTCGACTCTTGTAGATAAAAGCTTCCCAATCGTTCGACGACTTGTAGCAACTTGTAGCGGTATATGACATAATTAATTGTGACGGGCAATGTCCTTACAAATCTCCCCCTATGCCTATACCGGTACAAAATAAAAATATCCGAATTATCAATATCAAAAAACTTATACAAATCTACACTCCCATAAACTTAAACGTGGAAAGATAAATGAACAAGTCTTCAAATATTTTCAAATGATGCTTCAACAATCAATACTTTAAAACTCCAAGCTTTTCTCATCAGGGTGTGCAATCCAAAAATCTTCAATTATACCTACACACATGAGACAAAGCAAATACCTCGTGACGTATCGAGTTTAAAATGATATAAATTATAAACAACGTGAAAGCATAATCAAATCTCCCCCATAAAATCATAATTCGTTCTCCCCCTTTTTATTTATCCGAGATAGACAAGAACAAGAATAAATCACATAAATCAAATCGGGGTGTCACGATAAACCAAGGCAAACAAACTATTTTTGATTTTTAAAATTTTTCATACATAAATACAAAATGATGTTACAAAAATCACACACCATGAATATATACTAAGATAACCGAATCGAGGAAACGGAATGAATGGGTGTGAACATATTCGATAGGAAAATCAACTCAATTATATCATATGTGCAAGATGCATAAGTATACTCTTAACGAATGAACATCAAAAATAGTCCTTTGGTGTAAAATTGTTGAATTTAGATGACATCGTCTTAATCATATCAACAAATTAAAGTATAAATAATTTTCATACAAATAACGTCTAAAACTATGAAATGCTTTTTCATAACTTTCAAGGACGTGCAAACCATTAAAAATTCCATCTAAACTCCCTCATTAAAGATAATGATTTTTATTTTTCTTATGAGGTGATGAAACTAAGATCTATTGGCCCATTTTTGGCATATATTTCTTTTTATTGCCTTTCAATTTTTCAGGCTCTTTTAAACCTCATTGGACCCCCGGATAATTTTCAATTCATCATCTTTTTTGGTCCATTTAAATGGTGGCTTAATCGCAAAGGATAAATGAGTACCTTTCGTAGCCCTTTCCCGTTTTTCAAAATAAAACACACAAACTCACAAACGGTTTATATAATACACTACTTTTTGTTAAGTTTTATCGCATTTGGTTAGTTGTATAGACAGAATTGAGACGAAAACACTCAATCAACATGTGATAGACAAGCATAAACATCAAAAAAACCCGTGCATGTGTGCAAGAAAGAACAAATAGATTCAATCATGTAGGTAGCAACACTATATCGTCTCAAAGACTCCAAACTTTGTAAAGCACATGAATGACACAATATATTGTCTCAAAACTCTATCAAATAGTCACATGGATATGGAATGAAGTTGTGACTTGGTCATCCTAAATGTTAATTCATATAAGGTACAAACAAAATACAAAACTCTTTTTGAATTTTTCTAAATTTTTCTAAAAAGGGAAAATCTTTTTGTATTTTTCAAACACTGTTCAGAATCAACCCAGCAGAACTAAAGAATATGTCAATATAAACCAGAGGACTGCAAATAGAAATATCCAGAAACCCCAACAGGTCATTCGGACGAGATTCCTTGTCGTTTGAACGACATAGGATCTCGCGAAAAGCCTTCGCGCAACATATGATATTGTCAGAACGAGAAAATAAAATTTTCAGTTTAATCATGATAACATGCAGTTTTTTCCAATGAGAAAATTTCATAAAAACAGTTCCTGAAATGGCAAACAGTTCCAAAACAGTGCTAAAATAGTACCAAAAATAAGAAAAGCAAACAAAAATGCTAACTAAAAAAAAACAAAGGGTACATACTAGCAATAGGCAAAAGTGTCATCATGTAAATCACCCTATGCTAGGAAACAAGTCTAAACCTCAACCGATAGGTGCGGTGGAGTTTTTCACAGACGGTGACATCTTGTGAAACAACTCCATCAAATCATATGAGGTATTGACTAAAAACTTTACTTGCTCTCTAATATGAGCAAACTCTCTATCATTATGTGCAAGCAAAGTATCATGGGTGGGTGCATGCGTGCGAACATGTGTAGAAGCAAATCGTGACACATAACCCAACTTAAAGCAAAACTCCCTAAGGTGTCCTCTCTTTTTACAATGGGAGAAAACATAAACAGGCCTAGGTACACCTCTCTCAAAATGTCTCCTACGCGCTCTCCTAACATGTACCGGACGCTTAGGTGGGTCGGATCGAGAGTCATGTGAATCTAACTCTAAAGTAGGGATCGGCTCGGGTGCAATAAAGAAGTAGACGCACCGTTATGACTTATTCCTAAACTCTCACCACTCCCCAAAACAGGATTGAGAACCATTTTTCCCACCTTATTAGATGCATTCTCCAGAGTGATTTTAGCCTCCAGAGCGTGCTTAAGATTTATCTCTAATTGTGTGCGTGCGCTATAAGCTCACCCTTTTTCCTATTCAAAGTAATCAACTGCTCACTCAAATAAACCTTCACTTTCTCGATTTGACTTGCTTTTTCTTCAAACTCCTTCAAACTCTCAATCGTTCTCTCTCAAAATCTTTCACCTTAAGACCCAACTTGTTATTCAATTTTTTAGTCTTTAAAGTCTCGGCGTACAACTCTCGAAACGCAATCTTGAGCTCACTCTCATCATAACTAGCGCACTCGCTCTCAGATTCGCTAGAAACATTCAAAACCTCCTCGGGGGTATCACGTTCACAAGTGTGGATGTGCTCTCGTGACTTGCTAAAAAGGCAACACACATACCATGTCCTAAACCTTTACCGGACTCATCGTCCTCATGTCCCTCTTCTCCCTCACTATCACTACGGGTGGCTGGCATGGCAACTTTCTCCCCCTCTCTCCCAAACCTAGTGGGACACTCAAATGACTTGTGCCCTCTCCCCTCACACTCAAAACATTTCAAATTTTCATAATTTTCTTCACCCACTTTCTCTTTCTCACCGCTTTCTTTGGCCTTATCTTTCATTTTGTTTTTCTCGGAAAATCTTTTATTGGAAGAATTTTGTTTCGAAAATTGGAGAATTTTTTTAAAATTCTTTGCAAGTAAGGTCATGCAAATTTTAGACTATTTGACCGCGTTAGTGCCCTCGTGGGTGAGTTGCAAAATATCACATGCCTCTTTAGACGTGGTGCACATCATAATACGTCGAAACTCGTCCGGGGTGACGTGTATGGAAATTATACTAAGCCCACGTGAATTATAAGTGCTCCACCTAAACTCATCATCAGTTCAGTCTCACACATGTTTTAAATTCGTGACATTATTTGCGTTGACAATGGGAGGATTCCAACCTCTTTCACAAATGACCCAAACTCTTTCATCGATTGATTTTTAAATGAGATTTCATTCGGGCTTTTCAGTAAGCATAATTAGACCCATCAAAAATTGGCAACCGACTATATAAGTTTCCGTTTGGAAACATTGCGACAAACTTTCAAAAATCAGATTTTTCAAAAAAAATCAATATCACACAATTTTTACGAAAAATAGGAATACGCGATAAATTAGTGTAACCTGCTCTGATACCGATTTGAGAAACCATGTGCAATACTGGTTTAAATAGTTGCGCAAATTCCAATCACAAACTTATTTAATTAGAGTCAATTTACGAATCAAATTAACTCAACCCTTAAACTCAAATAGCTACGTGCGTGCAAGTGTCAAACCATCATAAATACGCGACACAAATAATTCAGAAAAATCCCCTCAGGGCAAAACCTTTTTATTTCACTATAATTGTAAATCGTAACTTACACGGTTACAATGAAATACAATTTGACACTCAAATACTCGCAGGCGTCGATCGATATCATCAGCAATAAGTTCACACTCAGCTAACCTACATGAACCGCAGTCCAGTCTTCAACCCAGAACACCGCAACACTCCCTAATGACACGAAATCGGAAAACTCTGTCGATACTCACTCCACAATAGCACACAGTCATCGGTTGTAGAGATCTCCCCACAAAGTATGAACAATAGCAAACTATACTTTGGGGCTACACAAAATAAGTCACACAAAAGCTATTGGGATTGTGAATTGTAAAACAAAAGTTATGAACCCTTAAATGGTTGGAGAATAGTATAAAAACGTATTCTGTGAAAACCAGTTTTTCTCCACACGAAATTCAGTTGCCCGACATTCAATTTATAATAAAAACCAAGTCGATGACGTGTCAGCAAAAACCTCTGTCATTCGAACGAGGAACGACGTCGTTCGAGCGAAAGTCAATCTCGTTTGAACGAGATGTGACGTCGTTTGAACGACAGTCACCTATCCAAACAAAACTTTAGTCTTTTAAATATTTTGGAAATCTCAAAACTTAAAACTGTTTACGAAACCGGAAAATGTTTATCCAAAACTTTTATGATAAAATGTTTTTGAAAAATAAAAAACATTTATTAAAAATTTCAAAAACCATTTTAACCTTTATAAAAAAATATCCCAACACTTTTATGTGAAATGTAAATGAAGCTTAAACATCTTTTACCAAATTCATCCTTGTTAGGCTTGAATGTTGAAATCTTCATGTAATCCGGATTCGTCTCTTGTAGGTATAAGCTTCCCAATCCTTCGACGACTTTTAGCAACTTGTAGCGGTCTATGATATAATTAATTGTGACGGACAATGTCCTTACACCCTCTTCTTTAAAAAATTGCATTTAAATGGAATTTTGAAATTTTCTCTCTATAGCCCAATATATTGTGTGTTTATACAAATTATTTTATGGAGAATAACCTAATATATATAGGGTGAGAAAGGACCCAATCTCCTATAGAAACTATAATTCTACCACTCATCACACAAATCTTGGTGACTTATCTAAAGGTCTCCTAACCAAATCTGATTTCTTAGTTGGACCACATCAATTAGGACTCTTTTACTTAACTCAATATTTAATTCTGAATCTCATAATTCCGAAATTATTAAATGAATAAAATATTCCTAACAAATTTATCTCACGTGGAGATGGCTTTATATTAAAGATATCATTTCTTAACACGACCCAAACAACTATAAATTTTAACATGTTAATTTTTTTTCTTACAAAATTGATATTAGTAATGACCTGACTCACTCACTATGGGGGGGGGGGGGGGGGGGGGGGGGGCATAGGCATTAATGAAAAAATAGTAATAGAAAGGAACCAAGCCCTTACCAAAATCCACACAAATTGAGCCCAGCCTCAACAGTGGGTTCCACAGGTCCACTCGTGAGTAACTTCACTACAGTGGACTAACTCAAACTTGCACGCCTGAAAGCGTAAGCAAACCAAGTACGCTTCCAGTCCAATAACAATAATAAAAAAAACCATTAATTCACATATCAAATTCAACAAAATTCATTTACACTTTATTCCACCTTACAAGCCAAGCCTTCTTCCACCGTCCCTCTTTCACTTTTCTGACTCCTCTGAACATTACATATACAACACCTCACTAATCTTCCTCTTTAAGAAAAAAAACATAACCAACTCTGCCCTCTTCTTTTATACGGTTTAAATTTCCCACAAAAATTTCATGTGGTTCCCATTCAAACAAAGATAAAAGGGTATTAGTAGGCACAATATTTGTGCTTTATATCAAGTTTCTTTTGCTGCTTCAGACAGAGAGATGGAAAAGCAAACAGGGCTGAACCACTTATTCATGACAGTTTTTTTGTACAACATATCATCATTCATGGTGATTCCGGCGATAACCGACGTTACAATGTCGGCTATTTGTCCCGGAGAAGATGAGTGTTCACTAGCCATTTATCTCACCGGAGCTCAACAAGCTGTAAGTGTGTACAAATTATGTAAATTCAATCAATTCTTCACATTTCTCTCATTTTCTACTTAATTCTGTTTCGAAAGCAAAAGAAGGACAAGCCTTATTATGTTTATATAAATGTTTAAGCCATAATTGCATGTAACATAACATAATTCACAAAGTACTCCTACCTTAATTTCTGTTTTTTTTTATACTATAGAGAAATGATGGAAAGAGTTTGTCTTAATCACAAATGATTATGATTTATACGTTTCCTCTTTAATTAACATTTAACATGCATGTCTTAAGACTCCTTAGTTTATAGTAGTGCTTAGCTTAGGCTACTTAGCTTAGAGTAACCTCAATTTGGATTCCCTTCAAAGATTTCTTTAAAGAAACTTACCACCTACAATCACTACTAAGACCATCTACTACTCCTGGCCTTCACGCAAAATCATTTTTCCCGGTTGAACTAAAATACCAACCAAAAGCAAGTTTACTTAATTTGAAACTCTTATTTTATAGTCTCCGGCATAAATAAACATTTTATAAAAAAAGATATCTATTTTTAGTTTAACTTATTTAATCTTTCAAACATCAATTTATCCAATATTTTTTTATTTTTAAAGGTCCGTACTAACGACACCACCTCTCCACCTTCTCCATAATAACTATATTTCATGTGTGTGAAATATGCAGATCATAGGATTGGGAACTCTAGTGATGATGCCTCTCATAGGAAACCTCTCTGACATTTATGGGAGGAAAGTAATGCTTACCGTTCCTATGACTCTCACCATTTTTCCATTAGGTAACTTATACATGCATAAAATTCAACATAATATTGTTTTATAATTCCTTGCCATTTTTAATTAGGTTACTTTGGGTTTCCCCCAAAGTTCTTATCAATTCATTAATTGGTATAGTGAGATTGGTGGATTTTATAGGGTGTTGTAAATTTCAGCGGGTTTGGAGTCATATTCACTACCAACAGCGTAAGATAGGTGCTGTGCTTGGTATAACTTTAGTGTCACGTAATTCCATTATTGTTGGTGAGAGATTTTCAATGCTGATATTTAGCTTGCTTTGAAAACTATCAAGTCATATCAACACAAGGTGATAGAGTCTTACTTTAACAACAATTCCTATAGATATGGAAGTCAAGAATCCCCTCACTTACACCACATGTCTATTCTTACTAAATCTATTTAAATATCTTATAAATTCAAGAATATCTCTCCAAACTATAAATATAAGGCCTACCAAGTATGTAGATCAATTTTTTATAAATAATAAAAAAAAAAATTGAACAATACTGAATTGATAATAATTTTTCTATATACAAAAAAGGACCCAAAAAATGGATAAAAAACGGATTGCATTTGTCACGATTAAAAGCCCTGACAAATGCACTGATCCCTTTTTTTTTTTTTTGAAGAAGGATAAAAACATTTGTCATGGTTTTTTACCAAGACAATTATGAAACCATAATTTCAAAGGCTTAGGTTGCGTTTGTTTTTTTATCTGAATTTGAAGTCTGAATCTGAAATCTGAAAACTGAATCTGAAGTCTGAAATCTGAATCTGAAAAATATGTTTGTTTTTATGTCTGAATATACCTCTGAAGGAATGTATTAGACTGATTCAGACTTCAGATTCAGACTTCAGACTTCAGACGTAACTCTACCTCTTAATAATTAAGAGCCAAATATAGCCGTTAGCCTCTTAATCACTTAAAAAAATAAACATTTTTTGGTACCTCTTAAGTCTGAATGGTTCAGATTCAGACTTAAGAGGCAAAAACAAACGCAACCTTAAAGTGGGACATTAAGTTAAGTGTACACCTTATTAAGTAAAGAACTTATATGCTAATTATGAATTAACGGGTCATCACATGAACCTTTAAAAAGTTTGAGGGGACACGGTCGCTCCTAGCCAAATTATCTTATTTAGTCGATGGGATTCATTTATTTGGACAAGTAATGTTTAGTCCATACGAGCGAAGTAAATTTTGGACTTTTATGTTCCCAAAAGTTTCTTATTTCTTTTTTACATAATTTTCTTTAGGTTTATGACAAGAGACGAAATTATTCAGTGTTTTATATTATGAGAAACTTTGCAACAAAATAAAAAAGAAAAAAACGGATGACTCTCATCATTTTCTTATCAATAGTGTCAATCGGGGTATTCGGGTTTTTGGGTTTTTTACAACATTAAACAAATTAATTTATATAAATTTGAGACTTAAGAAAAGATCTGGAATCTTATAATCAAATTTAACAATGTTTGAACCTAAAAAAAAAAAAACTTTAACAATTAAATTATGTATGAGACTTTAATAATCTGGGATTCCATGAAAAGTTTAAATAGGCGGATCAAACCATCACTAAAAAAAATGAAAATATTACTCAAATTCCCAATAAGACAGAAGCAATTAAATCATTGACGATTCGAATCCCACATAGAGAACAAAATCATTGAAAAAGAGAGACTCTAGAGTTCACTACTCCCCCAGCCATCCAACACTTAGAACAAAGGAAACTGAATAAAAAATATTCAAAACCCACTTTCTTTATTTTTTAGTGATGATTCGTTGTTTCCTTTATCTTTTCCTATTTTCCTTCTTTTCTTTATATTTTTGTATATCTTATAAAGAGAATTCCGTTCAAACCACCTTTATCATTTAATAACTTCCACTAATCAACTGTCAAAAAAGAAAACAAGAAAAAAAAGGCTAGTAATACAAGACCCCATCTTGCTTTGTATTGTGTACCATTTTCTCCTTTGCCCCGGATTAACTTTTACCTTAATGGCCCATACGGTCCAATTTAGGCGCACCAGCCGCAAGCACTTTGGAAGAACAAGGCCCATAAACACCTTAGTGTTTGTTTCGTTATGTATTTAAAAATTATTTTATTTTTAAAATACAATTCTAGTTAGAGTTTCTCTTTCTCATACCTGTGTTTTAAAGAATGTAGTATATAATTAGAGGTTTTTACCAATTAGTTCCGTTTACTAAGTATGTAGTTCAATAGGTCTTAACATTTTTTTTTTACTCCATCAGGTCCCATAAAATAAGATTTTTGTTCCAATAGGTTCCATTTGTAAATATACAGTGAATATTCACTGTATGCACAAATGGGACCTATTAAGGAAAAAATGTTGTGATAGGACCTAATAGAAAATATCCCCTTCAAACAGGACCTAATAGGAAGATCCCCATATAACTATTGTGTTTAAACCTCTGTTTTTCAAAAACAAGAAAGTCTTATTTTTAGAAAGTTGTTTTTTTAATCAGAGTGGTTCACTCTTTATATTTCAATACATTTAAACTGTAATTTATAGTATACATATTACGTCTATATACAAGCATATATCTACATTATATATATATATGTATATATACAGTCCTCCTCTTGTGCGGACTAGTCCGCATTTTAAAAATGCGGACCGGACATGTGTCACCTGGCGGTGAGCCCAGAAGAGAGAGAGAGAGGGCCTATAATTTAGGCGATAATTTCTAGGCGCACCGTTAGGTGACACATGTTAGGTCCGCATTCTTAAAATGTGGACTAGTCCGCACAAGAGCAGTTATATATATATATATATATATGTATAGGAGAACGCTCACATACATCGTGCTCTATACATCATCCATGCATCACGCTTAATTACAGGGCCTAAAAAACTTTTTTTTTTCAAATTTTATATTTTTTCCTTGAAATTAACCTTCTATTCAACACATATGCAAAAAATTAGATCAAAATACATTTTGTAACTATTTTTAAAAAATTCTTAAAAACCTGCTAAAAATACCTTATTTATAAGGGTCTGCGCCAGCAGTTTTTTGTGAATTTTTTAAAAATAGCTAAAAAAATGTATTTTGACCTAAGTTTTTGCATATGTGTTGATTGGAAGGTTAATTTCAAGGGAAAAATATAAAATTTTAAAAAAAGGTTTTCTAGGGCCTAGAATTAGGTGTGATGTACGGTGTGATGTATAGTGCATGATGTAGGTGAGCCTTCCTCTATAGATAGATAGATAGATAGAGAGAGAGAGAGAGAGAGAGAAATTCTTGTGCACATTAAGTTTGCACATCATTTTTTTAAAATAGTAAAAAAAATATTTTTGAGCTGAATTTTTTTATGTAATATTCAAACATTTCAAGGGATCTATAAAAAAAATCAGCTTAAAAAAAAAATTTACTATTTTTAAAATATCGGTCAAACTTTCGTTGTTTTTAAGCATTTTAAAAGCTGCGAAAGTTTGACCGATTTTTTAAAAATAGCAAAAAAAGTTTTTTTGAGTTGATTTTTTTATATATGGGTCCGTTGAAATGTTTAAATATCACATAAAAAAAATCAACTCAATTTTTTTTTTAATATTTTAGAAAAATTAGTGTGCGTCAGCGCATGTGCAAACTTAGTGTGCATAGGAACCGGCCTCATAAATAGTACATTAAGCTATATATATTAAATATTATCAATAGATACATAACTCTTATGTGTGTGTGTGTGTGTGTGTGTATTTCTTTTATTTTATGCATGTATGTATATGATTTTATTGTGTATTACACATGCAACATTATATTAATCTATGCATAATATACATGTATACGTTTGTGTATTATGTATGTATATTGAAGGTAAAATCCATGCATATTATATTGTATAAATACATAATATATGAACATGTAACTTATTGTGAGTGCAAGAAATCACAATTAATGATTTTAAATAGCAAAGGAAATAGGAGAGTAAGAAATAATCACGACACACAATATATATGTGGTTCGGCAACAGTCTACGTTCATGGAGGATTTCTCAGTTTGTATTAATTCTTCAAAGGTTAATAATTACATGCCTCATTGCCTCGAGGCGAAGGTTATATTTATAGTAATAAAAAGTAGTTGAGTTATACGAAAACTCTCCTAGCTCTTCATTGGCTCGCTGGTGATTCATGTTTATCTATTCTGAGAATGTAGATAACCAAAATGACTCTTCAATTATCCATGTGATATACTCTTGTGTTTATCAATGCAACGTTGAATTTGACTTGGGCAACGTGGTGGGTCTATTTGGGCTTCTGTAGATTGGGCCTCCATAGTTTTGCACCCATAATTACCCCTAAAATCCATTGCTAAAGATGGGCCAAAGAATTTTACATCTTTTGGCCTAAGTTGAATCCAAAGCCCGAGATGTGTGCTCAGACACATCCGTAATTATCTTAATTTTTCAGGGGTACGCTAGTCCATATAGAGAAATGAACTACCAAAATCGATCTTTAATGTTGTTCCTTATGATTGAACTCTTAGAACTCAATTCTCATTTGTTTCAAACTTTATACCGTCATTTTTCTTCTTTCTCTTGCTCAACAAGACTCTCTGAAGCTCTTGTTTTCTCGGTGTATTCAGTAAGTCCTCTTTATCCTCTCTAGTTTTTTTCATCTTCATAGTTCTTTCAGTTTGCATTCACTGCATATTCTTCTTCTACCCTCTTCTTCGTTTTGAAGATAGTTTTCAATGTCAATGAGAAAGAACTTGGAGGAGTTTAAAAAAGCTTATTCAATTCCCTCTTGAGTTACGATCGAATGTGCCCCCCAGCTAAGAAATTGCATTAATGTTGATAGTAGCCATTGGATCCACACTCTTTTAGTAGTCCAGGGGGAATAACATTTCCCCTAAACCAACTTTTTATGGAGTTTTTTTATGTCGTTCCAGCCCACTGTGCCCTAAATATTTGGCGGATTGCGAATGAGGTTCATAAAATAAACTAATTGTATGGGATCAACATAGGAATCCCTAAAATTATATTTTGTTAGTCCCGGTCCAACAAAAAGGATAGAGTTTTATATCTGAAGGCGAGGAAGGCTGATAGGGTTATAGTAGTTAACCTTCTTGATTCCAACAAAGGGTATTGGGATCAGGGTTTTATTGTTTGAAACTAACAACATCCTCATCTCCCAGGGGGCGAACAGTACCAATAGTTCTTATGCCCAGAATGGAGGAGTGATATAAGCTAATGCTTTTCGAATTTTTGCTTGATTAATGACTAAATTGCCTCTTTTTTTTATCGGCTCAATCGAAGAAGAAGGAACCTTCTCTCTCCCATATTAACAAGGATGAACTAATCAAGGTATGGAAGTTGAGGAAGCCCCTAGTCCAAGGTGGTGACCAAACCATTCTGCCTCTTCTCTTCTTGAGTACAAGAATTCCACTAGAAGTTTTACAACTCCTCCAAAAGACACCATTCTCAATCTTTCACTTCCTTCAACAAGCGAGGAAGCTTTTACCTCATCCTCCTTTGAACCTTTGAACGTTGAGTCCATTCCTGCCGAGGAAGAAGACGCAATGGCTCCTAAGAAAATAATTTTACTGATTGAAGACGATGATGTTAATCCCTCTTTCCCCAAGGTCGAGTCCTCAAAGAGGACCAAATAAAAGGCTCCCTCTGCCACTAAATCAGATTTATGAGTCCGAGATAAGGGCAAGAATAACAAGGTCCCTTCCTCCACGCATCTACAACCCTCCAAGAAGGGTGATACCACCACCTCTAGGAGAACTTAAAAGGTGATGTCTAGCGCCAAGGATCACTCATTTGCCTTTGGTTTGTTGAAGGGGGTATGCTCGCATCTGAACGTGAACAGGTCGGCTAGTTATCCTTCGATCAATTCTCAACTCACGCTGCTTAGGCATTGTCTTTAATAAGCTTAATCTATTTTCGTATTTCTTAAAGTTATTGGATTCTTTATTCTTTGGTTTAACATACTTTTTATTTATTTATTCACAATTTGTGGAGGACTTCATCGCCATCCTAGAGAGTCACTTAGGCTAATACAAGATAAATAATGATTTGACGACATCCTTGGACAAGTCCAAAGAGGCCCTCGCTGCTGCCAAGAGGGATTATGATGACGAGAAGAAGTCTACCAATAATTCCATAAACACATTTTAGAGCGATCATACCAAGTTGAAGGTTTCCAACGACTAGCTTGTGATCGAGCGTGATCGCTTGAAGAAAAAGTGTACAGACCTTTATTCGGCCAATAAGGCCAGATATGATAAAGGATAAACTGAGGCCTTTGAAAATGTCAAGCGTCAGTTGGCCTACATCTTGAAATCTAACTTCAAGAAGGGTTGGGACGCTGCTTTGGTAAGGGAGAATGTCCCAGCTGACTCATAACTCTTTGGCGAGCATCACCCTGGTTTTCTGTCAAAGCCTTGTGAGGAGACCACCATAGATGCCCCAATCGACTATACCATTGATGCATCTGCCAAGGGTAAGTCCCTAGAGACACAAGAGTAGGTGAAGAGCAAGGAAACTTAGTTAAGGAGGATTAGTTTATATGTTCCTATACTTTACCCTTGATTTCTATTTGTAAGGGCTTTGTCCATTTTGAGTATTATCAATGAAAGATGTTTATAAATTTTAATTTCTTCTTAAATTATTGTTGAACGTTCCGCCTTTGTTCTTACTTTCTGTAGTATGCAAATGTTGTCGAGTACATTCCTTCTTTTGCTGGCAACCCTCACGTTCTCCTTAGTTGGGATGCAAGTGCCCAAACTCAATAAGCTTTTGTCTCTATTCATAAGGACCTAAAAAGATGACTAGTGCCTACAAAACTAGTCTGCCTTAATGTCCAAATTGAGAGAAGACATGAAAGACTTGGGGGATGTAAGCACCCGCATAGAGGATGAGGTGAATTCCTTGAAGGCCCAATTGGCTAGAGCAAAGGACATTAGAGATTTTAGGGACCTTTTCCAAGCTGAGAATGATGATATTAATAAGAAGCTCACTGAAGCAGAGGACAGCAACCGAATAGCTCATGTTATAGTGATGGGCCTTACTCTTGACATTGTTAAGTTGCGCTATCTATTCAGAATGTGTCCCCGAGCAACGTGGTCTGTTGGTTATGAGGAAGTTTGGATGAATGACCCTATTAGGTTAGATGAGGCAAATAGTGTAGCTCATAAACATGGTTGGCTAAATGTCTTAGGGGTTTTGAAGGTTTTTAAGGACTCTCAACTTTGGTATATATACAAAGTTAATTTCTCGGCTTACTGACATGCTCATTTTGATAGTGAGAAAAGTTTGTTTCCTATAGACGATGTTCCTCTTCATCTAGCCAAGAGCTACTTATCCTCTCGTAAGAGTGATGATGAGTTCCGAATAAATCCTAATGGCAATCGACGAAGAGCCATTTTTATTGTTATCGCCAATCGATCATAACATTATGTCGACCATCTTATTTTTCACTTATGCTGTTGTAAATGATATTTTTGCAACTTATGAATTTTTGTAACAAGTTAAATATCACCCTTTTGCATTTTTCCATTCCATTATGTTGAGCATGTGTTTTATTATCTTATCTTACCATTTAGGTTATATCGTCACACTACCTTAGGCCTAAAACAGACTGGCAAAAAATGCACCTATTTTAGGGGCCATCTACCCGTTCGAGATTTTATCCGACCAAAGTAGGTTTTGTTCAGTGCCTAGGGATCCCCGCAGGTCTTTTGTTTGCCTGGGCTATTCGTAAGGTATATATGTTTTTCATAACGAAGACTTGGAGACCTTAGGTTTAATTACAATTAACCAATTCGTAATTGTAACTAAGTTAAGGTAATGATGATCGACACTTAAATTGTTAATTTAAAATATTGGCCTACCATTTTGGAACAATGCTAAGCAATTAACTGAACCAAGTGGGATTTTATTAAAAATACTAAATCAAACTGCGAGCATCATAAGTTTTGAAATCAAAATTTACTAAAACTAAGTCGCTAAAAATAACATAAACTTAAGTATGTGTGCACTAAAAGTAAAACTTCTTAAGATTATCTGCATTATAAGCTCTGGGTATCTACCTGCCCTTCATTATTTCTAATTGGAAACCTCCTTTTAGGTCGTCTCTAATCACCTTAAATGATTCCTCCTAGTTAGGTCCTAACTTTTCGTTCTCTTATTAGGTCAAGGTCATCACTTATAGCTTCGTCATTCAAACCTTGATCAGTAATAGTGGACCTCATGGTTGGCAGATGATCTAGGGGGATTACGGCTTCCCTTTTATAAGTTAGAGCAAAGAGAGTTGCCTTAGTGGGCCTCCTTAGTGTAGTACGATATGCCCAGAGAACATGTGGAGGGTCATCCACCTAAGATCATTTTGCTCTTTCCAATCTTTTCTTTAAGCCATCGAGCATCGTTTGTTGGAAGCCTCTACTTGGCCATTGTTGTAAAGGTAAGCCACACAACTGAAATAGTGTTTGATTACATAGACATTACAGAAACCTTCTAGAGGTACACTTTTAAACTATGTGTCGTTGTTAGTGATGATTATCATGGATATTCAACAGAATGTTATGATGTTCCTTTAGATAAATATGATCATATCAGTGTATTCGATGTTCGCTAGTGGCTCTATTTTCATCCACTTTGTGAAATAATCTATGCTGACCAATAAGTACTTGTGATTTTCTGGCATAGTTGGGAGAGGCCTTACAATATCCAGCTTGCACTGGGTGAATGACCACGGACTAGTTAGTGAATTTAAGTCACTGTCTAGTTAGTGAAGCATGGGGGAAAACTTTTGGCATTTTTTGCAGTTCTAGACATAAGCACTTGCATATTTTTGCATATATAGACACCAAAAGCCTTCTTTGATTTCTCAAAAAGAAAGAGATCTTATTCCCGCATGGCTCCCATAAATTCCATCGTGTAGTTCGTAGAGAACTTGATCAACGTCTTTTAGATGCACGCATTGGAGGCAAGGGGCAGCGAATGATCTTCTGTAAAAAAAATTCTTCAGGTCCGAGGAAAAATCGTGCAGCTTTATCTCTGACTTGATGAGCTTGCTTTTTGTCAGTCGACAATGTATCATTTTACAGATAGGCAATTATTGGATCTATCTAGCTCAGACCTTTTTCCACAGCAAGAACGTGCTCGAATACCACCGTCTTCATAATGTTAGGTTTGTTGAGGAATTCCACTTTAATTGCTCTCCTTAGATTTGAGTCCATTGCTGAAAGTAGGGCTGTTAAGGCATCATCGTGGATGTTATTCCCCCAGGAGGACTGTTGAATATGGACTTCCTCAATTTTGATATCAAATTATGAGCCACTTGTAGGTATACTGCCATCCTTTCATCCATGGTATTGAAATCTCCAGTAACTTGGTTGGACGCCAATATTGAGTCTCAATACACTTTAAGGTGATTTGCCCCCAGCAAGTGAGCCTTACGTACTCCAGTTATAAGGGCTTCATACTCAGCTTTGTTGTTAGATTCTTTAAAGCCCATCCTGATTCTTTTCCCGATCAAGGCGTTCTCTAGTGTGATGAGCAAAATTCTTACTCCAGTCCCTTTAGAATTGGAAGCACCATCCACATACGATATCCGTTACCTAAATTGATCAAGCCTATGATCTTTCAACTGGTTGACAACCTGTTGGTCACTAGGTGTTTCTTCTTCCATAAATTTTCTATAAAATCATCAAATACATTCCCCTTGATTGTTGTTCTTGGTTAATAGTGTATATCAAACCTCCTGAGTTCGATTAACCATTTGGACATGCGTCCAGATAGGCCAGCCTCGTGCAGAATAGCTTCAAAGTGGTAAGATGTGATGACTCTAATGGAATGGGCCTCAAAGTGGTATTTTAACTTTCGGGATACAAAGACCAAAGAGTAGGGCAACTTCTCCAATGGTAGGTAGCGCTTCTCGATGTCCAGAAGCGTCTTACTGACGTAGTGAATGGGTGACTATCTTCCTTATTTCTCATAAATTAATATTGAACTGACTATGTGGCTTGAGCCTACTAGGGAGAGGTAGATAGGGCTCCTTGGATTTAGAATGGCTAACAGAGGAGGTTTGCTCAGTTAAGACTTGATTTCTTTAAGGGATTTTGAACATTCTTTGTTCCACGTAAGGAATTTCTTATTCTTTAACATTTGAAAGAATGGTTTACAATGCTCAGATGACTTAGATATGAAACGGTTCAAAGCTTTCATCATCCCAGTTCGCTTTTGAATTTCTTTCAATGTCTTTGGCGACTGAATGTTATTGATCGCAATTATCTGGTAATCCCTTTTTTGCTGACCAGGTAGCCGATAAACTTTTTGGACTGGACTCTAAAGGAGCATTTACTCGTATTGAGCTTCATCCGGTAATGCCTTAGGATTCTTAAAGTTTTCGATATGTCCTTAAGATGATTATTTTTTAGACTTCTCTTGACGAGTACATCGTTAATGTACACCTTCATTATCTCTCCTATTAATTCCTTGAACATCTTAGTAATAAATCTCTGGTTTGTGGCTCCATTATTTTTTAGGACAAAAGGCATGACATTATAAACATACGAGTCCAGTGGAGTGATAAATGAGGTCTTATCTTGGTCGAGGTCGAATAGTGGGATCTGGTGGTACCCCGAGTAAGCATTGACGAAGCTCATCCGCTCATGGGCTATTATGGCATCGACTAATTGATCTATTTTTGGTAGAGGGAAGTTATCTTTGGGACAAGCTTTATTAAGGTAAATGAAAGTCCACACATACTCTCCAGCTGCCACTGCTCTTTCGAACCTCCACTGAGTTTGAGAGCCATTTTTGGAATTCAAGTTCTCTAATGGACCTTGCCTCCAGAAGCTTCCTTACCTCCTTTTTCACTGCCTTGTCTTTCTCTGGGGCAATGTGATAAGTCATTTGTGTCATCGATAAAAATGTTGGGTCACCGTGAAGTTAATGAAAAATGACTCTAGGATCAATCCCTAGCATATCATATGGTTACCATGCAAAAACATCTAGGTTCTGCTTCAGAAAAGAAATTAGTTCCTTAATTTCCTGGTCGGACAAAATGATGCCGATTAGAAATATCCTCTCTAGTTGGCTCTCACAAAAAACTACCTCCTCTAATTTTTTTCACAACTCTATCTACGGGGTCAACTCTTGTCTCTTTTACCCTAGTTTGCTATACTTTAGTTGCTATTTGAATGGAGTGGCTATGTCCTGAGATGTTTTGGGGATAACTTCCATTTCTTTCTTATTTTCCTACTTAAGCCTAATGGTAGCAATATAGTACTTACGATCAGTGGCCTGATCGCCTCTGATCTCCATTATTCCCCACTATGTGTGCATTTAAGTTTTTTATAGTAGATTGAGGGCACTGCCATCATGAAGTGCATCCACCTTCTCCCGGGATAGCGTAATAATGTGAGTTAATGTCCAACACTAGAAACTCAATAAGTTTAGAGATATTCCTGCCCTTATAGGCAGGACTACCTTTCCCAACGGCTGCTCATCTTTCCCGTGAAGCCAATTAGTGGGACGATAACTTCCTTCAAGTCTGTCATCTTCAATTTGAGCTTGTGAAAAAGTTCCAGGTACATCGCTTCTAAGGAACTACCTTGATCCACTAGTAGCTTATACACATCCTAGTTTGCAATCCCGAGAGTGATTACTAGGTTGTCATGGTGTGGGGTCCTACCCCAATAAAATTGTCTTCTGTGAAGATTATGTGCTTATTGTAATCCACATCTTATGGTCGCTACATTTGTCAGCATTACTGTTGGCAGGATCAATCTGGAAAGCCTCCATTACAATCGTGACCTTTTTTAGTTCCATCCGAGTTGTGTTACCCTGGATTTTCTTGGGGTTAGATGGCCCATGAATAACGGTAAACTCATATCGTGCTTCATTGTCCAGCATATTATCGGGCTTTAGGTCACCATTGGTGGTGACCTGATCAGCCATATTCTCAATATACTCATTAAGAAGCCTCACCTGAGATAACTCCTCCAAATGGGATTTTAAGGCCTTGTAATTCTCTATCTTGTGTCCGTTCTCCTCGTGATGGACGTTCCAGAGTGTATTCTCCGCTTACTCGGATTACCTCCCATCTTTTTCGGCCACTTGAGGAATTGTTGGTCTTTGACTTTGCCCAGGATTTTATAAATTGGTTCCTTAAAAACCGTGTTAACGGCCTGAAATTCCTTGGATAAATATGCCTTACTTATCTTTATTGCTCATCTGGTTTGCTTTTTGTTCCCCTTCTTCGGGGTATTTTCCTTGTCTTCTCCCTTAGTTTCCTTTGCCCGACCAGTTTCCCCTTGGTTGGTGTTGACCACATTTCCACTACAGCGTACTTCTCAATAAGCGACATAAGATCTTCAATGGTGCTTACTTCCTTTTTAATGAGAGAGGGAGGGGCAAGCCAATCTTGAACGATGCTACGACCACCCTCTCCGAGAAATCTTGCACCTCTTTGAAGGTTTCCCAATGGCATTTGGTATATTACCGTAATGTCTCTTGTGGCTTCTTACTCATGGTGAGGAGAGAAACCATCATCTTCAGATATGAGTTATTGGTTATAAAGTGAGTTTTGAATGCTTCTACAAGAGACTTGATGTTCTTAACCAACCTTTAGGGCGACCTTTCTAACCAGTTTTGGGTGACAACCACTAGGTTAGATGGGAATATTCGACACATAAGAGCATTGTTGTGGTTCCATAAAGGCATCGCTTGCTTGTATTGGTGAACATGATCTATAGGATCAGTCTTCCCATCGTAAATCTTGAACCTTTTTATATGTAATAAAGGCCCTTTTTATTAGCTCTTTCGTGGATCTATCTCCATGATGTGCTAGGTGTTGATCCATCTCTTTTCAGACCAAGCTTCTTATATCCTACATGTGACGTTCCTCATCCTAGCTTTATTTTATTAGATGAATCCCATGCTCTAAACGATTATGCCTGTGGCTAGTAATCCTTACTCAACTGTGAGTTTTGCTCACCTGAGGGCTAGGGGTTCGTCCATGGTGTTTGGGGCTCCTATCCACTGTTCTAAAAAACCCGCCTAGTCTTGGGAGAAACACCTCGCCTTAAGTTTTTTACGCCTTATTCTTGGTAAAATCCTTAAGGTGCACTTTTTTCTAAAAATAGCAATACTTTAGTGAAACGATATCTCCTTTTAAAGAATTTTTTTACTAACCGGACCATTATCTCATCCAAAATAATCAAATAGTATTTTAACTTGTATATATTCAGACATATTTTTATGATATTTAGTATTTTAATAGCCTTGTTATGGTTAAAAATATTAAAATATATTAATAAGGTCTAAACGCCTTTTACGCTTAAGGCCCATCTAGGCTTCTAAGGCTTAAGGCTTGACCTCCACGCCTCGATCATGCCCTGCATTTTTTAGAACCTTGATCCCATCACGAAATGATTTCTCCATCTTCTCCAATCGTCACTAGAAACGTGTATTTTCTTCCATTTGGAGGCGAGTTTCCTCCTCTTGCTGGCAGAGTCTCTCCTCATAAGCACCTACCAACCATGAGATCTGTGTTGATCTCATCGCTCTTCTCAGAAAGCTGCTCTTCTGGGAAAAATCTAGGATTAATGTCTCGATGAATATTAGATCTAACTCTAAGTATGTACATATCAGCTCATAGGCTGCCAACAGGAGGTGCTCTGTGCGGATGATGAGATATTGTGTTTAATCTTTAGTTCCAAGTTGCTTTTTAGAAAATAGAATCGTTCCCACAAACAGTTTTAAAGAAATCTCAATTAATGATTCTAAGGAGCAAAGGAAATAAAAGAGTAAGAAATAAGCATGACAGACAATATTTAAGTGGTTTGGCAGCTGCCTATGTAGACGGGGGGTTTCTCAATTTTTATTAATTCTTCAGAGGTTAAGAATTACATACCATATTGCCCCCCGAGGTGAGGGTTATATTTATAGTAATAAAAAGTAGATGAGTTGCACGAAAACTTTTTTAAGTCTTCATTAGCTCATTAGTGATTCAGGTTTATCTCCTCTGAGAATATAAATAACCAAAATGACTATTTAATTATCCACATGATACACTCATGTGTTTATCCACACGACATTAAATTTGACTGGGGCATCTTATTGGGCCTATTTGGGCTTTCGAAGATTGGGCCTCCATGGTCTTGCACCCACACTTATATATACATGTGTGTGTGTGTGTGTGTGTGTGTGTGTGTGTATATATAGCATATATTTATGTATGTGTCTATGTGTATATATATATATATATATATATATATATATATATGTATGCGTATATGTATAATATAAAGTACATAATATATATGTAATTAGTCTAAAAAACAATTTGTAAACCATTTTTTGGAAATCTTAATATGGATATGTTTAAGGAATTTTCTTAAATTTGACTTCCTAGACAATGATATTATATTACATCTTCATTTTAATAATTTTATAAAATGTTTATAAAAAATGATAGGTAACAACTAAAAAAACTAAAATATTTTGAAAAGAATTTTCTATAACAACTCTAATACCTTTGTAATTGTATTTAGCTAGTTATTTTATGAGTTTTATAAAAATAATTATGTTTTATTGAATTAAGAGATTAATTAGAACCGTAAAAGCACATAATATTAATGTAAACCACGAGTTATAAATAATGAACGTCTTGAGACCAATTGTTTTCACCTACCACGTTTTTTATATGGCTCTTCCACCACTTTCCTAGCATAACACACATATATATTGATTTTGCAATGATATCCATGGTTGAGTTAATGGAAGAAAAACTTCTTAATTTAGGTGAAGTGAGTGCTAAGACTTTGGTGATGTTTGTTTTTACCTCTTAAGTCTGAATTTGAACCATTCAGACTTAAGAAGTACCAAATAATGTTTGTTTTTTAAATGATTAAGAAGTTAACTGCTATTTTTGCCTCTGAATGATTAAAAGGTAGAGTTACGTCTGAAGTCTGAATCTAAAGTTTGAATGAGTCTACATACATTCATTTAGACGTAAATTCAGACAAAAAAATAAAAATATTTTTCGATTCAGATTGAAGACTTCATATTCATATGAAAAAAAATGCAGGTATTTTAATATATAAATCTTATGAAGGATAAAATGAAAATGAGACTTCTAATACTGGTTCATAAATTTAAATTGAAACTAAATTTATGTATTAAAATTGTATTTGACGTCTTAGTTATAGCCGTATTGGCATACAACAGGACAATGTATTTCTTCTATGCTTACTACGTTCTAAGAACTCTCACTTCCATGGCATGTGAAGGAAGTGTTCTCTGCCTTGCTCTCGCTTATGTGGTAATTTTTCTTTCGCTCTATTTATTTCTTTTACCTCTTTATTCTAACAAAAAAAATTCAAGGCATTGCGAACACAGCACATCAATGTGAAGAATATCTACTATAACAACTTTGCTTCACTATCTATTAATTCGATCCTCCCATAGTGTTTTCTGCATTATGTTATGATTTTTTTTTGTCGAGTTTCAGGCGGATAATATTTCAGAGAATCGACGCGCTTCCTCCTTTGCGGTCCTATCGGGAATTTCATCTGCTGCATTCGTTTGCGGCAACTTCTCTACTCGTTTTCTTTCCACTTCCTTAATATTTCAGGTTCTCTCTCTCTCTCTCTCTATATATATATATATATATATATATATATATATATATATGTGTGTGTGTGTGTGTGTGTGTGTGTGTGTGTGTGTGTGTTTAAGCACACAATCAGATTTGTGTAAAAATGTGCATTTGTGTGCTTACAAATGTGTGAAAAGGTGTATGCATATATGTGTTATGTGTAGATATGAGTGTAAATCATACACTGACACGAGATATTATTTATGGCTCATTAGGTTGCTACATTCATCGCAATAATATCAGTAGTGTACATGAGAATATTTCTAACGGAATCAATCATGGAGGTTGAAGTTTCAGCGAAGGAAGTGGAGAATGTTCGTCTATTGGAAAAGTGTTCCACGAAGAAATTTCAGTTGTTCAAAAATATGCCTTCATTTGACGATACAATCTCTTTGTTAAGGACTAGGTTGGTTTCTCTGAAATTTATTATCTATTTTTAAATTTAGGTTTTAATTAAGATCACGCAAAATTAAAATAATTTAAATATTTAAGAGATGAAGTTACATTAAAAATCAATTTGTTCATTTTCGGAGATCATCATAAACTGGGTTTTAACAACATGATGTAGTGTATATAGTGCATTTGAGTTGTTAATGGGTATGAAATTAATTTAATTTGGTTTCTCGATTGTGGCGATTTTGTATTTATTACTGCTTCAACATGAGTGTTTGCATAACATATTGAATCATTTTGCAGCCCGACCTTTTCTCAAGCAGCATTTGTTGCATTTTTTAGTAGCGCCGGAGAAGTCGGCCTTTATGCTTCTTTGTTGGTACTTTTCTTTTCCCATCAGATATGATCAAAATTTGTTACAATATTATCACACATACCATTTTATGTATAATTACACCATTAATACTGAATCGGTACACTTCTACAATAATACTGGTTGTAAACATGTTATAAAATTTCAATAAATAAACTCTTGTCCATTGCCCAAATTACTAATATACTATGCTTGTTTTTACGTTTTATTGTCAAATTGATGTCCATTTAGCTTAGTGGTAAAACAATTGTGCCAACCAAAGGTTAAATCTAAATTTGTTAAAATACATTTATAAGAACTAAATAAATTTAAACAAAAGAACATACATTTAAGTGACAGAAGAAAAATAGTTTAAAAATAAGCATTCAAATTTCAACATCAAAGGATTGTTTATTTATTTAGAATGTTGGAAAGTTTGTTTGTTTTTTATTTGTTATTGTTTACTAAACTATCTTATATTAGTTAAAATGGAATATATTTTCATTAAAGAGATTCAACATTTATCATCAAGAGGAAAAAACAAACATAATATGTTACCTCTTAATGTTAAATTGGGTTCACTTTAATATTATGAGGTAAAAACAATCACCCTATAAGCCTTCATCATTCAAAGTAGGCCATATGAATTTTACAATTTTGAATTGATTGTATTTTGCCACTTCTTATTAGTAATGTATATTTGGATATCAGCTAATAGGTAAATTGAAGCTTATTTCTACAGTTAGCTTTTTAAATGTTTCCATTACATAAATTATAAGTGTCTATAATTGTTTCACTATGCGAGAAAAAACTCTTGTCTCTCTTGATGGTGTGAAAGTACTAATGGCCATGTCGTTCTAAACCTTGCAATTCTTGTAACTTAAACGATAATGAAAATAGAAACCCATGATATACTTTTATGCAAGGTCAAATATATTGCAAATACTATAGAAATAATTTTTCCCTCATGACATTCTCATAATAAAATCATACAGTACATGTTACGAGAATGGGATTGGAAGTGAAGAAGATTAGTCCAAGGCATGTGTTCATAGAGAGCCAGTGATTGGTAAATGCTAGCCTTTAGGATGGGTAAAGTGGATATTAGGTCATACCTACAAGCTACGACAGTCGATCCTTGGCCATTTTCTCCCTTAAATGTCCAAGAAAGTCTATTTTTTATCACAAACTTTTCCATTGATGATGACTCGGGCATGTATTTTTTTCAAAGAGCATTGGTGGTTGAAGTAGGAAGTGCAAATAACTTACGATTATTGATCAAGAAAATGAAGTTGTGGATTAATGAGCATTGGAGACCATTAGGAGGGGTGTTGATTCGGTATTTAAACTCATCATTATTTTGTTTCATTTTTATGTCAAAAAAGGAAGCGGATAGGATTTTGAAGATGGAGAACTAGTCTGTACACGGGCAGCTATTTTTCTAGATAAATGGCATTCACTGGGTTATTGCTCAAAAATATCTTGATGATCGACAAGCCATTGGATTAGGATATTGGGCCTCCCTCTCCATCTGTGGGGGGTGGAAGTGTTCCAAGCTATTGGGCAAATGGCTGGGGGCTATTTAGATATAGATGAGGTTACTCAGGCAGGGGAGGAACTAAGATAGGAGCGGATTCTTGTCAAATAGAGCGAACTTGTACCGGAGAAAGTGTCTATCAAAGTCGACAGTCGGGTCTTTAATTTACCAATTTGGTATGAAAAGACGTTCACTTGGTATTATGGAGACGATGAAGCTTGGACAAAGAGAGGGAAGAAAAGGCCCTCGGAGGAGATAAAAGGGATGAGAACACCAACGGTGGCAGTGAGGTGAAACCCACTGGCAACAAAGAGGGAAGGTATTCACTAGCAGCATAGGGTGGCTTACTGTTAGTGGTGAATTCGTATGTGGGGAACACTGATGCTAGTGTCTCTAGGAAGGTGGTACCATAACATGAACCTACTACAATTGTGAGGATTTTTAAGCGTCTAACGACGGACGAGGAGGGAATTTTGGGTGATGCACAGTTGGGTGTAGTTCCAACATGTGTGGTTAACCCAGACTTGCCCACAGCCAATGAGTCTATCGTCATTGGAAATGAATCAGTAGGGCAAGAGAAGTTAGCTAGGATGGCAGGTGAAATTGTTGCTGCAGATGCTAAGATGGAGCTTAAATTCGACTTTGCAGTCATCGGAATAGTGTCAGATGAAATGAAGGAGGAGTAAAGCATGGTAAGAGATAAAGGGAGGTCACATGTAGAGGGAAACATGGGAGCATATTTTAATATTAATAGAAGGAATGGTGGGAATCTTGTTATTGGTGAGCACGTGGTCTTTTATGGATAAAACCATATAAAGAATGTTGGGTGCATAGATGTTGGTAAGAAATTGGTATCCCATGTGAAGACCCATTTGTTGGTTGACTCTATAGCCAAGGATCCCAAGAGTAGGTTTGAATAGTTGAGAGGCCTTTGTGGGAAACAAGTGGAGGAATCGGCATATGGGATTATTAAAAAAAAACAATATAATGGATTCTAATATTTCCCATCATGAGAAGACACATTTCAAGCCTAAAGTAGGAGAGACCTTGTCTATTACTTCAAGAGAATAAAAAGGGGTATAAGGGGTAGATTCTCTAGGGGGTGTAATTCTAGGAGACCAAAAGTGTAGTGCATGCACAAGATGGTAATTTGAATAAAACACATGACAAAAATAACAGACGAAAAGAGGCGTGCTTTGGAAATTCACTGCTTGGTCTAAAAAAATATCAAATCTTTCATTAATTCGGGGAATGCTGGAAAAAAGGGACAGTGGGGTGAAATCTAAAAATGATATTAAAACTATGACAATTAAACACCATAAAGGAGAGAGGGAAAATAGTGACCGAACAGGATGTGCTTAGAAGAATAAAATGGCCATGGTGGTAATTTACAAATAGTAGTCACTAGGGGTATCTCATTTTCTACATGGGAGATATAAATAGGGCTAGAAGAAGGTAAGTGGTCATCAATTTTACAGAATTAAACAACTCCAAATTATGGGTAGAAATTGAGATACCACGACAGGAAGAGATCGATGGGGAAAGGAATAATGAGGGGTGGGATGAGGACCCAGATATATGGGTGAAGAATATGATAAGTGGGTTCAGTAAGGTATCTGGGATAGATTACAGGGGGCATGATAATAAGGCGTGGTGTTTATTTGATAGAATTAGAAGGGTTTTTTTTTTTTTGGGGGGGGGGGGGAGGAATTGAGGGGCTAAAGAGGGAAGAAGACGAAGATATTTATCATTTGTTTAATGAAGCTTAGGTTGATTTTATGGAACGTGGGGGTTTGAATGATCCTGATAAACGTGGCAATATGAGCGGGGCTATTTTTAGGTGAAAATCAGATATTTTGTTTTTACATGAAACTAAAGTGATTCAGGTGGATGACATGGTATTTAGATATATTTGGGAAGGTCTAAAGGTTAAATGGAAGAGTATGGACGTTGCGGGTGTTTCGGGAGGTGTGATCATTATGTGGGACTCCCGTGTAGTTAATATTTTGGAAAATCTGGAAGGCACATATATTTCATCCTGCTTGTTAAGGAATGTGGAGGAAGGTTTTATTTGGATTTTCTCTAGGATTTACGAGTTAGTGGAGGATTCTACCATATGAGAGTTATGGGAAGATATTGCAGGTGTAAGTGGGGCATAGGGAGTAATGTGGTGTTTGGGGGGAGATTTTAATGAGGTCAGATTCTCTTCTGAGAGAAATGGAGGAGGTTGAATCAAAAGATACGTGAGGGATTTCTCTGACTTTATTGACGAGTTGGAGTTGATGGATCTTCCACTAGAAGGCAGTTTGTACACTTAATCTAGAAATAGAGACACCCCGTCTTTGTCTTGCTTGGATTGATTTCTTATTCCTTAGGGGTGGGAAGAACATTTTCTAGGGGAGATACAATTGTGATTACCTAGGATAATGTCAAATCTTTGCCCTATTTTTTTAGGGTGTGGAGGATGGAGATAAGGTAGGATTTCATTCGAATTTTAAAATATGTGGCTGAAATAGGAGGATTTCCTGGACAAAGTGCAGGACTGGTGGTTAAATTATGTGGTAGAGGGAAGTGACAGATTTAGACTGGCTTCCAAGTTGGGGCTTCACTAAGAAAACATCAAACTATGGAACAAAGAGGTGTTCGGAAATGTATTAGAGACCACCATAAGATATATAGAGGAATGTAGGTGTTTAGATGAGAAGAAAATAAAACTTCTTTCTATTGAGGAAAAGAGAGTTCGAGAGGCGAGGAAGGAGAATATATGGAGAAGGCTTATCCCGGAAGAGATAAGTTGGAGATAAAAATTGAGGGTGTTGTGGTTAAGGGAAGGATACAAGAACACTAAGTTCTTTAACAAATTGGCTAACTCACATCGATGCTTTAACCATATCGGGAAAATAGTTGTGGAGGGGGTAGTATTCGAAGAAGACAGTGAGGTGAGGGGGTCATCTCACGATTTTACGAGGAGTTGTTCAAGAAGGAGGATGAGTGACATCCTTCTTTAGATAGGACGAGATGGGGAGCATTTTGGGGACTAAGGCAGAGAGGTTGGAGGGTCAGTTCACCGAGGAGGAAATTGTATTAGTTGTAGGTTCGATGAGTGGAGATAAGGCATCTGGCCCTGACGGATTCACAATGGATTTCTTTCAACACTACTGGACTATTGTCAGGTGGAAGTGATGTGTTTCTTTAATGAATTTCATGATAGAGGCTACTTCGTGGGGAGATTAAATGCGACATTCATTACGTTGATCCCTAAGAAGGGGGGATCAAATGAAGTTCGATACTTGAGACTTATAAGTCTAATTGGGAGTGCATATAAGCGTTTTGCCTAAGTTTTGCTGGTTAGGCTCAGGAGAGTTATTGACACCCTTATTTTGGAATCCCAAAATGATTTCACTAACCGAAGACAGATCCTCAATGTAATTCTGGTGGCCAATGAGTGTGTGGAATCGATAGTAAGAAATGGAGACCCAGGAATTGCATGTTAGCTTGACATTGAGAAGGCGAACGATCATGTTAATTAGAAGTTTATTCGTTATCTGATGAGGAGGGTGGGGTTCATAGAGAGGTGGTGTAGGTGCAATAAGAGATGAATCTTTATGGTTAGGTTCTCTGTTTCGATTAATGGGATGTTAGAGGGTTTTTTTCCCAACTTTTGTGGGCTGCATCAAGGAGATCCATTTTATCCAGTTTTGTTTATATTTGTAATAGAGGCTTTTAGTTGGATAATGGGGCATGTGGTTGCGGTGGGGTGGATCAACGACTTTAGGATCAGGAATTCGAGCGCTCATACGATTATGGTATCCCATCTCCTATTTGCCGATGACATGATTGCCTTTTGTAAGACAGAAGATGGTTAGGTGTGGGATTTGAAATTATTTTTCATTTTCCTTGAGGTGGTGTTAAGGCTTCGCATTAATGTGGAAAAGTATAAAATGATTCCGATTGAGGGGTATGGGAATGTGGAAGGCTTGTCGGAACGCAGGGATGTAGTGTTGAATTTTTTCCATTTATATATCTTGGATTACCATTAGGATCCAAGTATAAATCTAAAGCGATCTGGGACCCGATTCTAGAAAGAACGAAGAGAAGGTTGGTTGGGTGGAAGAATGGTTATTTATTGAAAGGCGGGAGCTTAAAGTTGATAAAAAGTAGGTTGTCTAGCCTTCCCACCTACTTAATGTCTATCTTGCTGTTACCATGTGTAGTTTGTAAGAATATGAAGAAGATGATGAGGGATTTTCTGTAGAGAAGTAACGAGGACAAGTTTAAATATTATTTGATGGGGTGGGAGGAGGTTTGTAAGCCAATTGAGGAAGGGAGAGAGGAAGTTAAGAATTTAGAGTATTATGACAAAGAGCTATTCGGCTAGTGGCAGGGTTGATTTTATCGAGAGGAGAATATGTTTTGAAGGAGAGTAGTGGGAGCGAGAGGGGTATACAATCATAGGTGGGGGCAGGGAGTGGTAAAGTTTCCTCATGGGATGGGTTTGTGGAGGCACATTTCAAAGGAAAGGTATGATTTCTTCCAGTACATGTAGTTTCAATTGGGGATAAGCAATAGGGTTAAGTTTTGGAAAGATAGATGGGGTAATAATAGTTCTCTTCAGGATCAGTTTCCCGGTATATTTAGGTTAGGTGCAGATAAAGATGGATTAGTCGCTGATCAGATGTAAGTTAATGAGGATTGACTGCGAAGGAACCCTCTGCTCAGAAGACGATTATGAAATTGGAAGCTCGATGAGGCTGAGGCTTTATTGACCGGTTGGGTTCGGACCTACGTTCGTCGAATGGGGATGATGGCTTGAGATGGAAGGCATACGAGAAATGGTTTTTACGGTTAGGGGCTACTACTCCAATTTGATGTGTAGGGGGATACAAAGAGCCTATTTTCCTTAAAAGCAAATATGGAAGGCTAAGTCGCCTTCGAAAGTGATGTTCTTCGTTTAGACTATGGCAAGACAGGACATATTGACACCTGAGGGTTTATAAAAGAGAAGGGATATTTTGGCTAGCCATTGGTGGTTATGTAAGAAGGTAGAAGAGGCATTTAATCACCTTCTTTTGTAATTTAGGGTGAGGAGTGGCGTGTGGAATGTCTTCCTGCCCCTTAGCCAGATTGCATGGGTTATTCTGGATTTGGTAAGAGCGTTGCTAGAGATAAGGCACCCCCCCCCCTCCCCCCTCCTCCCCCAAGGAGTGGAACGGGGACAGAAAATTGTGACAGCTTATTCCACACTATATCTTTGGGATTATATGGCAAGAGTGAAATGTGAGATGCTTTGGAGGTATTGAGACAATGCGTTCTGAGCTAGTATAAAGAGATATATGCCGCTTCAATTTTCATTATTTTAGAATTTCTAGAGACTTTTTTTCCAGCTTTTTGTAAGCCTTTTTGTATAATCCCTGTATAAGGGTTCCGCTCCCTCAGCGATTGGTTTTACTATACATTTATTTGTGAAGAAAAAAATTCTATAAGTGTAGCTAGTTATATTCTTGTCTTAAATGGATAAGCATAAAATTCTTTCATTGACCTGTTGAATCATAAAATATCTTGTGCAGTACTATTTAAAGGCCCAATTTCACTATAACAAAGATCAGTTCGCCAATTTAATGGTGATTAGTGGAATTTCAGGGACCATTTCGCAGGTATGCTTTGCGCAACTTTGTTTGTGTTTGTATTTTATAATTCTTTAATCATTCATTCTACGTATTTCCTTTTCGTCTTGAATTACTGTAGATGATTCTCATGCCCTTGTTGGCTCCTATCATAAGTGAGGAGAAGTTGCTTTCTATAGGGCTCTTTTTTAGTTGTGCACATGTAAGAAACTTGCATACAAATATTATTGTTATATATATATATAATAATGCTCCTGTGCGGACTAGTCCGCATTTTAAGAATGTGGACCGGGCATGTGTCACTTAACGGTGCGCCGAGAAATTATCCCCTAAATTATAGGCACACTCTCTCTCTTTTCTGTGCTCACAGTCAGGTGACGCATGTCCGGTCCGCATTCTTAAAATGCGGACTAGTCCGCACAAGAGCAGGACTGTATATATATATATATACACACACACACACATACAAAATACTACTCTTGTGCATATCAGTCCGCATTTTAAGAGTGCGGACCGGACATGTGTCACCTGGCGGTGAGTGCCTATAATTTAGCCTATAATTTCTACGGTCACCACTAGGTGACACATGTCCGGTTCGCACTCTTAAAATGCAATGCCTATAATTTAGCCTATAATTTCTACGGTCACCACTAGGTGACACATGTTCGGTCCGCACTCTTAAAATGTAGACTGATATGTGCAAGAGTAATACTGTATATATATATATATATATATATATATATATATATATATATATATATATATATATATATATATATATATATAGAGAGAGAGAGAGAGAGAGAGAGAGAGAGAGAGAGAGGCTCATGTGCACACTAAGTTTGCACAGTGCTGGCGCACACCAATTTTTTTAAAGCATTAAAAAAAATATTTTTGAGTTGATTTTTTTTTATGTGATATTTAAACATTTCAACGGACTCATGCAAAAAAAATCAGTTCAAAAAATTTTTTTTGCTATTTTTTAAAAATCGGTCAAACTTTCACAGCTTTTAAAGTGCTTAAAAGCACTGAAAGTTTGACCGGTTTTTTAAAAATAGCAGAAAAAAAATTTAACTGATTTTTTTCACATGGGTCCGTTGAAATGTTTAAATATCACACAAAAAAATTAATTCAAAAATATTTTTTTTACGATTTTAAAAAAATGATGTGCAAACTTAATGTGCAAACTTAATGTGCACACGAGTCTGACTATGTGTGTGTGTGTGTGTGTGTGACATTTTATTTATCGATTTGCGGTGTCGAATGCAGATGTTGCTCTACAGCATTGCATGGACTTCATGGGTATTATTTCTTTTCATCTTAACTAACAATTGCTTGAAAAAAAATACACTTCCATTTTATTAGTCTCGATGCTCATGTATTATTAAATTTTCATGATACCTACTTTTATTATATCTTGGTTTTACTAACATCTTTAATTCCACTAGGTTCCTTATATTGCTGCCACGTTCTCTATTCTAGCTGTTTTTACACAGCCATGCGTGAGTGTTTTTACATCTGATGGTGAATTTATTCAAGATTACTTCAATTATTATAGTTATTTAAATCAGGTTTTAATATGTGCAGTTAAGAAGTATTGCTTCCAAACAAATTGGACCCAATGAGCAGGTAATTTATTTGCATGGTGTCTATTTTAGTCATTATAAACAAACTTTAATGTTTTTGAGATTTTACTCTTATATTACTTTATGTATATTGAACTAAACTCGGTATCTACATATGGACTAGCCTAAAACAGTAACATTAAGGCTAGTAAGGCATGTGTCTAGGCAAAAAATCTATAACAGTTGATTATCTTCGTTTTTCTTTTTTTATTTGTGCTTTGATTTTGGATTTTAAAACTAAAAACCTCATCCTAACATCAAGAATCAAACCATTTTCCTTGACAAATTTTTGGTCTTTTAGGGAAAAGTCCAAGGGTGCATTTCGGGCATATGTTCCTTTGCAAATATTGTTTCTCCCTTGGCCTTCAGTCCTCTTACAGGTAATATATACTTTTTTATTTAGAATCTTGTGACTATTGAAGTTCAATTTATACTAATGGAATTTATTTCTTCTTCAGCTTTATTCTTGTCTGAAACTGCACCATTTCATTTCCCCGGTTTCAGTATTTTGTGTGCAAGCTTTGCTACGGTAAGAGCTTTGACATATAGACACCTTATGGTCACATTTATTAGAGGGAACACTATGGGGGGCTTTAATAATTTTTGAATGAGGACATTACGTATTATTAAAAACTTATATAATAAAAAATATTTTCAAAACTAATAGTCATTTGTATCGCTACAAAATAGAATAGAGAGTTTAAACAAGTTTTCAACATTTCTAATTTGATATGAAATTTATGTTTAATATTTTATACAATACCTTTTCTTATAAGTTGGTTTGCTAGTCACGTTAGAATAACGACGTTAAATTACACATAAAAAAATAGAAAATTAAGGTAAAGGTCATGTTCCTTCCTATATTTGGATTTTTAGGACAATGCTTTTCAAGTTTATAAATCTAATTCATGTGGTACAATAGCATTTATTTGTACAGTCCCTTTAGAGTTCAGAGTTCATTTTTTTGGTCCGCGCCAACGACACCATTTTTCATGGTGTTTTTAGTACAATATATGTTTCTGTATATATGCAGATATACATATGCATAATATGTCAGAATTATCTCCCATTTAGGGTTAAAAAAATTGTCTTACAATGAATTAAAAAAAAATGGGAAATCTCTAAAATTTATCTTTGTGCAGATGATTGCTTTTCTTCATAGCATCATGATAAGGGGGAATCCTTCAATTTTAGAATTCAAGGTCAACAACGCTGACCTTGTGGAGCCTTTGTGTTAATTATTTAAGGGACAAAATGATTCATACCAGAGAAAATTACTACTAAGCTTGGCACTATAGTCCTTTAAAGCCTTTCACAGTTATTGGGGTTCTCAAGTGGGAGAAGAAACAACATATGGTGCAGATTTTTAGTACCATAGTAAAATACATGTATGCATATGTATCATTATTGTAGTTCCATTTGTAAGTGGCTTCTTTAGAAGGGGTAAACCTACAGGAAGACTAAACTGAATGTTTTGATATCTATATGATGAAATGTCATACTGGTATGATGCAGAGATCATGTACAATGGTTACTCATTATCTTTTATTTTCTTATGCAAAGACATTTATTATTCATAGTTTTTCTAAATGTCTTGATTGAAAAATGTAAATTTGAGATTTCACCTTTGATACTGAACTCTTTCTAAAAGTCATTTTCCCTGTTTGGAAGTCATAATATAAAGAGTTGTGTTATAAAATATAAGACACTAGGTGTAAATTCGCGCGAAGCGGGAGCTAAGCGATTGTGATTGTCGTTTTGCACAACGTGGATTAAAGAAAGAAAGACATAGAAGTGCAACATAAAAATCAAAATAAAGCCATAGTTAAGGTTATGGGTAAGACAGTCAGGTACAAATTGATCCATGAGAAAATTATGAAAATGTGGAGATCAAATGGGGAGATTGATTTCATTGACCTAAGCTCCCATTAAGGAACAAAATTTCTCACTCGTAATGTACTTAAAACAACCCTATATAAAACAACATTTAACTCAAATTTGAGATTAATGTCCCAGAATATACTCGTCTTTTCTATGAAATGCAATATATTATAACAGGCCAGAAAGCCCAAAGAGATACAAAGAAAAGCACCCGAAAAAAAAAGTGGCTAGACAAACCAACATCAACTAACAACAACACACCAGCCCAACCCACACACTCAGACCTACAAAAGATCGACAAGCCCAACCCAACTCTAAAAAAATAATAAACAAATACAAGAACACAAGATATAAAGCTTATTCTTCGATTGTAGGTAGATATCCAGAAACCCAGGGGTTGTGGTAGAGCGGAAGGGGCTCTTCCTCCCTTAACCAAGTGTCGGGGGTTCGATCCCCGCCTTGGGCATGGAGCAGCCTTAAATCCCTGGGCCAGCTGTCCCACCCATCGAGGTGCCTACAAATCAGCAAAGGGATTAGTCACTAAGTCGCTAGTGGATACCCTGGTGCAAACCAAAAAAAAAAGGTAAATATCCGGCACACGACCACGCGTCCAAGACTTGAGCCTAGCATAACCACACGTCACCCACACAAGGCAAAACCACGAATCAAAAAAACCATGGGCAGACCCAAAACTAGCTGCAACCACAAAAACCAAAACTCAGACAGAGGAACCAAATCGAATAAACTCTCAGACACAAAACCTCCTGAGAGAATCCACCCCTCTCCAAACACACCCAGAAAAACAAATTTCCACCACCCCACCCTCCACAAAGCACCATAGAAAACACCCACCCGGCAATCATAAAAAACAAAGAGGCACCCAAACCAGCCTTTAAACTACTCTGAAAGACACCACAGTTGACAACACAGCCACTGAAACTCCAAATCGCAACAAACCCCACCTCAAAACATCTCTCCAAGACAGTCAAACAAGCCCCATGCAAAAGGATCTCCATCACAAGAAACCCCATCAGCAGATAACAAATCTCACAAAAAAAGGAAAGGGAGGATAAGATCCACAACTCCAAAACCAACCAGAAGCAACACTATTAAGCAACAAAGGGGAACAACCAGATCTACAACTTCAACAAAATACCAGAAGGCAAGCGACATGCCACTACACCAAATCTGTCGAATTATCACGGTCATACCAGAAGGCAAGCGGCATGCCACTACACCAAATTTGTCGAATTATCACGGTCATTGACCTTGACAAGTTCAACTTGTCAAGGTCAATAACCGTGAAAATTCTGGGGGTGACAACTTTTGTTGTCACGGTCAATGATCGTGACAAGTTCATTAGACTTATCACGGTCATGTCACGGTCCTTGACCTTGACAAGTTTTGTCACGGTTAAGGATCGTGACAAGCCCGTGACAATGTTTAAAAAATTATCACGGTCATTGACCGTGACAAGTTTCCTTTATCACGGACTTTTCACGATCAATGCCCGTGATAATTCTGGACAAAATTGAAAAAAAATCTGCTGGGCAGTATGGCCACTGCCACTACCCAGCAGTATATTCGTACATGTTATAGCAACGTTGTACCTGTTCAAACATCATATATCCAAATAAAATAGAGATAATGCAAATATACATTCAAAATAGACAATATGCATCACGATATGATCCAAATATAATTCAAATGTACTAACTTAAAATAATTCAATTTAAATAATGTCACTAAATGTCTGGGGTAAGGTTAGCTCTGAGGAGGTGAGTAGGCCACACGATATACGAATTGACACATCCACCAATATACATCGTGCCGCATTGTTCGCGCAACCACAATGGGGAGTTCTCCTTCCCAGGTATCACATGCGTGACGAGCACCTTGGACTCGATGTCTTGAAGCGAACGTTCATGGCATACCCTGGACGGTATTCGGGTCCCTTAACCCCCACCCTATCTACTGGCCATCAAATATGTCAAGTATAAACATGCTCGGCAAACCAAGTGTCGACATCGGTTGGTCGAAGGGAGCCAAATAGGGGACTAGATCATCAAAGTCCGCACGTGTCGATGATGATGCAGCGAGGTCCACATCCTCGTCATCCTCTCTTCGTTCTCCTGCACCTCCTCCACCACCACCTTCTCCTTCCCTTTCCCCTTACGGTTTTCTCCCAACGAATGCTTCATGAATGAGAAGATATCTTGGACCGTCACCTCCAACAGGACAGCTTCGCATCATGCGAGTCCACCGTTTGAGCCAACCTGGTGTTGCTCGTCTCCAATCTGATGATCCTAGATTTGTCCACCTGCGAGCTCACCCCCTTATCCTCCCCTTGCGATCAGCGCCAAGCACTTGGCTGAGTGCGTCTGTGGACAAAGATGCATTGTCGGCATCAGACTGCGAATCATGCACTTCCTTAAGCTTTTCCTGAAAGGACAAAAAGCACATGATTAGTAAAATAAGTATATAAAAAAATTATAACGTAATTAAAAAAAAGTAAACTGTCGGATTACTTACAATCTTGGCCACGGCGCTCGGGGACACCTCCTTATCCTTCCCCTTCTTCGTCCGAATAGCCACATAAGTATCGAGTCTATGTGGCCTACCCCCAGGGCCACTCCCTGTTCCCTGAAATAAAATAAAATAAAATTAGTATCGGCCCCGCAAAGTAAAATAATGCAGAATAATATATTTATGTAGTTATAGAAAAATTAAATCTTACCATCATCCTATGCTCCACATCGGTGTAAGGCGTCCGGCCGGAGTAGTGCACGTCCGTCTTTTTTCCCCAATTTTCCCTCCCCGATTGGCGAGATGCCAATTGTCGCTGCCTGATCTCATTGTCAATGAACTTTTGTCATTGTGCCAATGAGATCGGCTCCTTCGGCGGGACAGATTCACGCATTCGGATAATGGACTCTCGAGTCTTCTCAAAGTACCGAGTCTGCATATTTTTCTTCCACGTCTTGTGTTGCTCCCTCAACTGCTCCAAGACGAAATCGCGTAGCTTTGGATCCAGGCTGAATTGTTCCTATCCAACAAATACAATGTTAGTTGCGAATAAATATAAATATATATATAAATATAAATATAAAATGAAATTGAAATCGAAATTGAAATTGAAATCGAAATCGAAATCGAAATCGAAATCGAAATCGAAATCGAAATCGAAATCGAAATCGAAATCGAAATACAAATATAAATACATTACCTGTAGTTCCACCCAAATAGCTAACTTGAGCTCATTTGGCACCTCCCTCCAACTACTGTACCCCGGACCGATGATCATCTTTACCAGCTCGAGGGATCTCGCTAGTAGCCTCGTCTTGTTCTCGATGGCCATCCCCAATTTTCCATATTTGGGGAGCCTAGAGGCCGAGGAACCCTCGTCGCCTCCGCTACCACCGAGCCCAGATGACATCAGTATCATCATCCTCGCCTTAATGCCTGAATGAGACATTTGCTGTAAAAAAATGGTTGTTATTAGTACAAATCAAAATGAATTAGAAGAAGACATGCAAATATGTACAATTACTACAAATCCAAATGAATTGTTACTGTTTAACACCTCAATTCTGAATTCCAAAATGACATCATCTAGCTTATAATATGTACAATTACTAAAAATTCGAAACATCCCCACCCCCACCCCTACTGCCCACACACACGCACACTACACAAGAGTGAAAATAATAAAGTGAAAATAAATTAAAAGCATTAAAAATGGCTTAATAAAGTACAAATTGGAATATTTATTACAAATTGAAAAATTGTTTCAAATTCGGGTTATCATCAAAAATGGATTGATATTCGGTAGGAGCAGGCAAGTCATCCACACTACTATTTAGACGCTTTGGCGCGTGTAGGACAATTGACCACGGCTCGTTATTGATATACTCCGAGTAAAACACTTGGTTAACCTTTTGAAATGCACAAACAAACGGCTCATCACTCACGTTGTCGTTGCTCTTCAATTTGGACAAGTCAACCGTGATCAAATTGGTGACAGGATCAACTTACAAGCATTTTTATCCTCAACTCTTACCCAGTCACAGTAAAATACAACCTCTTTAAAGCTTATATAATCCAATTCAAATATTTTTCGAATTACACCACAGTAAGTCATTTCAGCTTCAACGAGGTTTTTATCTTTTGCGCTCGCTCGAAAGAAAGTAAGAGTCTTGTATGAAATGCCCGAGTTCTGTGCATTTGTACTTTCCTCATACACTTTTGCGCCGAATACGTAACCGTTCAATCGATACTTTTTGTACTCTTGTGCTACGAACAAGGTTCCAGTGGATAGACGAGCAAGCCTTGATGTCACATCAACCGTCTTTAAGAGCTGAGAATATAGATAAATTAATTAGATTAGTTGTAAAGTTTGAGTGTAATGTAACGTTATATAACGGCCATTTTCATTATAATTACCTCTTGTGACAACCATAACCTAAATTCGTAGTCTGATTGTACCATTATTTTTCATCTTTTATTGTTCTCACAGACTTCATATTTTCTGCATATTACAAAATTAATCATATATAAAATAATCTAAAATATTCTAAAATAATGTTAAACATTAAAATAATTTAAACTTACTTTTTCCATTCTTCGACATCTTCATATGTGTCAAATAGATAACGAGCTACTTGTTCATGTTGCAAACTCGTTAATTTCACTCGTTTTCCCATCACATGACCACCATATTCGACGAACTCATCAGTGTCATCAACGTTGGTTGAGTCAGGCATATATTCCCGAGTATATATTGATGACTCCACGGTGATGTATTCCTCTGCAATTGATCCTGCAATGTATCCCGTATTCTTGACGTAATCTTTAAAAACTTTCATCAATCTTTCAAATGGATACATCCACCGATATCTAAGTGGACCATAAAGAATTGCCTCGTCGCATAGGTGTACCAACAAGTGAACACTTATGTCAAAGAATGCTGGGGGAAAGTACTTCTCCAACACACAAATCTCTTCGGTCACCGCCAATTTTGCGGCCACTATGTGTTCTCGATTGACTACCTTCTCACACAAGAGTGAGAAGGTAATACTAATTTGCATTATAGCCCTCCGCAAATCCTTGAGCTTGAAGAAACAGTGCTTAAACAATAGAGGAACCAATTGCATGATCACATGTCAATCGTGGGACTTACACTTACGTAAATCATGAGTTGCATAATTCACAATCCTTTGCAAGTTGGACGAAAAATTAGATGGGCCCTTCAAATTATATATTGTGTCTAAAATCACCTTACTTTCCCCACTCGTCAAAGTAAACGCACCAGGGGGAATTATTGTCCTTCCCCTACTATCTTCTTTCAACCATAGTTGTGGCTTAAGTTTCAACGATTTAAGATTTTTTCGTGCATTTTCTCCATCCTTCGAATGACTCCCCCAAGGCAAGTACCCACAATATGTTCAGCGAAGTTCTTCTCTGCATGTATCACATCCAATACATGGCGTACCGGGTTATTCTTCCAATAAGGCAAGTCAAATAAAATTGACCTCCTAGATCATGCCTTTCTTATCTCAGTTTCATTCCCAGTTGGGGTCTTCTTATGCTTGACATTCTTAAATTTGGGATTCTTACCTGGCATATTAGGTCCACATTCAGAAGATTTACTTTCAATTTCTAAACTTGAAAGTTGTCTCGGCGGTAGCCTATGTTCAACCCCACCCAATAAAAAATTGGAACCTTTCTCAAATCTGAAACTATGAGTCGGGGGTAAAAACCTCCTATGGAAATGGTATACATTTTTTGAGCTAAAGGTAGACGAAGAGATTCAGTCTCCTCTCCACAAATAGGACACCCTAAATAACTATGTACTACACAACCGGATAATGTCCCATAAGCTGGAAAATCATGAATTGCCCACATCAACATAGCTTTCAGTGTAAACGCTTCTTTTGTAAAAGATTCAAATGATTTCACACCCTCTCTCCACAACTCATTTAATTCTTCTACCAAAGGAGCCAGGTAGACGTCGATGTCATCACGTGGTGCCTTTGGCCCAGGTATAAAAAAAGACATCATCGAAAATTTAGGTCCCATACACTGTGAAGGGGGGAGGTTGAGTGGGGCTAGGATCACTGGCCCTACACTCTGATTGGTGCTTAGATTTCCAAATGGATTGAAACCTTCTGTTGATATAGCCAAACGAATGTTGCACTGTTCTCGAGCAAAATCGGGATACTCATAATTCATCCTCCTCCAAGCTGTAGAATCAATAGGATGACGCATGAGATTACCCCCTACTTATTCCTTATCATGACAAGTCATTGCCTCCGTTATCCATGGTAATGTGAAAAATTGCTTTAATCTAGGCCCAACGAGAAAATATTTCAACACTTTTTGAGACACTTTTGAGCTTATGCCTTCTTTACTACTAGATTGGACATATCTAGGTTCATCGCAAACCGGACAACGATCGAGATTTTCATTCTCCTTTCGGTATAGTATGCAGTCATACACACAAGCATGAATCGATTTATACTTCATTCCCAAACCTTTCAAATTGTTCTTCATAACAGGATAGCTATTTGGAAGCGTATTCTCCTTAGGTAGTAAGCCCTTCACCCAATTTAAAATTCCCGTCACGCTATTTCCAGATAAACTGTACTGCGTCTTCAAACTGTGCAAACCAACCATGTCATGTAAAGTTGTTTGATCTTTCTCATAGCCAGAGTATAACGGTTGGGTCGCGTTAAATTTTAAACTTTGGTAGTCATCGTCAAGGTTTATCGTGATATCTTCATGAGCACTTGAACCTTGTACATCATCAGTAACCTCATTCTCTTCTGCTTCATAAACTCCGTACACATCATCAACTAAATCCTCTAACATATTATGATCTACGGCGTCCCCTTCTACATCTATCCTACTTGTTGAAGGTTGTTGTGAAGGTTGTTCGGGGACAAAAGGAACTTTCAATTCACCGTGAAAACTCCAAAATCAATAACTATCTTGCATACCCGATCTAAACAAATGTAGTTTAATTATTTTCCACTCAAACACCTTACCATTCTTACACCTAGCACACGAACACGGAAACTCTTCATCATTATGATATCTCTTTGTGTATTTCATAAATTCATTAGCACCTCTGTGAAACACATCCCCCATTCTATTTGTCTCACCCATCCACTCTTTGTATTTCAGATATCCCATCACAGTTACCACAACTAATCACCTATTAAAGGTAAAAAGCGTATATTCATGGATTAGTATAAACAAAACTTAGATTTATAATATGTTTCATTTAATTATGTCTTATTTATATTCGATTTTAAATTTTATATTTCAAATTCAAATTAAATTTATAATAGAAATTTCTATTTCCTTAATCTCCTCTAAAGGGTGAGTGGTCCTATCCCATTCAAGATCGCATTTTTCTGTAATATACTTAACAGCTCATGCACATTGTTACGATTTGAGAAAATTCGACAGCATATCCCCATAGTTCTCCAAGTACACGACGTAGATTGTCAAGTGTGAGTATTATTTCAATTGATCAATTGAAATAACAGTCATACTTGTAAATGTAGTATGTACCCAGAGAACATTAGGATACGACTGCAGAACTTCCTCCAAAAGTAACAACTTTAAGCCACTAAGAATATTAATATACAGAAATTATGGAGTCTCAAACTGTCCAAACGGGACAATTCGAGAGATCTCATTACAGGGGTAATAACTCTCGAACGGGTCTAAGGGCTATTGAATGAGTACGCATAAGAACTAGAAGGCTAGTATATATGCGCACTATATGTAATTTCAAGTATGTTTCATTTAATTATCATACTATATATATATTATTCATAATACAAAGTAATTTTCAAAAAAAGTTAAAAAATTTCACCCCTATATGGACAATAATCCAGTGGTCATGCCACTTTTAAAATTAACCAACCCAACATCGATCCACTATAATCCAACCGCAATGGCAACAACAAATGTGTATCCCGTACTCCTTCTAATTCATCTACTCAATTAATTCTTTTCATCAATTAAACTAACAATTAAAGTATACAATTATTAATTTACTAATTTACAATGAGGGGCAATCCTACTTGCATATGAAAGGGGCACTAATTATTAATTTACAAAAAAAATTAACAACCAATCAATATTAAATCAATCAATTCTTTTACAAGGGGCACTACAATATGAGGGGTAATATCTAATAAACCAATAAAAATTTAATTAAAAAAAATACACACACGCACATATACACACACAGGCCCACACCCCCTGCCCTACCCCCTAGCCCCCCCCCCCCCCCCCCGTTGTCGCTACCCACCATACACACGCACATATACACACACACGCATATATATACACATAAACACACACACACGCACATACACCCCCTCCCCCCAACCCTGCCCCTCCTCCCCCCCCCCCACACACACACACATGCATATATACACCACACACACACACATATATACACCACACACACACACACATATACACACACGCACATATACATACACATATACATAAATGGAGGAGAAATAGAGAGAGAAAACATACCAAAGTTATAGAGAGAGAGATAGAGAGAGATGGAGGGAATAGAATCGGTGGAAAAAAAGAAGAGGGGGGTTTTTACTGACAGAATTGTTATGGACATGTCACGGTTATTGACCATGATAACTTTACGGTATTGTCACGGTCAATGACCGTGACAAGTCCGTGACAACTGTACTTGTCACGGTCAATGATCGTGATAAGCATTTATCACGGCCTTGTCACGATCAATGACCGTGATAAAAAATGCGTGTTTTTTTATCACGGTCAATGACCATGACAAGGCTAACCGCTTAAAGGGTGCCAATTTGACCATTTTTGTGTAGTCTGCAGCCACCAAGAAACAATAAAAGCTTTTTCGAGGTCACCCACACCCTCTCACCAACGAGAGAAGGTAATTATCTATGCATCTTCTCTGAAAACCCATACATCTTTATAGTTTCCCAGTTTTCCTGAGTCCTATTAATCTTTGGCCATCTGCAAGTCACATTCCAAGTGGCAACTTCAATATCATATATAATTGCCTCAACCTGTTTTTTTTAAGCATTAAAAATTCTATTATTCCTTTCCCTCCAGTGTTTGCACCATAAATCCCAGTAAATATGAAAGTATGTTTGATCTCTTTAATATTTATTCTGACAGAAAGAGCCTGGCTAGTACTACAAATATCATCTACCTCATAGAGATCAGGGTTATAGGCAATCCAAATTATCCTAGGACCGTTTGGAGGAGTATTATGAATAAGATGTCAGTCAGGAAAATAACATTCCCTAACATTATTGATATTCCCCCTTCTCACTTTTATCTCCACAAGACATAACAAAGAAATACAGTTTTCTCTAATAAATTTCTTGATTTCACCTTATTTATGAAGGGCATTACAACCCCTTATATTCCATACAGACATTTTCATTATCAGAATTTGTGTACCTACTTCTTCCCCTCCCTCTTCCAGACTTAGTAGTTGATCGTTTATTTGTCCTATTGATTATGTTTTTCCCTTTTACTTTCATAATTTTCCTTTCGATAACATCTGACTCTGCAATGTCTGATTCAATAGTGTCTGGCTCCATCCCCAAGGATTCTTCATTTAAACTTTTCACAGTTTCAGTCTCATTATCTTCTTAAGGGATTGAAGAATTACAAAAGTATTCCATATTATGCTATCATTATCCGAACTGTTTCCCCCTTCACCCCTAGACTTTTAACACTCTTATTTTCCATATTAATATCACTCTTTTTACATTCTAAATATGTCTGCACTTGAATTATTTGGCTATTTCCATTCATATTAACATCAATCTTTTCTTCAATACTATTACTAAAAGCATTAACAATGTCAACTCCACCTCCATCAGTTACATCTCTATCATCATTCCCTTCCCCACATACCTCACTATGTCTCCCTTCATTGTCCGCATCATCTGTATGGTCAGGAAAATCTTTCTTGTTAACAGTTTGCCAAACTTTTATAGTTTTCACTGATCTACAATTTTCATCTTTACGCCCAAATGAGTTGCACAGCATGCAGTTAGCAAGTAACCATTCATACTCAATAACTTGTCTACTCATCTTCAAATTGTTACTCTTCCCCAATTTTCGATTTAGAACAGCATTTGGACCAATCGTTTGATTGAGAATCTCCAATTCCCTCAATGACATAATATTTTCCTCCTCTGCACTGATTGTACTACCTATTTTATTAGGTTTATGATGATCCTTTATAATTAAAAGTTGAGACTTCATTTTCTCATAATCTTCGCTATTTCTCATCTCCATAACAGATTTCCTCATCAAATTCCATTTCTCACCAAAAAAATCATTTGCAAAATGATCAATCGAAGGGACCCTCACCCGAGCAGATCATCTCATACCATAACAAAATCAATTGATAGATTTGCAGACGAAAGTTAAAAGGAAATAGAATAGAAAATAAGCGATCGTTTCTGGAGAGAAAATCTTAAAGAGAGAAATCAATAAATGGAATTAGTACCAACTCAAACCTTTTACCATATTTTGCACATTCCCCTATCATTTACCTCCATTTCTTGTAAAGACAAAATATACAATTAAATTGGGAAATGTAAAATAAAATAGGAATATTTACTGCATATGTTAAAATCTAGATAATATGAGATGGACTATTACCCAAACAATGAATAAATTTTCATGATGTGAAATTTCAACTCTCCACTAAATTAACCCTTTTGGTCTCATCTAAATCAACAATATTGTATTTCCACCCCCACCCCCAAAATTAATTTGTTGAATTACCTTTCTTGGGATAAAAAATCCAAATCGAAAACAAATAGAAACTCAGTTTTCAAATAAGAAATTGTAATAAAAAGCCTTGATTAGAAACACTAAAATCTTGTATACATGTGAAGTTTTTAAAATCAAATCCTAAAAACCCTAATCCCTATGTGTATAACCCATAAAGTATATTAATTAATAATAATTTGAGAGAGAGAGAGAGAGAGAGAGAGAAAGATACAACTTATCGCATGGGTTAACTCATGCAAAATCTCCATACAAATGGATAAAGTTGATTGGTATATCCAAATCCGTGAGTATGTTGCAAAAGAAACAGAAAAAATTGTCATTGAAGGAAGATGGCAAGCTTCACATAGTGAACCCAAATTATAGAAGATGTGCTAAGTTTGGAGATAAGATAGAAAATGTGAAGACAGTCTTTCAACCAAAGGAATTTCTCATTTCTTCATTACTTAAAATGAAGAATTTGAAAGGTAATTTAAAAGTTATATACATACAAACACATATTAGGGTATACACGTGCCTGAAGGCATGACGTAAATTTTTGAAAGTATACGTCATTGATTGGAACATACGTCGTATTTAGCTCGCAACAATAATAATATTTTATCTTGGATCTCGTATAAACATCATAATTTAAGTAAAAAACATTTACAACACAACTAAGTATAAAAAATAAATATTTTGCATATTATAAGCATAAAATATTAAATTATTGAATCGTGTAAATTTAAGTCGAAAATTTTCAAGTGTTGAATCAATTGTTCATTTATAATACAATTTCAATGATACTAAAGGAATCCATTCAGTTTCAACATTTTAGAAAGCAATTTCAATGATACTAAACATTTTAGAAAACAGTTTAGAAAACATTCAGTTAGTCCATTCATTCATTTATACTAAAATAGTTTAGAAAACAGTCATGTATTCTGAATCATAATCATTCATTCATTTATAACAGTTTACAAAACAACTTTAATGATACTAAAACACTTGTGCTGAATCACATAGACATTCCAATAGTTCTAATAGTTGAATCACACAGGAAATATGGATGGTGTTTCCAAAAATCTGATAACAATTAGTCCATTCCAACAATTCTCGAAAAACGTGTCCATTATAATTGAATCCCATAGACGTCCATTACAAAATACATCACCTAATTTGATTGTTCAGTTTAAGAGCAAACTGAGAATGAAAATTAAATGAGAGAAACTTTTTTTTGGAACTTTAAATTCTAACTCTGACATTCAAGATATGTGCACATTAATAATGAGAAAAGTAAATTACTGAGCCAAAGGGAAATTTCTTCTAAAATAACTTTTCATATTAGTAAAATTACAGAATTAATCGCATCTACTCAGTTGAAGTGGCTTATTTTATGAAACTATTAGGCATGTATAATATAGATGCTAAAAATATTAATGATACAAACAAACTAAGATTGAATGAGTTAGAGGAGACCACCAGAGAGGACATTCAAGCTTTTCATTACACCACTCCATAATGCAATTCCATCAGAACACGTGCCCACAAGGCTTGGCAGTTGGTTCTTGACAATTGCTGAAGCAAAGTGTTCCTTTGCTGATCCTGCTTGCTTGAGACTCTGAAGTTGGCATGGAATCAGAAGCCCAAATACCCTTTTCTGATTCCCTAGTTATCAAATTGCCTTATTTATTCATAACAGGTAAACCTTGCCCTACTTAAGTGTGGTGGACCTAATGGGTTCCCAAGGAAGTTTGTTGGACTTAACTGGCAATGCCAAACAAATTGTTACATCGCAGTCCTTCAGCGGAAACAATACATAACTGAACTAAAAGGAACACACCCAAAATTTGGTATCTAGGAGTTGGTTCATTGGTTTTCCAATTAACACATAACGAATTCCTGCTGCACATTTCAATATATGATAATATAGACCTTCGAAATAGAAAAACATCAGATAAGTTCGAAGAATCAACTACAAAAAATCACGGGCTAAACATCTTTGGCTAACTCTTGTGTAAGATCGTAAGATTCTGGATGTATTCTTGTAACATCCAACACCTTAAATCCAAAGAGAAAATAATACTTAGATAGTGTAATATACGCACACAGTTGATAGCCAACAATATAAACTATCAGTTTTACTCATTTTGACTTTAGCACCTAAAGTTTTCAACGTGTCGCCGGAATTAGAATCATGTCAAGTAGCCCAACTTTTAACTCTAAAATGCTAAAATGTTATACAAAAGGTGGCTTGCAGTTGTAATGACACTTCCAACTTTCAAAATGGCTTAAAAAGCCTTCTATAAGATGGCTAGGAGATGGCCTTAGCGAGTTAAACCTCTATAAAGTAAACACAATTGGATTACATATTTTAACTGACATTTAAGCAAAATGGAATATACATCGACTACGGTAAATTATTTCAGATTCAGACCCAAATAACGGTTAACTGAACCAAAATGAGGCCAAAATACCTTAAGCCAGTTCTTTCACTTCATTGATAGCTTCGTCGACCCTCATCAAATACTTGCATACGTAGTATTAAAGAAATAAAAACTCAATGCATTTATTAAGCGAGGAGCATAATTCCAGCAGCTTATAAATCTACTGGAGAAAGAGAGTCAAGGAATCCTCAAAATAGTATTAAAGATTGTAAGATGTGGGTTCTTCAAATACTATTAGTATTAAGTGAGGCGTAACCCCTTATCAAGATCGGGACCAACACCGTTAGATATAGAGCACAGTTTAGAGCTGCGGGTGAATCAGAGACAGAGAGATTTAATTATTCAAAGTTTCACTAAAGAACATATTAATATGGGCAACATATGGTAAACACAATAAACAAAATGGGACCAGCAGATGGCGTGATCGGAGGGAGAAAGAACAAGCACTCTGGGCACAATAAAGACAAGGCAGCAACTTCAATCTCAGTTAATGCCCAATGATGGGTGCATTCAATGTGTAATGGGAGTTAATGTTGTTAGTTTTGGTAGGAAAGCGTTTAATTGGTTGGAAGTATTTCAGTCATTTATGAAGGATATGACTTGTCAGCTTGGGGCTTACTCTAGGATGGCTATTTGGTCAGGTTTGGTGAACTAGACCTGCCATCCTAAGGGTAAAGGTACTTGAGTGCTGTATTCTTGAGTTCCTAAAGGTCAGGCGCTATGACGTCAAGAAGCGGTTCAAATAGTGGTTATTACTTGGTATCTAGTAACGTCAGTCAGACAGGCTGGTGACTGAGGTACCTCTAGGAGGTGACCTCAAGGGGGCAAGCATTGAGGGAGATCAAACGACTCGAAGAGGTTCATTCGAATAGGTAAGCAATGAGTGGGCTCGCGTGATATTTGTCCTGGGTGAAGTTTTGTCCAAGCGTTCCAAGAGGGTTGGTAATAACTCCTAACGTCGCCTTGTTCTCAATCCTCCAAACCATGTCCCTACAAAGTTCCCAGGAGAAGATAGCTTGATAGAGCATGAAAGCTCTCCCATGCCCTGCCAGTCATGGTCCCTCGTGGGTACCAAGCGACCCCTATCAACATATACATTCATAAAATAAAGTACATGATACAACATTTTATTTCTTATTATAAACTATTGTCATCAGGGTGACCTATGTTCTTCGAGCCAGGTCTTTCGAGCCATGTCAGTTAGATGCTCTTCGGGGTAAAGCACTGCGAGCTATTTGCTTATGAGGAGCCTTCGAGGTGGGTCATGTGAGCTACTTGCATGGAGGATCTTCGAAGTGTGTTTATGGGGCATCTTTCTCTATAGCTGATCAATTCACTTGGCTAAGTTAATCATTCGTGTGGGGGAACACCCCTCCACATTTTCCCCTTCGTAAAGATATTTGTTTATTTACATGAAAAAATATTTGTACGAAACTTTCGCTTATCTATGATTTTCCTTCTTGGGGATAATGAAGAGATTTTTTTTAGATTTCCCCCAAAGCTCTTTGTTCCCCAAGGTAGACAAGACCCCCAAGCATTCTTCATTAAATACAGTTGTCGTTTATATTTTAGTGCATCATGCGTGGCAACACCAGGGCGGGTGCGTGAAAACAACACGACTATTCGACGCGTCATTACCCAAATTAACATTATAGCAACCTTTTATCTTCTGCAATCACACACGTATAGCCAATACGCCGGTCACATAATTCTAAAATACCATTATTATTATTTTTCAAACGTCACCTCTGTTGCCGTCTTTTAAAATTCGTGTTGCCCCTATAAAAGGGGATGCACCTTTGGTTAAGACTCACCTTTGGGTTTAACTTTCTGAGTTCAAGATTTTCTGTGAGAGTTTGGCAAAGGCAATCTTTCCTTCTTTAAAATTTCTTCAAGTATCTTCCATTATCTCTTCTCTTCGTTTGATATAGCACGAGTGAAGAGAACTCTTTCTGTCAAGGGCGCCTCTCCTGCCACCCAGGCATGCCAGGCTCAATGGGCATAATACTGTCGTGCCCCTTATTTCGAAGAGGACGATCATTTTTGGGAGACGGTCGAACGGTTTCCTGGTGCTTTGGTGCCAACTGAGGAGCCAAACTTGTTAATGGACGAGGGTGAAGATGCTGAGGACTTCGCTTATATCCCTACTGCTACTGTGACCCATTTTCGTATAAAGTGCGATGATTTCCCCTACTCCAAGGTGGAATTTGAGGCGTCCTCTGGCACTAGTGAAGGGTTGGGTCTTTGGACGGAGTATATCCACACCAAGTACTCGGTTTAACTGGCCCTCGTAGATTTGTCTTGTTCCCTGTGGTTGGGTGACCTTACCTTGTCCAAAAATAATACTGCTTTACAACTGTTAGTGTCATGGTGCAGCCATAGGTCACACACCTTTGTGGCTACTTGGGGAGAGTTTACTGTTACCTTTGAAGACGTGTGTGAACTGTCGGGATTGAAGGCTGTTGGATATGACACCTTCTTCGAGGAGGCCATTTCTAGTAAAGAGTCCCTACACACCGACTATTTCATCATGCCACCAATTCGAAGGTTTGATTCGGCATTTTACATCGACCCCAAACATATGATAACCCAATGTTAGTTCGGAATACTCCATCGACCCTAACATATAATAACCCTACGTTAGTTCGGAATACTTCATCGATCCTAACGTAGTTAATTTAGGTATACATCTCTCAACCTAATATTTCATACAATTTATTAGGTACACACCCGATCTATCAATCATACTTGTACGTAATATAATATTCTCTTATATTAACCATAATTGTTTGCTTTACAAATTATTTCACGTTCATATTAATTCGAGTATTCACACAACTCTAAGGGTCCTAGTTACCCCTTGTTATATCAATTCAGTAGTTACCCTTGTTAACCTACTGACTCAATAAATTTAAGCTCACTCACGCTTTTTGTAATTATATTCTTATCATCTCGAGTTAGAATATATCACAATAAAGCCTATAAATCTCCACTTTAATTCTCTCACAAAATTAAAGTCTAACGCTCAATCATAGACCTACTTCCATATCATTATTCCAGAAATATATTTCATCAAGGTCTCAAACACTTCCCGGATTAAATTTTAGGTATTTGAGTCTTAAAAAGAAAGATCTTGCATTTTCTCGCAGCCGAAACGAATCATAAGTTTTCTGGCAGATTAAACACCCTCTAGTAAAATTTCGATTTCTCCCTCTACAGAACTCCGATTGACCTGATTCCAAGTTCATTGCAAAGATAAGAGATATACCGTTCCATACATCTATGATTCACACTCTAATTCAAAGTACAACTCAAATCGTACATGTTTAAATTCACGTTAAAATTCTGGCATATTACTATGTTGGCATATCAAACACCTTGTAGTAACATGTCGATTACTCCCTCTACAGAACTCCGATTGACCTGATTCCAAGTTCATTGGATATATAAGAGATATACATTTCCAGACATGTATGGTTCACACTCTAATTCTAAGTACAATTCAAATGGAATACGTTTAAAGTTATGTCAAAAATTCTGGCAGATTGACATCTTATGTTCATCAATTAAATCCTAAGTCATTCAAGATTCATGTGTAACACCCCGCCTAATTAAATACCGGGTGACCAGTCCCATACCAAATTAAAATAGAATATACAGTTGGCTCATTCTTAGCATCACTGTCGAAAACATTTACTAATCACCCAATACCCAATTAAGCTGATGTTAAAAACTTTCCAAATTTTAATTTCAACAAAATTCATTTTTAGTTTACAAATAACACAACACGTATTATTCTACAACACTAATAACCGAACAGATAACACAAAAGAATTTAAATGCAATTGGAATAAACATTCCCAAATAATTATCCAATACAGTAATCCCAACAATAGTAAATATATTAAATTGACACGAATACAAGAGTATTTGACTCCGATAGAAAAGAGATAATTGAATTCCTTTGGGCGACATGCCCTAACTAAAAGAACACTGTGAATCAAATGAAGATAGGCGTCTAAGCAATACTCCATAGATCCATAGCTCGTCATAATCCTCTAAGGTTGGCGTCCCTGTTGCTGGACACCTGATATAGAAGGTACAATAGAAAAGAAAATATGCAAGGAAACGGGTTAGAGCCCAATGTGAAAATAATTTTGAAAACAGCAAGTATTTAGCAAGTGCAATAAAGCATTTATTATGTACATGTTAGTATCCATACTCTTCACTTGCTATTCTCACCTCTCATCTAGAGTGCACACTTAACGTTTCCTATTAACCTCCTAGTTAATCGTTCCTCTTCATTAGTTCCATAATATGATTTCCATCCCATATCATAAAACCATATATCCCATACCATACATCACATAATCATTCATATAAGTTTTTCATTTATATGAATCGTTTCTCATTAATATGAATTAAGCTCTTCAATAAATATTCATTAACTTACTTCAATTCTTTTCTCAATTCACCGTTATCTACAATTATCACATAGTAGATGATTTAACCACTATATACACATACATTTAATTCATCATTATATATATATATATATATATATATATATACATATATAATACGGCACCCCGAGTCACAGCTGCGGTGCAATGCATTACTCTGCTACCTTGTCCCAATATTGCTGGTCACCGAATAGGGGACTAAAGGTTCGGTAAGGATTCCTCGAACCACAAACATTAACACAATAATTGGAGGCGAACATAGTTCTCATACCCACGGGCCACGCATATACCTACGTTCCCATAGTCAGCGGACTTATCAACTCCCCGATAAGTCTTTCATAGACCTATGTTCTCGAGCGACAAATCAAAAATCCCATGGATTCATCAGGATATGACTGCCCTCATGTGCAAACCTCCCGTCGATAGCAAGTAAGCTAGGTACGTCATACACTTAAATAATCAATCAATCAAATAGGTATTATTATACCTATAACATAATATCAACAAGGTACTCACACTACCCTTCGAAAATTTCCATACGTAGCATCATATCTCTCAAATCCTACGTATTAAAATATTATGACTTTACTTCCTAATTTAATTATCCCCGAGCCTCACTCATTACTCAAGGTTCAAATAGGTTTTCCTCAATGTATTTATTCAGTAAGAAATCACTAATATCCTACTGGTCCATATCATCTTATCTCCCAAATTACCACAAATTAAACCCTCATTTAATTAGGGTTATAACCGATAGTTTCTAATCTCTTATAAATACATCTTCTTTCACCTAGGATTGAACCCTCTTGCAAACCTAAGGCTACCCAGGTGCTATATCCAATCTCCCCTACTGGACCTATCCTTAATCCTCATGCATACCCATTTAGAATCTAACACATGAATCTAGCAACCGAAATTTCTTTCAATTTAATTATCATTATTCTAATCAATTAAATCCCAATCACATTAATTCGAATCTTATCTAGGGCTTACTGATCTTCCCTAAGTCCCATTACATCCAATTAATAATCACCAAAGATTTACAAAAGGTTTGGGATACGAACAAGCATTAAAAAAAAACTTCAAGGATTCTGGGGAGGTCGATCGATCGAAGGCAGGGGGTCGATCGATCAATCGCCCAGATAACAACCCAGTTTTCTGCATTTCTGATACTACGGGTTTCATAACTTTTGATCCTTCAAACCTTCATATTAACTACCCGAATGACTTATAAACCTTACTAAATGATATATCAACATATGTGAATGATTTATAATGCTCTAAACATCCTAGAATCATCAAGAGTTTGAATTAAATGCATATATTCATCCTATTTTTCTAGAAAATTATAAACATGAAATCTTTAAGAACACACCATTGATTCTCAGAATTTCTTCAACAGATTTATGATTATTTCGTGGATTACTAACTACCTACAACATGAGTTTGATTCCTATATATTTTCAGATTCCAGAAATCCATTAACAACTCTATCTTTTCATCTTCCAAACATGAAAAATCTCATCTTTTTATAACTATTCTAATATTGACAATATACAAACTTAGATTGAAATTATCAAACACTTGCCTCTAATGAAGGTCTGATCCTTTGGGATTGTATAACACAGGTGGTTCTCCCTTTCTCCGGCCAACTTTCGATGGTGGTTGGTGGTGGTGACCTTTGGTCTTTTGGTTCTCCTCCTTCCCAAGTAAACTTCTCTCTTTCCAAGCAACCCTTCACTCTTTCTCACAAGATGACCTCTCAAGTTTGTGTAGAAGAGATGAATGAACCCACGTACAACTAATCTCCAAATACTTATAATAGGACAAAATCCAAAATTACTATTCATCCCCCTTGTAAAAATGACCAAAATGCCCTTTTGGGTTGTCTTTTCATTTCCAAATGACCCGAGACCCAAAACCAACATCCAAATAGACTTTTCTGACTATTTCAAGCCTTCCGGATGAAACGACGCACTCGAAATGACTATAAGGTCGATATAAAAATAAGTTTCTCTTTAACTTAACAAATTAGTCCCGACACGTCCCATACCGCGTCCGATTAAAAATTCAAATTACTGAATTAATAACTCACAGCAATATCAATAACATCCCATTCATATATTACCTAAATATCTTTAAGTAATATACAGAATCGTATATTTTATTATCCACAATTCGGATAAAACCCAAATGAATTAATTTATAAAATCCAATTAATCCATTAATTTAATTTATAACCCATTTTAAAAGTCATTAAAATCACGGGGTATTACATACTTCCCCCCTTATAACAGAATGTTGTCCCGAAATTCAGAAAGATAATTCATACTGGTAATGTCAACTCTGAGTATAAATCTCACATCGCAATTAATCTATGTCATACCGCCCATACAGTACGTTATCGAAAATCCCCATTGATGTTACACCAAGTCTCACCATATAGTTTCAACTGAATCAAATTTAAACTTTACGCAATCTTCCCTATACCATCCTCGTGACAAAGTTTGGGAAAAGTAATCCTCACTTATTAAACAAATAAATCCTGAAGTCACAACTACTTACTGTTTCATAATTATGAAAAATACTACAATCCAACCATTCAGGGCGCCCATACACCCTATCGTACAACTTTCATTATAATATTTATTGCAAAGGTTATAAACTCATATCCTAAAGACCTAACTTATTTCGACTCCCAACGGTTATTAGTTTCATGCGTGGGGCGTCTCGCAAGCGAAATCCAAACAAGGAACCCCCCCGATACACTACTACCTAAAGTAGTCGGTCATCAAAACTCCTCAGGTCCTTAGTCAATAGTATATAACCTCTCTACAGGTTTTATAGATTTCAAATAAAGTCTACTCATCTATTCTCTTGTTAAAGACAAGATGCTGACTATAATAGTAGTACATACACTGTTATATACCACAAGTCAATGCACGCCGCTAGTCACATCATATTCGGACATGCCTAAAGTAAGTAATTCCGTGATAAAAATCAGACCCACGTGATGACATGTAAAAATATAGGTGTCCCACAACCCCTCGGTGAGTCTACGTAAACAACAGTACTATAGGCTAAGTTTAGCAACCCTTTTGCCCATACAATATTAATCTCTACAAAAATTAATATACGCCTCATAATTCCTTAGATAGAAAACATACCCTCATTCGCGGGTGGTGGTTGTTGAATCGCTGCCTGATGGACGTTATATACACGCCCATACTGACCCTGTTGCGTGAGAGCTACTGGAATGGGAGGTAGTGCTAGCACCGGAGCTGGAGCTGGAAAAGCAGCTGGTGGAAACACTGGTGTCTGTGGCTCCTGTCGAGCATTTTGTTGCTGAGGGAATTTGTCTTTATCAGGACAATCTTGCCGTTTATGACCATACTTGTCGCACACGAAATATTTTCCAGTAAACTTTCCACCATTTTGTCCTTGTTGACCCCGACCCTGCTGGCCATTACCTCCTTTCCCTTGGCCTTGATGAGCCTGTCTTTGGCCCTGATGGCCCCGCTGTCCTTGCCCATTACCTCTATCCTCAAATCGAGAATCTCCAGATCGTAAACCCTTAGCATAATTTATGTCTGGGAACCCTGATCACCCTGACGCTGATGACTCTGTCCTGGATGAGTCCTACTAGAACTGCCCTCAGTAGTCTTGCCTTGCAGGCTTGACCCAAATCCCCGCTTGACACCCTGAGTATGTAAGTGGTTATCCTGGCAGTGAAGCATTGCAGCATTAAGAGCATCTGCATAAGTACGTAGTGAAAGATTTCCCAATAAATGCTGGCGAATCTTATAGTTCAACCCATCAGTGAACATTAGAATTCTCCTCTCCTCAGTGGGTACCTCTGCTGGTACCAAATTAGTTAGTCGCGTAAATTCTTCCTCGTATTCCGCCACTGTTTTCTCTCCCTGTTTCAAATCAAGTAATTTCCGCCTCATCTTTGTCTGGATGGCAGAAGGAAAGTACTTCCGATCAAACCGTATCCAAAAGTCTTGGATAGTCATTGTGTCTCTCTCCTCGATACTGGTCGTAGCCTCCCACCATTGCAAAGCTGCCCTACTAGCTTGAATATGGATAGTATTTGACGTTGAACCTCAGTACATTCGAGCATTCTCAAGTGCCTTTGGATATCTTTCTTCCATTGGCTAGTAGTCACAACATCTGATCCTCCCTGAAACTCAGGTGGGTGTGCCTTCTGAAAGGCATCCCTCACTCGTTCCCATACAGTAGGAAACACTTGCCCTTGCGCGGGTGGCACAACTGGTGCCCGTGCTGGAGCCTGTTGAATAGCAGCTAGAGCTGCATTGACTGCCTGAGCGATAATTGCAGCAACTTTGGCCTCAGTCATCGTACCCTGAGCTGGGGCGGGCTGAGGTGCACGTCGAGTAGGCATCTGAAACGAGAGTATACCATCAAACCGTATCCAAAAGTCTTGGATAGTCATTGTGTCTCTCTCCTCGATACTGGTCGTAGCCTCCCACCATTGCAAAGCTGCCCTACTAGCTTGAATATGGATAGTATTTGACGTTGAACCTCAGTACATTCGAGCATTCTCAAGTGCCTTTGGATATCTTTCTTCCATTGGCTAGTAGTCACAACATCTGATCCTCCCTGAAACTCAGGTGGGTGTGCCTTCTGAAAGGCATCCCTCACTCGTTCCCATACAGTAGGAAACACTTGCCCTTGCGCGGGTGGCACAACTGGTGCCCGTGCTGGAGCCTGTTGAATAGCAGCTAGAGCTGCATTGACTGCCTGAGCGATAATTGCAGCAACTTTGGCCTCAGTCATCGTACCTTGAGCTGGGGCGGGCTCAGGTGCACGTCGAGGAGGCATCTGAAACGAGAGTATACCATCAGTATTTGATATAACAACATAGGCGTAAATAGAAAAGAAATAATCCTACTCATAGGGCTCTACATCAAAGAACGCTAAGCTGAAAACACAGTAAGTCGTACAGACCCTAAAGGACACTAGAACCTGATGCTCTGATACCACCTGTAACACCCCGCCTAATTAAATACCGGGTGGCCAGTCCCATACCAAATTAAAATAGAATATACAGTTGGCTCATTCTTAGGATCACTGTCGAAAACATTTACTAATCACCCAATACCCAATTAAGATGGTGTTAAAAACTTTCTAAATTTTAATTTCAACAAAATCCATTTTTAGTTTACAAATAACACAACATATATTATTCTACAACACTAATAACCGAACAGATAACACAAAAGAATTTAAATGCAATTGGAATAAACATTCCCAAATAATTATCCAATACAGTAATCCCAACAATAGTAAATGTATTAAAATGACACGAATACAAGAGTATTTGACTCCAATAGAAAAGAGATAACTGAATTCCTTTAGGCGACATGCCCTAACTAAAAGAACACTGTGAATCAAATTAAGATAGGCGTCTAAGAAATACTTCATAGCTCACACCTGATATAGAAGGTACAATAGAAAAGAAAATATGCAAGAAAACGGGCCAGAGCCCGATGTGAAAATGATTTTGAAAACAACAAGTATTTAGAAAGTGCAATAAAGCATTTATTATGTACATGTTAGTATCCATACTCTTACTTGCTATTCTTACCTCTCATCTAGAGTGCACACTTAACGTTTCCTATTAACCTCCTAGTTAATCGTTCCTCTTCATTAGTTCCATAATATGATTTCCATCCCATATCATAACCCCGTATATCCCATACCATGCGTCATATAATCATTCATATACGTTTTTCATTTATATGAATCGTTTAACATGAATCGTTTCTCATTAATATGAATTAATCTCTTCAATAAATATTCATTAACTTACTTCAATTCTTTTCTCAATTCACCGTTATTTACAATTATCACACAGTAGATGATTTAACCACTATATGCACATACATTTAATTCATCATTATATATATATATATATATATATATATATATATATATATATATATACACATATATAATACGGCACCCCGAGTCAGAGCTGCGGTGCAATGCATTACTCTGCTATCTTGTCCCAATATCGCTGGTCGCCGAATAGGGGACTAAAGGTTCGGTAAGGATTCCTCGAACCACAAACATCAACACAATAATTGGAGGCGAACATAGTTCTCATACCCACGGGCCACGCACATACCTACGTTCCCATAGTCAGCAGACTTATCAACTCCCCGATAAGTCTTTCATAGACCTGTGTTCTCGAGCGACAAATTAAAAATCCCATGGATTCATCAGGATATGACTGCCCTCACGCGCAAACCTCCCGTCGATAGCAAGTAAGCTAGGTATGTCATACACTTAAATCATAAATCAATCAAATAGGCATTATCATACCTATAATATAATATCAACAAGGTACTCACACTACCTTTCAAAAATTTCCATACGTAGCATCATATCTCTCAAATCCTACGTATTAAAATATTATGACTTTACTTCCTAATTTAATTATCTCCGAGCCTCACTCATTACTCAAGGTTCAAATAGGTTTTCCTCAATGTATTTATTCAGTAAGAAATCACTAATATCCTACTGGTCCATATCATCTTATCTCCCAAATTACCACAAATTAAACCCTCCTTTAATTAGGGTTATAACCGATAGTTTCTAATCTCTTATAAACACATCTTCTTTCACCTAGGATTGAACCCTCTTGCAAACCTAAGGCTACCCAGGTGCTATATCCAATCTCCCCTACTGGACCTATCCTTAATCCTCATGCATACCCATTTAGAATCTAACACATGAATCTAGCAACCGAAATTTCTTTCAATTTAATTATCATTATTCTAATCAATTAAATCCCAATCACATTAATTCGAATCTTATCTAGGGCTTACTGATCTTCCCTAAGTCCCATTACATCCAATTAATAATCACCAAAGATTTACAAAAGGTTTGGGATACGAACAAGCATTAAAAAAAAAACTTCAAGGATTCTGGAGAGGTCGATCGATCGAAGGCAGGGGGTCGATCGATCGATCGCCCAGATAACAACCCAGTTTTCTGCATTTCTGATACTACGGGGTTCATAACTTTTGATCCTTCAAACCTTCGTATTAACTACCCGAATGACTTATAAACCTTACTACATGATATAGCAACATATGTGAATGATTTCTAATGCTTTAAACATCCTAGAATCATCAAGAGTTTGAATTAAATGCATATATTCATCCTATTTTTCCAGAAAATTATAAACATGATATCTTCAAGAACACACCATTGATTCTCAGAATTTCTTCAACAGATTTATGATTATTTCGTGGATTACTAACTACCTACAACATGAGTTTGATTCCTATATATTTTCAGATTCCAGAAATCCATTAACAACTCTATCTTTTCATCTTCCAAACATAAAAAAATCTCATCTTTTTATAACTATTATAACATGGGCAATATACAAACTTAGATTACAATTATCAAACACTTGCCTTTAATGAAGGTCTGATCCTTTGGGGTTGTATAACACATTTGGTTCTCCCTTTCTCCGACCAACTTCCGGTGGTGGTTGGTGGTGGTGACCTTTGGTTTTTTGGTTCTCCTCCTTCCCAAGTAAACTTCTCTCTTCCCAAGCAACCCTTCACTCTTTCTCACAAGGTGACCTCTCAAGTTTGTGTAGAAGAGTTGAATGAACCCACGTACAACTAATCTCCAAATACTTATAATAGGAAAAAATCCGAAATCACTATTGATATCCCTTGTAAAAATGACCAAAATGCCCTTTTGGGTTGTCTTTTAATTTTCAAATGACCCGAGACCCAAAACCAACATCCAAATAGACTTTTCTGACTATTTCAACCCTTCTAGATGCCACGACGCACTCAAAATGACTATAAGGTCGATATAAAAACAAGTTTCTCTTTAACTTAACAAATTAGTCCCGACACGTCCCATACCGCGCCCGACTAAAAATTCAAATTACTGAATTAATAACTCACAGCAATATCAATAACATCCCATTCATATATTACCTAAATATCTTTAAGTAATATACAGAATCATACATTTTAATATCCATAATTCGGATAAAACCCAAATGAATTAATTTATAAAATCCAATTAATCCATTAATTTAATATATAACCCATTTTAAAAGTCATTAAAATCACGGAGTATTACATCATGTTCTTCAACCCAAACTCATAAAGATTCTATGTTAATCATCAAACATGTTCAAATTTCATTTCACCTTTACTTAGGGATTCATTCTACATGCAATCATACCCAAACATATGATCAATTCATACATTTAATTTAAGGTTTTTCAATATAATCAACCAATTCTTAAAACTCCCTACACATGGGTATTATAACTTGAATTTGATTTGTAATAAACACTTGCCTTGACAGAGGGGTTCCGATTTCGTGGAGCTGATGATGGATTGATGCTTCTCTTCCTCAATCATTCCTCCTTTGGCTCCTAGGATGCAAAATCCAAACCCAGCCTCTTCAAAAGCATCTTATAAGCCTTAAGAATGATTTTCTCCTTCTCCCTAATGGTTTTGGTGTTTACATGGGTGTTCTAACCTTAACCCCTCTCTTATACGACTGATAAAAGACTCTCAAATTCATAGGTCTCAATACCCTCACATGTTAAAAGACCAAAACGCCCCCGAACAGTCTCGGTTTAGTCCAAAATTACCCCGGGACTCAACTAGTACCCCCAGATATACTATTTTGACTAATTCGATCCTTCCGAACTCATCTGTGACCTCTAAATTATCATTTGAGTCACTTTAAAAATATATTACTCGTTCTCATCCCAAAATGGTCTACACGTGCTAAGTAACTATTTACTACTCGTGCTAAGTAAATAGAAAGAGGCAATATTAATCAGTATCTATCTCTCGATTAATACTCCATAATCACAATTATTAATAAATCTCACTAAATTACTTTTCTGGCGTAATTTAAATCAAATAGTATTTTCTCATTTAATTCTCCAATTTAATTAAATAGAAATACTCAGAAATACGGGGTATTACATTAATCTTAGTAGGTAGGCTGTTTAAATTTTTTGAAAGTATTTGTTTTACAGTTTTACTATTTTAAATTAATCTTAGTATTTATTTTATTATTTTAAATTAATATGTAGGATGTTTTAAATTAATATGTAGGTTGTTTTATGATATATTTTTGTTTTTCACATTTTTATGCTTAAAATGAATGAGAACTTGTGTTACGGTTAATTTTTATGATATATTTTTGGTATATTATCATGTACTACGATTAGTTTTTTGTCATATTATGCTTAATTATCAATTCTATAGTTTTAAATCCCATTTACGTATGTTTTACTACATTTTTATCATTTAGTTCCGATTCGACCTATTCAACCCACGATTTGATTCACGATTCGGGGGTAAACGATTCGCGATTTGACAACTATGATTATATGTTTTATTTCTTTATTGGTCATAAAGCTGAACGAAAATTGAGTTATAATGTATTTTCAAAATTAAAAATATTAACTGCACTTATTGAATGTCATTCATTTGACTTTTAATATTAATTTAAAATTCAACCTCCTTTCATTCATAAAATATATTATATGAAACACGATACAACAAAATAACAATACACTTTAGATAAATAAGTTTATTTTTAATTTAAAAAAAAAACTTTTAAATTTTTTTTTACTTAATTTAAGTAGTTGGATGATGCATTTAGGGGTCGTTTGTTTTTACCTCTTAAGTCTGAATCTGAATCATTGAGACTTAAGAGGTATCAAAAAGTGTTTGTTTTTTTAAATGATTAAGAGGTTAACGGTCATATTTGCCTCTTAATGATTAAGAGGTAGAGTTAGCTCTGAAATCTGAATCAGTCTAAATACATTCATTCAGAAGTATATTCAGACGTAAAAACAAACACATTTTTCAGATTCAGATTTCAGACTTCAGATTCAGTCTTCATATTTCAGATTCGGACTTCGAATTTAGATAGAAAAGCAAACGCAACCTTAGTGTTGTACATGTTAACATTTTGAATTTTTGCATCGATCTGCGTGGATCATCATCATGGCGCAAAAGCAAATGGAGTTCCTTGGAATGGATTTCAGTTGCGCATTTGGATCTCTCACCAACGGCCACTTCCCGGAGAAGGATTGTTTGCTGCCACTCATATCCAAACTCCTCGGCTATTGCATCGTAGCCGCCTCCACCACCGTCAAACTCCCTCAGGTTTCCCATTTCTCAAACCCTATTGATAATCCTAACTATGTCAGATCTTTCAAATTGGTTCTCGCACATACCTCTTTACATTTAACTCTCACTCGCTACCAAAAATTGATGTAACAAAAATAATGTTGGCATTTTTTTGACACTTAACCCCAAGTTTGCTAATTTCTTTTCAGGGGTTTTCTCAAATTACTGCATAAAAATGAGGGGTTAAGAATATGGTCAAATTAGGCATTAAAATTTATTGGATAAGTCAAAATGACACAATAATGTTTCAGAACAATAGGATCTAGGTCGATTGCAATTTCTTACACGTATAATATGAATTCTCTAAAAAATTAACTTAGGTCATGTATCATAGAATAGTTGGATAATTGCTTGGCAGGTAAATTCAAAATACCCCAATTTTTTTGGGGGGGGTGTATTTTGTTTTTCTTGAGACTTTACTCCCATTTTGACATTAACGACGGAAAAGACGTTACAAAAGGTGAAAAAAGTATCGCTGAATGTCAAAATGATAAAAATGAATGGTAAAGTCTAAAGAAAAGCAAAATTGTGGGTAAAGTCAAACGACCCCAAAGTTTTTCTTGATTGCGCTTTTTCCCAATTGGAAAATATAGCATTTTTGTCGTTTTTAGTCTTTTGGGTCATTACTTGGTTACCAAGTAATTTTTCTCTTATAAATACGCTCTTGGCATTCATTTGTAATTACACTTGAATATTGAATATTGAGAAAGAAAATATAAAGAGAGAAAGAAATCATTTCCTTAGTTTAGTTTTATTTGTTGTTGTTGGTGTTGTGTAATTAATAGTTGTTGTGTAGTTGTAATAATAACGCTTCCGCATTCATAGCTTCACATCATTTTCTTTTTCGGACAGGTAAACATGTTTTTGATTTCTCATTTGCTTGACAATAACTTTTTTTGAAAGTTCATGTGTTTGGGATGTTTCTATAAGGGTCCGTTTGATACATATTGGACAAAAGTGTTGGGCAAATTTTGCCTAGACAAATATTTTTTTCTCACATCAGACTATCAAACACCAAATAAGGTAAAACAAGTTTTTTAGGCAAAACATTTTAATAACACATTTTTTGTCCATATTAACATATATAATAATAAAAATATGTTTTTTTTTTAATTTTCGTCCCAAGTCTTATTTAATAAAAAAACAGTTTTTTCTTTTCTTTTTTACTTTCCGTTTTTATTTATTAAAAAAGTAACAAACTATATATAAAAAAAAAGTTTTTTACGCCAAAACTACTTACTAAAAACAGTTTTTAATTTTTACATTAAAACAGTTTTTACGTTAAAACAGTTTTTAATTTTTTTTACATTAAAACAGTTTTTATATTAAAATAATTTTTTGCATTAAAACAGTTTTTACATTAAAACATTTTTAAATTTTTTACATTAAAACAATTTTTACATTAAAACAATTTTTTACATTAGAACAGTTTTTACGAAAAAACAGTTTTTACATTAAAATAATTTTTTACATTAAAACAGTTTTTACATTAAAACAATTTTTTATATTAAAACAGTTTTCACGTCAAAACAATTTTTAATTTTTTACATTAAAACATTTTTTACATTAAAACAATTTTTACATTAAAACAGTTTTTACATTAAAACGGTTTTTACGAAAAAACAGTTTTTAAACAGATTTTAATTTAAAACAGTTTTTTTAACTATTTAAAACAATTTTTAAAATATTCATAACAGTTTTTTTTAATTATTTAAAATAGTTTTTAAATTGTTTTTTAAAATATTAAAAGCGTTTAAGAAGTTAGCAAATTTGTTGGCAAATATTTCTTACCCATATAGCAAAGCAAAATTTGCCAACATGTTATGCATAAGAGGTGTTGTACATTGGCAAATAGCTTGTAGGCAAATTTTGCTATCAAACACACCAAATTGTAGGCAAATGTCATATTTGCCAACTTATTTGCCATTTGCCATGGCAAATAATGCTATCAAACGGACCCTAAATGTATTTAGGTTCCTTATGACTTTATTTAGAATGATACTATAACAACTTGCATATAAAAGGATTTAAACAACTTTGATAAAAAGGTGCATTCTTGTGTTTTATAGTTACTGTAGTTTAAAATTGAAATACATACTGACATTGTGTCACATAAGCAACAACTAATAAAATATAATATAAACACAATAATTCCCCTCTTAGGGGTATTTCCAGAGAGACAACATTTAAGCCTTTGGTTACATCAATATTAACCTAGTTAAGATCCACGGAATTACATATATATGATTCAATGTTCACAAAAAATATCTAAGCTAAGTTTACAAAAATGATTAGCCCAATAAAATATACACTCATTCTTCTTCCGTGGTACATCTTAATCACATTCACGAATGTCATCCAGCACGACATATCATACAAAGAGATTAGGACAATATCTCCCAAAAAAAATAATTAGTAACATTGAAAAAATAGAAACATACTAAAAATGATAAATAATTAACACAACCAGATGAGTTGACCTTGTTAGATCCCCATTTAATCAATCCACAACTATTTCTCAATTCATGTAGTATTCGAGCTTTTCACAATCTTGCAAAAATGTTGATTATGGTTTCAAAGTAAAATTTTGTATGAATCACACCGATTCACGATTCAGGTGCGATTCATGTTTCTCGGAGGATGTTGGGTATTTTCAACCGACTTAAAGCTCGTGCTTGTTTTTTGTTCCTTTTAAAATAACTTCCAAAATATTTTATTAATAAAAAAATATTAAGTAGTTAGTACAAACTTAAGTTACCCTTTGCGAAAAAGAGTGATTGAAACACATATTAGAATAAAACTTAATTGCGATCACTTTTCTTCTTCTCTTCTAACTTGTTCGAAGCTGTGATTTTCCCTATTTCGTGTTGCGATCACTTTTTTCTTCTCTTCTAACCTGTTTGAAGCTAATTGAAAGGAGGTAACTTTGCATTCGATTGAAGCCAACAAATCTCGTGTAAGGTGAGAGAGCAGCAGCAGCGGAAATATTGCGACTTCTCAAATAAAAACCAATTTTAATTAATCCCAAATTTCAGTTAAACCCTAAGACATGCATCTAGATGATTTATCAAATAAAATATAGCATGCAGGATAAAAAACAAACACCAATTTGAAGAACGTGTGTGCTCGCGTTCAAATGATCAAATCATATATAAAATCCTTTTAACACAAACAAACCCTAAACATGCAGCAGTATGTGATTGAATAAATAGATAATCTACGCAAGAACATTCAAACACATGCAATTAAGGAAAAATCCCCCAAAGGGGCAAAAACCATTTATTATCACTATAATTTGTAAGAGAACGGCTTACAATCGGATTACAATGAAAATACAAGTTGACTAAGAATTACCCTCGGGTATCGGATTCTGTAGTCGCGGCTGGAATTATCCCTTTCCAGTAGGGCTGCAATGAAGAAGAAGAACGGTCTCCTCCACAAGGGTTGAACAAACCAAAGTTGTGTTCTTGGGTTGCAAAAGGATTCACAAATATTTGGCAAGGATGTGTGAATCAAACCATGAGTCTTGGGACTCAAAAATATGAAGACTAGATGTATTTGGACTCTCAAAAACGTCTCCTAAAGTCTTGCAAAACAACTCCCCCGAAGTTGGTATTTATAGGAAAAAATATGAAGAGTCCCATGTTTTTAAAACTCTAAAATTCTATCCAGCGTACAAAAAAAACAGCATTCTTTAAGGAATTTTCTCTATCTTCAAAAGGCCATAACTCCTTCACCGTAGCTCGGATTGAGGTGCCGTTTTTTCCAGTATCTTCGTTGCGGCGAGCTCTTCAACTTTCTAGTTGACCAAACCTCCGAACTATGGATGTAAAATTACGAAAATGCCCTTGAACTCTCCTATAGTGCCTTTTTTTCACTATTTTGACTTCCTTGCGTACCACTTGCATTAAGTCCCTAAAATCTTGGACCGTGAAGTCGTTGAGGCAGATGTGGGACACATTAATGGAGATGTTGAATGCTTGATTCCCGGAATTCGGATTGAGGCCGTCATGTGAGATCGTGAGGTAACGTGCCAAATGTAGCGGCGTACGACATACACAAATGTAACATGTTGGACATGAGAAAAATGTCCTTACATAAGGATTTATAAGTTATATTATATGGTATTGTTATTATAATGTATTTTTTTATAGTATATGTTTAATTTTTACTTGTGTTATTATATTGTATAATATAGTTGTGTTTAAATTCGGACATTATTGGTAGTGGTATTGTTAGAATTCGGTCATAATTTGGACATGAAAGTTCATTTTGTTAGTTATATTTTAATGAAATCATGTCTCATAATTGGTTTTAGGTCATAATATGTTTTATTACATATTCTTAATGCTTTCTATTTGCATTTATATATTATATCCTGCATACTTTACGTTTATATCGATTCTTACGATTCGATTCACGGTTCACAATTCATAGGATTTCCGATTCACGATTTGATAACTATGTTTATGACTGTCATATTTGAAATGATGTAATGCTATGCGTTGGATGATTGTGGGGATTTATATATTTATATATATTTATTTATTTTTGTTCTAAAGGTAAAATGCCCAAATATCTTGGGTGACACGCGATGCTATTTACGCTACTCAACCTTAAATCGAAGGGGGTCTTCAGTCGGGTGATCCTTGCCGACGATTGAAGACCCCTTCCGACGATTGACCATGCCCAAAAAGCTCCCCACCCTCCTCGCAACCACCACATCCATTCGAAAACACTATATCCAGACTCCAGTGAACTCGCCATGTTGTTCCAGCCCTTCGCTGACAAACGACAAGCTTTGTAGGTGTCGCTCGAAGGTGGTCTGCCCCACCGGCAAAGTTCATCGGGTCCCCATGTGCGCACGTGCTCGAAATCTCTTCTAAGCCATAGAGGCACCTGTGGACCCCTTTACAATTGCCGTTGACGACCTCCTCCTCACCACTTTAGTTACGTTGGCTGACGCTTGAGGCTCGTTGACAATTGAGGTTTCTCTTTAGTACTCCATTGGCGAATCTGTATTCGTTGAGGAATACTGCTGAAGTTGTTGATCAAGATTGCCTTGAATGAGATGTGGTCTCATCGTCCTCCGTGGATGCTTCGGTGCTCGGTGCTCGGTGCTCACTCCACCCGGTGATTGGGTTCCAGCTGCTTGTGCTCACCTCTTTGTTAGCATGTGAGAGTAGTGTGCGTGTGTTCAAATAGAGATATTATTTAATTAAACACAATTTTTATCAATTAAGTCCTAAACATGCATCTAGGTGTGATTGAATAAGATGATGAAACATGTAAGAACATTAAAACACACACATGTGAGGAAAAATCCCCCAAAGGGGCAAAACCTTTTATTTTTACTATAATATTGTAAGGAACGGTTACACGGATTACAGTAAAAATACAGTGACATAGAAATACCCGTGGGTGTCGGTTCTGTAGTCGGCGGATGAAATTTTCCCTTTCCAGGAGGGCAGCAATGAAGAAGGACGGTCTTCTCCACAAGAGTATGAACAAAAACAAGGTTGTGTTCTTGGGTTGCAAACGGATTCACAAAGGTTTGGCAAAGTTGTGTGAATCAAAACATGAGTCTTGGGACTAAAAAAGGTGAAGACTTGAGGAGATAGATCTCTCAAAAATGTCTTTGCAAGTCTTGAAAAACAACTCCCCCGAAGTTGGCTTTTATAGGGAAACCAAAAAGAGTTTTAAAATTCTGAAACTCTATCCAGCGTCAGGTATCCCGAACCGGTTCGGGTGTACCGCGAACCGGTTCGCCCCCCGAATCGGTTCGGCCCTCGGTTCGGGAAAAATCGATGGCCAAGGGGATTTAAACACTTAGCAAAATTCCAAAGTTTTTCTTGGAATTATCTCCATTTTCAACGGGCCATAATTTGTTCACCGTAGCTCTGATTGAGGTGCCGTTTCTTCTAGTATCTTTATTGCGGAAAGCTCTTCAACTTTCCAGTTGACCGGTTCTCCGGACGGTGGCTGTAAAATTACCAAATTGTCCTTGAACTTCCCTATCGTGCCTTGTTTCACTGTTTTGATTTCTCTTGCGTACCACTTGCATTACGAACCTAAAATCATGGAACGTGAAGTCGTTGAGGCAGATGAGAGACACATATTGGATATAATGAATGCTTGATTCCTGGAATTCGGATTGAGGCCGTCATGTGAGATCGTGTAGAGACGCGCCAAATGTAACGGCGTACGACATATACAAATGTAAGATAACGGACATGACAAAAATGTCCTTACAAATCTCTCCCTATGTCTATGCCGGTACATACATAAAAATCCGAATTATCAAATTCCAAATTGCCTATACAAATCTACCCTTCCATGAACTCAAAACTGGAACGATACAAATGAATAAGACTTCATCGTTTGCTATTCGAATCTTCAAGAATCTCAACGCTTTTCTCATCAGGGTGTGCAATTCAGAAATCAACAAAGTAGTACCTACACACATGAGATAAAGCAAATACCAAGTGACGTATCGAGCTTGAAATGAGATAAACATAGATACCAATTTACAATGAAAGCATAGGACAAATCTCAAATCACAAAAACTCCCCCATTATATGATAATTCTTTCTCCCCCTTTTTATGATGTCCCCAAATAGACAGATATGAGAAGTAGAAATAGATGCACATGGAGAATATCACAAGGTAATAAACTTTCTATTTTTGAATTTTTCAAAATTTTTCACATGAAATATATAAACAAAGAAACACACCATGAACGAACACAAAAACAACCAACTCGATGATAGCGTAAATGTAAGGGTGTGATCAAATTCGATAGGAAAATCAATGCTTACAAACATGACATATGTGCATGATGAATATCGGATACTCCTAACGAATGAACTCAAAATCTTCATTTGGTGTAAAAAGGTGGTAATATGAGACATTGACTCAATCAAATCAACAAATCAAAGCTCAAAGTGATTTCCACACCAATAACGTCGAAAACTATTTTATGCTTTTTGAGGACTTTCAAGGAAGTGCAAACCCGTTTATATTCCCCAACCAAACTCCCTCAGATTTATATTTTGAATAGAGGCGATCTAAAGTCTCAAACTTTGGAGAATTGATGGTGAAACCTAATGGCCCATATTGCTTTTTATTGCCTTTAATTTTTTTCGGGCTCTTTTAACCTCTTTGGACCCCGGATAATAAAATTTCTCAATTTTTTAGGTCCTTTTTAACGGTGGCTTAAAATCGCAAAGGCTAAATAAACCTTTCGCAGCCCTTCCCCTTTTGCAAATAAACACACAGTCTCACCAAAATGGTTTTTACATGCATTCCAATCTTGTCAAGTTTTATCGCATATTGTTAGTTGTATAGAAAGAATTGAGATGGAAACACTCAAGCCAATATGTGATAGACAAGTACAATAATCAAATATAGCCGTGCATGTGTGCAATAAAGGAGATAGGAGTCAAACATGTAGAAAGATATCACTAATCACATCTCAAAGACTCCAATCAAAGTAAAGCACATGGATGAAATGATGTAGCGTCTCAAATAACTATCAAACTGTCACATGGATAAATGGAATGAAATTGTGACTCGGCTATCTTAAATGCTCATTCATAAAAGGTGCAAATAAAATACAAAAATCTTTTTGTGTTTTTTCAAAATTTTATCAAAATAAAATCTTTTTGTGTTTTCTAAAATTTTTATAAAAAGAAATGTAAAAAGCAAAAAGAAATAAACAAACTACTGATACATGCTAGCAATAGGCAAAAGAAACATCATGAAAATCAACCTATGCTAGCAAACAAGACAAGATCTCAACCGGGAGAATCGGTGGAGTTTTCCAAAGATGGTGACATCTTTTGAACCAACTCCACTAGATCATGTGTAGTCTTGATCAAAAACTTCACTTGCTCGCGAATATGTGCAAACTCTCTATCATAATGTGCAGGCAAAGTATCATGAGTGGGTGCATGTGCATGAATGTGTGAAGTGGCATGATATGGCACAAAACCCAACTTAGAACAAAACTCCCTAAGATGTCCTTGCTTCTTGCAGTGGGAGCAAACATAAACCGGTCTAGGAATAAGTTTATCAAGAATTTTGGGATGAGCTTTCCTAGACGGGCACCCATGGGACTCACTCACCAAGGTGGATATAGGCTCGGGCGCATTAAAAGAAGTGAATGTACCGACATTACCTTTTCCAACATCATTCAAAATGGGATAGGGAACCATCTTATCAACCTTCTCAGATGCATTCTCTAACGTGACTTGGATCTCCCGTGCTTGTTTGAGATCATCCTCGAGATGGGATACACGTGTCGTCAGACTAGACACCGTGTTGGTCAAGTCACCTTTTCCCCTTTTTAGCTCATCATTCTCTTCCTTCAACTCACGAATCCGAAGACCTAGGATCCTATTTGACCTTTTTGTTTCCATGGTCTCGATAAACAATTTTCTAAATGCTTTTCGGATCACACTTTCATCACCATTCTCATCCTCACTATCGCTTAGAGAAGTGGGCATGGCAACTTTCTTGCCCTCTTTCCTAATTCTAGTGGGACACTCAAATTTCTTATGCCCTGTCCCATCGCACTCAAAACATCTTATCTTCTCAAGTTTTTTCTCTCTCTTTTCCATTCTCACCACAACTCTCTCTCTCTCCAAACAATCTTAAATCTTTCTCTAAAGCGGTGATCTTAAGAATTAACGCTTTGTTACGCTTCTTGGTTTCAAATGACTCAGAATATAACTCAGCGTAGGCGCGTTGAAGATCACACTCGCTCTCACTTGCCTCATCCTCCCCCTCACTCACATCGCTCTCACTGTCGAGGTGTCCCTGTGACGCAGCATCCTCATTGTCGTGAGGAATACTAGAAGTGTTCACACGACTAGCCATGAATGCGGTGAAGTTACAATCATGCGGTGACTCGTCTCCGGAATCCACCGACTCGACCTCACTGTCGTCACTAAGGGTAGCATTAAGGACAGCTTTGCCCTTTTCTCTGTTCAGCCTAGTAGCACACTCAAAAGCTCTATGACCCCTACCGTCGCACTCGAAGCATCTTTCACTTTCTTTCTTAGGAGGATCTTTAAAAACTTTTTCATTTTTCTTTTCAAACTTATTTTTCTCAAACATCTTTTTATCTTTAAAATTACCATTTTTCTTGAATTTGAGAATTCTCTTGAAATTTTTAGCAAACAGGGCCAAGTCATCTAAGTCAAAATCACACTCAGAATCAGACGTTTCTATCTCTCTCTTTCTAGATGACTCAACTCTCTTACTTGCCGACCCCTCACTTTTTCTCTCTTGGGCATTAAGTGCAATTCCCTTATCTTTAGTTTTAGCAATTTTAGGAAAGATATCAATTTCATATGTTTGCAAGTCTCCTACAAGTTCCTCCAATTTTAGCGTATTTAAATTACCCATAGAATTTAGCACAGTGACTTTAGGGATAAAAAGCTTAGGAAGAGAACGAAGAATCCTTTTAACAACTCTAGCATTAGGAATGTGTTCACCAAGATTAAAGCTAGTATTAACAATATCAGACAGTCTAGCATAAAAATCATCAAAACATTCAGTTTCATGCATGGTGATGGTTTCAAATTGTGTTGTTAAATTTTGCAGTTTAGACTCTTTCACAGCATTAGTTCCTTCATGGGTGAGTTGTAAAATATCCCATGCCTCTTTTGACGTGGTGCACGTTATTATGCGTTTGAACTCATCAGGTGTGACAAATCCAGAAATAACCCTTAAACCCTTAGAATTAAAAGATGACCATTTAAATTCTTCTTCAGTCCATGTAGTAACAGGTTTTAAATTGGTCACGTTTTCAAGAGTGACGGAGGGAGGTGTCCACCCTCTTTCAACCAAAATCCAGACACGTTCATCAATGGCTTTTAAAGCAGATCTCATGCGGGCTTTCCAATATGCATAGTTTGTCCCTTAAAAAACTGGCATTTTATTATATAACTTCTCCATTATGAGCACACTCGTTTTCAAAAATCAATTTTTCAAAAAATTGATATCTTAGAAAATTTTGTGGAAAATTACACGGTAAAGTTGTGTAACTGGCTCTGATACCAATTTGAGAGTAGTGCGCGTGCGTTCAAATAGAGATATTATTTAATTAAACACAATTTTTATCAATTAAGTCCTAAACATGCATCTAGGTGTAATTGAATAAGATGATGAAACATGTAAGAACATTAAAACACACACATGTGAGGAAAAATCCCCCAAAGGGGCAAAACCTTTTATTTTTACTATAATATTGTAAGGAACGGTTACACGGATTACAGTAAAAATACAGTGACACAGAAATACCCGCGGGTGTCGGTTCTGTAGTCGGCGGCTGAAATTTTACCTTTCCAGGAGGGCAGCAATGAAGAAGGACGGTCTTCTCCATAAGAGTATGAACAAACACAAGGTTGTGTTCTTGGGTTGCAAACGGATTCACAAAGGTTTGGCAAAGTTGTGTGAATCAAAACATGAGTCTTGGGACTCAAAAAGGTGAAGACTTGAGGAGATAGATCTCTCAAAAACGTCTTTGCAAGTCTTGAAAAACAACTCCCTCGAAGTTGGCTTTTATAGGGAAACCAAAAAGAGTTTTAAAATTTTGAAACTCTATCCAGCGTCAGGTACCCCGAACCGGTTTGGGTGTATCGCGAACCGGTTCGCCCCCCCAATCGGTTCGGTCCTCGGTTCGGGAAAAATCGCTGGCCAAGGGGCTTTAAACACTTAGCAAAAATTCCAAAGTTTTTCTTGGAATTATCTCCATTTTCAACGGGCCATAACTTGTTCACCGTAGCTCTGATTGAGGTGCCGTTTCTTCCAGTATCTTTATTGCGGCAAGCTCTTCAACTTTCCAGTTGACCGGTCCTCCGGACGATGGCTGTAAAATTACCAAATTGCCCTTGAACTTCCCTATCGTGCCTTGTTTCACTGTTTTGACTTCTCTTGCGTACCACTTGCATTACGAGCCTAAAATCATGGAACGTGAAGTCGGTGAGGCAGATGAGAGACACATATTGGATATAATGAATGCTTGATTCCCGGAATTCGGATTGAGGCCGTCATGTGAGATCGTGTAGAGACGTGCCAAATGTAATGGCGTACGACATATACAAATGTAAGATAACGGACATGACAAAAATGTCCTTACAGCATGTACGAGGGTCAATTTGTAGGACGACGCCGTTTTCAAGTTGGGGAGTTCGATAGTAGTTGTGCAGTCTCGGTGATGGTCTTTTCTCCCATCTCCGTGATTGAGCCGAGCTTTTTCAAGTGGGGGAGAATGATTTATACATGGGGCGTGGGGGAGAATGATTTATACAATAAATTAATTGAAATTTATTGTATTCTTGTTGCTTTATTTTTGTAATATAAATGAAATGTTCTATGCTATTTTGATATGCTAGGTGGAGGGTAATATTCTCTTTGGATACATTTAATGTGCCTTCTTTAGTCCTTGTGCATATAAATAAGGTCAATGGCCACCCACCGTACTCACTTTTTAGTTTTGAGTGATCATATTTATAAGGAGTTGAGAGCTATCTTTATTTACCTCTAAATGTCTGCACTCGCTGCGTATATATTAATCTATGCATATCATTAGAATATGTGTGTGTTTCTAAAAGAAAACAAATCAAACAAAAATATACTATCCTCAACGAACTCACTTAGATAAAAAATGGAAATGGAAATACCAAACAAGAAAATTCAAAGCTCAAAAGAAAAAATTGTCCTTTTTCTCCAACGCTCTCGCCCGAGGTCCATTTAGGCGTGTAATGCCTCAAACCTCTGAGGCCTAAGCTTCTTCATGTCCAGAAAACCGAACCGGTTCGCTAAGGGAGCAAATCGGTTCTCTTTTGGAAGTTGGGATAAGGTTGAATCGAATTACGAAGGGAGGGGAGCCGATTTCGTATTTTTCTGATTTTTTTAATTTGTTATGAGTTTTCTACTAAAAGGTGTGCTATACCAAAATGAGGATTAAATTTCGTATTAGAATTTCCTTACCTCACCGCAAAGGGCACCTTGGAATACACCTCATGCTAATTTTGTAAACATTGACCACAATTAACCATGTACCTACCTCAAAATGAGGGAAATGCCAAATATGCGCCAAAACAATAAAAATTAAGAGGAAATCCCAATTACACTTCCAAAACTCCAAACAGGGGAAGCCCCGTGAAGAAAACCAAAGGAATACACAAGGATTACAAAAAAAATCCAAGGAATCTACAAAGCAGATTGCTAACTAAGACCAAAAAATGAGAACTCAGCACAGTTATGTAGTCGATCTGAAAATCACTAACTGAATCAGGATAAAATCTCTGTAGACATGTTTTACGCATTACGAGGAACCCAAATCTGCTCCCGGAATCAACCAAGAATCTTAGAGAGAAGGGAGAAGATTGTGTTAGAGATAGAAAGAGATATGAAAATGGTTCTTAGATTTGATTTTCGCGAAAAGGGCCTTTTTAGTCTGTTAAAAACAACATCCCCTCAAACGACCACCGATCGAATAGTGGGTCGGTTGATTGCAGGGATCAAATACTGGGCCAAAAGAGCTAAGTCGTTTTAACGACTCTGAGCTCGTTTATATGAGGGGCCAAATTTTTAAAAAAGCTAGAAAGTCTATTTCTAATCTCTACAAATCTACGAGGGTCAAACAATGGCCCAAGATGTTTTTTTGGAAATCCCACAAAAGACCCCAACAAGAATCAGGAAAGACTCAAACCAGGGGCCAAATCTTCAATAATAAACCTATACAGGGCATTACATGCCACTAAGCCCCCCCTCCAGGCACTGAGGGAGTGGGATAGGCAATTGAAAGGAAATTGAATAAAAAGAAAAGAGAAATTGTTGTGTGCATATCATACTTCTATTGCAGATACGACTGCTACAACTAGTTGCCATTTCTTTCAGTTTTAGTGCATTAAGTATATTCTAGTCCTAAAATAGTAAGTTCTATGCCACGAGTATATTTTAAACTCAAGAATATTCAATCTAAAATCTAAAATTTTCTCACCCGAGATGAACTTGAGGCACTAATGGCAGGTGAAATTAGTTCACATATGCAAAAATGCAAGGTTAAGTTACCTTATATTGTCCTAGGTGTTGATTGGGTTACAAGACATCTGCTTCTTGGACATACAACATACCAATTAAGTGCCCTGTTCCTTTAAGTACCGAATTAAATGTCGTATTTCTAAAAGTATTATATAAATAGCAGAAGTCCAACATAAAGCTCAACATTTAGGTGATATTTATACAACACGTTCATAAAGTTTAGAGGCTCAAATTGGAAACAAAATATGCTTCCTTAATATTTTTGAATTTTCGAAAGACTCCTAATTTGGGACGAAGGGAGTAACTAACAGTTATTTACTTTGAAATGGAGATTCATGACTTAGATGGTGTCCGTAATTTTTTTGCTTGAATTCTTCTTTTGCAGATACTGAAAATCTTGAAACACGGAAGTGTCCGAGGGCTTAGTGTTTTAGCCTTTGAACTTGAAGTAGTTGGTTATACCATTGCTTTGGCATATTGTCTTCACAAAGGGCTTCCTTTTTCAGCTTATGGGGAGTTGGCATTTCTTTTGATCCAAGGTACATTTATAAACACCATCTGATATTGCATCCATTTCCATTCTTATATGTTGTATTTAAATTTTTTTATTATATCAGTCCAATAAAAGGTTAACATGAAAATTTCAATGGCTCTAATACTTGTTTGTGTATGTTGCAGCTATAATTTTAGTTGCGATCATCTACTATTTTTCTCAGCCTTTGGGAACCAAAACATGGATCAGGGCACTCTTGTATCCTATTTGCTTGCTAAAGTAGATCGTTGTTGGCATTAATTTGATAATCTAATTAGTGCTATTGACCAAAGTTGTGAAATTGTGTATCGTATCGCATATCAAAAACTTTATGTAACTTTATGCATCGCGTATCTTATTGTAAGATGCAATGAAAATGTTAAAAATAGTAAAAAGTAAACAGATGAATATAATAAATAGTTTTTTTGGCTTTAGTCCCATCTCCTGAGATTTGTTAGGCTCCCATCCCATATGTTTTTAAAATTGTAGTAAGTTCCATAACCACCCAAAACTGCCCATAACTACCCTGTAACTTCCCACCGATCTTTTTGCAGAGAATTACACTTGTCCCATAGTGGTTACAATAGGACCAACAACTAAAAAAATAAAGATATAGGAGTGACTAAAAATAAATGTTTAAAAATGCGACTAAACACTTAAGATCCCTATAATAAAGGGTAAATTACACCAAACCCTGAACTATCTCGGGTTTACGGATCACCCCCTCAACTAAAATACTCGACAAACTATCTCCCTAAACTATCAACCCATTTCAAATAAACCCGAAAATCTTGTTCCCGCCTTTTTTCCACGTAAATGGATAAAATTACACTTCAACCAGATTAAAAAAATAAATAAATTAAAAATCCCAAAATTAAAACACACTTTCTCTCTACACAAACTGGCACCCACTCTCTCTCTCTCTCTCTCTACAAACTTACCACAACCCCCCCAATCGCCCCCACCTCTCCACCATCACGTGAAACCAACACACACCACTTCCTGCCACCCACCGCAACCCCCCATATCCCTCACAAACAAAGAAAAATTCCAAGCGCGCTCTCTATGTACAAACCAATCCAAACGCTCTCTCTCTGTACCATTGTTCAAAGTCTCGGTATCGGCCACCTGATTTTCAATTCGGTCGCGGTATCGGGCGATACGCAAAGATACGCAATTTAGAGAGCACAAAAAATTCCGAAAAAAATCTAGGAAATTTTAGAAAAATAAGATTAACAATGTGGACCAATCAGATAAGTTAAAAAATATACTTTAATATGCATAACATTGTACAATTGATTATACTGGCGCGCTGCGAACTTGTCAGATTCAATATTCCATAATAAATCAATATTTTTTTTCACAGATGATACAAATGTTACGTCTTTACACACTTTTTACACTTTTCACATATGATACAAATTAATTTTGACAAAACACTACTTACTTTTTACAACCATTTTTAAGACTTTTTACAAAACAGTTACTTTTTTTTTTACCAAAAACAGTTGCCTTTTTTTTAAATCTTATTTGTACAAAACAATAGCCTTTTTTAGGAATTTTTCACAACAAATTATTAATAACTCTTAAATATTTGTACAAAATTAACAATGGATAAAAGCGTGTGGAAAAAAAATATTAATAACTCTCAAAAGCGTGTGTACAAAATTAACAATGGTTAAAAACGGTAAACTTTTATTTATTATGACGAAACAAATGTTATTTTTTCAAAGAGGATGCAAATGTTATTCCATAATAAAGAGGAAACAAGTGTTATTTAGCATGTTATATTTTTACAAAAGAGGATACAAATATTCTATTTTTAGCATTTTTAAATGTACAAATAAATGTTTTATTTACAAAAAAAATGTATTTTAACATTTTTTTGTACACAAATAACATTTTTTTGTACTCAAGTAATTTTTTTTGTACACAATTGTGAAACAACAAATTTAAATTATTTTTTCCACAAAACAGATATATTTCATTTCGAACAATAAAATGAACTTTTACAACTGTAAAATTCAAATTTAAGAGCATTAATCTGTTTTTTTTACAGTTACTTTTTACTTTTGTATAGTACACTTTATTGTGCAGTACAATCTGTATTGTAAAGTTTTGTACAGTACAGTTTTTTTAAAGCATTTAAGTATTTATTTTGTAAAGTACAATTTTTTTAAAAGCACTTAAGTATTTATTTTGTACAGTACAACAAAAACTGTTGGAAATGTAGACCCCCAAATTTAAGTTTTTAAAATAATAATTTCCTGTAAAAGCGGAATATGATGGTTACTAACAAAATTTACTTTTTCAAAATTAATTTAATTTTCTTTTCTTTAAAAGATGAAAAATTAAATTAAACACAAATTAAAATTGAACACTACAAAGTGAATTAAATTAAACACACACATACATTAAATTCACTCAAACCAAATTAATTAAATTATCAAGTTAAACAAGGTGAGCAAGGATTTTAACCAATTAATGTAGTGACAACTTGAATTAAATTAACTTAAACATTACTCAAACTAATTTTAGCACCAAATTAAACAAGAGTGTGAGTTAAACCATATTTTATCTTTTAATCCTAAGCATGCGTTCTAGGTGATTTGCAAGATAAAATAAATTCACAACCACTACGCCGCGATGTACGAGGAAAACCCAAAACGGGAAAAACCTCGGACGGCCCCTGCCTTAAGTCCACTAAGTACGGAATTTTTACAAGTATAAGACAAATGACTTACTCAACTCGACTCGACTCCTTCAAGCCCCTGACGCGTCTTCTTGTACCAACCTCTGCTTAGTTGACAATCCCGGACTCCACCGGAATCTTGGACTCCTACAATGAAGCTTTTGGAACCCGTCAACCACACACGGTGCCTTTCACCGTATGAGAACGCCGCAGCAAAACAAGACTTTCTTCTTTTATGGGAAATAGAAGCAAACCCAAACTTCTCCTTCTTGTGGTAGAGATGAACCAATGGTGCCAACACAAACTCCAAGCAATAAATATATGTATAGAGGTACTTGGATATAACAAACTGATTTATGGGTGTAAATACATGTGTATGAAAGAGTTTTCCCTTTTAGATTTGACACATGAAAACATGGACTTTTGGTTGGAAGAATTTTTCTCAAAAAGCTCTCTAAGGATGCTCAAACGTCTTAGAAAAATTCTAGTCCTGAAGTTGGTTAAAATCTGTCAAAAAGTAGTGGGACAAAATAGTGGAAAAATGGAAAAAAACGGCCAAAAACTGTTCCCACTGAAATCTCGTTCGAACGACATTTCTAACGAAAAGTCAATGTACAAAAGGGAACTTCGTTGGCAAATCTCGTTCGAACGACAATTTTAAACGAAAAAACAGAATACCCATTTTTCATTTTAAGCTGAAAAAATTTCTGAAATTTATTTTAAATAAAAATTACATCCATTAAAATTATTCCAAGTCTCTACAAATATATATATAGCATTCATACCTTATTGGAGACTTGAAATATGATGAATTGTTGAGGACGCAAAAGGCACTTGAAACTTGGTAAGGATGATGTCTTCACGTTGAACTAGGCCGATACGTCTTCAACTCAAACTTGTTATAGGCTTGAAGGATACACATGAACACTATCCTATGACTCAAATGCTTTTGTCCGGAATTGCGCCAACACTACATTAAGACTCAATTGGAAATTTGTGCCCTAACAAAAACAAAAGCCATTCTTTAAAAAAGACGTTCAACTAAAACAACAAAAGGATGACAGAAGTCTCCCCTTTTTACGAAACCACTTCCAAAGCACTTCTTTTGAAAACCATAGACAACTGAAATTGAAACGGACTTGTACAAACACTATGCGGCCAGAAATTTGGCTTCTGCTTCTCAATCAAGTCAGCCGATTTCTTTTTCTTCTCGATCTGTTCGTTTATTTCTTCTTGATTTGGCTTTTTGTTCTCCATCAACTCGGCCGATTTCTAGTCGTCTCGGCTGAGATATCGGCGTTTCATCTCAAAATCGCCGATATCTCGGCGATATACCACGATACATATTTGTTTTGATTCGCCTCTCGGAATCGGTGCGGTTCTTTGCGATACCGAGTCAACTCGGCCGAGACTTTGAACCATGCTTTGTACACAAACCAAAACTGAAAGTGAAATCAAATCCAAAAAATAAAGGATTTTGGGTCTAAGTTGGGTTTTATAGGGTTTAGATTTGGGATCGTAGGGATATTGGTTGAAGTGGTTTGAATTTTAATTTTTGGGTTTCAGATTTGATTTGAAATTAATTTTTGGCTTTAACCACAACACACCCTCTCCCTCTCCCTGTTCTTGTTCTCTCTTTGTAACAGGGGAGTTTAATATGGATAAATACCTGATTTTGTACGTGTTTGACTTGAGCAACTTCGGTTGCGCCTACGTATCCGTTATGGTCAGAATCAAAGTCAGCGTAGTTCGTCGGTTCGTACTATTCGTCGGAAAACTCATTGTGGTGGCTCTCGGAGAGGAGATAGGTGGTGAAACTCATCTCAAAACTATTTTCTCAAAAACTCCTTTCAATACTCTTCTCAAAACTCTCAAGACAAGAAAAACTCTTCTTCCAAGAAGCTCTCCCCAAAATGCAAGGAAATGAATTTTATTTATAGCAAAAACCAACCCAAGTGGGATGTCGCGTGTCAAATGTATTATGGAGACACGTGTCAAATAATATACAAATAGAAGCGATACGCGACGTACAATAATACCTCAGTCGCATAAACCCATGGATTTTCATCAATATTAATCATCTCTAATCTAATTTAATAATTAAATAAGAGGGTTATCATTAAGCCCCTCTTACATTTGCCCCCTCATACATATAGTTGATGTGTCGATACCTTGCTGAAACATATCAACTTTATGTACCAAACACTTTTAGTCGGTTTTGATACGTTCGATCAACTTGTGGATCGTGGGTAATAATCTCATATCTCATTTTAATTTGGTGATATACTTCAATCTTATATCTCATATCTTAAATCTCATATCTCGTATCTTAAATCTCATATTTTATATCTCATCTTGAGCTCATGGGTTATTTCGACGGACCTCATGGTCATCATTTCTATGCAATTGATATGCTTTGAGTTTGTCCGGTTGCCCCCCGTTTTGGTTTGGAGGATTATCTGGTGGTTGCCCTCGTTCCTCTTTAAATGAACATGCATCCACAATTTTAGTGTGGTTGTTTGTAACTTAATTTTGGTAAAAGTACTATCATAGACACATAATAACTACTTCATCGTTCTCTTTTATCATTCGCAACCAAGCTTGGTAGAAGTAGTATTATGGTCACATAATAGCTACGTCATTTTTCTCGATTAAGCTTTTAGTGCATGCACATGTTATTGACTCGTCTAAATCACGATGAGGTTTCTTGTGCATGCACACGTTATTGACTCGTCCAAATCGCGATGAGGTTTTGAAAAATACACCTGCATGGTGACTTAACTCAATTTTTGCTACGTTTTACCTCAGATTTACACTTTATAAGTCAACTTAACACATATCTTGCTAAGGTTTATTTATACTTTGTAAGTTAGCTTAGCAGCTGCTAAGGTTTTTTCCAATTTTTACACTTTGTAAGTCAACTTAGCAGCCGATAGCACATATCTTGCTAAGGTTTATATACTTTTTGTAAGTCAACTTAGTAGCTGATTGCTAAGGTTTTCTCCAATTTTACACTTTGTAAGTTAACTTAGCAGCCGATAGCGCATATCTTGCTAAGGTTTATTTACACCTTGTAAGTCAACTTAGCAGCCAATAGCACATCTTGCTAAGGTTTATTTACACTTTGTAAGTCAACTTAGCAGCTGACTGCTAAGGTTTGTTTTTCTAAAAAATATAGTGCCTATTTGGCGACTCGTTCAAATCACGACGAGAGTTTTCTCAAGCCATTTACCAATTTTGGTAAGGTTCTCGTAATATGATGTCATATCTGAAGGATGGCTATGACTTTGTGTTGTCAATTTCTGAGTGACAACTAATTAATCCGTCTGAACTCTTTTCGAAAGAAACTGAAAGAAGCTTTTGTAATGGCTTGCTTGGACGTTACTATACTCTGAAGGTTCATCAATCTAACCTTGTTTCGGAGAATGTCAAAGAAACTTTAAACTAAAAAGCTACATTACATCATAATATTCATTTGCCCCGTTTAATTTATTTTATTAGAAGATAAAATAAAATAAATTACATATACCATTTACAATGCCCCCACCCGAAAAAAAAAATGAAAGCAACTTAATCATTACATTTCATGGGGTATATCGCAAACTATCATATCTTTGAACAATGGCTTGATGTTAGCGTCGCTCAATATCTGCCAATTCAGAAGCCTCTGCAAAATAATATCTTTCTGACACAATAATATAATATTGCAAATGGTTAGTAAAACTTAGGAAATATAAAAGTACAATTCTCATCATGACCCCTTTATTTGATTTTATTTGATGTAAAAAATTAAATAAAGTCCGGGGATATTTGTGTAATGAATCATAACCACTGATGCTCATAGCTGTATCGTGCACAATTTAATGTTGTTTGAGCACATGCCATATTAAAACTGAGAGTATGTAAAATATCAAGGTGAATTTTGAATTATGAAACATACTCAAATTATTTCATAATATCTTAATCAAGTTCAACATGATCTCAAGCTACAAAATAACATTTATAAAATGTTTTATGAAAAGCTCGGTATTTTTTAAAATCGTAAAGCATGTTTCGTGATAAAAATAGTACATGCTGCATGAGATTATTAGCTATGCCATTCTACTCTGCTACAATCCGTTATTGACTCGCAAATATTATTATCTCTACTTTGTTTCAAGGCAAATCAGGAGTATTAAGGCTTGTTGAACCCATCTTTAAACATCCTCCATTCTTTACCTCGTATCATTTACTCTATCTTTTTAATATATGTAAAAACACGCTAAATGGTTCATCGGTACAAACGCGTGAGATCAGGAAATAAAGCAAACGTGAGGTATTGAGATTTGCGCCAAAGATGGCCCATCAATAGATGCAGCGGATATATATTCTTTTTCAAATCTCAAAATATCCTTTTTTTTTACACAATATCAAGCTAGGAGATATGTTAGAAACTAACAGTTTTCTGTATCTTGTTTCATACCGGGCCCAAGTTCGCTGGAGTTCAATCCTAAGACGTTTCGGTTTTATCGAAATCTCACGGCGAATTGGTGAAAACTAAGATGGGTAAGGGTAACAGTGATAGCCTCCTCCTGATGGTTCGAGCTCCATCGGGTTGTGGTTTCTCGGAGCAAGCTCTGTCGGTTTCTAACTGAGGTCAGTCGGTATAAGATGCATCAACCATGTCAGGTTAGTTTTGTACCAAACCAAACAAGGTTTCTCGATATTAATTCCAACTGACTCAAGTTTCAAACTTTAATGGTGGGTCTCTTTCTCTTTTTTCTTGTGTAACCTCCATCTAAATGGTCCGTTAATTTTATGGAGGTTCCTCAGACTTCAAGCTCCCACAGTGGTTGAGCATCATTTTTTATTGAGATTCATCTGATTTCAAGCTCCCCCGGTGGCTTCGGCGAATTTCAAGCTCCCCCGGTGGTTCGTGGGATTTCAAGCTCCCACGGTGGTTCGTTTGCTCCCACTGAAATCTGTGGTGTCTTGCTTTAAACACAACATATCTCATGGTGTACCCATTTGACTGTTAGGTGGGTCATTTTTTTTTTTACACAGCTCTCTTCTCATTTTGATTTATAGCTCAGTGTAAACTGTAAATATATGATGAATAAAAATAACAAAAAAGTAAAAAAAAATTCATAGTGTATGTTTGTTGAGTTACAACTCATTTTTTTTTTTCAATTCTGTTGTTGGCGTTTGTCCTTCGATTTTAAAATATGTTGAAACAGCAGTGGACGAAGGTCTGTCGGAGATCAAATCTGAGGTCCGATGAAGCTCACTAGTTGAAATACACGACGCATTTAATAATTGAGTTTTGCCTATAGAAGCCAGATGAAGCTCAAACCAATTTCATCGGAGCTTCTTCCTTGTTCGTCTCTTTTAATCATGATATAAAATTTGTCCAGCCAAAGAATAAACCTCTTCTTTATTTTGTTTTATCTTCCCAGTGTCTAATCTGACATGTAAATTTTGTACAGCTAACACGCAATATATTTTGTACATTTATTAAAATTTATACAGCTGTCAGGACAAATTCTAGTCTGCACGCAAGTAATTTTTTACTTTCTTTAAATGTATCAGACATAAAACTATACAGGAGCAACATTAAATTGTGAGTGATATATTAGGTGTACTTTTGTACCAGATCACTCTTTCGACAGTCCAATAACTACACTCTATTGACATGTTAGGTGTACTTTCTATAGCTTGTCAACAGCTATCAATTAAAGGTCCTCATAAATATCAACAATCTCTAGACGTGCAAATGTCATAAAATAATATTTTTGCAAAAATAAAATTATCTCTTCTGATTATAGTTTTCTGACAAATTGATTCAGGCCAATCAAATGACTGTTTGAGAGAGGGATTAAGTTATACTTTCAGCTCCCTCGAGGATGTTTTTGTACTAACAAAAATAACTGTAACTCAATATATAAGAAAAACTCCTGCATTGTTCCTGAATATAAATGTTTCTGAAATAATAATATGCGATTAAGCCAACAAAATCATGTTTTGTGCTTAACAGTAGGTATAGTAGTTTCCCATAATCGAAGTAATCAATTTTCATGTTGTGATATACGCGTATGTATGAAAATCTCAGCTAACATATTAATAGAAATATACATGATGTTTTTTTTAATGTAAAACATGTAAGATTATAAGATGCATAGATCAGGTCTCTTATCTGAAATGAAGTTGAATCTCTCTAAAAAATGTTGGAGCAGAGAGTTGCTTCTGTCAGCCTCTTTTCTCCATCTTCGTCCACTTTTCTGATCACGAATGAGGCGTTACACGATTAAAATCGTGAATACCTTCCCAGCGGAGTTGCCAAATGTAAGAGGGGATTTTAATATGGATAAATACCCGATTTTTATACGTGTTTGACTTGAGCAACTACGGTTGCGCTTACGTATCTGTCATAGTCGGAATCAAAGTCAGCGTAGTTCGTGAGTTTGTACTATTCGCCGGAACACTCATTGTGGTGGCTCTCGGAGAGGAGATATAGGTGGTGGGTGCCGAGTGGTGTGATATGAGGGTGAAATGGGTTTGAGATTAAGGGAAATAAGATTGGGAGCGGACTGAAGTGAAGTGAACTGTTGTGGTGGGTGTGCTGCGGTTGCCAGGTGGTGGTGGGGAGAGAGAGAGAAGGGTAATTTTGTCCATTTACGCACGTTTATTTGAAACGGGCTGATAGTTAGGGGGTGACCATAAATGCGAGATATTTTAGGGGTTCGGTGTATAATAAATAATAAAATATATTGTACTAAAAAACAAATCTTAGGACAATGGTAAGACGTGTGACTTAGTGGCAAAAAAAGTGTGTTTGAAATCCGCTGTCATTCCATATTATAAGGTTATTCAAATAAAGTAAGAATACAACAAACAAAATAAATTTTCATTTACATTTTTCATATGACCGATGCAATATGGGTTGATATGGACTGATACAAGCTGATATGGCTACGACACATTGCGATCCAGCGATGCGATACATATATTTTTGTTGTTTTATTATATCATATGATAAGTGTTCCGTATCTTATGATAAAAATGACTATGCTGCTAACTACGCTCTTCTATATATCTAGAAGATTGCATAATCTTTTAGAATAGAACTAGTTTGTACTTCCTTAATAGTGTAATTACAGATATTGTGCTGTAGCCCCAAGCGTCTTAGCAGGTCGAATTGATCCCATTCTCTTTGAAGCTCTATACGTAAGTGGCAATGTTTTTTCTTCAAGTCTTCAATGGACGCTTAACACTTATTTCTTTTCAAGCTTCTCATTTTTTTCTGGATCTAGATCTCCTCATTAACTTACTCGAAATGAGATCTTTACGCAAGTAGAAGCCGTTTCAAATAATTTAGTGTCTTTTTAATATCTGAGCTTCTCGTTTGTGGAAATGATTTGTTTCAGGCATCACAGCATGCAATTTTTTTCTTGGCCAGGGTCCCACAGATTTGGCAAAACTATAAAGTAAGTTGACACTTGATGATCTTTTGTTTCCCGTTTATTTTAACAAATGAAATATTAGTTCTGTTCTTAGGTCCCACATGTCCAGAATTTCACAGTTTGCTGTATACATTTTGTGACGGTCCCCTATCGGACATTGTGCAATATTTGGGTACTTAACAGATTTGACAAGTATCGATGTATGTGATCTTTTCTTTGAGCAGAACAAAAGTACTGGGGAGCTTAGCTTTTTAACCTCTTTAATGAACTGTGCAGGCTCCGTGGGTGAGTTCACTTCTTTTTATTATTGCACAAGTTTAGGAGCTTTAAATTATCGAGAAGTCATTAGTTGTTTATGTTTGTGTTTTGCAGTAAGAGTTTTTACCAGCATCCAGGAAAAAGCTCCAACGAGTGGTATCCTTGTCTCTTATTGTAGAAGTACTATTTTTATTTGAGCAGCAATCTCCAATTTATAGTTTGATGGTTTCATCTTATTATGGAACTGCATGTCTCCCACATTATTTAATTTCATAATTGTTTTTGGGAATAGCGAGGACAAAAAAAAAAAAAACTGTTTGCAGAATTATCACTTATACAGATTGCTCTACCTCGATGAAAACTGTCAAATGTGAAAGAGATACTTCTATGTTTGTAACTAATTTCCTTTGGCCCTTCCCTTTCAAGATTCTCCATTCTCCACCTTCTTGGTTAGAATATAGACCATTTGACTTCCTTCAAACTAGTTAACTCATGTTGGATTTAGGGGGAAGAACGGTATATAGTTGTGATGTAATCCAAAAGTTAAGGGGTGGAATGTAATATTTAAAACTTGGGTTATCTTTTTTCCCTCTCACATATTCTTACAATAGTATAGCGTCATGGCCCTAGCCAATAAGCTTCTAATTAAATAAACCGACATTCTTATCTTTTTAGTGGTATATTGTGATGTAACTTGTTGAGCATATATACCTAGTTAGCATCTTAATAGCCTCCTCACGGGAAGGATATATTATTGAGAGTTTGTATGAGAACAAATCATAACAAAACAATATTGGCGATAGAGCAGCCACTTCGGGATTGAATAAAAAATAAAAGAGATTAGGGGAATCTTTTTACTCTGTTATCAATAAGCTTGAAACCCTTATGGGTGCCCTCATCACATCCCAACAGCAGCTCAAAGCTGTCATCCTACCTATTGCACCCTCCACTTATATTGTATCTTCCCACGGGTTGATCAGCAACCCTCGGTCGATTTAGTTCACCCTTGAACATCACTAACCAATTGCTGCCTCTGAAATTTGAGCTCCCACTTCATTTTGCCAGCGCTGAAAGTCCTCAGCAGTTACAAGATGGCAAGTGTCAGGCATTTTTTTTGATTCCGAATTTTCAGACCAACGATGCATTTACACCGAGTAAACCAACAATTCCAAACAAGCAAAACACACGAATTATATTTAGGCGCACACTAATTTACGGGGAAAACAACCCTGACTTTATATTTATTAACTTAATAAATACAAGGAATACCACAAAAACGTCCAGACATTCTCTACCTAGAATTTAGGGCAACAAAAGCTTATAAATAGAGGTTACACTGCAATTGACAACCCCAACTGCAAGTGTGTCTCAAGCTGTTAGATTTCAGCAAGAAATTGACAACCAACTGCTAGATGGTTACCCATGATCTCCATTAACCCAACAAATGCATTCCTTTTTTTACAGCTGTTCAGCCTAGTAACTTCCATGGAAACCACCCAAAATCGTTTTTGGACAAGCCTGACTGTTCCTCGAAGTCAACCAATAACCATTCCCACGGAATTAAGATAATGCCACCTCAAAATAAGCAACTCAACCTGCTGATGCAACCCATGCTGCAAAACGGGAGTGACTCGGGAAATTTTCCCAATCATGGCCCAAAACAATAAAAGGTTGTACCTAGTGCATAAGGCTCGTGCTTAACTGCAGGATCTGGGAGAGGCAGATGTCGGCTGGCCTTGCCCCCATATATGGAGAGGTTGCTCTCATGTCTCGAATCCGAGACCAACCGTAGTTTGGGAGAAGTCACTTGCCATCGCCCCAACCAAAATATGCCCATGAAGTTGCCATGAGTTTAGGAGCACTCATGGCAGAAATCCAGTTATGCCTTAGGGGACCCCCCTACGTATAATACCTCTTAACGAAAAATCACAAGCAGTAGACATTAATTGCCATAAGATGACAAGGCTGCTCACATACTCCAACGACTTCGAATTGCATAACCACTTTGTTTCAGCTGCATGCCTTAGCCAAAGTGAAATTAATTCTTGCGTGCTGTCACACCCTAAGTTAGGGGGGGGGGGTGACAAATCCCCCGCTCGAATCGATGACGTCCTCGTCAAAATCAAGTCCAAATATCGGCGATCAAGTTCTTAAATTGCCAAAGTTGTGTATCTTTTTCCCACGTCACTTCTTTGTCTGCCTTCCCTTTCCACTTCACAGTATAGAAAGTTCTTCTGTTCTTTCTTCTTTCTGCTTGCCCCTTCAGTTCAGTGGTTTAGGATTCTTTCGACAACCTTCGAGTATTGCTGCCTAACTGTAGGAGGATTCCTAACCCGACTTGCACGACTACGGTTTGATTTGTCTTCATTAAAACGCTTCAAAAAGCTGACATGAAAAACAAGGTGTATCTTGAGTCTAGACGGCAACTCATGTTGATACGCCAATCTTATTCACCTTGTGATCTTAAAAGGACCATCATACGGCTGAATTTGCCTTTTGTATGCTGTTTTTCAGCCTACTGTCTTCCGAACCTGTGGAGTAAGCTTCAACATTACAATATCCCCAGTATCAAATTCAATCTCTCGCCTACTTTCGTCTGCTCACTTCTTCATTCTCCTTATTGATTTAGCTAAAATATCCCCTGCTTCTAAAGCCCTCTCTCACCTTCCACGTGCATATTGATAAACTGCAGGGCAATGCCCTTGGGATTTTTGTTTTGCTACTTCATGCGGAGTGAGATGTTGCTTCCCTGTAGCAAGCTCGAATGGACTTTGCCTCGTTGATGAACTTTGATGAAGATTATAGCAGAATTGCGTCACATTAAGTAACTCAACCCAGATTTCTTAGTTGGCATTGGCTGTTATATAATGCTACAAGTAGTCCTTTAACAATGCATTTATCCTCTCCATTTGTGGATGGTTTGCTGCAGACAACTTCAACTGTGATCCGAATAACTCAAATAAGACAGTCCAAAACCGCCCGGTAAATCTCGCATCTTGATCGCTAACGATGTCAAGGGGAAAACCCCACCACTTTTCAACATGCCTAAAGAACAAGTTCGCTGCCATTTCTGCCGAACAAATCTTCGCAGCCGGAATGAATGTCGCGTACTTGGAAAAACGATAAATTATTACTATAATCAAAGTGAACTCCTTCACCTTTGGCAACCTGCTGATAAAATTCATAGAAACACTCTCCCAAGCCCTTATTGGAATGGGGAGAGGTTCCAAAGTTCCCGTTGTTTTATTCCTTTCTGTCTCCTCTTGCCGGCAAAGCAAACACGTTTGAACACATAATTCAACGTCAGTTTCCATCCTGGGACGGTAGTAACTTTCAGGTAACAAGGCAATAGTTCTGTTTTGCCCCAGATGCCTTGCGTAAAGCGCATCGTGAGTCTCCTTTAGTAGCCTCGACTGGATTCCCCTAGTTTTCGAAACATAAGGCCTGTTCCCTTTTGCGTAGATTACACAATCATCTACCCAAAATCTGCGAGTCACACCATCCTTAACCCGACTATAACCCACTTGTATCAGGAACTTCCATAATCTTTTCTTTGATTTGAGGCAAAAATACCTACAATCTGGGAAAGCACAACAAGTATAGAGACACTTGCTGTACTGGATTCTTCCTCATCCTACACATTCGATTTTCTACTCAACGCATCCGCTACCTTATTTGCACTTCCCGGTTTATATAATAAGGTATAATCAACCATGGACATGAAATCTTGCCACGTAGCATGCTTCGTGGTCAGCTTATTCATTGGGTTGAAGCAACTAGTAGCAACGTTGTCCGTATAAATCAAGGTTCTAGAAAGCGCGAGGCGTGATCGAGGCGTAGAGGTCAAGCCTCACGCCTTAGGAGTCTAGGCGTAAAAAGGCGTTTCTACTTTTTTTATTATTTTAATTATTCTAAAGCTAGTAATATAATAAACTAATACATAGTTCGAATTTTTGAAAATATATCCGTATGTTCGGTAGCTATCTTTCTCATATTCATGCTCCATAATCAATATATAAAATATATTTTTCAACAATTAATGAGCAATATACATGTATTTTTCATAATTCAATAATCAATATCTATAATTATTCAATAATCAATATCTATAATTATTCAATAATCAATAATCAATACAAAATGATTAAATATAAGAAATGTATTTTTCACCTTTCAAATGAATCATATAGACTTTTGGTCATAAGTCGGTCATTTCACTAAGGTGCCTTTTTAAAAAAAAAAAAAGAACGTGCGTCTTAAGCCTTTTACCAAGAATAAGGCATAATAAGGCGTAGGCGAGGCGTTACTCTCAAGCCTAAAGCCTAGGCGCCCCTAAGCGGAGCCTAGGCGCGCCTTTTAGAACACATGTATAAATTAAGAAACGACGCCCCAATAAATAATGCCTCCAAATATCTACGTAATGTACAACTACAGCCATCTCATTCTCATGAACCAAATATTGTTTTTCGGTATCATTCAACTTCATGCTTTCAAATGCCACCGGATGTCCATCCTGCACCAAAACACCACCCAATTCAAAGTTTGATGCATCGGTATGAACTTCAAACGCCTTGTCAAAGTCTGGAAGTCGCAGAATTGGACGGCTAGTCACCGTTGCCTTTAACTTGTCGAATGCTTCCTAGACCAGTTCCAAGGTTGATCATTCCGTAAAAGATCAGTAAGGAATGAAACCTTTGAGAAACCCTTGATGAACTTCCTGTAATAGCTGGCCAAACCCAAAAAAATTCTCAATTCTGTCACCTTTGAGGGTGCTGGCCATTCAAAAATAGCATCAACTTTCTTCGGTTCATCTTCACCGTCCCTTCAAAAATCAAATGGCCAAAGAACATGATTTCCTTCTGGCCGAACTTGTACTTTTTGGTTTCAAGTACAAAGTCGCCCCCTGCAACTTTTCAAGGACAATACGAAGGCGTTCAACATGCTCTTTTAAACTGTTACTATACACCACTATGTCGTCAAAGTAAATCACAATAAAATCATCCAAGTATTCTCGAAATACATTTTTCATCAAGGTACAAAACGTTCCAGGAGCATTGGTGAAGCCGAAAGGCATCATTAAGAACTCAAATGAACCATACCTTGTGACACAAGCAGTATTTGGCTCATCCCCTTCTGCGATCCGAACTTGATAATAATCCAGACGGATATCCATCTTTGTGAAGTATTTGGCCTTGCCTAAATGATCAAACAACTTTCCAGGAATTGGAACCGGGTAATTGTTCTTCACCGTAACTTTGTTCAGTGCGCAATAGTCAATGCACATCTGCATTGATCCATCTTTCTTTCGCTGAAATAGGATTGGAGCACCATAAGGTGCTTTTAAAGGCTGAATCTACCTGTCTTCAACATTTTCGTCAATTGCTTTTATAACTCCGCTAACTCTTCGATAGGGAGCCATTGCAAGAGGTTTCACTCCTGGCAGTAGCTCAATCGTATGTTCGATTCCAGGCGGTAACTTGACTGGGAGTTCATTGGCATTACATCCTTGAACTCTTCCAAAAGAGCTTTGATCGGTCCAGGTATCCCCTCATGCGTTTGCTCTTTCTCCTCAAACAGCAACGCCAAATAAGTTCCATCACCCTTCCAAAGTCCATCCTTTTCACTCGTAACGCGGAGCACATTTCAACTCAATTATAGGATTTCTTCAAAGGAACGAAACAAGGATGGGGAATGCCTGTTATGAACAAGCCCTGCGAATGAGGCATCACCGAAATAGTCTTTGTAAAGAATTTCAAGCCCAAAATGACTTGAAAATTATCCAAAGGAACAACCATAAAACTGCAACTACTATTCCATTCTCCAACTTTGAGATAAACTACTTTTGCCACTCCACCAACTGGTTTCGTCTCTGAATTTACTGGCTTGATTCTACTATTTGTAATTCGTCGGTGACAATTTCAAACGTTGCATTTCCCGATCAGAAACGAAACTGTGATTGGCTCTGGTATCAACCATTGCCTGAACACTCACGTCATTCATCTGAACATGAACATACATCAACCGTTTTCCAGTCTGGAGTCTCTTCTCGATGAATAATGTTGATAAGTTGAAGGGGATTAACTCGTGAAGGCCCACACACTAGTCATCACAATCTTCCGCAACCATCGCATTTAATTTCTCTTTCTTTGGACAATTCTTCGCAAAATGGGAACCGTCACAGTTGCACCCTTTGTTCATGGAAGGGGCTTTATCCTTGGGTTGAGGAGTATTAGAACTTGTAGAACCGGTATCATTACCCTTCTTCTTGTTCTTCCATTTTTGCTTCTTCTGTTACTTATCCTTGTGATTACCACCTTCCTTCTCTGTTGAACTCGTCTGCATGTTGTAATCCACCAAAGCATTGAAAGCGGCCATCTCTATGGGCAATTCTTTAACACCTTGCTGACGCAGTTCAGATTGTGCCAAATATTGGTGGCCTTTCATGAAGTTAAAAAGCTTGTCTTCATCCAACATGTTCTTGATATCTAAGAGTAAGGAAGAAAATTCCTTAATATGTACCCTCACAGAACCAATTTGCTTTAAACGGTACATGTTGTCATGAGTCTGCCAAATAGTGTTCGTAGGGAGAAATTGCTCCCTAACTTCAGAAACCAACAAGGATACTTGTCCTTTGTGCGTGTTCGCCTCCATAATTTAGCCTCTCCGGTTATAAACATATTTGTCAGACCTACCTTTTCAGCATCCGGCGTGGACTACTTTGAAGTAATGTGACGTATCTCAAAGAAAATTTTCAACTTCTTTGGCATTATGACCACCAGAAAACGGTTTTGGTTCAGAAACCTTCGTCTTACGCAATGACTCCATCGTTCTACCACTAACGTTGTTGAAAGTCGTCTTCCCCAACTTGATTTTTCCATCAATTCGGTATAAATGAGACTGGTGATCATTTGCAATATCGCCCATCTCACTATTAACGGCTATATGCGCATCTTCAGACTGTTGCACATGATCTTCCCAAACCGCCTCATGTTCTGAAACTCCACATGCATTGCATGAAGCGAAACGATTTCATCACCTTCAGGTGGAAGGCTTACGAGTTCCTCTAACCTTGCCACACGATCCCTCAATTCTGAACAAGCAAAACACACACACGATTATATTTAACAACACACAGATTTACAGGGAAAACAACCCCAACCTTGTATTTTATTAACTCAACAAATACAAGGAATACTACAAAAATGTCCAGGCATTCTCTTCCCCCCCGGGCCACCATGGCAGACCACTAGTTAAAAAAAAAAAAATTTGCTGGCGCGAACCAATTACAACAAAGGAATTAAAATTAATGGGTTAAGTGTTTTTTTTGTTAAAATTCGCTTTTTAGATACACTTGTGATCCTCTCTCTCTCTCTCTCTATATATATATATATATTATATATAGATATATATAGATATTTATTTATTTATTTTCTTTGAAATTATGTTGGTGAATTCTATAAGCCTACAGTTACTTGAATTCCTTGATTTGTATGAAGTTGTACTGGGTTCTGTAATTGGTATATTGACAAACGGTACCATCTTGAGTCAAATAATCATATACCAGAAGCCGACTGAAAAGAAAGAGAAGAAAAGAGATTAGATGCGTTTGTCTTCAATGGTAAATTCAATTTACATTGCAAGTGGAGCTGGTTGCAAATGGACCTGACATCTTCCTTTATTAGCTGAACGTCAATACTTACAACTTTATTTAATTTTCCTTACAGGGCCTTTTTCAGTATTTATTTTGATAAAGGTATTGTTGTAACATCTGCTGATTTAACACACACATACCAATATATCTCTTCCTGCCCTTCAAGCCTTTTTAGTGTATAACCAAAAGATTCAAGTATATTCATCTTTTCGCATTACATTTTGTAATTGACAAAGTTTTAAAGGATTAAAACTGCCAATTGATAGCATTAGGACGTGCATTCGTTGCAATCATTTACCCAGACAAGGTACCGAAATGCTTGTGGTCTTAGTGAAAAGAGATGGGTTAAAGCTTATAAAAATTGTCATCCTTTGTGATTATGTTCATCAGATATAGATAGGGCTGACTTACGGTCCGTTTGGTTAGTGAATAGAACATACTAAATCAACTTTAATATACTAAATTCGAAACTACCAAAACCGAACGTTGCGGTTTGCGGTAAAATCATATTTTTGTGTAAATTTTGAAATGACAAATAAATTCAAAAAATAATTGAAAATCAAAATTTGAAAATTGACTTTAAGCCTCATTATAGTTTGCTTAACTACTGTTTGAAAGTGTAAAAAACTTTCCCCCTCCCCCCCAAAAAAGAGAAGAATTTAAAAAAGATATAGTAGGCTATATTATTTTTTATTTAGTCAAATTTTTATCAGAAGAATGATGATTACTAAATGACAAAAATAATGAAATTTTACCAAAACAAAAAAATTAGGATCGTAGCATCATTTTATTAGTCATTTCTTTTTACTAAAATAACAATGCACATTAAATTTAAACTCAAAAGTCGGTCAACTATTTAAAATTTAGTCAACTTAGGTTTCATGGGGGCAAATAAGATCATTTATAAGAAAGGTTGGAAGAAGATTCCCACATCAAACTGATGTAGGACTTCAAAATATTGGATGATTATTTTTTTATCATTTAATTTTTGACTAAAACAGATTATAGGGCAATTTTTTTAAAATAGTAAAAAAAATATTTTGAGTTAAATTTTCTTTTACATAACATTCCAAGTACCCTTTAATATTTTTTAGCTCAAAATGAATTGTTTTATTATTTTAAAAAATGGATAAAAAAATTGCCACTTTGTAACTTCTTAAAAATAAACAGTTTTTTTTTTAATCTAATTCACCATAAACATTTTCAGATTTTTTCCACCCAATTTATAATAGAAATCAACAACCATAATACAAAAGATTTGGTATTTCAAACAAATTAATTCGCATTTTGGATGGTAGTTTCGATATTTAATTTCGGTACGGTAGTTTTGGTAAATTGTTTTTTTAGATGTGTCAACAATAAAAAAATCGGTAATTTCGATTTCAGTAGTTTCGATTTTCAGTAAATAAAAAAAGTGAACCATTACCACTTTTTTCCGGTACAAAACGACACGGTTCATGTTTTTACCGTATCACGAATACATTTAGATATAGATTAGCTGATAAATTATTTTGACATAATAATAGTTTTATAACCTAAAAATCTAGTAATATAAACTGGGCTGATCATTTGTCACATAAGAAAACTTCTTCATTGTAAAAACTGATTTTTTTTTTTAACATAATGGAGATCACTTCGATTTCTAAAACGAAAAAGAGCTTTTATGATAATAGAACTTCTAAACATTTATATTTTGAGAATAGGACAACCATTATTTTCTTCTATAACCTAAAAATCTAGTAATATAAACGGGGCTGATCATCTGTCACATAAGAAAACTTCTTCATTGTAAAAACTGATTTTTTTTAACATAATGGAGATCACTTCGGTTTCTAAAACGAAAAAGAGCTTTTATGATAATAGAACTTCTAAACATTTATATTTTGAGAATAGGACAACCAATATTTTCTTCCCTAAAATTAGTCCCTAAAAATATTTATGGTCCAAAATACCCCTCTTTATACTCTTACACCTCATTTTCTACCATTTCACTTTCCTCATTCCACCCGTATCTCTCTTTGCTATCTCCCCCCATATATGTTGATAAAAATCTCTGACAACTATTACTTATCTCCCATCGTCGACCTCTGGCCCGACTCTTGTTGTCTCAGTGCGTCCTAAGAACCAACTGATGGTTTTGCCGTCATATTTCTGGCCGAGTTCTCGTGTTTGTTGGAAAATAAAGGTGGTGCATGTGTTCGACATTCGGATCTGTCGGCTGTGGCCTTTGACTTTCGTTTGGCGGTCTTTTGTTGAGTCATTTTTTGCCATTGTTTTATGATTTTTTTCTTCCTAGTCTATTTCTTGTTCCAGAGGGACAACTTGAAGCGGTTGGGGTTGTGAATCTGAAGGCGGAGTCCCCATAGACGTCTAGGTGCTTGATATCTTTCTCAAGAGCTATTTTGAGGTTTACGGTGCATGCCTCGTACTCAGTTATGTTGTTGGTGCAAGGGAAGCCTAGCTTGATGGCAATGGAGGTGTGGGAGTCATCAAGGGAAATTAAGAGTATTCCAATAACGTATCGTTTCTTATTGGAAGCTCCGTCAAAGAACATCTGCCACCTGAGATCCTCTTGAGAGATGCACATAATGTCTTCATCTGGGAATTCAGAGATTCAAACATCGTTTCCTTCCATATGATAATTGGCAAAGGTAGTCGGAGATGACCCTCCCTTTCATGGCTTTTAGTGTGACGTACACGATGTCGAACTCAGCTAACAACATCAACCAACGGGCCATCCGACTTGTCAAAACGGGTTTCTCTAGCAGTTATTTGATGGGGTTCATTCGGGATACTAGTTTAATGGGAAAGGCAAGCATGTAGTCCTGTAATTTCTGCGTTAACCAGACGAAGGCGACACATGTTTTCTCCAAAGCAGTGTAATTGACTTCGTACCCAACCAGTTTTCGACTGGCATAGTGGATGGCTCTTTCCTTGCGGGATTCTTTAATGTATCGGGCTAGGAAAGCCCCTGCTGCAGTATCAATAATAATCAAGTATAGGAGGAGGGCGAGACTTAGTTGTGGAGGCATGAGCACCGGAGGTCGGGTGATGTATCGCTTGATTTGGTCGAAGGCTTTTTGGCAGGCCTCGTACTAGTTTTTGGTTGAATCTTTTTGAAGAAATTTGAAAATGGGTTCGCAGATAGAGGCCAGTTAGCTGAGGAAACGACTGATGTATTACAATTTATCCAGGAGTCCTCAGACTTCCTTCTCCGTCCGGGGTAGTGGCATCTCGAGTATGGCTTTCAATTTGGTAGAATCCGCTTCAATTCCTTTCTCACTGACCATGAACCCCAAGAGTTTCCCCTTAGTGATACCAGAAATGCACTTATGTGGATTTAACCTCATCTAGTACTATTGTAGTCGCTCGAAGAACTTTCGAAGGACGAGAATATGACCTTCCCTAGTCTTGGACTTGATGATTATGCCGTCCACATAGACTTCGACTTCTTTGTGAATTAGATCGTGTAGGATAGTTATGGCAACCCTTTAGTAGGTAGCCGCGGCGTTCTTGAGCTCGAAAGTTATGACGGTGTAGCAGAATGTTTCCCAGGGGGTGATAAAAGCAATTTTCTCTTAATGGTTAGGGTGCATCTTGATCTGGTTGTAACCAAAAAATTCGCGACAAATGATTTGAGGGTGTGATTAGCCGTATTGTCCACGATCATGTCGATATTTGACAACGGGTAATCATCTTTCGGGGATGGTTTGTTTAAATCACGATAGTCGGACGCACATGCAAACTTTTTCTCCAGACTTCGGCATGAGGACGATGTTGGCAAGCCATGTTGGGTATACGACTACGCGAATAAAACCTACATTTAGCTGTTTGACTACATCTTCTTTGACTTTGAGTGACCATTCCATTCGAAGTTTTCTCAGCTTCAGCTTGATCTGTGTGCATTTCGAGAATGTCAGGTTTTCGTGCCGAGTTATTTCTGGGTCAATGCCAGGCATGTCATCATAGGACCATGCGAAGAAGTCTATGAATTCTTTCAAAAGTTTTTCAAATTGCGCCCGATCATGCTCGTTAAGGGTGGACCCTATCCTAATCTTGCGCTGATGGCTACTAGATCCGATATTATTAACAACGGTCTCATCATCATTAATTTGAACGCGATTATGTTGTTTATTATTTTCCTTCTTAAGATCAGTTAAGAATTGCTCATTTACATAATCATTGTCATCACAATTTATATAATTAATGTAAGGCATAACAAGATACTCAAAATTTTTGTTTATTTTATTTTCAGGGAAAACAGCATTGAGAACTTCGTCAAAAGAGGTCTCAGTTACATTGACATCAGGAAAAGGAGAAATCGAAATAGGTGCAAAGATTTCTTGAATGGGATAAATAGCAGGGTTGGGCCGAGCTTGAGCAGGATGAACTTGGATGGCGTGTTAGTTTAAGAGAGGTACATCAACAGCTGTGATCTGAGCGGACGGGTCCAACAGCGCATCATCTAGGCGGATCATGTAGAGACTCAGCCTTCCAAAGGTCAGAGGATTCCTCATAGTCGCTTCCCTTAGTGATTGCCATGGTTTGCTCAGTTAGAGGTTGCACTTCACGTTTTCAGTCTTCATCCTGAGTGTTGTTGTTGAAAGAAGATCTCCAGCCTCAGTTTCATCTTCTTGTCAGTGTGGTTATTCCACGATTAAGAGAATCCATAGAACGGGAAGTCTTCATCCTCATTGATAAATCTTTCGTTCAGAGAATTTACGAAAATAATTTTTTCATTCTCTAGGCTTCTTTTTGGTCGCGGCCGGCGGAGTGCTTTGAGTTCAGCTGGTGAAGGTTGATAGCCCAAGCCACATGGGGCAAAGACTTCTTTCAGGACAATGGGCTCGAGGATTCCTTGCTGGCATAGTCCTATCCCCATTCCAGGCATAAAGTGCAAGTTCTTGAACATCTGAATTATATTGACATTATCGTGAGGGTGGTGCTTTGGACAGACTCGATCTTTGAAGTTGTCCCCTGCTGGTAGAAGGGGCGGATCAATTCTAAAATCGAAGATAAGCATTTCATTGGTTCCATGATGAATCGCCAATACTGGGTTGCTGGTGCTAGCATTGTCTGAACTATCGCCGTCCCCCAAAATGGTAATGAGTTGTCCTTTAGAAAATAACTTTAGTTTCTAATGGAGAGAAGATGATACTCCTCGGATGCTGTGGAGCCAAGGGTGACCAAGGAGTAAGTTAAGGCAAGAAGGTATGTCGATGACCTAGAATTCCTTCAGAGGATTGATAGGGCCATCCCCTAGTGTGAGTTTTATGGAACCCATTACTTCTCGACGAGTGTTATCATAGGTGTGCACGGTGGTAGAGGTGGGAGTGAGATCACTGACTTTCAGTCCCAAGCAGTTAAAGGTTATGAGCAGGTAGACATTAAGAGAAGATCCATTATTGATAAGTGATAGTGAAATTGTCCTTCCTAAGACTTTGACGGAGACGTTGAGGGCATAAGTGTGATCAGGGTCAAATTTTGGGATTTTTTCTTCAGAAAAGGAGAGGAGTCTGATAGAGATTAAGGATTCGACCATATTCACGGCTTCTTCAGGAGTGGTAGTGGGAGAAACTGTGGGTCCTGTGAGGTGTTTTATGAAGGCATTCCGGTGCAGCTGAAAGGACATAAAGAGTCCCTATAAGCTTATGTTGGCTTGGATTTTTTTAAGCCGATCGAGGACTTTGCTTTCTTCAATGGTTATTTTTGGCATTGGGATCTATTTGGAAACTCCATTTCCTTTGTCTATTCCGATTTAATGGGTATTCGAATCTTTGTAGTATCACCCTGATCTGGTCATGTGGTTTACAAAGGAGGGGAAGAATAAGAATCCCACGCCTTCATCCATTTTCGTCTAAATGGATACTTTGTTGACTTCTCCCAATAAATCTTTGAAGAAGATCATTTCACACAAACTTCCCACTGAATTGGCATCTTCATGATTCGGTTCATCATCTGAGATACTAAAGTCATCCCCCCATTCGTTGGCGTTGATATCCTCCTGGAAAGAGTAATAAATGCACCTCAACAACCTCTAAGGCCTCATCATATAAATCTTCCCATTCAGCGAGGAAGTGTAGGAGTGAAGGGACCAGCCGTCGCTGAAGTTTCAAAGTTGCGAGCAACTCGGAGATGATACAGACTTCCCCCGTCTGGAAAAATATATTGGCTATGATCTCTACAACATCATCTAGATTTACTTCTTCAATGGGCAACACCCATTCATCTGATTCTCGAGCCTACTTTCAGGCTTCCATAAACAAGCCAATGAATCTATGGTAGTCGATTGGCATTTCAGCGGGCAATTTTAGCCCAAACTTCTGGAGTTGGTCTAACATAACAGGTAGTTCCATGCCTCCCACTCTGATTGGGCTCGAATGGAAATACAGGCTCTCGTAAGGAGTGACGGAGCTTTATCAGTAAAGCATACAGTGTGCAGAAGAAAGGATTGGCAAACCTTGAGAGGTTTTGGGTGAGACTGTAGGGATGGTGGGTGTTTTGAATGGCACGATCTGAGTAGATGGGTCAAACTCAGGGTTTCTTTCTAAGAAGATGACATTCGTTCTGGTTCCATGTGCCGGAAGAGGATTATGAGTGATGTTGGGTTTAGGGTTAACTGGTGGAGCGATGATGCCCCGATTTGTAAGGCCTTGGATCACGTTTCTAAGGTGAAAGTATTGGTCGGTGGTGTGGCCTGCGACTTGGTGAAAGTCACAACGAGCATCGTGTTTGAAGTTTTAGGGAGAGTAATTGGGAATGCCCAGGGTTCCAATGGTTTGATGAGATATAGAGCTAGCAGGGCCTGTTAGACTTTTGATAGCAGGGGCATGGAGTTCGGTGTATTCTTTTCTGGCATGACTAAGGAGATTTCCTGGTGCCCAAAAGGTAGCAGGTTGTGATACGTTATTGATAGTTGAGACTGAGGCATTAGCAGGCATTTCATATTTCCTTGGTGTAAATTGTCCGATCATCTTCTTCGGTTTAGTCTCCACTTTGGTAGAACCTTCTTCGATTTCCACGCCAGCTTCTCGAAGGGCTCTGAAGTGAGAATAGTATTTTCCTCCCATAGATGGTCGAATATGAGGTAAGAAACTCTTCTTCACAATGCTCGCTTATTCCTCTTCTAAGGGCCTGTTGGTCATAGTGGCGACTTTCTCTCTCCACCTCCTAATGAAGCTACTGACTAATTCCCCGGGGTTTTGCTTTAGGAGCTCTAGATCTCTGCGTGTGACCTCTAACTCTTCGTTGCACTTGTACTGAGACATGAATTCCCGAGCTACATATTCCCAACTATAGATTCGGGATTCTTTAAGAGACCAGAACCATCGAAGGGCACTTTCATTCAAGGTCTACTGAAACATTTGCGCCATTATCTCTTCTGAGGCATCGAGAAGGGTTATGGATTAATGATAGTTGTTTAGGTGCACAATTAGGGGCCCGCTGCCCCCGAACGTCTCGATGTTCATCATCTTGAACTTCTTTGGCAGTTTGGCTTTTAGATAGTGAGATATGTGGGTATAATCCATGTAGTTCCTGGAGATTTTGACTTGGTCGAACTTCTTCGACCTCAGTTTGAGGTTTTTTTTACCTTGTTCAGTTCTTCTTCTTTAGGATCTACAAGCATTGGTAGATTATTCCATGACTGGGCAAGGTTTGAAATCGGAAGTTGAGCGGGTGGCGGTCTATTTACAGGCGAGGCACGCTGGTATTCTTCTAGGACCCAAACAGGCTCGGGAACAAGTGGGCCCATAACACGAGGAAAAAGGATCTCAGGTTCATGAGCTTAAGGAGTTTGGTCTCTCTGTCGCTGTATCTCTTGGACATCGGTTTGAAAGTTGTCAATCTTGGCGTTGATTAGGGGTAAGATGGTCATTAGAACTTGTTGGGCATTCGACGCTTGATCGGCGTTCTCCATGGATAGCCTATGGAGGTAGATCCCAAATTCAATTAAAGCGACAAAGGAACCAGTGAAGTTTTAATGCGGTTTGACAGAAGAACGAAGCTAATAGGGAGCCAGGCCAAAGTCGTGTATGTGATCGACGTGAGAGGGAAAATGATTTGGGCTTATTTTTTTGAATAAAAGAGAGTATTTTTGGAATTTTTGGAAAAAGAGAAAAAGTTTTTGGTATTTTTGGTTTTTGAAAATGAGGGAAAGAGGAGAGGAATGTTAGTATGATAATTATTAGTAGGTTTTCACTTGTATTAGGTTTTCCTAAATGCAAGAAAAATACAAGACACAGTTTGACTTGTTTTCAGGTTTACGAAAAGGGTCCTCTTTTAAAAAAGGCAAAATAACGCAAAAATTCGGGCGACACATTAACCTGGAATTTTGATAGAGTTTCGCATGGTAACCGACAAAATCATGCCCTTTGGCATGACTTTTATGATATACCTCTTACCTATAAGGGCAATAATTCATTGGTACATGTGGACAAGCCATTTGATATACCTAAGTGTACGTGAATTGCCTCACAATATACCTTGTGGGGATGGTAGTCTGAGAGAGATTTCAATATACTCAACGTACGTGAACGAGTTCCCTGATATATACTTCCCATAATGAGTTCGATCAAGTGGTACGATGCGGGGGGAACCTTTTGATATAAGTCAAAGGTACGAGGCCAATGGTAGCTGAGAGCCATATTGCTTAGGTTAATTGTGCCCCAGTGAAGCGGGCACCCATCACAAAGTGACTCCCCAATACGGGACAAATTTTGGTCAATATTGCCATGCTTTGTAGTGTGCAAAAATGCATGAGTCTTAATTAGTGTCTTTTGGAAATTTTTTATCGTCCCAATAAGTAAGGGGAGTACTACCACTAATGAGGGAGAATATACAAATATCATGAAAAGTAAATCTAACATGGAGCATGAAGACTACACTAAGCATGGTGATAGGGAATCATGTGAATATACAAATGAGTGTAAGGTTAGAGAGTGACATGGGAATAACGTGAGTGATCATGTGAACATATACAAGTGAATGTGTGTGCTAGTGAGCCTAAGCATGGATCATCTACAAGTGATGTATGGTGCATGTGAATAGAGGTGAAACTATATAGAATTGTAAGTGTGTTAAGGGAGCTTGAAGAGTATATACAAGTGAAAGAAGTGTGGGTGTGTTCTAGTGAAGCTAAGCATAGATATTCTACAAGTGGTGTGTGGAGCATGTGAGTACAAGTGTAAGTGTGTGAAGTGAGCATGTACAAATGAGTAAAAAGTGAAATACACATGAGAAGTGAGCACGGTAGAGATAAGCATAAGGTAGGTATGCAAAAAGTAAATAAAGGAGCAAAGGGAACATACAAGTAAGAGCATATGTACACACGCAGAAAAGTAGGAGAACAAATAATAACACCCCTCCATGTGTGTACTCTTTCTATTGGGTTGACTCCCAATTATTCAGACTTTTGATTTATGATGCAATGCATGTGAGATCGGTGGGAAGTTGGTAACACAAGTGGAAGTTTATGGGAAATATCGTCCTTTTACTTTTGTACTTTATTTTCTTTGTCTGTATTTCTAGTTTGAGCATAAATTGAGGACAATGTAAGATTTAGATTTTGTGGTAAGAATGGTATTTAAAAAAAATGAAAAAAAATCAGAAAAATTTCAAAAAAATTCCCAAACAATTTTCTATATAATTGAGTTTTGAAACAATTTTTTAATATAGAACTAATTCATGGATATCTCAACTTATGAATTTTTACACATTAGTCATATAATATGATCGAAAATGGATATTGAGGCGAACATTAATATGCTTAACGAATAAATGTGGAGATTTTAGCCTGACGAGATTTTTGTGCCATTCATCATTTCTGAGAAATTTAAATCAATTCGAGTTAAAATAACTCAAACTTTCCTTCAGTGATAAATTCGTTAATGATCTCAAATTCATTGTTTTATTCAATTACTGAAAATAAAAGTAAAAAAGTGAATCTTAAGCACTAAAAATCTTAATAAGTCATCTTGAGACACAATTCAACTTATTGAAACTTGATGTAACAACCTGCTTAAAATAATAATGGGTGGCCAACCCTATACTACATTAAACCAGAAATCTCAGATGGCTCAGTCTCAACACCAACAAACTATACAATAAGATATAAGGCTAACTACCCGAAATCATAGAAGCGAAATGCCATAATTAAATAAAACATGCCACGGATAACCACCCAACAATATATATATCTAATAAAGGTAACATATACACAAGTACCATGAAAAAGAAATGCTAGAATAAAATGACATGAGTGTATACAAGGAAATATACCCGAATAAGCTGTCGGGTCACAGACAGTACAACAACCATAAAGAAGAAATATAAACAGCTATAAATAAACCTTAGGTGTAAACTCGATATACAACATGAATCCTATCTAGATTTACAAGGAGTAGGAACAGCTATAAATAAACCTTAGGTGTAAACCCGATATACAACATGAATCCTATCTAGATTTACAAGGAGTAGGAAGCGACTACAAACTAAATCTCGCCACAGTCCGCAACTGCTACGGCTCCCAAGACTCTGGATAGAAAAACATCCGGTATCCATGCGGTAGGACACCTGTAGTAATATATACATACATATATAGCAAAAGAGAAATATAAACGGGTCAGAGCCCGAGGTGTAAAAATGTTTAGCAAGTTTGTTAACCGTGCATAATAAATATAAATGCACTATTTCATAATTAAAGTAAAGCCGCACTCTCGTGAAACCCCAAACTCACCCCTCATCTGCAGCGCGCACCTAATCGTGTCCTGCGACCTTAATTAAGTTACCCCACCGAGAAGGACAACCTACCCTACCAAAGGCACGACCTATACCCGCAAGACCTGCCATCCTAACATAACCCAAGAATCCTTCCCATATAATCACACTTTAATATATATACACATATATGCCATACTAGGCTTTATTGATTCCAATTTATAACTTAATCAATTATTCATCTTATTACTTCACATATTAACATTAAGCTTCAAATTAAGAGTTTAGTCTCTAAATAACACGCACAATTTAATAAGGATAAAACTTCTCTCTACTCTCAATATTGCACTATGTTTCGTGCGTGGGGCGTCTCACAAAGCGAAATCCAAACAAGGAACCCCCCCGATACATTACTCCTTGACAATGTCGATCGTAGGGATCCATTATGTCATCTAGACAATTATTACTATAATCTAGATTACTATCTGAGAACAACCTAAAAGTCTCCCCTAATATCCTTGGGTTGATATGATCGAAATGTTCCTTAAGTGCCATACATCAACCCCCAACAATCTAGTACACCATAATCACCCAAGATGTACACCATAGAAATTTCATATCCTTTTCACCTATAGGATATAAACACACACACACACACACACACACACACACACACACACATATATATATATATTTACTCTAAACATATATATATACAACCATTCATTCTCATAGGCACGTGTACATAACACATATAATGTACAATGGCCATACACATAATATAACCGGCTATAGAATGCCAATATAATGCACCATGCTATCATCTTCCAGGGCATTACTCATATACCATCCCGGGGACCACGGTCGGACTCAATATCACCGACATCGCGGCCAATACACACACACGACGTCCGGGAAGCGGTCATAGTTCCTAACCGACAATGAGACGAAACATACCTGTAATACCCCATATTTTTATAGCTTTTAAATTATGGGATTTATTAAATCTAATTGAGATAAATTAATTTAATTTTAATCCGGAATGTTGCTTTAAATATTTACTAGCGTGACGAGAGTTAGTAATTATTGGAAATTTGTTATTTGTTGCATATTACTGGATGAGTATAGTAATATATGAGATTTATTTTTATAATATTGTCACGTGTGAATAAAATGGCAATTTTAGAAATTTAAGTTGGGACGCGCCTGTGTCGTGTCGGGACTAAATGTGAATTAATAAAAGTGAATATTTTATAACTTGTTCAGATGGTCATTTTGAGTGCGCCAACGCGTCCGGAAGGGTCGAGATAGTCAGAAAAGTGTACCCGGGAGTTTAGTTTGGGTCTCGGGGAGCTTTTAGGCCTAATTAGTAACCCGGGAGGGCATTTTGGTCATTTTACATTTTTGGGTAATTAAACCCACGAAAATTAGAGGAGTTATATCAGATACCTAGGTTACCTTCTAGGGTTAGAAACTCTAAACACAAATGACGGCCATTGGAGAGGAAGAGGAGAAGCTCTCCAAGGAGTTCTAGGCCAAGAACACCTCGGATTGCACCGCCGTCACCACCAACGCGTAGATCGCGAGACGGGGAACGCAACCACACCAATTTCGACACAAAACCAGATTTCTGAAAATTCTAGGCAATTGTTTATCTTGCTTATTTCGTTAATGCATCTTTCATATTGGTTTAGGAATGATTAGGATGAATTGTATGGAAGAAAAACCCAATTTAAGATAGGAAATTGCATGTAGTGATGACTTAAATGATATTCTGGAAACCCTTTGTCATGTAAAGGATTAAGAGTTTGATTAAGAAAAGAGTTCTAATTAGATACAAACACTAAAAATTTTATTCCAGATGATCGGACCATTGGAATCGCTTGAAATTTTAGTATGTTGTAGCGAACGGCGAGACAGGACTGCTGACAAAAATTCAGCTTGATCGAACGGTCGGATTTCTAAAAATATTATTTTTACTAGAGAGTTTTATATTTTGAGGACTCTTATGAGGACTCTTAGAGAGTTTTATATTTTGAGGAATCTTAGAGTGTTTTATATTTTGAGGACTCTTAGAGAGTTTTATATTTTGAGGACTCTTCTAAATAATAAAATAATTCAATTAAAACTCCATTTTAATTCCGATTTCGAAGCCATTTAAAATTCTCATCTTTGAAAATAAAATTCAAAATCCTTTAATGTAAGGCGAAATCTATATTTTTGGGATATTTTACATGAGGGACAATGTAAGTATATGTTAAAGGGGAGAGACACGTAAGAGGGTTACGTTGGAACAAATGTGTATACCTACTGAATTTTATACTTGGGAGGATAGAATCCATGAGCGTTATGTAGTAAGTGGAGAAGTTCCTCAAATTAAAATAAGATGTGAATGGTTATACGTGATAACTAAATAATGAGAAATAAATGCGAATGACGTAATTATGGGAATTGAGAATTTACCCGTTATTGATATGGTAATATGAGTATAGTTATATGATTGTGTATGCATATACTATCTATGTGTGAAAATCATGCCCACGCTACTTGCTATCCCTGAGGTTTCCGCGCTGGGACAGTCTTATCTCGATGGGACCTTTATGGGGGATATTGACTTGTACCCTAGAAGATAGATATCCTTGGTACAGGCTATCGGAATGATAGTTCAGACGGTCCTAAGAGATGCGGGTATGTGCTTTCCTCTTAGAGACTTGGAATCTATGCTTCGCCTCATTTTGTTTGTGTATAGGTATCCTTGGTACAGGCTATCGCAGTGATAGTTCAGACGGTCCTAAGGGACTTGGAACCTATAGTTTGTATATGTATTAATACAATTCGAGAGTGATTCCGAATTTGTATTCTCCTTAATATGAGTGATATGGGGTTTGGATAGTAGAGTATGCCCGCACCATAGTTTTATTTGGGGTGCTGTTATGGTTTATATATATATTTTACGAGTGGTTAATATATATATGAAATTCTGAAATCTGGAACTGTCTTCTGTGATGTGATATGTAGGATGTGGTTGATAACTCAAATTATAAATACTTGTGTTGAGAAAGTATAATATGACACTGGAAAACTTTATTGATTAATAAAGTTAGAATGAGAACTTTGGTCTCTAATTGAAATATTCTTTACAAACAATTGAATCGTTAAATTTTGAATCCTGCGAATAACCTAAGATAAGTTAAATCATTGGGGAAAGATAGCGTGATATATGATGAGATAAACCATTGGGAAGGTTAGTGCGATAGGTGTGCACATTAGAAGAGAGGTGAGAATTTCTCAAGAGAGTGTCGCACTAATATGTTGTTGCATTGGCCTGTATCAATTTAAATACTTGCTAAACGTATTTTAAATCAAACACACTATCGGGCTCTGACCCGTTTCTTTTTCTCTTTCTCTCTCTTGTATATATATGTATGTATTATAGGTGCCCAGCCAGAGGGGCGTCTTTCTTAGGATCTTTTGGAAGGAACGCGCTGCAACTTAGGTGGGAGTTGCAGGTCTCTTGATTAGACGACTTCGTTCATTCGGATCCATTCTTAGTACTTTCATCTAGTTGAGCATGTGTAGCTCTTTCCATTATTCCGTTGTTATTGGACATTTGTATTTCAGTTATTTCCAGTATTATTACTATGGGATTTATTCAGTTTGGATGTGTGACTTTAGATTTCACACGTTGACATTCGATTGACGAATGTATTAAATTAATTGGATTATGTTGCAGAATTTAATGTGGTGTGATTCTTACTTATTGAATGTTGTTAATAAAATAAATGATTTTCTTTAAATAACATTTGGAAAGTATGTATGAAAATGGTTTTGACACTTAGCTTAATTATTCAGGGTGTTTAAATTGGAAAAGTATTTTTTCGACAGTGATGCTAAGAATGAACCAACTGTTCACCTTGATTTTAATTTAATAAAGGAGTGATCGCCCGGTATTTAATTAGGCGGGTTGTCACAGGTGGTATCAGAGCATCAGGTTCTAGTGTCCTTAGGATCTGTACGGCTTATTATGCTTTCAGCGTTGCTTTGTTTGTTATAGAGCCCTATGTTTAGGATTTTCGATTTCTTTGACGAGATTTCGTTCTCCTGTTATAATGTGTATACATTAGTGAATAATAATTTCGTTCGGATGTGTGCGCGTGCCGAGCGATGACGGATGTCAGAAGAGGACCGTTAAGCATACATCAGGAGGCAGGGTTCAGTTGAGATTATAAAATATATCCGAGGGTGATGACCGTAGTCGAGGTCACCTCCATTATGGCACGAGAAGCCAAGACTAGAAAGGCGACTAAGGCGCAACAGTGATTTCCAAATGCTGTTATAGTCAAATGAGGTGAGAGGGTAAACTTATCCAACGTATTACAAAAACGTGTAGAGACTGTCAGTGGGAAATTTTAGAAACGCGAAAATTGTATGTATCTTTACCAAAGGCGGTAAAGTATCCAAAGGCTTAAATATAGGATGGAGTGTGGCAAACCGAAAGTGAAAATTTAGAGAAAAATTTTCTTGGCTTTCAGGACGAAATTATAAAGGTTGGAGTCAACCACCAATTTTAGAAGTGGAATGCTATGCCTATAGGAGAACCTTAGGTACAGTGTTGACCGTATGTTCCTTCCTTAACTGTTCAGGATTAGAAGCAAATGTGGATCGGAACTCATTGAGAGAGGGCATGTCAGGGTTCCATTCGTGAATATGAATCTTAACCGTTAGTGAATTTTGTATCGGAAGAGGTAGATACTAGTGGAGGAAACGACTCCAAGTGGGAGACCAACTTGTAATAATAGTTGATAATACTCGAGGAGGAAATTCTGATGGACGACCGATTCAGAGGTTGACATTGTCATATTTTGTCAAAATAGATGATAACGCTTCTTTGTGTGGGAAGTTAAAGAAATCGAAGGATTTAGTCGAGAATGAGACTGAATGCAATGATGGTGGTATAACACCACAAAAAGGATGTGGATACCCATCAGGAAAACCATTTAAATGCATTAGATAGTTAAATTCTTACCAAGTGATGGTAAATTCAGTAAGTACTATTATAGATAGTAACATGATCTTTATGGCCTGAAAAGTTAAGAGAACAATCGGGATGGTTTACAGGAATCGAGTTTACTAAAGTCCGAGAGGAGGAAAAATCCTAACCTGGTTAGTAGGACAGGTGGTAAGTGGATTATGTACTGAGGTATTTTGTGCGGAGTGAGATCGCTCACGATAATATGTCCAAAATGAGAAAAAGGACAAGAATACGGTGCCTAGTAAAAGGCAACGATTAAAATAATTTTGGTTTGGTTTGGGCAGACGTGTTACGTCCGAAAACCATTTGTGCAGTCAAGACGATTGCCAGGATGGAACTATAGGTTGTATCCTTAGAGGATGCGGCGTGTTTATGTGACACGAGCGAGTCACCATATTTTGTTCATTGCTAGATTAGCATGTGAGACGAGTTTAATGCATATATTTATAAATGTTACCATTATGTGAATATTTTTCCCTAGTGTAGCGGGATTTTTCTTTAGTGCTATCCGCGGAGGATGGATAAGTATATTAACAGTGTCACGTATTTTTTTTTAGATTACTTGTTATAGTGATGCGATACACGAGTATGATATTATCTTTGTTAAAACATTATAGAAATGGTTATACGATAGTGGGCATTTATTGCAAGACTATCGGAGTGGTTGCATTAGTGCAACATGTTTTATGTTTGTTTTGGCGAGGCTTTACCTGTGAGAAGGTTGGACTCGTACTTATATTATCTATCCTAGAGACTTCAGAGGAGATAGTGGGCTCGAGATATTCGATGCCAATATATGTATAGACTTTGTCAGTATAATTCCGTATGTATCGGGACTTACCGTTGAGCAAAAAGATTTGACTCAGTATTATGTTTAGCACTCCGGACTTAGTGATAAGAAGAGTGCATTGTAATATTTATCCTTTAGAGATGGGGAGTTAATAGTTATACCCCTATTATTAGGGAAGGGAATTTCGAGAATTCCGATCGTATGTATCCGAGGTTTATAGAATGTAATTACCATCAACCAATACGGGACGATAGTGAAATTGGTGAAACGTTCTTTGTTAAGCATAATTACGGGAAAAATTGTAACTTTTCTGTCAAGGGACGGAATAAAGTGGTATATACTATGGACGGAGGACCTAACGGATTTCGATAACCGACAATGCTAGGTAGTAGTGTATCGGGGGGGTTCCTTGTTTGGATTTCGCTTTGCGAGACATCCCACGCATGAAACTTGGCGTAAGGTTGGAAATATGGAGACGTTTGGTCACTATTCCATGAGTTCGGTACCCTGGTCGAAATGGGATCAAGTAATTATGTATGTAAGTTGGGAGTTGAATTTTGTTTTAAGGTCATTGGAGCCGAATTTTTGTGGTAGTAAAGCATTGAAAGTTATCCCCACAAGTTGAGGGGTGGAACTATGATAAGGAGAATTTAAGAATTTTGATTTCTAGGGTGATTGAGAGTACCCAAATGTCATAACCGCGTATAGAACACAAGGTGAATAAAGAGTTGGAATGATTTTTAGAATGGATTTTCTGGAAAGAACTTTATATTATACAAAAGAGATAACCTGTAATCATTTTGATGAATAGAGCGTTAGTGAATTATTTTGGTTGTTGTACAAATTTGAGAAATTTTTGTACTTATCTGAGGAAGGTTGAGAATTATTATTCCTCTCTTATTGTCATGGAAATTGAATGCCCTATTCCTTCTATTTCGCTGAATTTAGTTAGTCCTACATAAGAGTAGCCGCCGTTCGCTCTCCCAGGGCGGACGGGGTGTTGCAAAAATGTGGGCATCTGGGTTAGATGCAGTCAAAATAGTCCGAGCCGAAGGGACGTGGTAATAGACGTGTGAAATAAATGTTTGTGGGAGTAGTATAACGAAGTGGAAGTGATAGAGTGGATTAAACGTCACATGAGGGGCGCTAATCCATACATAAGTGTGCAATTAAAATAGCACGCCCTAACTTGATTGGAAGGCTGTGGGAAGCCATTCAAGGATTGCTATTCCTTGAATAGAGTAGAATTTAATTTTTATGAAGCACACCCGGAGCGGAATTGTTAGTTTTCAAGAGTGAGAGCGACTTGCGCCTACAAAGAGTAATGATGTTAGTATAGTATAAGAGATCCAGAAGTGCGCTTCATGAATAGAAGAGCATGGGTCAAAACTTTCGGCATATTACGTGTCACTTAATGTGAGACATTTCAAGGGAATAATCGATGTTTAGCGAGACGTAGTGAGTAGTCTCTACATGCACCTCCCATAGGTAATGTTTGGTTGAAAGAGGAGAATCAACCAAAGAATTTTGTGTTTATCGAAAATTCCTGAACTTGGAAAAGGTCGGTAAAGCCGATTAAGTTCTTGAATGAGTTGCCATCCTCAAAACAAGATCAAGGGTTTATCCCGAACATGTGAATTAAGTCGTCGAGAGGGAAGTGATTGATATTCCTTTGGACTGGCTTACAATATTAACTAGTATGCCCCAGACTTCCTTTGAAAGGAAGGATCGCGCCAGTGCATGGTCCGGCGCAGTATAAATTTCTGAATCAGGATGAGATTTGGTGAATCCCACCTTTGATATGGGATTTCAGGAACCAGCGGAGATAAGATTTCGTTTCAAGTAGGATGTATCACCCTTAGCCAGGGAATAAGCGCATGGTGATTAAAGATTAGTGGAGCCACGTGAAGGAGATTTTGGAATCTTGATACGATGATTTCAAGAATGTTCTGTAGAAGCACTCGTACCTGTTTGTCGCGTATAAGGTACTTATTAAGGTTTTGTTATGGAAGAACCTCGACTATTCTCCTTTCGTTTGTTTATAGGAGAATAGGTAATTAAAATTTTTGGATCGGTCGAGAAAACATCCTATAAATGTGGTAGAATTCCACGACTGTTTTAGGCGAGCAAGAGTGATCAAATGTTCGTAATATTTTCTCAGAATGGGAGTTTTGTATATGAATAAATCCGAGTATTTGTCATGTAGTGAGGTGAGGCCTCCTAATGATAGTGAGATAATGAAATTTTTAACGTATAGGCGTGACCTATGCGAATTTTATCGGTTGGGAGCACAATGTGAAGTGTCTCCAATGAGAATGTAAAACAATGTTGCTGTGAAGAAAGGGCTATAGTAATTGAGCGCCGTAATGTGTAGTTAGTTGTGTACGGAAAAGGATATCCAGAATTGTGCTAACGGATAGGCCTTATTTTCCGAATTTCGGGACGAAATTCAGTTATTAGGGGGGAAGTATGTAATACCCCATATTTTTATAGCTTTTAAATTATGGGATTTATTAAATCTAATTGAGATAAATTAATTTAATTTTAATCCGGAATGTTGCTTTAAATATTTACTAGCGTGACGAGAGTTAGTAATTATTAGAAATTTGTTATTTGTTGCATATTACTGGATGAGTATAGTAATATATGAGATTTATTTTTATAATATTGTCACGTGTGAATAAAATGGCAATTTTAGAAATTTAAGTTGGGACGCGCCTGTGTCGTGTCGGGACTAAATGTGAATTAATAAAAGTGAATATTTTATAACTTGTTCAGATGGTCATTTTGAGTGCGCCAACGCGTCCGGAAGGGTCGAGATAGTCAGAAAAGTGTACCCGGGAGTTTAGTTTGGGTCTCGGGGAGCTTTTAGGCCTAATTAGTAACCCGGGAGGGCATTTTGGTCATTTTACATTTTTGGGTAATTAAACCCACGAAAATTAGAGGAGTTATATCAGATACCTAGGTTACCTTCTAGGGTTAGAAACTCTAAACACAAATGACGGCCATTGGAGAGGAAGAGGAGAAGCTCTCCAAGGAGTTCTAGGCCAAGAACACCTCGGATTGCACCGCCGTCACCACCAACGCGTAGATCGCGAGACGGGGAACGCAACCACACCAATTTCGACACAAAACCAGATTTCTGAAAATTCTAGGCAATTGTTTATCTTGCTTATTTCGTTAATGCATCTTTCATATTGGTTTAGGAATGATTAGGATGAATTGTATGGAAGAAAAACCCAATTTGAGATAGGAAATTGCATGTAGTGATGACTTAAATGATATTCTGGAAACCCTTTGTCATGTAAAGGATTAAGAGTTTGATTAAGAAAAGAGTTCTAATTAGATACAAACACTAAAAATTTTATTCCAGATGATCGGACCATTGGAATCGCTTGAAATTTTAGTATGTTGTAGCGAACGGCGAGACAGGACTGCTGACAAAAATTCAGCTTGATCGAACGGTCGGATTTCTAAAAATATTATTTTTACTAGAGAGTTTTATATTTTGAGGACTCTTATGAGGACTCTTAGAGAGTTTTATATTTTGAGGAATCTTAGAGAGTTTTATATTTTGAGGACTCTTAGAGAGTTTTATATTTTGAGGACTCTTCTAAATAATAAAATAATTCAATTAAAACTCCATTTTAATTCCGATTTCGAAGCCATTTAAAATTCTCATCTTTGAAAATAAAATTCAAAATCCTTTAATGTAAGGCGAAATCTATATTTTTGGGATATTTTACATGAGGGACAATGTAAGTATATGTTAAAGGGGAGAGACACGTAAGAGGGTTACGTTGGAACAAATGTGTATACCTACTGAATTTTATACTTGGGAGGATAGAATCCATGAGCGTTATGTAGTAAGTGGAGAAGTTCCTCAAATTAAAATAAGATGTGAATGGTTATACGTGATAACTAAATAATGAGAAATAAATGCGAATGACGTAATTATGGGAATTGAGAATTTACCCGTTATTGATATGGTAATATGAGTATAGTTATATGATTGTGTATGCATATACTATCTATGTGTGAAAATCATGCCCACGCTACTTGCTATCCCTGAGGTTTCCGCGCTGGGACAGTCTTATCTCGATGGGACCTTTATGGGGGATATTGACTTGTACCCTAGAAGATAGATATCCTTGGTACAGGCTATCGGAATGATAGTTCAGACGGTCCTAAGAGATGCGGGTATGTGCTTTCCTCTTAGAGACTTGGAATCTATGCTTCGCCTCATTTTGTTTGTGTATAGGTATCCTTGGTACAGGCTATCGCAGTGATAGTTCAGACGGTCCTAAGGGACTTGGAACCTATAGTTTGTATATGTATTAATACAATTCGAGAGTGATTCCGAATTTGTATTCCCCTTAATATGAGTGATATGGGGTTTGGATAGTAGAGTATGCCCGCACCATAGTTTTATTTGGGGTGCTGTTATGGTTTATATATATATTTTACGAGTGGTTAATATATATATGAAATTCTGAAATCTGGAACTGTCTTCTGTGATGTGATATGTAGGATGTGGTTGATAACTCAAATTATAAATACTTGTGTTGAGAAAGTATAATATGACACTGGAAAACTTTATTGATTAATAAAGTTAGAATGAGAACTTTGGTCTCTAATTGAAATATTCTTTACAAACAATTGGATCGTTAAATTTTGAATCCTGCGAATAACCTAAGATAATTTAAATCATTGGGGAAAGATAGCGTGATATATGATGAGATAAACCATTGGGAAGGTTAGTGCGATAGGTGTGCACATTAGAAGAGAGGTGAGAATTTCTCAAGAGAGTGTCGCACTAATATGTTGTTGCATTGGCCTGTATCAATTTAAATACTTGCTAAACGTATTTTAAATCAAACACACTATCGGGCTCTGACCCGTTTCTTTTTCTCTTTCTCTCTCTTGTATATATATGTATGTATTATAGGTGCCCAGCCAGAGGGGCGTCTTTCTTAGGATCTTTTGGAAGGAACGCGCTGCAGCTTAGGTGGGAGTTGCAGGTCTCTTGATTAGACGACTTCGTTCATTCGGATCCATTCTTAGTACTTTCATCTAGTTGAGCATGTGTAGCTCTTTCCATTATTCCGTTGTTATTGGACATTTGTATTTCAGTTATTTCCAGTATTATTACTATGGGATTTATTCAATTTGGATGTGTGACTTTAGATTTCATACGTTGACATTCGATTGACGAATGTATTAAATTAATTGGATTATGTTGCAGAATTTAATGTGGTGTGATTCTTACTTATTGAATGTTGTTAATAAAATAAATGATTTTCTTTAAATAAAATTTGGAAAGTATGTATGAAAATGGTTTTGACACTTAGCTTAATTATTCAGGGTGTTTAAATTGGAAAAGTATTTTTTCGACAGTGATGCTAAGAATGAACCAACTGTTCACCTTGATTTTAATTTAATAAAGGAGTGATCGCCCGGTATTTAATTAGGCGGGGTGTCACAATACCCACCACGTCTCATCCCCCAAAAAATGTATATCACATAATAACACAATGGACGCTATGACCTGGGAAATATCCACACTTTGCTCCTCGCGCCAGGGTGCTCACCCTCATCGCGCAACTTCCCAATGATAGCATGTGCGGGGTATGCTTCACAATACAAGTATATATATCATTCACATACACAATATATATACATCCATATGCTTACATCATATAATTAAACCATCACATACGGTTTAAATATTCACGCCATGAGTACATATATATATATATATACATATTCAGACCTATATATATATATATATATATACATATATACATACCATCTCTCACGCGTATGTATGAAATTTATAAACTCGGCTATACGTGCATATAATCCTCTTTATACTAGCCGTCATCCCGAACGTATTTAATTTATTTCCATATATAAATACGATCCCTCACTTAAAGCTTATTCATCCATTATCCCTACGATATGAATAGTCTTCCAATATATTCAACATTAAGGTTATCACCCCAAAGTTTAATGTGTATAACAATCACTACACATTCCATCTATATCTGAAAGTACATCAACCCACAATACTTATCTCGGTCATAGGTATTCACCTAATTAGTAATCGATAAGCCTCAAGCTTAATCCTAAATTCATTTCATGATCCCATCAAGCATGGAAATCTCCATTATTAATCACACATAGGCATATAGTCACTCTCTTGACCAACCTTAAAACACAACCTATTCTAGTTGATAGCACAGTCCAATTGTTCTCAAATTCGCCTACGGTTCAATTGCTCCTATGAACCCTTAACATTACCACATTTATGATTAAATATACAAACTCATCGTCACTAAGGATAATCGACCTATCTCTCGTGGTCTACCCATATGATCTAAATAAAATCCTATCGCTTAAAGGATTCAATATAAAAGTCGGCCTAACAATCTCTCGCCATATCTTCACAACTTCCTCGAAAAGTCCCTAACCAAGCGCCCTATGTTAAATCACTTTATAAACTCTAAATGGGACTCCCGTCCCTAATAAATTCCCCACTACATCGACGCGACAATCTCCAATGCATACGAATGTATGTTTCCCCAAACTAGCTCGATATTTCCCCCCCAATAAAACATGTGAGAAACTCCCATTAAATCTCCAAAATGTACTTTTCGTACCATAATAGGATGTTCCAATTTGAGAAACCCTGTCGAAATGGATTAAAACTCATTCTAGAAATATCTAGGAAAACAACCCTATTTCCGAATCGATTCGGCCCAGCGAATCAATTCGCCCCCCAATGCGAATCGATTCGGTCCCAAAGACTTGGGAGACTATCCCAGGCCGAATCGATTAGCCTTGGATCCGAATCTATTCGGTCATGCAGACCTGGGACTTTTGCCTAAGCCGAATCGATTCGCTTAGGGGGCGAATCGATTCGGGTCTGCAGAACTTGAAGGTTTCTTCTTCTTCATAAAACCCACGAATTCTAAACCCTAAAATTATCACTTCTAACCCCTAAACCTTCATCAAATCATGATTCTAAGCCAATAAATCAACCCAAATCTGATCCCAACCATCTCTACACCAACCAACCCATATATAAACATCAATTTCAAGATTTAAACCACAAAATCTAGGTTTTGATATTAATACCCAAAATCCAATTCTTCTATCCACAAATTATGAAATGAAATACACAAATGAGTTATTTAGTAAGATTAAACACTTGCCTGAGAATTGTAGATGTTGGATCGTCCCCGAAATCGCGCATTGGACCGAAATCTCCAAGCTTTCTCCCCCCTCTCTCTCTCTCTTCCTTTCTTCTTCTTTCTTTCTTTCTTTCTTTCTTTCTTTCTCTCTAATGAGATGGTTTGATCCGTAAGCCTTTTAAACCTTTAAAACACAAATCCCAGTTTTAAATGTTAATACACACTTTAAATGACTCGTTTTCTCCAATTCGAGTCAAGCTAACTTAAAAACATTCCTGAACGGAAATAAATCCCAATGACAGTCATTTTGACTATCTCGACCCATTCGGAATCAATGGGGCACTCAAAATCCTCATCCGACATACTTTAAAACGTCCTCAATTTTGGACTTCAATTTCCAAATTTTAAAATTCTTCGATTTAAATAAAATTTTATTCTCCCAAAAATTAAATTTGTCAGTCCCAAAGTCACGGGGTGTTACACTTGAGAAATGAGATTTGGTTCTCGTTTGAAAATTCAAAAATTAAGCCTAAATCTAACCTTTTTACAGTATTCACTTGCAGGCCCATCTGAGCCGAAAAGAAAATAAGCCTTTTGTTGAAATCCCATTATCCTTACTAACTCCAACTGAGAGTTTAAAGCCCATAAAAACAAGCCATACCCATTTTCTGAGAATACTAGGATAAAATTACGGTAAGGAAAAGGGCCAAAAATAAAAATAAAAGAAGAATAAGTTGGCTAAAAAATGATGTGTAAAACGAAAAGAAAGAAAGAATGAAAAAAATTAGTATGTGAAAAAAGGAAAAGAATAAAAAGAAGAGGAAAAGAAAAATGGAGGTTCGAAGAAAAAGTGCCTAAAAGTCAAAATACCGAAAACCTCTATATTCTCAGAAATTTTGAACTCCAAACGCCATTCTTTCTACAAAAAATCTGAGCATACAATACAACCAAAGAAAGTCCTAATCGATTTCAAGTGAAATTAGTAAGAGTGTGGAGAGAAGATGAATAAGATCTACGGTGTGATTCAATGTTTTCAAAAATCAATCGATTTTCCATTCATGAGATCATATTCATCTATTATAAAAAAATTCCATTTTTGATCATGTATATACAAAATTTGTTCATTTAAATTTACTCTTTTATTCACATATACCTAGAGAAAATAACCTATTTCCGAGTGTTCGATTGAGAGTGCATTCCGTGAGTTTTTGAAATCAAAAAGAACTTTCGGATAAGAAGTTTGAAATGGACGGTTATATTGGCTATGCACACACACACACACACACAATAAGTTGAGATTGAAAAGTGAAGTTCTACTATATTTATGAAGTTTGTATTCAAACTTGGTTATATTACTTTTGAGTCTTTTATATCGAGTCAAGTTTTTGAATTTTGTAGCTATATTCATTGCAAACCCTCACGAGACAAAACTAGTCCACTAGGGTAACCTAGAGGTTTAACGGCTTGTTGCACATTCTAAGTGCAATCGTGATTCCTACGAAAGTGAGTTAGATTTAAAAAAAATTTAGTTTTGCTCGAGGACTAGCGAAGTTTAGGTTTGAGGGTATTTGATGAGTGCATTATTTTGTATATTTTATACCCAAATTTATACTTTTGTAGTCCCATTTTATTTTATTTAACAAGTTCTTAGGATCATTTTATTAAAAAAGGAAAAAAAATACAAGAATGATTGAATTTGAATTCAAAACGGCAATTTTAAGTAAAAAATGGGCGCTTTGATAATTTTATAATATTTTTGTGCTAATTTGTGAAAAACGTTGCCTAGTGAAAATTTTGCGGGTAATGATGAAATTTGGTGATTGATGATCAACTCGAAAAAAGTGCGAAAAAACTAATTTTTACGGTCGTTCGAAAAAACCTGTTTTAACACTAGTGAAATCGTAAAAAGTCGAGAATTTTTATTCTACGATTTGGACGAAATTTGGCATGCATGTTCATCAGACATTCCTAAGAATTATAAAGTGTGTGTGTGTGGGGGGGGGGGGGGGGGGGGGAGGGGATTTGGTGCCTTATCTTGATCCAAATATTGAAGAGGTGGAGTGATAAGTTTCAACACGTTTCAATCAATTAGGAAGAGTTCCACCACAACCCTAATACCTCTTCCTAAGCCTATAAATGAGACCCCTGGGCTTATTATTTCGGGGTGAAGATTGTAGAGATCCACTTGAGAACAATTTTTGGTAGTTTTATTTTGAGAGTTTTATTTATATTTGAGGGCCAAGCATTGTATCTTTGTGGGACGAATTGTGTCAAGATTATTTGTGAGACACAACATTTGTAAATTTGTTTTATTAATTAAAATTAGTATTCATTCTTGCAATTTTATTATGTCTTCAATCATGCTAGCTTAATTTCTTTACTAAGACTACGTAAAATTTATCATGTTTGATTAACATTAAGTGTGATTTAAATTCGTCTTTGTTCCTGATATGTTCTAAAGGTTTTAAAAATTCGGTATTCATTTAAAATGACACGAGAGTGTGTTTTAAACTTTTGCCTTTGTTTGAAAAAAAATCATATTTTTATTTTTAAGTGTGGGTATTTTTTGATGGATTATGCTTGCACTCGATTGTTTTGATAGTCCATGATTAAAGACTATACTTTGAAATTTAAAAGTGAACTTTTAAGGGAATAGGGATTTTAGCCATCTAAATTTGGAGACGTTAAGTTTTAGTGTGAACGTAATCGTGTTATTTTTCAAATTAATTGCGATGAGAGTCGATTTAATTTGAGTTATAAAATTAAGAATGACGAGTTTAAATTATTGCATAGTAGCAGTTAAACATGGTAAATGGATCCAATGTCCTAGTTTCTCACACACTAGTTTATACCTTTCGTAGTCGCACTTTTTATTTGTGTTAACTTAATTTACTATTACATCTTATCTCTAAACCTATCTAGTCTAGTTGGACAGTCACCATCATTTTGAACGAAGAAATTAATAAATCTCTGTGGGTTCGACCTGTACTTACACTCGAAATTCTATAATAGCCCGTGCACTTGCGGTATTTTATAAAATTGATAACGCTATCCTATTTATTATGTACACTCGGAATTGTTTAGTGTAATAAACATTGTGAATCCTTCAGTTGTAATCATTTGTGAAGGATAAAACTTAATTATGGGATTCATTTGGGGATTTGGAATTTAGATGCATGTAATATATAAGATTGTTGGGTGGGATAAATCTAAAATACTTTTAAGATGCAAGAGGTATGTTTATATTTATGATTTATTACAATTTCGGTTATATATTGATTCTATTTTGACTTTTTGTTAACATTTTAGGACAAAGGTTGCCCGTGCCGCATCCTTAATATATCTTGTTGAAGTCACTCATCATTCTAGTTGATGATACTCATTAGGATGTAGGTGTCACTGGCCTGTCAACTTCTATCATCATTTCTGATATTTTTAGTTTATCAAGGAGAGACATACGCAATACTTATACATTTCATATTTTGGGAGTTGAGTTGTATGTTATAGTTGGTTATATATTTTTCGGGCATGTATTACGGCATCAGAGTTAATGGATAATTTTGATGTTTATATTAAGTTTCCCTTTATTTTTGTGTATTTCATTCTTAATGCATGCTTATAATGGTACTTAATTATTCACGCTCTTGTATTGTTTAACTTAGACCTGATTAAGGTATTATTAAATATTACGGGGTGTTACAGTTGGTATCTTAGCATTCCAGGTTCTAGTGTCCTAGGGACCTTGAGTGCGCTTGTTGCATTTTCGTGTTTAGTTCTTTGACTATTTTAGAGCCTTATACTTTAAGGTTTGTACTCTTTATAACAACAACCGCTTAGGGGTGTCGTCGTTATTTCCCGACGAACGACTCAGATCGACTAATTGTATCGGGTGGGGTGGGGGCGGGTTCCTTATTTGGATTACGCTTGCGAGATGTCCCGCGCATGAGGTTGACTTCAATCACGAGTTAGGGACTTTTAGGCGTGATACCATTATCAAGTTCTTAGCATATGATTTAAATGGAAATGTTTTCCCTCACCATCCGTGACGGCGTTAGGATTAAGTTTTGAAGATATCGTTCATGCGATCACGAGGGAACCAGTCTGAGGACTAGTTCGACTGTCTTTCTATTTTTGCACCAGGAAATATTGATACAGAAGTGAAGATAGATGTTCACGCTATCATTTCAATACGAAAGAGACTTTTTGTGTTGGCAAAAAGCCTTGTATGAAAGGTTTGACATATGTTACTAGGTAACCCACTTTTCACCACTTGTGATTGGGTGGTTGAAGTTTCAGTTCTACATTAGTAGGATAATTATAACTATTATAGGGATAGAGTCCCTAAGATTTGGAAGACCAGGGACAAAGTGGTCCCAATAAATACAGACGCTGTAGCATGGACCCAAGTAGGGGGACCTCACCCGGAGAAGAAACCACATAGGGGGCGGCCCGCAAGTGGTTTCCAAGTATTGAAGATATTATCTATTTTGGGAATTAGGGAAAGGGAAATATTGGCCAGTGGATCCACAACCTATGAGATAAGGGATAACGAGGCGAATTTTAGCAAAACTGATAAAAGAAGTAAGGTAAACGGGGACTCCAATGGGACCACCATATCAGTAGTTCCTTTAGAGGAAGATGTTATGCTCGTGGCAAGTGAGCCCATCTAATTATTTTATTCTTTAAAGGCAAACAACGTTTGGGGTACCTTCGAGGGATGGTCAGGGGTATGTTTATGGATCGCGAACATAGGTCTTGCTTAGACACCGAGGAGTTATCATTACTCTTCTAGTAGTGAGTTTGTACTATAATTATGAGGTATATGTATATTTATCTCTGCGCTTTATGTATATGTGGACACCTTAGCGGGTAAAGATTGCTTTACATCATGATTAGAAAGACGTGGTAGTTTGTTAGGTCGACTTAGTTTTCAGTCGCTTTTTTTACTTTTGGTGATATATCACTGTATTAGTACCGAAATTCCATGTATATCTAGGCGTACACTTATATCAACTGTCAGGGGTAGGCCTTTATATGCCCTTTTTGGGTTGAGATTTGCTTTGACTAGTTGCCTTTAGGCTTAGAAGAATGTTTGGCACACTTGTTCATGTATAAATGTGAATACAACAAATGGGATTATGATTGCATAGAGGTGTCACTGATGGTTCAAGATTCTTCTAGTCTTTATTGGTATGAGTGTTGAGTTATCACCATATATTACTATTTTACTTGGAGTGGACACTAGCATTGAATCCGTCGAGAGGGCATTTCATGAGATTGACTTTGTCATGGATAATAGAGGTGTTATGGGAGTAAACACCATAGTTTTTGAACGGGTTGACTATTCAGGAATGACGTTACCTTGAGGAAGATCTAAAAGAGGGAAGAGTTACTAAACAATGTGTGAACCATAGGGAAAAGGATAAAGTCAAGATATGTGATGAGTGTTTGTTGTTATATATTAATGACCTATCGAAATAGTGTAGGAAAATGTTTCAACCCAATGATTAAAAATGTGAGCGAGTTATCATTAGTGGTGAGATTGGGAGAAGGATATCCTAAAGGCATCTTTCGAGCACAATATGGAGCGAGCACATCATTAGTGGATTCAGACCTTGGGAAGGGGTGGTTCTCTATGAATTGCGAAGATATCCTGATAAAGAGGGGATGGTATAATAGTGGTGTTTGCTACACCCAAATATGTGATTAGGGGTGGTTTATGCCTTGATGTTGAAGGTTACTGGGAGAGGGTATACAAATAGTATTAATAATAAATTCTTTCTCCATCTCATGACAGGAGAGGGTTACATTTTAGGGAAATTTTTAGGTTTAGGGGTCCTAAACTATGAGAGGTTGCGTTGAACCAGGGAACTTGTTTGACGATTCACTCTACATTCTACATAGGATTAAAAATATTGAGGTAAGAGAGTATACCCATTTGATTATGATAGGGTTCAGGGTTCCACGGGGGACAAGGGATCTTTTGGGGGTCATTGGAGTTGATTGACCCAGTTTTTTTTAGAGATATGAGTTAGTTTTTAGGGTGTGAAAGTTTGGGAATATGTTGGAGGTTAAGGAATCTATAGTAGAACTTATTCATATTTCTGGAGCGAACAAAAGGCAAATTGGGAGATATCAGAAGCATAGTGTGAGATTCAGATAAAAGATCATGTGCCATTAATGATCTTTCCAGTGAGGGAACCGAGGAAGGAGTTTTCCAATAGGGATAGACAACTAATGGAGAGTTCCTCTTAAAGTGATTTGGTAGGACGAGGTTGGAGTCGTTTGACCTCATTTTTTAACCATTAATATGTGCAGTGGAAGTAGTCCTTGAATTTTAGCTTGGTGTTTTAATGGCTATATTGTTTTGGTTAGGAGTATAGTCGAACGCGATGTTACGATGCGATCCCCATAGGATATGATAGCTCATGGATGAAACAAATTATTTTATGATAGTGAGCAAAACATGGAGAATAATTGATGGATTTTCGGACCAAGAGGTGGAGCACACGGAGGGAGATGGTTTTGGTGGATGCTTTCATAGCCATGGTGAAGGTTACCTTAACATTTATTTAACGAGTAGCTCAGGCCTAGTTGGGGGATCCTTTTTTATTCAAGGAAAGGAGTTGAAAGGTAGGTTTTCAAAAAATTCAAAAATTTTAATTTCGAAAGGGACGGTTCACCGAATATTTCGAGTTTTATAATTTCTTTCAAAATTAAATTATACTTCTTAAACAAGACTTCAATTCAAGTTCTAAACTATGCAAATCAAACCAAACATGAATTTAGCCAAAAAATGATTCCGACTTGAATTAAAGTACACAAAAATTACCCAATTTAATTAAACACCAATTACACCATTTTTATGTGGATAAACCAATTTTATCTTGTTAAATCTAAGCATATATCTAGGCGTTAATTTTCCAGATAGAAATACACAACCACAACTCGCCAATGTACTAGGAAAACCCACAATGGGAAAAATCTCGAACTTACCCCACCACAAGTCCACTAAGTATAGATTTAATACAAGGGCACGATAGAATAATTACTCAACGACTTGACACCCTTGCCACTCTTGACTCTCTTCGTTCCTTCCACCTCTGCCTAGTGATAACACGGGAGTCCACCTATATCTCAGAGTCCACCGATAGGTCACTACTACCATTAAGCATACGGTATGTACACAAAAGAACACATAATCTTTTGCAAGAAACAGTTTGTATGAATGTATGGAACAAACACTGTGCCAAAACTATGATCTCACAACATATATTATGGAGAATCTTGGATCACGAAACTATTTAGGTGTAAACATGTGTTTTGTTTGAAGAATTAATCCATGAATCTTAGAAAAAATTTCTTGAACTTTTACAAAGTTTTCTCTCTTTTAGAAAATGGAAAAGTTTTCAGAAAATGTAACTCCCACACTACATAAATGGTTAGGAAAAAGGTAGTGGTAGGTTAAGAGAAAATTATAGAAAAATTGACATTTTCAAACAAAAACTGCTCCGATCGTTCGAACGAGTCTCAATCTCGTTTGAATGACGTTTCGAACGAGAAGTCCGCAAAATAAAATGAGACCTCGTTCGATGGCTCGCTCAAATGACCGGGAATTTCGTTTGAACGACCAACCAAAATTGTTCTCATGACCCTAAAAAATAAAATATTTTTCTTGAAAAATATAAAGTCAATAATATGTTAACAAAAATTCGGACACCCAATAAAATTATCCAGGGCCTAAATTAATATAAGCTTTCATACCTAAGAGATCCTTGGAATGTGAATGACGAAAATGTGGCACAAAACACGACAGAGGATGTGATCGCTTTGACATGGCTGCTACGTTTTCAACAAAATTATCACAGGCTTAAAAGGTCACAAACTTAACTTCTATCCCATGACTCAAAGAGTTTTGTCCTGAATTAAGCCAACAAATACAAATTGACCAAATGGGAAATTTATCCGTAAAAATCTCCTCCTTTGTCTATTCCGGGACAAAACCAAAATAAAATCCCTATGGGCCGTCAAGCTCATCTAAAATATTCGATCCCAACCCAAAAGAAAAAGATATAGACATTTGACAAGCACAAGAAGATTTGCATTAAAAAAATTGTTTCATGGGTGAAAACCTGCACACTTAAGCAAACCATAAAGCGCATCGGGAATATAACAAAATAAATTGCATAATTAAATTATCTCCCTTTGTCAATGTCTACCTAAGAAGAGACGTCTCCCCCTAAGTTAGATCTCGCCAAATAAAAGGGGTTAGCTACAATCTCTTCCCCTTTTTTATCGGAATAGACAAAGATTAAGGTGCATAAAATAACCCATTTCTCCCCGGTTAATTCACTTATCTCCCTAAAGGAAATAAGGGATAAACATAAAAGAAAAACAAGTATATCATGCAGTGGTGTATAGTGATATAAGAGACAACAAAGAAGCATGCCAACACAAGAAAAGCTAATCCACATAAGAAACAATATATGCCAACTATGATCTAATAACAAATGATATCAACTAGAATGATCTAAAATGAGCATGTGATATCAATAAAAATTGCAACAAGATAGTTATTGATATCAACAAATAGCATACATGGACTATATGTAAAAGCAAGGACTAAAAAACAAACGATACCATATAAATTAATATACACAACGATATCAATGAAGTGCGCGCGCACACACACACGCACACACACACACACACACACACACACACACACACACACACATATATATATATATATATATATATATATATATATATATATATATATATATATATATATATGTATGTATGTATAAACATCACCCAAGACACTAAGCATAATAATATTTCCACACTCATATGGCATAAATGTGCCTAAATAACCATGTCGTAAACGGAGTGAAGGGGCGTGTACTAGATATGAAAGATTATGACCCAATCACTTAACCATGTTTATGGAGTTCTATTTGACACCAAAACTTTATCAAATTTAGATTTAGCCTCATGTGACAAAATAAAGTGAACTCAAAGAACAAACAAACACAATGCACACAAGCCAAGAATATTGATGATTCTATAAATTAATAGCGTCATGACAAAAGTGACATAACTAGCATTCATTGTACAAACCTATTGATCTTGAACTAAACACCCTCAAAAAATAAACATATTATATATATTTTTTTCTAAATTATTTTGAAGTTATTTTTTTGAAAGATCAAACAAACTAAACTAAGTTGGCAATTGACAATTTTTCTGTTTTATTTCCTTTAATATTTTCACTCGGCTCTTGCCAATGGTGACTTTCTCGCAATGGTGATTTGCTCCTTTCGTAGACCTTTCCCGTGTACCCCCATCTATTATCTATACAATTTAATTAAATCTCATGGGTAACGGTTCTTACATGCACAAATCTCCCATAGTCACAAAACATGTAGATGACAAAATTGATGGGAGAATGTCTCACAAGGCTCAGATATATATGTGAAGATTAAGTTCAAAAGAGCTCGTGGATGTGCGTGGAGGCATATACAAAAAGAATCCATTAAGAAAATCAAAGTCAAACTACTCCATGCAAGCTTGATAAAGAACAATTTAAGCATTGAAATTCATAAGAAAAAGTTCTAGCCATATGGATACGTGAATGATATATGATTCAAACACAAGGATATGCCACAGAAAATGTGTAAAACAAAACTACACAAAAAGATATCTTTTTGAGTTTTCAAAATATTTTAAACAATTTTAAAACAAAGATAACTCAAAGGACAAACAAAGTCTTTTTGTATTTTTCAATAAAACTCAATAAATGAAAAAAAAATCAAAATACAAAAGATACACTTATCATGATGCTAGAAAAAAATATATGATAAGGACTATTATAAAATATGACTAACAATTATATAATGAGCAAAAAGATATCATGAAGCACAACTAGTATATGAAAACAAAGCTAACACAATCAACCCTTAGACTTAGCATAGGAAGTATCATGTGCAAGAAAATGAGAATCATAAAATCTAACATGTAAAGCCTCCAAATCAGATCTCTTAACCCACATAGGTGTAACTTGATGCTCTAGAGATTTGGTGACCTTGGTGACTCTACCCTTGGACTTCCTAGGACCATTTCTAAGATCGAAACAAAACCTCCTAAGGTGTTCTACCATAATGTGTGCAAGAGAAAGCACGGTGAGAAGTATTACCTAAGGGTTGACCTTTTTAGCATTCTTAGTCGATTCACTCAAATGTATGATATTGGCTTTGTTAGCATAAGCATCTTTAATATCGAAGCCAATTCCACACTTGATATCTTTGATTTGGACGATGCCTAAAATCTTATCCAACTTCTCCGACGTACAATCCAAATCAAATTTGACCCGACTTGAGTCTCTTAATATCTCTTCAAGCTCCACTATCCTAGACTCAAGCAAACTCCTAGTCTCTTCAAAATCAAGAAACTCATTCTTCATAGCCTCCATTAAACCTCGAAGACTCTTTCTCTCACCTACAATATACTCTAGCTTCTCTCGAATATCCCTCTCACGCGCCCTAAGATCTTCAAATAAAATGCTCTCATAATTTTCTATGACATGTTCTCCCATCCTAGTTTCCAACTTCAAGTTTGGCTTTTTCAATTGCAACGATTCCTCAAATAACTCATGGAAGGTAACTTGAAGTTCACTCTCTTTCTCATATTTTTCATTGTCACTTTCTTGTCCACTCTCTCTACCATCAAACACATGGGATTCACAAACAATGCCCTTGGAAGTGTCGTGCATAAAGTAATCTTCATCGAAAGATTTTCATCAAAACTATCATGGCCAGCCACGAACGCGGTGAAGTTACGGTCAATGGGGGAATCGGATCCCTCTTACTGTTCACTATCACTAAGGGTGGTATTATATGATATTTGTTTCTTTCCCTCCATCCTTAGTTTAGTGGGACACTCGACTGCCCTTTGCCCATAACCCTCATAACCATAACATTTATTCGACTCATCCCTGTTAAGATCATCATTACGATTTTAGGGAGTTTCTCGACTTTGTTATACTTGAACTTATTAAATTTCTTATAATCATATTTTCATTTATCTCTATTAAACTTGAGAAATTTTATGAACTTCTTAGCCATAGCCATATGATCAGAATCGATGTCAGACTCATCATTCGAAACAGGTGATTCCTCTTTTCGGGATTTTAAAGCTATGACCATATCTTTATTCATCACATACTTGGAGGTAAACATGTCAAGTTCATAGGTTTATAAGTAACCTACAAGTTCTTCAAGTTTTGTAGAGTTTAAAGTGCCTAAAGAATTTAAAATGGTTACTTTTGAATTAAACCTATCGGGTAAAGATCCCAAAATTTTCTTTATGGCACGATTATCATGTATCTTCTCTCCCAAATTAAAATACAAGTTCACAATATCGGACAATCTAGCATAAAACTCATCAAAAGACTCACTTTCTAACATCTTAATGGTTTCAAATTGAGTGGTGAGGTTTTGGAGTTTAAAAGCCTTAACAACACTAGTACCTTCATGGGTTAGTTGGATTGTATCCAAACCTCCTTAGACGTTTCACACGTCATAATCCGGTGGAACTCCTCTGGTGTGACCACATTAAAAGAGCATTTAAACTTTGAGAATTGAAATTTGCTAGTTTAAACTCATCCTCACTCCATCTTTCTATGGGGTTAGTAACACGAACTTCTCCTAATAGACACGTTGGTGGGGACCACCCACTAACAACCGATTGCCCAAACCCTCTCATTTAATGATTTAAGTGTCGACCTCATACACGCTTTCCAATACGCTTAATTAAACCATAAAAAATAGGAAACTTTAAAAAAGACATATTTTCCATACTCAAATACCAAGGACCTAACATGAAAAATTAGCGTTCTCGCTTTTATACCAATTTTTTGAAAGGTAGGTTTTTGAAAAATTCAAAAACTTTAATTTCAAAAAGGATGGTTCACCGAGTATTTTGAGTTTTATAATTTCTTTCAAAATTAAATTATACTTCTTAAATGAGACTTCAATTCAAGTTCAAAATTATGAAAATCAAACCAAACATTAATTTAGCCAAATTAATGATTCCGACTTGAATTAAAGTACACTAAAATTACCCAATTTAATTAATCACCAATTACACCATTTTTATATGGATAAACCAATTTTATCTTGTTAAACCCGAGCATTCGTTTACGTGCGAATTTGCAAGATAAAAATACACAACCACAACTCGCCAATGTACGAGGAAAATCGACAACGGAAAAAACTTTGGACATCCTATCCATAAGTCCACTAAGTACGGATTTAATACAAGGAAATGACAGAATACTTACCCAACGACTCGACGCCCTTGCAAAGCTTGAATCTCTTAGTTCCTTCCACCCCTGCCTAGTGACAGCGCATGCATCCACTTACGTCTCGGAGTCCACTGATGGGAAACTTCTACCATCAGGCATACGGAGTCCACTATATGTACACCAAAGAACACGGAATCCTTCGCAAGAAATAACCCACAGGAATGTAAGGAACAAACACAGTGCCAAAACTATGATCTCATAACATATATTATTGAGAAGCTTGGATTATGAAACTATTTGGGTACATGTGTTTCGTTTGAAGAATTAATCCATGAATCTTACACAAAACTTTCTTGAATTTTTCTAATGGTTTATCTCTTTTGGAAGATGAAAAAGTCCCCGAAAAATGTGAACCCCCGCATAGGGATGTTAACGTACGGATATGGAGAGGAAATCATGCTATCCATATCCGAATCTGCTATCTGGATACACTATCCGTATCCGTATCCGTATCCACCTGGATAGTAAAAATAAATATTCATATCCGCATCCTCTCGAATTCTACGGATTCAAATAATATCCCTATCCGTTTAAATTGCCTACCCATTGCAATTGTCTTTCCTCTTTTAACATGTAATATCAATACTACTGTACAAAAAGTCAAGACCTAAGTGTTTGGAATCAAAGATTTAAAATCAATAAATTGATCTATCATTTCATAATCAATAACTCAGAAATTATAATAATTTTTCTCGAATAATTGATGTGTGCATCTGCATGCGTGTTGTTGTGTACGTCTGTGTGTGTTGTTGTGTGCATGCGGTTGTTGTTGTGTTCATGTGTGTGTGTGTGTGTCAGTGTTGTTGTAGGTGCATGTGTGGAGTAGGGGGAGAGATGGGGGAAGCTTACCAAGTTACTATAGTTGAGGGAGGGTGTGCACAGAAAATGTGGGAGGAAGGGAAAACGGATAAAATTAAAGAGAAAGGTTTTAGGTCACATATTTTGTTTGAATTTGTATTGTCCGCTTTTTGTTCCTTTTTATTGTTTACTTTTCTTTTTTCTTTTCAAGCCATTCATTATCTTTTGATTTTTGAAAAGTCTTTATTTTTTTAAATGAGTGAAAAGTGATGATTAACATTTTTGTATTATATACTTATATTGTACATATATAATAAATATTATAAATAATAATTATATATAATAAATATTATAAATAATAATTATATATAGCTATTATTAATGATAAATTATTATTAAATACAATACGAATACGGATATCCGAAAAAATAGATATCCGCTATTATGGATACTCCGCCTCGAATACGGATTATCCGTGTCGGATACACATATTATCCTTATCCGTATCCGCTTTATGTATATTTTAACACACTATCCATATCCGTATCCATATTCATTTTTTCGAATAAATATTAGCAAAATTGGACTCGGATACTAGATGGATTCGAATTTTTGAATATCCCTTTATACCAAGACATTTTGAGTCCCGCACTACATAAATGGTTGGGAAAACGTAGTGGAAGGTTAAGAGAAAAACTTTATAAAAACTAACATTATCAAACAAAAGTTGCTCCGATCTTTCGAACGAGTCTCAATCTCGTTCGAACGACATTTCAAATGAGAAATCAACAAAACAAAACAAGACCTCGTTCAATGGCTCGTTCGAATTACCTGGGAATTTCGTTCGAAGGACAAGCCAAAGTCAATCTAACGACCCTAAAAAAAATATTTTTCCAAAAAAATATAAAATCATTTTAAAATATGCTAACAAAAATTCTAACACCCAATAAAACAAAATATAAGCATTCATACCCGAGAGATCCTTGGAATGTTGATGATGAAAATGGGGCACAAAACACGACATGGGATGTGATCGCTTTGACTTGTCCGCTACGTCTTCAACAAAAATGTCATAGGCTTGAAAGGTCAGAAACTTTACTTCTATCCTATAACTTAAAGGATTTTGTCTGGAATTAAGCGAACACATACAAATTGAGTCAGTTGGAAATTTGTCCTTACAAAATGTAAAGGAGATAAAAGTGGACATGGTTGATTACTTCTCAATAAAATGAGACGGAGGTTTACAATTTAGGGGATGTCTAGTAGTGCTCAAGAATCCAGAAGTGCAAAAAGTGGTGTTAACCGAGGCTCCTGGCTCATAGTATACCATCCATCCTCTAGGGGACAAGATGTACCAGGATATGCAACGATTATATTGGTGGGCAGGAATGAAAATATATGTTGTGGAGTATGTATTTAGGTGTTGTATCTATTAGTTAGTTGTAATACCCCATACTTTTATGATTATTTAATTTTTGTGTACGTTGAATTTTTAATTTAACTGGGGGAATAAAATTGGGTTTCAGAATATATTAATTAGCGAGATAAAGGGTTAGTATTTATTATTATTATTTACTCGCTTATGATAAGTAAATAGATATGTGATTTATTATATGTCGCGTATGAGTGGAAAGCGTGTGATAAAGCTGGGGTTAATTATGGGTTTGATATAATTGAAGTTTAATTTGGAATCCTAGGGTTTCGATGATGGATTTGGGATAAATTCTATGTTTGAATGCTTCTGGAGTGTTAATATGTAGATGAAGGATGCTAATTTCATCTTTTGTCAGGCTTGGGACCTCCACTAGAGGGTTTTGGGGGAGAAAACCCGAGGAAAAAGATGATTGGAAGCCCAACAAACCGAACCAATTCGCTGGGGGAGCAAATGGGTTTGGTTACTAGCCTGGCCAAATTGTGTTTGTGTGTTGTTTTGACCCGTTAGAGCTTGGGGACTACTGAAAAATACTTTCTAGGGTTTGGTATGTGTGATAGGCCAGCATATGTGTGGGTTCGATTGAGGTGAACCAAAAATTCAACTGATTGAACACTTAGATGTATAATTGGGAAGTCGGTTTGAACTTCGAGTTATGGGAGACTAGTACGTTGTGGGATTGTGTACGAGGTTAGTATTATATATATATTTATTTGGGGACTTGTATATATATATATATATATATATATATGTGTGTGTGTGTGTGTGTGTGTTATTTGTTTATAATAAACATAACTACTCGGTGGTGCTATCGTTAAAAGGCTGCGCGTATTGAGTAGTCCACCCTAGCATTGACCAACATGTGTTTGATTGATTCCCGAGGTCATAGTATTGTTGCATGGTCACTATACATGTGTGAGGTTAGGTATTGATTTAGAGACCGATTGCGTGCGATATGGTATAGTTGCGACCCTCAGACGTATTTTTATGACCGCCTCCGTTTGTTTGTGTTTACGTTTGGGTTTGGTGGTTTGACCTGGTGGCTCAGTGTGATGCGTGATATGTCTAGAGCCTAATAGCACACGAGAGATGCATCCACGAGATCCATCCTCCAGGGATACGATTATATGTCTATACCGAGCGATATAAATATGTCTGTTTATATGATATAATGTGTATATCTATTTATAGCACGAATGTAGCTATATCATTATGTTGTGTGAAAATTATTTATAGCACGTGTATTCCTACGATATTATTTATGAACATATACCTAGTGAGGATAATATATACTTAGCTAATTGTGAATATTAGCGGAATCGGGCTTGGATAGAGGTTACCGTCCTATTTATAATAGGTAGTATAATTAGGATAATAAAATGAATGTGTTAGGTGCACATTATAGATGAGGAGTGAGGTTTTATCTCATGTGAGTGCGACCGGTTAATTAATTTTGAAAGTAATAGACTACATGTTTTATTGATTTAAAAACTTTAATTACTTACAAAATATTTTCAAACTTTTTGGGCTTTGACTCACGGGAAAATTTGTTTACTTGTTTTCTTTTAAAACCCCCAGATATGCAACAACAGTAGGGACAACATGGATAGATCTTCCTTACCGTTGCGGTAGTTGTGGATACTACAAGTTTAACTTACCCACCTCAGCTCTTTTTGTGTAGATAGGATTCTTTTATTCCAATTTCCTTTTGGGTGTGTTGCATATAGTTAGATAGGACTTTGCATTTATGTCAGAGATGTTATTTCATTATTCAACTTTTATATCAGTTGGATGATTATTGTTAGTGACCGATGGTTTATCACATTTATTTATTTATGCATGTTAGTTGTATAGTTTTTATTCATTTATATTTATATTTCTTATTGTGACGGTGATGCTGAAAATGAAATTATATTCCTGTTTTATTTTAATAGAGGATTGTCCAATCGGTATTAGAATAGGTTGGTTCTCATAGTTGGTATTAAAGCTTCAAGTTCTAGTGTCCTTAGATCTATGCTTAAGACTATTGATTCATATTACGCATTTACATTATTTTAATATTATATAATTGAAGTGAATCTCATACAATTTAAGTTTAGTTTCAGACAGGAGAGGTAGATTAGAACGTGCAGTGAGGAGGGCCATAAATGAGGAGTCTTATCCGGAGTCGCAGGTTTCTCAGGGGACAGTGACCGCAACAGAGGTCGCTATTATATTAGAACAGGTGATTAATGCCGCTATGACCGCCCTGGAACAACACTTTCCCCAGGCATAGCCACAGACTCCAATGAAAACACCAGTTGAGACTCACCTAGTGCCGTCAGTATGAAGCAAGTAATGGAGGCCTTCCAGAAGGGCCATCCATCGGAGTTCTATGGGAGTGAGAATGTTGTAGAAGCTAGACAATGGAAGAAGGACATCCAGAGGCATATACTAGGGATGACAATTTTCCCCGAAAACCCGATAATCCAAGAATACCCGAAAAAAATTCCCCGAAAAATCCCAGAAAATTCGGGGATCGGGTCGGGTTTGGGTATTAAAAAAATCCCCGAAAAATTTCGGGTCAGTTTCGGATATACCCTCGGGTCTCCACGGGAATACCTAATTTTTTAATATATAATAATATATATATACATATATATTATAATAGATATATAGGTATATAATCATCTAAACCCTAACCTCTCTTTTATTTTTTACTCACTCAGCCGCTAACCTCCCTCTCTTCTCTTCTGTCATATTCTCCCTCTCTTCTCTGTCCCTCATGCAGGCGGCAGGCCCATTCCCTCTCTCTCCACTGTTACTCAGGCGGTCCATACCCTCACATAGGCGGCAGGCGCGCTTGGTGGAAATCATTTTTAGATTCATCTTTGATTTGATTTTTTTTAGATCTGAAACCCATACCTATTTTCGGCGCCTTTGTGTTGATCGGAGCTACTGAGGTTCTAGTTTGGCTCTCGTCCGGTCTGTTTCCTACGTCTGGTCCAGAGCTACTGAGGTTTCGGTTTGGCTCATTTTTTTGGTTCAGCTCCGGCCTTCTGGTACGTTTTTCGGCATATATATATTTTTTTCTTTTTTTTCTTTCTTCTTCTCGGCAACTGTTTTGTTTCTTTATATATATACTTAGGTGCTTAAAGAGGAGTTGAAAAATAAAATAAAAAATATGTAACAAAAAAATCAAAACGGGCTCCTCACGGGGAACCCGATGCCCGTTTGAAATGGCGACGGGGATCCCCAAACCCGTTATAACGGGGAACGGGGAACGGGGCGGGGATGGGGACGGGGAGTTAAAACCCGACCTCGAACCGACCCGTTGCCATCCCTAGCATATACGTATGGTTGAGTGCAACGATACTAGAAAGCAGATACAAGCTACGTTCAAACTAGTTGGGGCTCAGTGGTGGGAGTCAGTTACCACGTCATAGGAGAGATATACGATAACTATACAAAAGTCTTAGGTGCGGTTTGCCCACATGTTCTTTTCATATGGATATGAGGAGGAGATTTCTAGATCTCTCACAGGAGGGTCAGGCTATGGCTGAGTATGAGGAGGAATTCACTCGCTTGACAAAATTTATTCCAGATGAGGTGAACACTAAGAAGAAGAGGGTTCTATAATTTACAGATGGACTTTCTTAGAGGATCCACCAGCATTTGTTGGGGAACCCGACATTGACGATTTGTATTTAGGTCATCGACGCCACGTTGATCCACTACTAGAACCACCACTTCCACACGAGGGGAGAGAAGAGGACAGGAAAGTCGAGCCAGTAAGGCAACACCGGAGGCAATAGTGCTAGTAAGGTGCCACAACAGTAGGGTAAGCAGCAGAAGTGGGGTTCCTAGCAGGGGACTCAGCTAAGGGATTCAGGCTGGGTAATGGAAATTTCAGGCAGGATCATCAGGACGAACAACATGCTCTTCAGGGACACCAAGGCAAGGAGAACTAGACTAGAGGCCAGCAGAGCAAAGGTTATCAAGTCCAACAGGACCAAGGAGAGGGACACACTCATAAGTGCTAGCATGGTCGGATGGCAACATATTTTACGAGGAGATCTTTCGTATGTGGGGAACATGGACACATGAAGCGTGCACGCCTGAATAGGGATAGGGATCAACAACATGATGTCTAGTCAAGGCAAAAGTTCCAGTAGCTTTCAGTCCCCCCGGCAGTTCCAGCATTATTGCCTTCGCATGGGCAGTCGTAGGTAGGGCATGTTAATAATATCAAATGATCGATTTTATCGTCAGTACGCTAGAAGTTGAGGGTACATTTCTTATCCATGAGCACGTGGGTCAGGTTTTATTTTATACGGGATCATCACATTCATTTTTTAGCAATAGATTCACATGTGCGATGAATTTAGTTGATATATCAACATATATGATTATGACCATCGATTCACAGTTGGGTAGCGGGGCTCTCATTCTTTCCATCTCTAGGGGAGCGGGTGTGGATATGGGGAAGTTATGCTTAGTAGCAGATCTGCTCATTTTAAATTTGGACGAGTATGATGTTATTCTAGGTATGGACTAGTTAGGGACGTATAGAGCAGTGGTAGACTGTTACGGTATGAATATCGTGTTTTCTATTCTAGGGAAGAACATGTTTCTTGTAGCGATGCCTCATCCAAAGGGAGGGTCGAGCATGCACTTATTCTATATTAAGGAGGAGACTTCAAAGGGTGTAGTCGTCTTGTTGGATTTGATCCTTGTGGTTAGGGACTACGCTGATGTGTTTTAGGAGATACCTAGGTTATAACTAACTCGAAAGATTGAGTGATCGACTTAGCATCGGGGACTAGGCCGATAACACGTGCACCGTATCATATTACTTTTTTAGAGATGCGAGAGTTGATAGATCAAATTCAGCAACTTTTGGGATAGGGTTTTATTCTAAGGAGTACATCACCTTGGGGTAACCTAGTTCTGTTTGTGAAGAAGAAAGATGGGTAATTGAGATTGTGTATCGAATACTGGGAGTTGAACATGGTCACAATTTAGAACAAGTATCCATTGTCGCGTGTCGATGAATTAGTTGATCAGCTGAAAGGAGCAACATACTTATTTAAGATTGATTTGAGATTAGGGTACCATTAGTTACGTATCAGGGAGAAGGATGTCCCTAAGATCGTAGTTTTTATGGGATACAAGTCTTATAAGTTCAGGCTTATACCGTTTGGGTTAACCAATATGCCAACAACTTTCACGGATCTCATAAAAAAGGTTTTCAAGGATTTCTTGGATTAATTTTTTATTGTGTTCATAGATGACATCTTGGTTTATTCTCGAACAAAGGGAGAAGATGCAAATAATTTGTGTATAGTTCTCCATACTTTGAGGGACCACCAATTGTATGCCAAGTTCGAGAAGTGTGGATTTTGGTTGCTGGTGGTGAAGTTGTTAGGTCACATAATCTCTGAGAGTGGGATTTATATGGATTCGAGTAAGGTGTTAATGGTGAGGGAGTGGGGCCAACCCATGGCACCGATGAAGGTTTGTAGTTTTCTGGGATTAACAGGTTACTACTGTCGATTTATCAGATGATTTTTGAAGATTACGGGTCCCTTGACGAATTTGACTCGTAATGGAGTGCCTTTTATTTTGGATGATCAACATCAGTTAGATTTTGATGAGATATGAAAATCTGTTACTAAAGCCGTTTACTATAAAATTAAACTATTTAAGTAACTCCGAACTATTTTTTAAAGAAACTCTTTTCTTAAAATCAAATCAAATTAATCACAAAGATGTGTTTAACAAAAATATGTACGAAATCTGTTCAAGATTTGTTAACAGGTTTAATAAATTAGTTTAAAAACTTTAAACTCAGCACAACCAAGAATTAGATGAGGAGATGCAGAAAGATTAAGAACAAGGATTTTTTACGTGGTTAAACCTCACCCAACTGAGGAAACATCCACGACTCCCTCTACGGAGTAAACCAAAAATTTCACTAAAATAAATTATAACAGTTATAAACTATATAACATACATGCACACAAATTAGACCTATACAAGTTTAGGAATGTACCCACTGGTGTCCTTATAACTTCTCTGCAGTTCTGATTGATGTTGTTGTTCTCCCAGTTTGCTAACTTCCAATTTGTTCAAGTTCATTATGTCTTGTTCTTGAGATCTTATTACCAACACTTTTAGTGTGGTAGGGTGTCAGTGTTTGTGAAGGTGCTTTCTAACACATGCATGCACACACACACACACACACACACACACACACACACTGATTTATACAAATAGTCCTATCAAATTACATATCAGATCTATATGCTGTGATTTTCTATTTCTCTCTTATCATAAAACTCAACCTTATTTGACCTTTATAATAATCCCAGAATCCACGGCTATCTTGCTCAGAAGACGTATCAAGATCTTAATCAATCTCAGGTTTTGAAAATATTTTTGAGATTGAAAATCACCAAGTGGGATTCTAAACTAGGTCAAAGGTCTTGTTTAAAAAAAACTAGAAACAAAAAAGGATTATGTTGATTTCGAAGTTAAAAACATTCAAAGAACCAAATCAACAAATATTTTTTCAAGATGAGAAACTAAAAATGTAGATCTATGTGTAATATAACATGCAATGACTTAGATCTAAGATTTCTATAAAAGTAGAAACACAGATCTAAACAGATGTTTAAGTTGATAACAAGATCTGAGAATGAAGAGGTTACATCAACAAAACTAATAAACTAATCACTCAAAATCTCTCAAACACTCAAGGTTGTGTTTGGTATATACTGGTTTTGAAAGAGGTTAAGGTTTGAAAATATTTTTGGACGAATTAGGGTTAGGGTTTCCTAACTCTGGTTTCTCTCTCTCTCTTCTCTCTTCTCTCTTCTCACTCGAATGAACAAAGTGGCAAAAGTCTCAGATGGCTGAGAGAAGGGTTCCTTTTATAGTAGGCTGAGAAGATTCGAGATAACAGACCAAAATCAAGGGCTACGATCTGGTCTTGGATAATTGACTTTGATCCAGTGGTTTAAAGAGAGGCGATGATTAAAAAGCTTATGATTGGCTCAAGTTGGTTTCACCAGGATTGTATAAGAACGCATGTAGGTCATTGATTAAAACTAATCCAAGGAAACAATGCACAACAATCGTCTCACAGAGAAAACACAATTTGGTTCAATAATAGCTCGACAGGTGTAGGCAATTGATTAGTTGTTCCACGCGCGTCTAAAATAATAACATATTACACCTTATAGTCTCTAGCGCTTTCAGATTCTACCCAAGGGAACTTTCAGCCAATGAAACCAACAATCCAGAATAGCTGATTTAACCCAAAACTTTTAAAACAAAATTTTAATTAATAAAAACCTTATTTTAAAAGTTTATAAAATTCCCCAAAAATGTTAAAAATCAATTTAAGGAATTTAAACACACTCAACATATATACACACACAATTATATGCAATATGAATTGTATGAATGCAATTATAATGTCTGTGAGTGATGGTAAAAGTATCTAAATCAATCAAGCAAGAGTAATAAATTGAAGAACAATCTCTGAGGTTCTTTGGTTTCTAGGATTGACACAATTTTGTCACAATTTCCAAACTAGATGAACACTTATACTATACAGACTCAAATGAGTCAAGATTATAAGGTGCTTTAAGATAAAGGATAAGCCTTCAGCACCAGTGCTCGCATTGTCTAGGGGAGGAGTGGAGTACATCATTTTTACCAATACGTCCTTATAGGGACTTGAGGGAGTTCTATAGAAGGAGGAACGAGTTATAGCTTATGCATCTTACAAGTTTAATCCCCATGATAAGAACTATCCCACTCACGATTTGGAGTTAGCGACACCCATTTTTGCCTTGAGGATTTGGAGGCACTATCTACTGAGGGAGAAGTTCTGGTTATACACAAACTAAAAGTCACCGCAGTATCTTTTCACACAAAATGAACTGAATACGAGGAAACGTAGGTGGCTTGAGTTCGTGAAGGATTATTAATTTGACATTCAATATCATCTGGGGAAGGCTAACGTGGTAGCAGATGAATTGAGCCGTATTTCGGTAGGGAATTTAGCAGCAGTGTGGAAGGTGAAGTGGGATGAGCTTTATTATAAGGATAAGGTAGTCTAGGCTAATATAACAATGATGATTGTCACACCCGAGATAATTTTGAGGGTTGTGAAGGCATAGGCAAGGGATCCTTCTTGTCGAGAAAGGATTTAACAATTACTGCCAGGTGCAGCAGAGTCTTACTCACTTAGTTCTGAGTTAACTTACGGTTCAATGAGAGGTTGATTGTCCTAGATGATGAGCACTTGCGGTGTACAGTTATGGAGAAAGCGCATGGATCACCATTTTAGGTATATCCAGGAGAGGATAATATATACAAATATATAAGGAGGTAATATTGGTGGGTCGATATGAAGCGAGACATATCAAAGTTTATCTCCAGTTGCACCACTTGTCAGATGGTGAAGGTTAATCATTCGAGATCGACCGGGGTTTTGCAGCCGTTGGAGATTCTTGTATGTAAATGGGAGAGTATTTTGATGGACTTCATGATAAGGTTACCTATGTCGCAGAGGGGTCACAATTCAATCTAGGTAATTATGGATCAGTTGACCAAGGCATCTCATTTCTTGCAAGTCCGGGTGGATTAAACGATAGGGTAATATGCACAACTTTTTATAGAAGCGATATTGAGATTACACGGTGTACCGCTTATCATTGTTTTAGATCGGGAAAAGGTATTCATGACCCACTTTTTGGTATAATTTTGAGGAAAGTACGGGGATGGAGTTTTATTTGAGCATGGCGTATCACTCACAAATTGATGGGCGGACTAGGAGGGTGAATCATACGTTCGAGGATATGTTGAAGATTTATAGTCTGGACTTTAAAGATAGCTGGGAGCACTATTTTTCGTTGGTCGAGTTTTCATATAATACCTCATACTAGTTTACTGTAGGCATGACACCATTTGAGGACTTTTATGGGAGACCTTATCATTCACCCTCTTGTTGGTCAGAGGGAGGAATAACAAGGTTCTCGGGCCATACTTAATTCAAAAGATGTCAGTAAAGATTGAGTTTATCACGAGTCGTATTTGGGTTGCTCAGGATCGGCAGAAGAGTTACGTCGATGCGAAGTGGAGGTTTTTAAAGTTTGACGTGGGTGATCATGTATTGCTACGAGTATCGATGTGGTTAGGGAAGAAGGCGAAGTTGGCACCTGGGTATGTGGGACATTTTCCCATTATCGAGAAGGTAGGGTTGGTGGCTTATATGCTCGCCTTATCGGAGCGTTTGCAGCGGAATCATGATGTATTTCATGTATCTTCATTGAGGAGGTATCTCAGGAATGATGTGGCTTATCGAAATATAGCATTGGAGGAGATAGACCTAAAGTCGTATACTTCTTATGAGGAGAGTCATGTTTCCATTTTGGGTCATAGCGAGTGGAAGCTTCAGTCAAAGGTGGTACCATTAGTGCGTGTACAATGGGTACACCACAGTGTTGCCAAGTCGACATGGGAGCATAAGGATGAAATGAGAGAAAAGTATTTACATCTCTTAATGGTAGGTACGTTCGAATTTTGGGGATAAAATTCCGTTATCAGGGGGAGAATGTAATACCCCATACTTTTATGATAATTTAATTTTCTTGCGCATTTAATTAATAATTTAATTGGGGGGATTAAATTGGGTTTCGATATATATTAATTAGAGAGATAAAGGATTAATATTTATTATTATTATTTACTTGCATGTGATAAGTAAGTAGACATGTGATTTATTATATTCGCATATGAGTGGAAAACGTGCCTTTTTATATTATGTCGATAGAGAGTTACATCGGCGGATTTATATATTTTATAGGTGACGCGTACTATACGCACGTGTTGGGCCCAATTAATGAGATGTTGGTGAATTTATAATTGGGTGACTCGTATGACCTTTTTGAGTGCACCGATGATCCAAAATGGGTCTAAATAGTCCAAAAGGGTACCTCGGATGTTATAATTAGGTTTCGGGGAACGTTTTAGACATAGCAATACCCGTATAAGGGTACGATGGTCTTTTTACGCCTAGGGTTTAATGGGAAAATGGGATTGAGTGTAGTCATGAGGTATTTAAGGTTTAGATAGGTAGATGACAACCCCACTTTTCAATTTCTCTATAATTATGAGTTAGAGAGAGTTTAAGAGAAGAGAAAGAGGAAGAAATGGGAGATAAGGACTTGGAGAAGAGAAGAAAAGAAACCATCTACGGATTTGATTCACCCTAACAGTAGAGACTTCAGATTGATATCCTCAAAGGCAAGTAATTAATTTCTTTAAATTACATAATATTGTAGTTAATTACCTTAATAGTTAATGGTATTGCATCTGTGATTTAAAGGTTTAAAGGTTGAAACTTTTTTAAATTAAGTAAGAGATGTAGATCATAATATTTGATTGGAATTTATAATTGATTGATGATGATTCTAGAGAAAGTTCAAAATTAATATGGGTTTACAAGGATGAGCATGTAGAACATTTATAGGATGTTTGAAATAATGAAATTTCAAGTTGGAGTTGATTATGGGTTTGATAGAATTGAAGTTTGATTTGGAATCCTAAGGTTTTAGTGATGGATTTGAGATAAATTCTATGTTAGAATGCTTGTAAGATATTAATATATTGATGTATGATGTTAATTTCATTTGTGCAGGAGAAATCCCGAGTAATAAGATGATTGGCAGACTAGTAAACTAAATCGATTTCCTGGGGGATCGAATCGATTTGACCAAACCGGATCGATCTGCCAAGTGAACTGGCCCAATTTGCTAGCCTACCTAGATTTTGTTTGTGTGTTTCTTTGACCCGTTAGAGCTTGGAGAATGACCGTAGGGGCTTTCGAGTTTGAGGGGGACTGCTAAGAAGTGCTTTCTAAGATTTGGTATGTGTGATTGTCAAATGGATAGATGGGTTTGGGTGAAGAGAACCGGTAATTCAAGTGAGTGAACACTTATATGTATAATCGGAAATTCGGTTCGAACTTCGATATTTGGGAGACTAGTACGTTATGGGATTGCGTACGAGGTCATTATTATATATATATATATATATGTGTGTGTGTGTGTGTGTATGTGTGTGTGTGTGTGTGTGTGATCTCTATTTGTTTATATTAAACATACCTACTTGGTGGTGATATTTTCAAGAGGTTACGCGTAGTGGGAAGTCCACACTTGCGTTGACCAACAGGTTTTTAAATGATTCCCCATGCCATAGTACTGCTACCTAGACACTATTTATGTGCGATGATAGGTGCTATTTTGGAGACCGATTGGGTGCAATATGGTATGGTTGCGACTCCCGGACGTATGTTTATGACTACCTATGTTTGTTTGTGTTAAGGTTTGGCTCGGTAGTGAGATTTCGATCCTGTGGCTAAGTGTGATGCATAATATACCTAGATCCTGATAGGACATGGGGGAACTATCCACGAGGTCCAATGCTCTGGGGATACGGTTATATATATATGTGTGTGTGTGTGTGTGTACGATATATTGTGTATTTCTATTTATAGCACAAGTGTAGATATATTATTATGTTGTGTGAACATTACTTATAGCACATGTAATTCTATGATATTATTTATGAACGTATACCTAGTGAGGGTAATATATACTTAGCTAAGACTAATAGCAGGATCAGACTTGAATAACGATTATTCTCCTAGTTAGAATGGGTAGTATAATTAAGATAATAAAATGAATGCGTTAGGTGCGCACTGTAGATGAGGGGTGAGGTTTTATCTCATGTGAGTGCGATCGATTAATTAATTATGGAAGTAATACCCTATGTGTTTTATTGATTTAAAGCATTTTATTACTTATAAATTTTTTTTAAACTTTTCGAGCTTTAACCCATGGGAAAATTTATTTTCTTATTTCCTTTTAAAAACTTTAGGTGTGTAGCAGCAGCGCGAATAATACGGATAGATCTTTCTTGTCATTGCGGTAGCTGTGGACACTACGAGTTTGACTAAGCCATCTCAGCTCTTTCTATCTAGATAGGATTCTTTTATTCCAGTTTTCTCTTGTGTGTGTTATCTGTAGTTGGATAGGACTTTACATTTTTGTTAGAGATGTTATTTCATTATTCACTTTTTATATCAGTTGGATGATTACTGTCAGTGACCGATGGTTTATTCGGTTCATATTTATTTATTTATGCATGTTGATTTATTATGTTCATTTAGTTGTATGGTTGTTATTTGTTTATATTTATATTACTTGTTTTGATAGTGACGATGAGAATGAAACCATACTAGATTCTTATTTTATTTTAATAGAGGATTGGCCACCCGATATTTGAATATGCAGGTTATCACATTAGTAAAAGTTGAACACCAGAAACCGACCGAGGAGTTGTATCTAGGGAAGGTTCCTCAGTGGAAATGGGAGAGTATCTCTATGGAGTTTATTATGGGGTTGTTGAGCTTATAGATGGGTCACGATTCGATTTGGGTCATCATCGATAGGTAGCTCATTTCTTGTCGGTCAAGATGGGTTATACCACAGAGTAATATGATAAGTTATTTGTGGTAGAGATTGTATAATTTCATGGGGTACCAGAGGATATACTTTTCTAAATGGGCAACACTTTCACCTCTCAATTCTGGAGAAGGTTTAAGTATACGATAGGGGTGCAGCTGGGAATGAGTATTTCCTTTCACCCTTAGTCAGGCGGTCAGATCGATAGGGTGAATCATATTTTGCATTTGTGTTTTCCACTGGCAGAGTTTTCATTTAACAATAGTCATCATAAAACTATTGGGATGGCACTGTACAAGGCTATATGGACGACCATGCCATTCGCCCTGTTATTAGGTTGGGTTAGAAAAGTATAGGATGTTTAGGTCTACCTCATTCGGGACACCATAGAGAAGGTGACACTCATCCAGGCATGGATGAAGGCAGCATAAGACCGCTAAAATAGTTACGCGGCTAAGAGGAAGCATTAATTAGATTTCCAAGTGGGGGATAAGGTATTATTGAGGGTCTCCCTGATAAAAGGAGTATTATATTTGGATCAAAATGGAAGTTAGCTCCTTAATACGTAAGTCCCTTTACGATTCTAGATAAGGTGGTCCCGGTGGCATATCAATCAGCCTTACCTAATCATCTTCAAAGGGTACATGATGTTTTTCATATGTCTATGTTAAGGAAAGTCCTAAGAGACAAGGAGGCATGAAAAGAGGCCCCAGCGTATTATTGGTTGCAAGGATCAGATTCTGCGATCGAAATCCATTCCAATAGTGAGACTTTAGTGGGAACATTATAGTGAGTACACTATTACCTGGGAGCGAGAGGAGGACATACGGGTGAGGCATCCAAAGTTATTCCGGTGAGGTAATATTCGAATTTTGAGGACGAATGGGGAGGAATATAATACCCCATATTTTTATATATACTTAATAAATATCATTAAGAGCTCGTGACGCGTGATGTCGCTATATTTACAAATATACAAATAGGTATTAATTTAAATAAATTGGAAATTAAGACACGGTAAAACATTAACAAATATTTTGAACGTAATTGTATATTATAAGAGACTATGGATTGATCTGAGCTTTGATATTGAGGGTTTTCTTATTTGGATTATATCCTCGATGTTGGGTTCCATTAACTATGAAGTAGTTAACTATAATGTCGTATTACTCTCAAACCAATTAATTATGATTTTAATATTTATTTAAATTGGATAAAATTTTGTATGTGGAGCATTTATTAATATTTATTTATTATTTTAATGGTTTATAAGTTTTGGTAACATATAAAATAATGATGTTTAACTTAAAATAAGGAATTTTGGGCCTATTAGGTTATTATAATAAATTAGGGGATATTTATATTTGTTAAGGGCTAATTTGGGTAAGTTAGTTAAGGGCTTATTTTAAGACCAGGCCCAATTTCATTTTTAATAGGTTTTAATGAATCATTGGGAGATTCATTTATTACGTAAACACAATTTGGAGATCTTACAACTTAAAGAGAGGAAGACTCAAAGAAGATGAGGAAATTCTGGAAGATTTTGGCCCTTGTTCTTCATTAAATTTTGAGGTAATTTTAATTGGAATATATTTATGATTGGCCTTGATTTAAATTATATCTATCTATGTAACTATAATCCATAATTATGATTAATATATGATTTATATGTATTAATTCTATTAAATTCGTAATTAAACTAATTAAGTAAAAATTGATGGTAATTTACATTGGTTTGGTTGATTTCTATTTGAATTTGAGTTGAAAATTTTAGATTATGTATAGGAATTGACTTCTAGTATGAATATTTCACAAACCCCTGGAATATATGCATAAATCTATAGAGATTGGAATCAAATTGATTGAGATTGAACTTCTAGGGTTCTTGATAAAGAATTGAGTTTATGAGTAAATCTTGAATTAATATTGGATTTTTGATGTTTTAATAATGTTTTATTCGTGGTTACTTTGTTTAGATGTTATATGAATATTATATATATAGATTTTGGGGTTGTTAATGGAATTTAATTTAAGTTTTTTTTTTAAATTGGGTTAGATTAAGTTTCTAGTGGAATTTTTGGGCATACCTTAAGAAGGAAGTCAACCGGTAGATGACTGGTCGACAGGTGGTAACAGTCAATTGATATTTTGGTTTTGGGGTTAAGGGTTTGGATCTTTGGGTTTGGGGGGCCTAACTTAGGTTTGCCTTTGGAAAAATAAACCTTAGTAAAGCATGTTACTAGGGGGGTTCATAAGTTTATAATAGGTGATAAATTCATTATTTTACCTAAATTTGTAATGATATTAAAGTGAATAATTCTGCAACTTTGTTTAGGTTTCCATGTATTATGAGAATCTCTTTTATTGTGTTACATGTTTATAATTCATACCATGTGTGTACTCATGGATATAAGTGATTCCATTATGAGGGCACGTATGATGTGGTCTGCAATGGTGCCTCGGTGAGTAGATGAGTAAGCCTTGGTCATATGACCCATGGGTAATACGTCTGGGTACCCGCATCCGAGATGGATTAACAGGGATATTTTATCATATAGCCTTGGGTATGGTAGACTATATGAGTGATCGGTAGACTTAGCGATTCACCCTTTTCTCGTGTTAAGGCCTTAGGTTTGGGATAACCTAAGAATATACTTAGTACACGCGAGTGATCCCCGAGGGCAACAGGGATAGACCTTCGTTAATTTTACCATCTTTAGTAAGATCCTACTTTTATGGTACATGTTATAGTTCATGATTATAGACTTTATGACTGTCTCATTCATTTTGTACACTCATAATTATTTAGCATAATGAACATTGTGAATCCTTTAATTATAATCATCTGTGAAGGATAAAAATGAATTATGGGATTAATTGGGGATTGGGAATTTAGATACATGTAACATATAGGATTATTTACTGGGATAAATATAAAAGACTTTTAAGATGCAAGAAATATGTTTATAGTTATAATTTATTCCAATTTCGGTTATACATTTATTCTCTTTGGACTTTTTGTTAACGTTGTGGATTTAAAGCTTTAGGACAAAGGTTTCCCGTTCTGCATCCTTAATATATCTTAATTATGTTACTCATCCTCCTCATTGTCGATACCCATTAGGATGTAAGTATCCCTGGCCGGCCAACTTCTATCATCATCTCTGTTATTTTTAGTTTAGGATGGAGAGACATACGCAGTACTTATACATTTCACATTTTGGGAGTTGGATTACATGTTATAGTTGTCTATACAGATTGATAGAAAAGCAAATATTAAGGTTCACACTATTAGTTTAGTACGAGAAAGACTTTGGGGGTTTATAGAAAACTGTGTATGAAAGGTTTGACATTTGTTACTATGTAACCCACATTGCACCACTTGTGCTCGGGTGGTTGAAGTTTAACTCCCACATCAGTAAGAGTATTATAAATATTATAGTGATTGTGAGAGTGCGCACGATCTTAACTGATTAAAATATTTAATTATATGCCCCAAACATAAATCTAATTTAATCTTTTTATCCTAAGACATGCATCTAGGTGATAAAACCGATAAATACTACTACTCAAGACAACTTACTTATAACTCCTAAAGAATACTACTCAGATCTAGAGCAGTCCACAAGCGGCAGTCCACCCTAGGTATAAACCAATAAGTCGTTCTTCCTTCTTTTCAGCCTTCAGCCGTGATCCCTCGGATCATAAGGTCAGCAGTAGAGATCTCTATCCATAAGAATATATTAGATATAAAACTTTTAGGGTTTCAAATGGATTAACAATTATATTAGGGAGGATGATTTTGTGAATCAAAAGGTGTTTCGAAAACACAAAAGGTGAAAACTTTTACAGCAGATATGTAGGTTACACTTTTAAAAAAGCCTCCTGAAAAATATCTTTGAAACATGTATTTATAGGACTTGAACAAAATTCAAGGCGACAATCTCATTCGAACTAAAATAGAAGTCGTTCGAACAAGAATATCATCTCATTTGAACGAAAACCAAGTTCGTTCAAATGAGACTACAATCTCGTTTGAACAAGCCTCTAATGAGCTTCAAACTAATTCTAACAAAATTCCCTCGTTGGAGGTTCGTTATATGTGGTGATCAAACGAGACCTCGAACGAAAAGGCCATTTTGTTTGAAAGAGATTGTCATCTTATTTGAACGAGGTCAAATAAAAAATAATTTTCAACTTTAAAAATTTTGCCTCAATTTTTTTTTATAAAAATACACTTCCCAGATATCATAATAAATAAATTCGAACTCCTAAAAGATTCTATACCTTCATAAAGTAGAGAAGTATTGAATCTTGGAGAAGTTGGAGATTCGGTTCATCATGTTGGCCCATGAAGATTTGTAATGAGATATGATAAATACAACGATAAGCTTAAGGTATGAGTAAATTTTCTCTTACAAACCTCCCCATTTAGATATTCCAGTACAAAATAAAATAGAAACCCAAATTACATCCAAAAACCCTCTAAGACAAAAAAAATATCCTAATACCCTCCCAAACCCTAGAGATGGATTGGCATAATGAAATATTTTCTTCAATCTTTTCTTTTTCTTCCCTTGGGCACTTTGTCTCCATCCGGTGTAATATGTTCTTCCTCAGATACCTACACACGTGAAGCAAAGAAAATACCATGATGCAAAGAGTTTACATATAAATAAAAACTTTCCTATAAATCAAATCTCCCTCTTAATTAGTTCTCCCCATTTTTATCCGAAATAGAAAAAGGATTAGAAGCTAGACATCAAGTATAAGCATCATATATGGGAAGTAAGATATCATTACAAGTATAAGCAATACAACATGGTAATGATAATCTTAAAGGCATCACCAACTAGTATTGATAATTTTCAAAATTTTCAAATAAAAGTATAAAATGTACAAGGTACAACACTCCATGGAATGATCCTAAAGATCCAAATCATGAAAGCGAAATGAAGGCGTGTAAAAAAATTCCATGGGTTAATCAACAATGACAATCATAATCACATATGAACGAAGTTTTAAGATACTACTAATGGAAGATCTCACAAGTCTACGTTAGGTGTAAAAATGGTGAACTCGTGTGAAATTGACTTAACTTAATCAACAAATTAAGAACAAAAGTGATTCTCACACCAATGACGCCAAAACTATTCAATGTTTTTCGAGATTTATATAGTTTTTGAAAGAGATGATCTTCAACTTAACTCCCTAACAATCTCATATAACTAAGAATACTCTCAATTATTTTTGAAGAAATTAAGGCTCATGCAAGGTTCTAAAAAATGTGAGGCGTGATCAAGGCGTGGAGGCCAAGCCTTAAGCCTTAGAAGCCTAGGCGACCCTTAGGTGTAAAAAGGCGTTTAGGCCTTTTTAATATATTTTAATACTTTTAACCATAATAAGACTATTAAAATACTAAAATTATACATATCATAAAAATATGTCTGAATATATGCAAATTAAAATACTATTTGATTATTTTGGATGAGATAATGCTCCGGTTAGTAAAAAAATTCTTTAAAAGACGATATCATTTCACTAAAGCATTGTTGTTTTTAGAAAAAAGTGCGCCTTAAGGGTTTTACCAAGAATAAGGCATAAAAAGCTTAAGGCAGGGCGTTTCTCCCAAGCCTCAAGCCTAGGCAGGTTTTTTAGAACAGTGGGATCATGTAAAGTGAAGAATCAATGATAAAAAATTGGACTAGCACTTTAATTTTTATGTGCTTTTAATATTTTTGGCTCTTTTCATTGCAAATGGTGGCCTTTAACGCAAAGACCTTTGATCTTTCGTAGCCCCTTTCCATTACTTAATATAAAACAAATTTTCCAGAAAAAGATGATGTATGTCCGGGCAATGGTTCTTACAAGCATAACTTTTTATCTCGTTTTTACATATGGTTCATTTTAAAGAAAAATTAAGATGACAACACTATGTTCGACATGTGACAAGTAAGTGCAATAATCAAACAAGCTTGTGCATGTGTGCATTAAAGGTGGCTAGGAGTCAAACATGTAGCAAGTAATTGTCAAATCACAATGAAATGACTCGAAACATTATTAAACACACTAATGAAATGATGTCATGTATCAAAACATTATATATCAGTCACATGGATGTGGAATAAATATGTGATCCGGACATCTTAAATGTTCATCCAGATATGGTGATAAAAAAATTATAAAACTCTTTTTGAATTTTTTAACTTTTTCTTAAAACCGAAAACCTTTTTGTATTTTTCAAAAAATTTCAGAAAAACTAAACTCTTTTTGTATTTTTCTAAAAATATCAAAATGAGAAAGATAAATACAATCTATCAATATGAATGAATGATATAAATATGAGAACCATCTTTTACTACATAAAGTACCGAAACTCAGTCAATAATACAAATACCCAAAGATTTCCTAAGATCCTCAAATCTAAGTGCATCTAAAGGTTTCATGAATATATCGGCTAACCGATGATCGGTGCTCACAAAGTTCAATCACGGCCTTATCCTCAACTAGATCTCAATAAAGTGCTCGCGTATCCTAATGTGATTAATGCGAGAATGTTGGATCGGATTACGGGCAATATGGATCGCACTCGTATTATCACAAGAAATAGTCATCGTGGTCTGTGAAATACCATAATCCTCTAACATTTGCTTCATCCATAAGAATTGCGTGCAATAACTCCCTACGAAAATATACTCAGCCTCCACTGTGGACAAAGATATGGAGTTTTTGCTTCTTTCTCAACCAAGAGACAAGATCACTACCAAAATAAAAACACGCAGCCGAAGTGCTCCTTCAACCATCGACATCCCCAACCCAATCGACATTCGAATAGGCAAATAAACTATCATCGGTATCAAAGGAATACCAAATATCGTATGTGAGAGTCCCACTCATGTACTTGATGATACGTTAAAGAGAGAGTAAGTGTGACTCGTTTGTAGATGCATGGGATCGCGCACAAACTCCAACACTAAAGGTAATATTGGGATGACTAGCCGTCAAGTAGAGGAGACTACCTATCATACTCCGATAAAGGGTCTGCTCAACGTATTTTCTTGAAGTGTCTTTGCTAAGCTTAGTCAATGAACTCATAGGCTTAGCGGAGTCTGAATTAAATTTTTTCACAAGGCTCTTGCATATTTGGATTGAGATATAATTAACCCATCCTGATGTTGATGAACCTGGAGGCCTAGGAAAAACGTGAGCTCACCTACCATGCTCATCTCAAACTCACACTTTATCTCAAAGGTGTAATCATGGCAGGAGCATGAGGATCCAAAGACTGTATTATCCCCATAGACTTAGGCAACTAAAATAGCACCACTCTCCCTCCTCACAAGTAACGTCTTATCCATTACCCCTATCTTGAAGCCGAGAGCTAAGAGATAGGAAGTGAGCATTGCCTACTAAGCACATGATGCTAGCTTTAAACCATAAAATGCTTTCTAAATATAGTAGACGTGTTCTGGGTGCTTACAGTCTTAAAACTTTTTGGTTGTTCCATGTAAACCTCCTCTTATAGAATTCCATAAGAAAGCACTTACCATCAAGGATCATATTCTTAACGAGAACTACTAAATCTACCATAATTAACTATTACCCGAGCATCATACACCAAATTATTATTCTAAGGTCACTATGTATGCCTATATTGACTTTATTGTGCATTAAGTTCACACACCTCCATTTTATTTCCATGATTTGGATATTTTCATGCTATTCCATGGTGTATTTGTTTGTACTTATATGTATATTTATACTTAAAAATTTTAAAAATAATTTGTTGGTTTGTTCAAGTGTGTAATACGGATGTTTGGCCAATACATATGACATTTGTACAAAATCACAAAATAAATATTTCCATTTTAAACATATACTTTGCAACAAATCATTGAACTTTATATCACTACAACAATTTACTAATGATGTTTGTTCCATATATTTTAGCATCAATATCATCAATGAATTCATGAAAATATACACACAAATAAAGTTATCACATAAACATTAACTCTCCTAATCATTTCCAAGCAAATCATACAATATAGCAATTTTTTTTACCAAAAACTTCTTGTGGGGGCCTAAATAATTAACTCGGCCCAATTGAGAGACGGAAGACCAGGCCCAGCAGAATGTGGACACATTCGACCCAAGCTACTCAAAGAAATCTACAATTACATTTATCATATGGATTAACATGAACATTTATCAAATTAACCTAAATAAGCTCAAACGGTTACCAACAATCTCAAAGGGAATCTTTAGGATTACCAAAAGATCTAATGGAAAGTTGGGGGAGTTACTTGTACAACTCAATCACTTTACACCACTATAAATGTAACCCTCACCCTTGGGACAAAGGGAAGTAATTTTCGATACTTAAGAGAACTTAATAGAAAAACAATGACCTCTCCGTGGTCGTAGGAAATTCGCCGAACCACGTAAATTCTTGTGTTGTGTCATAGGCATTTTTTTACTTCGTTCTTTAGTTTCTTTTCGGATCTTAATTGTGATTAATTTGAACTCACAATTGACGCCATCTGTGGGAACGATTTTCCTTTCCACAAAAGCAACTGATATACCAATATATACCCTCGGCCAGGCCGAGTGTGTCCTCACCTCAGACGAGGGCTCAAGTCCAGGACAAGGGTCCAACTTTGCCACAGTTCCATCGTAGGAAGGGTCGGCCATGACGACCCCCATCCTCGAGCAGACGACCCTACAAGGGGCCGAACCCTCATCCCAGAACGGATGACCCAGAGACAGGCCATCCCCATAGTATATGTTAGACGACCCTACAATGGGTCGACCCTTCATAACGGGTGGGACGACCCTATGAGGGGATGATAGTACGAGGCCTACATCGAGCAACCAAGACCCAGTGACAGCATGAACCTTAGCCTCGGCCTAACATCAAGAGCCGAGGGTGACATCACCATGGCGCGTGATTTGGGGGACACGTGGCACAGTGCGCGTGGGACTCATATAGCGCGTGGACCAGACCGTTATAACGATATTATCCCCTCACGTGAGGGAATATTATGTCATCATTAACCCCAAGTGGCACAGCCAGGTGTCAGCAAGGGATTGGCTAGATCATCATTCACACACACAATGCATGCTTGGGGGGTACACTAATCCCCCCAAGCCCTATATATATTTGTCATCTCCTACCTTACAAAAGGATCGATAATTGTAACCCTAGCTAAAACTCTGCTTGTACACAATAGAGAGGGAGTGAGCTTATAAGTATTGTATCCAAGGCCATTAGTGCCCATATTTAGTGGATCACACACTCACAGTGGATGTAGGCCTGATTGGCTAAACCACTATACATCATTGTCTTCATTCCTCTTATACTCATCCCCTTCTATAAACTTATACACATGCATAACTCTATCGCTGCCGTTGTTATCAATGTTTGAGTTCTATTACCTCTTATCAGGTGGTGTTGAATCTCCACATCATCAGTTTGGCGTCATCTGTGGGAACGAGAAGCTCTCTCTTCCTTTATACAGCTTGATCTTATCGAAAACTCTGGTGGTGAACCAGTTCTCCCCCTCCGTGTGGAGCTGTTTCACCATTGAAAGAGACCCATTAAGGTTCTCAAGCTCTTTTGATCATCACAGCTCAAACATATGGCAGCAAAGTTACCACCACCACCTCCTCCGCTAGCTAGTGGAGTAGGACCTACTTCCAGTCAAATACCACCTCAGTTTGAGATGGCGGATGTGGCTGCTGCCCTGAAGTCCTTAGCAGCGAGTCAGCAGATTATGCAGGAGCAATTTTCAGCTCTTAGCCAAAATATACTAAGACCACCAGGAGTCTCACCGGAGATGATTACTCCGATAGCAGCTCCAGGGCATCATGAGGCCAGGGGACCACCCCAGGCACCACACAAAGACTTGTCGCCTCCACAACGGCGGAGGGATAAGGAAACCCTTGCCGAGAAGACATATATGATGATCTGGACGTGGAAGAGGCCCCCATAGAGTGCTGGGGCCGTATGAGGTCTCCAACAATACTGTGCGACCTATTCGGGAGAGCAGAGGGAAGTGTGGAAGGCAAAATCTCGAAAATCGCTCGAGAGGCTCTGTTTTCGATCGTCTGAGCAGGGGGTCGGCCTTTGAGAGGCTGGCCCAGTAAATGACATGCGGAAAAAATTATCCCGATCGAGAAGTATTACGAGCTCCAGAAGGGAGGTAGCAGATGGCCGACCCCACGGATGGGACGACGTTCAGGGGGAAGTGAACAGCCGATACAAACCTGTCGTAGCAAAAACCCTCAGTTCACCCCAAAGAGGCGGCAGGGGATAAAATTGGCCAAAACGACCCAACGAGGCCATGGAATGACTCGATCCAAAGGTTGGAGGATAAAATTGGCGATATCCTGAAAAGTCGGGACCTCTTTAGAGGGGGTACTCCATAGGCTCACCCTTTGTAGCGAGGATAGTCAACTTCCCAATGCCATCCAAGTTTAAGCCACCTGTGGTCACCCCAAGGTATGACGGAAGTACCAACCCTGTCCATCATATTGAAATGTACCAGTCAGCAGCAGACATATACTCTATCTCAGATGAGATGAGGTGTCATGATTTTTCCAGCACTTTGACCAGGGCCGCACATGTCTGGTATACCTCTCTTCCGAAGAACTCCATTGAGAGCTTTAAGCAGCTGGAAGATCGGTTCATCCATAACTCTTGCTTCGTAGTGAGGCCACAGAAAAAGACCACACACCTGCTCTATGTTAAGCAGGGGAAGAACGAGATCCTAAGAGATTACATAGTCAAATTTAATAAAGAAAAGCTAGAGGTCGAAGATTACGAAGAGAGTATAGCCATGGCAGCCCTCATTGGAGGACTCCAGAAGAGGAAGTTGTTAAGGAAGCTTGCTGAAGACCCCCCGAAGATGATGGCTGAGTTACTGGCAACAACGGGAAAGGTGATGAACGTCGAAGAGGCGATGGCCGTAAAATACGAAGATGAAAAAGGAGGCACTAGTGGGGCTAAGTACCAGAAAAAGAATAAGGAGGGGAAGAAGAGGCTAGGGAATGATAAATTTGCTGATTATACCCCTCTGACAGTCATCTGAGAACACATTCTGAATGAGATAAAGAGTGACCGATCCTTGAAATGGTCAGAGAACTGAGGGCACCTCCCCATAAGAGGAACAAAAACATGTGGTGTGAATTCCACTAAGACCATGGCCATGTGAACGACAAGTGTTTTGCTCTGAAAGATGAAATTAAAAAAATGTTAAAAGAAAGGAAGTTAAGGAAATACATCGATAAAGGTGCCTTCAAGAGGGACCGAGGGGACGACCCCAGGAATAAGAGAGGTGATACATGCAGAAAAAATCCTCTAAAAAGAAGGGACGACCCATCGGATGATGAGGACGACCCAGAACTCCCACAGAGAGACGACCACGGCCCTATAAAAAGGCTTAATATGATCTCGTTCGGTGTTAGGATGATCTCCGGGGGACTAGCAGGAGGAGGATCCGAGGTTACCAACAGAAAGCCCATGTAGCTGAAGCCAAGGCAGTAATAAAAGCTGTACACTCGACCTCTATTGAAGCAAAGTCGAAAAAGAGGAAGAAAGTTGATATGAATACTCTGATAGTGGGTTTATCAAGAATGGACTTCAAAGGCCTCTTGGACCTGCATGACGACCCTCTTTTCATCACCACCAGGGTACACAGATGCGAGGTGCCGAGGATCTTAGTGGATGGGGGTAGTTCTGCAGATGTGATGTTCTGGACGTGCTTTAAAGCCTTAGGACTCAACCATGCTAGGCTCGTCCCATACCATCACCCCTTGATTGGTTTCAATGGGTAAAAAGTTCGGCCCCTAGGAGTGTATAAGGCTGATGTTAGAATGGGGGATGAGTGGCTGAGATGTCTTACCAAGAAGGTTAACTTTTTCGTGATGGATGAACAAGTCTTCTCAGCCAACAACATTATACTGGGGTGAGTGGCCCTCAAAGAATTTGAGGTCGTGCCTTCCACAGTTCATCAAATGGTAAAATTCTTGACCCCTTACGGGGTAGGGGAAGTTCAGGGAGACTAGACAACGGCAAGGGAATGTTACTTAAACTTCGTCGAAGAAAGAAAGGCGCACAAGAAAGTAACAATTACTTACAATATTGATACCCTCGACCCCAGGGATGAGACAAAACTGAAGAAAGAAGAAGCCGCGAAAGAGGTAGAATCCATCATCCTCAATGAGGATGAGCAAAAAAAACGGTCCAAATTGGCAAAGCTCTAAAGAAAAAAAAAGAAGATCTCATCAAGCTGTTACGGAGGAGACAGAGCGTCTTTGCATGGAGTCATGCAGACATGTCGGGGATCAATCCCGAAATCATATGTCACAAGCTCAATGTGGTAGTGGATGCAAAGCCAGTGAGGCAGAAAAGGAGGATTTATTCTCGGGAAAAGTATGAGGTCGTAAGGGATGAGGTCAAGAAGCTTGAAGAGGCAGAGTTCATCAGGGAGGTCATTTATGCCGAATGGCTATCCAATGCAGTCATAGTACCTAAAGCCAATGGGAAATGGAGAATGTGTGTAGACTTCATCGACCTCAATAAATATTATCCCAAAGACAGTTTATCTCTCCCCCGTATTGATTAGATGGTAGACGCTACCGCGGGCCATGAGTTAATGAGTTTCATGGATGCCTATTCAGGCTACAACCAGATCTTTATGAGCCCCGAGGACTCAGAAAAAACTTATTTCATTACCGACAAGGGGGAAATACTATTATAAGGTCATGCCCTTTGGTCTCAAGAATGTAGGGGCAACGTATCAGCGCATTGTGAATAAAATGTTCGAAGACCAAATTGAGAAGTCTATGGAGGTCTATGTTGATGACATGTTGACCAAGAGTTTGAAGGCCGAGGATCATGTGGCTGACCTCGAGATGATCTTTAAAAATATGGATAAGTATCGGATGGAGCTCAACCCAGCCAAGTGCGTCTTTAGGGTCGGAGTAGGGAAGTTCTTGGGGTTCATCGTCAATCAAAGAGGCATTGAGGCCAATCCTGAGAAGATAAAATCCCTCTTAGAAATTAAGACCCAGGACCATTAAAGACGTTCAGAGGCTCACAGGGCGAGTGGTTGCTTTGAATAGGTTCGTATCCAGAGCCATAGACAAGTGTCTACCGTTCTTCAAAATTCTCAGAAAGGCCTTCGAATGGAACGAAGAGTGTGACCAGGCTTTCAAAGAACTAAAGTCATACCTAGGGTCTCCCTTGATGTTGTCACGACCAGTGCAAGGGGAAAGATTATACATGTACCTAGCCGTCTCAGAATCAGCCATCAGCGCAACCATTATGAGAGAAGAAGACAGGGTGCAGAAGCCTGTGTATTTCAACAGTAAGGCACTCCAGGGGCAGATCAAAGATACCCAAGGATGGAGAAGTTAGCCTATGCCTTGGTCCATGCATCAATAAATATGAAGCCGTACTTCCAGTCCCATACAATGGTCGTCCTCACTGACTCTCCACTTAGGCAGGTCTTGCACAAGTTAGAAAAATCGGGAAGGCTAATGGTCTGGGCTATAGAGCTGGGAGAGTTTGACATTGTGTATCAATCGAGGGTGGAAATTAAGGGGAAAACATTAGCAAATTTCGTAGATGAATTTACTTCAGATGAAGATGAGGCTGAAGATGGGAACCTTGAGATGACAGATACCCTACAAGGCAGAGTCGTTGGCTTATCCACAGATAAGGCTGAGACAAGCACCGCTAGAGAAAAAATTATCGAAAATGAGGAGGGGAGATATCTCTTTAGATAGGGATTCCTCACCAAGGGAAATTTTTCTGAAGAACACGTCGTGTGGAATCTCTTCGTCGATGGGTCCTCTTGCGAGAGCGAAAGTGGAGCTGGATTAATAGTATCAGCGCCTGACGGCACGGACATTGAGTATGACTTAAGGTTGAACTTCAAAGCCTCCAATAATGAATCTGAGTACGAGGACCTGATAACAGACCTCTCCTTGGCTAGATCTCTTAGTGTTGGCCAGATCTTGGTCCACAGTGATTCAAGACTGGTGGTGAATCAGATACTGGGAGCATACGAGGCCAAAGATGAGAGAATGGAAATATATCTTGAAAGAGTAAAATCACTATTGAAGGGATTCAGAGAAGTAAAGTTAAAGAGGATACCTAGGCTGGATAATGGTCGAGCCGATGCACTTGATAGGCTAGCCTCAACGACTATGACAGATATCAAGAGGACAGTCCCAGTGGAAATCTTGCTTCGACCAACGATTGAAGATGCAGACGGAACACTTAGCACTTGCTTAAATATTAGAAGGGAAGCTTCCTGGATGGACCCTCTGATCAGATACATTAAAGAGGGGGAGATGCCAGAAGCAAAACAAGAAAGGAAGAAGCTGAGATACAGAGCTGTGAAGTTCACCGTCATTGGAGACACCTTGTATAAAAGGGATTCTTGCTCCCTTTACTCAGATGTGTGCACCCGACTGAAGTCCCACACATCTTATAAGATGTACACGAGGGGTCTTGTTCGAGCCATATTGGGGGCAGTTCGTTACCAAAGAGGATTGTCACCCAGGGTTATTGGTGGCTGACCTTGGGGAAGGATGCTACGACATACATTAAGAAGTGCAATAATTGTCAGAGGTTTGCTACCATCCCTCATCATCCCTATTAGCCTCTTACCTCCATCACGTCCACATGGCCATTCACAGTATGGGGAATCGATTTGGTAGGACCCTTTCCCAGGGCCGTCAATAACTATCGGTACTTGATCATAGTAATTGACTAGTTCTCAAAGTGGGTGGAGGCGGAGTCGATGGTCATGATTACTGAGAAGAAGACCTTCCAGTTCATATGGAAAAACATTATATGCAGATATGGTCTCCCTAAAACCCTCATCTCAGATAACGGGACTCAATTCAAGAATGTATCCCTGGAGAAATACTGCGAAAGAGTGGGGGTCAAACAGTTCTTCTCTACCCCGGGACGACCTCAGGCTAATGGGAAAACTGAAGTTACAAATAGAACAATCCTAGACGGGGGCAAGAAAAAACTCGAGGAGGTAAAAGGAAGATGTGTTAAGGAATTATACACCGTACTATGGGCATACAGGATGACGATAAAGACTCCTACCGGGGAAACCCCGTTCATGCTGGCATATGGCTCAGAAGCCGTCATTACCACCGAGATTGGGTTTCCTACTCACAAGTCCAAATGTATGACCCCTAGAGAAATATAGAAGAAAGGAGACTTGATTTAGACTTGATTGAGGAGAGAAGAGAAGACGCTGAGATAAGACAAGCAGCCTATCAGCAGAGGATTGCAAGGTTTTATAACCAGAGGGTGAAGCAAAGGCCAATCACGGTGGGAGACCTAGTCCTAAAAAAGACATGGCAGAAACCTAACAAGATCCACCCAAATTGGCATGGCCCATATAGGGTCATTGATGAAGTTGTCCCTGGATCCTATAGACTAGAGAACCTCGAAGAGGAACCCTTTTTCAACCCCTCACTACACCAAATCTGCCCATTTTTCAAGGTCATTGACCTTGACAAATCCAACTTGTCAAGGTCAATGGCCGTGACATTTCGAGGCGAGACAAATTTTTTTATCACGGTCGTGTCACGATCGTGTCGCGGTCAATGACTGTGACACGTTTGTCACGGTTTACAACCGTGACAAAGCCGTGGCCCTTTTTAAAAATATTGTCACGGTCAATGACCGTGACACGATCGTGACAACTTTTGTCACGGACGTGTCACGATCAATGACCGTGACAATTCTGGGCAGAATTTAAAAAAAATCTGCTGGGCAGTATGGCCACTGCCACTGCCCAATAGTATATTTGTACCTGTTATAGCAACGTTGTACCTGTTCCAAACATCATATATTCGAACAAACTAAAGATAATGCAAATATATATTCAAATAAGAAACTATTTAAGAAGAAACAACATCACCATCAATTATCTCAAATCTACAAATTATTTGCATGGAAAAGAGATTTTGTACCGCGACGCTCGGGAACACCTCCTTATCCTTCCCTTTCGTCCGAATAGCCACATAAGTATAGAGCATATGTGGCCTACCCTTAGGGCCACTCCGTGTCCCCTGAATTGAAATAAAGTAAAATTAGTATCCGCCCATCAAATATAGATAAATATAAATCGTAATTGAAATCGAAATCGAAATTGACATATAAATATAAATACATTACCTTTAGTGTCACTCAAACAACTAACTTGAGCTCATATGGCACCTCCTTCCAACTAATGTACCCCGGGCAATCGTGTCAAATATAATTCTCTTCATATCTAAACACTAAGAAATACCATAATCCTATGGAGTTATGCGTTGCAAATTCCTTCCAACCGTTGTGTAGCCAAAAATCAGCAGTTGAAGTTGTCAATTCCACCTTTCAATGGTCTCCCATGGTTTGCTAGAAGTTCCAAGTGGTGGGGTATGGAAAGTGGAATTGACAACTTCAACTGGTGATGTTTGGCTACATAACGGTTGGAAGGAATTTGCAGAGCATCGCTCCATAGGATTATGGCATTTCTTAGTGTTCGGATAGACGAAGAGATTCAGTCTCCTCTCCACAAATAGGACACCCCAAATAACTATGTACTAATCACCTATTAAAGGTAAGAAGCGTATATTCATGGATTAGTATAAACAAAACTTAGATGTAGTTGGAATATTTATGTATTAATCTCCTCTCCACACACGCACACTACACAAGAGTGAAAATGATAAAGTGCAGATCAAGTAAAAGCATTAAAAATGGATGTTTCGGTACAAATTGAAATATTTATTACAAATTGAAAAATTGTTTCAAATTCGGGTTATCATAAAAAATGGATTGATATTCGGTAAGAGCAGCCAAGTCATCCACACTACTATTTATATGCCTTGGCGCGTGTTGGACAATTGACCACGGCTCGTTGTTGATATACTTCGAGTAAAACACTTGCTTAACCTTTTGAAATGCACAAACAAACGGCTCATCGCTCACGTGGTCGTCGTTGCTCTTCAACTTGGACAAGTCAACCATGATCAAATTGGTGATAGGATCAACTTTACAAGCATTTTTATCCTCAACTCTTACCCATTCATAGTAAAATACAACCTCTTTGAAGCTTATATAATCCAATTCAAATATATTTTGGATTACACCATAGTAAGTCATTTCAGCTTCAACGAGGTTTTTATCTTTTGCGCTCGCTCGAAAGAAAGTAAGAGCCTTGTATGAAATTCCCGAGTTCTGTACATTTGTACTTTCCTCGTACACTTTAGCGCAAAAAATGTAACTGTTCAATCGATACTTTTTGTACTCTTGTGCCACGAACAAGGGTTCAGTGGCTAGACGAGTAAGCCTTGATGTCGCATCACCCATCTTTAGGAGCTGAGAATATAGATAAATTAATTATCTTAGTGGTAAAATTTGAGTGTAATGTAACGTTATATAACGACTGTTTTCATTATAATTACCTCTTGTGTCAACCATAGCCTAAATTCGCTGTCTGATTGTACCATTATTTTTTGTCTTTTATTGTTCTCACAGGCTTCATATTTACTGCATATTACAAAATTAATCATGTATAAAATAATCTAAAATAATGTTAAACATTATAATATTCGAAACTTACTTTTTCCATTCTTCGACATCTTCATGTGTGTCAAATAGATAACGAGCTACTTGTTCATATTGCAAACTCGTTAACTTCACTCGTTTTCCCATCACATTACCACCATCATCGAGGAATTCATATGTGTCATCAACGCTGGTCGAGTCAGGCATATATTCCCGAGTATATATTGATGACTCCATGGTGATGTATTCCTCTGCAATTGATCCTGCAATATATCGCGTATTCTTGACGTAATCTTTAAAAACTTTCATCAATCTTTCAAACTAATACATCCACCGATATCTAACTGGACCACAAAGAAGTGCCTCGTCGCATAGGTGTACCAACAAGTGAACACTTATGTCAAAGAATGTTGGGGGAAAGTACTTCTCCAATACACAAATCGCTTTGTTCACAACAAATTTTGCGGCCACTATGTGTTCTCGATTCACTACCTTCTCACACAAGAGGTAGAAGGTAATACTAATTTGCATAATAGCCCTACGCAAATTCTTGTGCTTGGAGAAACAATGCTTAAACAATAGAGGAACCAATTGCATGATCACATGCCAATCGTGGGATTTACACTTATGTAAATCATGAGTAACATAATTCACAATCCTTTGCAAGTTGGACGAAAAAGTAGATGGGCCCTTCAAATTATATATTGTGTCTAGAAGCACCTTCCTTTCCTCACTCGTCAAAGTAAACGCACCAGGGGGAATTATTGTCCTTCCCCTACTATCTTCTTTCAACCATAGTTGTGGCTTAAGTTTTAACGTTTTAAGGTCTTTTCGTGCATTTTCTCCATCCTTCGAATGACTCCCCCCAAGGCAAGTACCCACAATATGTTCAGCGAAGTTCTTCTCTGCATGCATCACATCCAATACATGGCGCACCGGGTTTTTCTTCCAATAAGGCAAGTCAAATAAAATTGACCTCCGAGACCATGCCTTTCTTATCTCAGTTTCATTCCCAGTTGGGGTCTTCTTATGCTTGACATTCTTAAATTTGGGATTCTTACCTGGCATATTTGGGCCACATTCAGAAGATTTACTTTCAATTTCTGAACCTGAAAGTTATCTCGGCGGTAGCCTATGTTCAACTCCTCCCAATAAAAAATTGGAACCTTTCTCAAATCTAAAACTTTGAGCTGGAGGTAAAAACCTCCTGTGGCAATGGTATACATTTCTTAAGCTAGAGGATAGAAGAAGAGATTCAGTCTCCTCTCCACAAATAGGATACCCCAAATAACCATGTACTACACATCCGAATAATGTCCCATAAGCTGGAAAATCATGAATTGCCCACATCAACATAACTTTTAGCGTAAACTCTTCTTTTCTAAAAGAGTCAAATGATTGCACACCCTCTTCCCACAACTCATTTAATTCTTTTACCAAAGGAGCCAGGTAGATATCAATGTCATCACTTGGTGCCTTTGGCCCAGGTATCAATAAAGCCATCATCGAAAATTCAGTTCTCATACACTGTGAAGGAGGGAGGTTGAGTGGGGCTAGGATCACTGGCCATACACTCTGATTGGTGCTTAGATTTCCAAATGGATTGAAACCATCTGTTGATATAGCCAAATGAATGTTGCGTTATTCTCGAGCAAAATCGGGATACTCAAAATTCATCCTCCGCCAGGCAGTAGAATCAATAGGATGACGCATGATATTACCCCCTACTTATGCCCTAGCATGCCAAGTCATTGCCTCTGCAATCCATGGTACTGTGAAAAATCGCTTTAATCTAGGCCCAACGGGAAAATATTTCAATACTTTTTGAGGCACTTTTGAGCTTGTGCCTTCCTTACTAGTAGATTGGATATATCTAGGTTCATCGCATACCGGACAACGATCGAGATTTTCATACTCCTTTCGGTATAGTATGCAGTCATACACACAAGCATGAATGGATTTATACTTCATTCCCAAACCTTTCAAACTGTTCTTCATAACAGGATAGCTATTTGGAAGTGTATTCACCTTGGGTAATAAGCCCTTCACCCATTTCAGAATTCCCGTCACGCTATTGCCAGACAAATCGTACTGCGTCTTCAAACTGTGCAAACCAACCATGGCATGTAAAGTTGTTTGATCTTTTTCACAGCCAGAGTATAACGGTTGGGTCGCCTTAAATTTTAAACTTTGGTAGTTATCGTCAAGTTTTATCGTGTTATCTTCACGAGCACTTGAATCTTCTACATCATCAGTAACCTCATTCTCCTCAGCTTCATAAACTCCGTACGCATTATCAACTAAATCCTCTAACATATTATGATCTACGTCGTCCCCTTCTACATCTATTCTACTTGTTGAAGGTTGTTGTGAAGGTTGGTCGAGGACAAAAGGAACTTTCAATTCACCGTGAAAACTCCAAAATCGATAAATATCTGGCATACCCGATCTTAACAAATGTAGTTCAACTGTTTTCCACTCAAACACCTTACCATTCTTACACCTAGCACACGGACACGAAAACTCTTCATCATTACGACATCTCTTTGCATATTTCACAAATTCGTTAGCACCTCTGCGAAACACAGCCCCCATTCTATTAGTCTCACCCATCCACTCTTTGTATTTCGGATATCCCATAACAGCTACCACAACTAAACACCTATTAAAGGTAAACAAAACTTAGATTTATAGTATGTTTTATTTAATTATCCCATCATTTAATTATCCTATTAAAGGGTAAGGGGTCCTATCCCATTCAAGACTGCATTTTTCTGTAATATACTTAACAGCTCATGCACATTGTTACGATTTGAAAAAAATTCGACAGCATATCCCCTTAGTTCTCCAAGTACACGACGTAGATTGGCAGGTGTGAGTGTTATTTCAATTGGTCAATTGAAATAACAGTCACACTTGTCAATCTAGTATGTACCCAGAGAACATTAAGATACGACTGCAGAACTTCCTCCAAAAGTAACAACTTTAAGCCAATAAGAATATTATACAAAAATTATACAGTCTCAAACTGTCCAAACAGGACAATTCGAGAGATCTCATTACAGGGGTAATGACTCTCGAACGGGTCTAAGGGCTATTGAATGCGTACGCATAATAACTAGAATGCTAGTATCTATGCGCACTATATTTAATTTCAAGTATGTTTCATATAATGGGTTAATTCAAATACAAAAATAAATTCATGGGTTAAGTTCTAAAATAATCAACCTAAAGTTGTGGTTCATAAAGTATTATCACAAATATAAACTAAGAGTGATAAAATAACTTTTAGGCATATAAATTAATTGTGACAAAGTAAGATTATGCACCAGAACCTAAAATTTAAAAAAAGTGTTTTTATTTAAACCCCACTTTTCTTTCTATAACTCCTATTTTATTAAACTTTAAATATAATTAAGGGTGTATAGAAAGAAAAGTTAAATAGGAATAAAAACAACATTTTTAAAATATGAAGGGCTCACCAATTTGATCAAATTTTTCAACAACATAGACTAATTGATCTTTATTATAAGACAATTACTACAAATTTACGCGCATCGCCCGAATTCAAAAAGTAATTTAATGACGAAAGTAATACTTTTTTTAACTTTAGTTATTCACCACAAATCTTAAAAAATATTTTATTTTTCATGCTTTTTTAACTTCGGATGCTTTTAGCAACTTCGGATGACAATTACTACAAATTTACATTTTTGGATATTATTTACATTTACATTTTTGGATATTATTTTTGGAAATTTATAGAAAATTACTTATTTATTTACATTTTTAACCCCCTACCCCCACCCTGCCCCACCCTACCCCTACCCTGCCCCACCCCCCACACACGCACATATATACACACATACACACATATATATACACACAAACATATATATAAATGGAAGAGAGAGAGAGAGAGCAGCGTCGAGAGAGAGAGAGAGAGAGAGAGAGAGAGAGAGAGAGAGGGAGGGAACGACGCGGGAGGGAAAAAAGAAGGGGGAAAGGGTTTTTGCTGTAAACATTGTCACGGTCGTGTCAAGGTCATTGACCGTGACAATTATTTAAAGAATTGTCACGGTCATTGACCGTGACAAGTCCATGACAAGTAAATTTGTCACGGGCTTGTCACGGTCAATGACCGTGACAATTTCATGTCACGGTGGTGTCAAGGTCAATGACCGTGACACAAAACGCGTGTTTGTTGTCACGGTCATTGACCTTGACAAGGCTGGCCGGCTGAAAGGTGACAATTTGTCCATTTTGGTGTAGTGTCTCGAATGCAGATCATTTAAAGAAATACTATCAATAATGTTGTAATGTCCTATCGGACCACAGTTGTAATGAATGTGTTGCTCCAACAGAACACGATGTTAATGAGAATATTATATTGACCCCTCATCTTGTGTTTGTTAATTTTGGTATGATTGGGGTAATTCTTGCTAAATCCCCTCGGCTAAGATGAGGAAGAATGGTAGGGACAACCCTCCTTTCACTCTCAAGAAAGATGAGGGGGGATATATATTAAACATCATCAATTTGGTGGAAACCACCCTCGGCTAAGATGAGGGTGACTGGTAGGGATGACCCTCCATTCACTCCCAAGAAAGACGAGGGGGGACATATATTTTAAAACCATTAATTTGGTGGAAAACACCCTCGGCTAAGATAAGGGTGAATGGTAGGGACAACCCTCCATTCACTCTCAAGAAACACGAGGGGGACATATATTTTAAAACCATTAATTTGGTGGAAACCACCCTCGTCTAAGATGAGGGTGACTGGTAGGGACGACCTTCCATTCACTCCCAAGAAAGACGAGGGGGGACATATATTTTAAAACCATTAATTTGGTGGAAACCACCCTCGGCTAAGATGAGGGTGAATGGTAGGGACAACCCTCCATTCACTCTCAAGAAACACGAGGGGGGACATATATTTTAAAACCATTAATTTGGTCGAAAACATCCTCGGCTAAAATGAGGGTGAATGGTAAGGACGACCCTCCATTCACTCTCAAGAAACACGAGGGGGGGACATATATTTTAAAACCATTAATTTGGTGGAAACCACCATCGGATAAGATGAGGGTGAATGGTAGGAGTGACCCTCCACCACCCTCGGCTAAAATGAGGGTGAATGGTAGGGACGACCCTCCATTCACTCTCAAGAAAGACGAGAGGGGGCATGTATTTTAAAACCATTAATTTGGTGGAAACCACCCTCGTCTAAGATGAGGGTGAATGGTAGGGACTACCCTCCATTCACTCTCAAGAAAGACGAGGGGGGACATATATTTTAAAACCATTAATTTGGTAGGTATCAACCCTTGGCTATGATGAGGGTGAATGGTGGGGACGACCCCCCATTCACTCTCAAGAAAGACGAGGGAAGACTTGGAAGATGGTTAACACATATATCATAGCCAAGACAAGTCATAAAAGAGGCAAATATAAAAGGCAAGAAGATAGCAATTCCACTATCAAAATAAGTGTTACAATATTTGTCCAAAAGAAAATCAAATACAAAAACTTTACACACAGAGGGTATGGGCTACAGACGGTCACCCTATTGAGCATGTCAGAAGGTAGGGTTCAACATCAATAAGAGGAGTCTATTCGATGACCAAGATAGGAAGTTGACCCTCAGATGTGCAAGTAACTTCAACATGCACTTGGGACTCTACATGGGCTAGAGCCTCGACGATAAGGGGGTCGTCCAACTCCACTACTTCCAGAGAGGGGCGGACAGATGACACGGCGTCAGTAAACTTCAAGATGAACCGCCGACAGGCCGTCTTGATTCCCCTCTCCAAGTACTCAAGACCGAAGACCTGAAACTCGTTTGAGAGTTTGTAAGCCTCCACAGCATCGATCCCGGCCTTCTTCACTGCCTCAGTGAGTTCAACCTTGAATTGGACCCCTTGATTGATCAAGGCCTCTTCCTTTTCCTTGATGAGGTTGTCCTTCACCCTCAGGTCGGCCTCATACTGCCTCATCAGCTTATCCAGGACCCTTTCATGCTCGGTCCTTGCACTCTCCAGCTCAGCCCTGGTAGTTTCTATCTCGGTCTTCAAGTCGACCTCATGTTGAATAGCTCTCTCGGCCTTATGGAACTTCTGCTGGTTTGCAGCCATCCACTTGGTGGGAGATGTGAAGGTGCAGACAGACTGTACAAAGACAATCTCATATTAAAAGGCTGAGGGAACAGTTTATAAAATATTTAAGAATTAAAATATGAGTTAAAGGAAATACTTGAGCCAGAGTATGGAGACCGTAGTCGTAAGCCTTGTCCAGAGGCATCTTTGATAGGAATTCATAATCTGCGACCGAGGGTGCCGAAAACATAGAGGCCTTGGTTTCCCTCAAGTTGGCTAAGAGGGAAGAGGGTTCAGCCTTCAGAAAGGTCAAATTCTGAGCCTAGTAGGCGCCCATGCTTGAAGAGGAGTTGGACCCCTCAGTGTGTGTCTGAGGGACCTCGACCCTCGCCCTCATCCAAGAATCAGGCCGAGAGCCAGCAGGGACCTAGGGCTCTTTCCGTTTATGAGTATCAACGGTCGACTCCACCTATGTCGTCCCCACGACCTTTGTCTTTTTGGGAGGCTGCTGAGGCTCTTTGCCTTTCCTCTTGCCTAGGCCAGACATCAAACTAGGGGAAATCATCTCCCAGAGTTTATCAGATACGTTTGATCAACTATTCGCCTGATCTCAGCAGAGAATTTCTCCCTCAAGGTTGTAAATTACTCGGCTAAACCATAAAGTCTTTTGAGCATTAAGGGGAAGACCCTACACTTAAGAAATTTGTTCAAACTAACTACAAACAAGTTTACAGTTTGACCAAGTTGACTTTTGGATTAAAACTAAAGAAATGAAAGGTTTTCATTTATGAACAACCAAGAACAAGAAGAAGATAGGAAAACGACTAGAAAACCTAAAAAAATTACAGGTAGGCACTAAACCACCACTGAAGGGTGGGGGAAGAACCCTAAGGAGCTTAAAACCTAATGTTCAGTCCTATAACCGCCACAGCAGGGCGGGTTTTCACGTCGAAAAAGTAAAGCAACCAAGAAAAAATCCAAAAGGAATCCCAAAGAAAGATACAAGATAGAATGGAAGATAAAAAGGAAACTTAGGGCAAAGAAAATACCTGAGGATGAAGACAAAGCTTGAAACACGGAAGAAAGGGCTGAAATGGCAGAAATGGCGTTGGAACTGCTAAAGGAACTAGAAAGAGGGAGCTTACGTGTGAAGAAGAGGAAGGAAAGTAATGGTTATTTCAAAAATCATATAAATACTTTGTTGCTAGTGGGTCCATTAATCAAGGCAATGCACATCCCATGAGGAGAATCATCATTAGGGCACAGTCCCAAGAGTGGTGTGCAGCCATCACACCCGGGAAACATAAATAATGATGGATATCTGACAAGATGTCAATCAACTGGACAAATGTCACTCAATAACCTGATGACTCAGTCGACACTCAAAAGGCATTATTATCCCTCAGTCATCTTAACAACATCGATAACTAAGGGTTGGAGGGTGATTGATATACCAATATATACCCTCGGTCAGGCCGAGGGTGTCCTCACCTCAGACGAGGGCTCAAGTCCAGGACGAGGGTCCAACTTTACCACAGTTCCATTGCAGGAAGGGTCGACCATGCCGACCCCCATCCTAGAGCAGACGACCCTACAAGGGGCCGACCCCTCATCCCAGAATGGACGACCCGGAGACAGGCCGACCCCAGAGCATATGTTAGACGACCCTATAATGGGTTGACCCATCATTACGGGTCGAACAACCCTATGAGGGAATGACAATATGAGGCCTACATCGAGCAGCTAAGACCCAGTGACAGTATGAACCTTAGACTTGGCCTAACATCATGAGCTGGGGTGACATCACCACGGCGCGCGATTTGGGGGATGCGTGGCACAATGCGCGTGGGACTCATATAGCGCGTGGACCAGACCGTTATAATAATATTATCCCTTCATGTGAGGGAATATTATGTCATCATTAACCACAACTGGCACAGCCAGGTGTAAGCAGGGGATTGGTTAGATCATCATTCACATGCGCAATGCATGCTTGGGGGGTACACTACTCCCCCCAAGCCCTATATATATTTGTTATCTCATACCTTGCAAAAGGATCGATAATTGTAACCCTAGATAAAACTCTGCTTGTACACAGTAGAGAGGGAGTAAGCTTATGAGCATTGTATCCAAGGCCCTTAGTGCCCATATTTAGTGGATCACACACTCACAGTGGATGTGGGCCTAATTGACTGAACCACTATACATCATTGTCTTCATTCCTCTTATAGTCATCCCCTTTTATATACTTATACACATGTATAACTCTATTGTTGCCGTTGTTATCAGTGTCTGAGTTCTATTACCTCTTATCTGGTGGTGCTGAATCTCCGCATCATCAGCAACCTTCACAAAGAACAACAATGATGTTTCACCAACCGCACAGTTCACCCCATCCCGAAGATAAGTGAGCTGATGTGGCTCCACTGAGGACCAAGTCTGAGATTAGACAAGATGGGAGTCTAAGACTAGAACGATAGCCTTCGAAGGAAATCCACGGGAGCCTAGGTCTACTCAAATCTCATGCCTGATTGACACTTACGAAGTAATGCTTCAATAGCATGAGGAGGAAGCTTGCCTCAAAGTTGAAGAAGATTCTCACCTCCAATGACAACTTGATTACATGGAGAAAGAGCCTTGACAGAATCGAGAGCGCCAACCCTGGACTCCTAGACCTCAGGCGAGAAAGACTCGCAGCTGAGGAAGGAGAATGAGGCACGACCAAGAGAGTTAGGGGTATGAAAGTTATCGAGGCAGGCACCACAGGGACGACGAGCACCACAAAGATAATATAAGGAATTTGGTTCGAAGGGATATGGACCAACACCCCGCTCATAGGGGGGACAGGTCAGCCAAATAACTAGTAAGGAGAGCCTTCATCACCCAGATGAAGTCTCCCTTCTCGAAAACCATCGAAGATGAGGAACCCCCTAAGAAGTTTGTAACTCGTAGGTTCAAGGTCTACGATGGCAAGACTGATTATATAGAACTTGTTTGTCAGTACAAGAAAGCTATGACGTTATGGAGTTATAACGATGCATTGATGTGACGTATTTTTTCCTCCACTTTAGTTGACATTGCCCAGAAATGGTTTGTGAAGCTCTCTCATAGGTCCATCAAGATTTTTAAGGTGCTCGTCTAATCTTTTACTGCTTATTTAATCACCACCAACTCTCATCCCAAAAGAATGGACTCGCTGCTCACGATGAAAAAGAAGTCGCAGGATCCCCTGCACAAATACGCCAAATGATATAGGAAAGTTTTTAATCAAGTAAAAACTTGTTCGGAGCAAGTTTCCATAACATCCTTCAAGATAGGTTTATCCCCCATGTCAATGTTGTATCAATCCCTTACCAAGAAGGAAGCTAAAACCATTGACGATCTCATGTTACGCATTGAGATGTATGCCAAGATGGAGGACGTACTCCACACTGGTCAAACTGAGACTGCTCGAGCTAAGGCAAATAAAGGGGGTGCCAAGGAAAAGACCCCCAAGATTGGGAATAAGAAGCAGAATGGTGCAAAAAATGGAGGTATAACTGATTCCTCTAAAGCCTTTCAAGCCATTAACGTAATTTTCAAGGAGCCAATATACAAGATTCTAGAAAAAATTAAATATCATCAGTTCGCCAAGTGGTATAAGAAGATGGGTTGTGATCCGACTAAGAGGAAAAATTCGCTTCGATGTGCATTCCATAAAGAAGGTGGCCATAAAATTGAAAATTGCAAGGTGCTCAAAGTTCATCTAGAGGAGCTACCCCAAGTCGGGCAACTGAATGAGTTTATTAAGAAGAAGATTGACCGGGCCGCAGCTAATAGTGACCAGAAACCAGACAATGTACTTGATGACAACTTGGGGTATGATTTCTCTATCATTCATGGAGAATCCAACCTTAAGCATATCTAGGGGAATGTTATTCAAATGGAACTCAAGAAAGTTACAAATGTGATGGAAGCTTTCCAGATTGATCTTACCAAAATCTAGGTTGGCAAGCACGGATGACAAGAGGACGTTGACTAAAAAAGACACATCGTTTTCAAGGAAGATGGCTTAGTTGGGGTCCAAACTCCACACCATGATGCGTTAGTAATCATGAATTGGGATATGGACAAGATACTAGTGGACCAGGGGAGCTCTTTAGAAGTGATATACCTGGATTTTTTCCATAAACTCAAACTCAAGATGTCATAACTTAAGGAGGCAACCGTCCCTCTGGTCGGCTTTACGGGGAAGATGACGATTCCGCTAGGGACGATTGACCTATCAGTAAGGGCAGGGAATATTTAAAAGCTCATATAGTTCTTGGTAGTCAACATTGAGTCACCTTATCACGCCATCTTAGGCCGGAATTGGTTCACGCTACGAGAGTTATTTTTTCCACCTATCACCAGAAGCTCAAATGCATCACGGACAAAGGGATAATGGAGATCAGAGGTGACCAGGCAGTTGGTCAAAAATATTTTATAGTCATCATTTGGTCTAAGTATGAGAAGAATAAAGAGGAAGAAGTTCTTCTGGAGGCAGCCCAGGATGGGGCTACTCCATCCAAATAGTAACTATGGCATGGTCGACCAGGTGTGGAAGAGACCAGGATCTACCCCACTGATAGGCTCATCGAAAACCTGGAGGAGGTTATCTTTGAAAAATCCAACCCAAAAAGAAAATTTTTGATCGGGACAAGCATGACCTAACATTGAAAGGGTGGAGTTGATCGCCTGTTTGAAACAGAGCTTGGACGTGTTCGCATGGAACCATATGATATGACTTGGATCGACCTTGCAGTTACCTACCATCAACTCCATATGGACCCAACGTTCAAGCCGATCATATAGAAGGCGCATTGAACAACCCTAAAAAGGCAAAGACAGTAGAAAAGGAAGTAGGGAAACCTATAGAGTCACAATCCATCAGAGAAGTTCAATTCCCAAAGTGGATTTCAAATCCGATTGTGGTTCGAAAGAGCAATGGGGGTTAGAGAGTCTGCATAGATTTCATTAACCTTAATAGGGCCTGTCCCAAAGGCAGTTTCCCCTACTAAAGATAGACCATTTGGTCGACCCCACAGCAGCTCATGAGTTTCTTAGATGCTAATTCGAGTTACCATCACATTCCTCTGTTCGGACCCAACCAATATAAGAATTCTTTCATAACACCAATCAGTCTGTACTGCTATAAGGTCATGTTGTTAAGCCTAAAAAACACAGGAGCTATATATCAAAGGTTAGTCACCAAGATGTTCCAACACCAAACGGAGGAGACCATGGAGGTGTACATCGACGATATGCTCGCTAAAAGCGAGAACAAGAGCGACCACCTCCAAGACTTGGCTAACACCTTTGAAATCCTCAGGTGCCACCGAATAAAGCTTAGTGCTAGTAATTGCTCATTTGGCGTCCAGACAGGAAAATTTCTAGGTTATCTAGTAAGTAAGAGTGAGATTGAAGCTCACTCGGATAAGATAAAAGCGATCAACATGGTCCAGTCGCCAAAGACGTTACGCGAGGTCAAAAATTTCATCGGAATGCTCGTATCAGTCAACCACTTGACTTTTAAATAGTCTGAGTGTTGTTGATAATTTTTTTAACTACTCAAAAAGGATAAGAGCCTCACCTTGAATGATGAATGTTCTAGGGTCCTAGAGGAGATCAAATCTTATCTTAATAAACCTCCATTTCTAGCGACCCCTGACCAAGGGGATCCTATTTACCTTTACCTCGTAGTATCAAGCCACGCAGTCAGCATGAAAGGGAAGCCAAGTAATTTCCTGTCTACTATGCTAGTAAGATGCTCTTATATATCGAGCAACATTACTTGCCTATGGAGAAACTAATTTATGCATTGGTTATCACTTCACGTAAACTAAAGCACTATTTTGAAGCCCATTCTGTCACTGTGATCACCTCCTTCCCCCTTAAAGATGTCCTTCGCAAAGTTAACCTCTTCGTTAAATGTTATAGTGGTCTATGGAACTTGAGAAGTTCGATATTCACTTTCAACAAAGGATAGCAATTAAAGGGCATGTTTTGGGCGATTTCATCGAAGAATTTACCAGAGAAGGTCCTGCTAACAAACAACTGAATGATTAATCAGAGTTACATAAATAGGTCCAAGGTGAAAGTTGGTTGCTATATGTTGATGGTGCCTCTAGTTCAAAGGGGGGAGGCTTAGGAACTCTCCTTGTCACTCTAGAAAATGCTGTGATCGATCAAGGGATCAGACTGGGGTTTAATGCCTCCAACAATGAGGAAGAGTATGAGGCGCTCATCACTAGACTTCGCAAAGCAAATTTTCTTGGGGCAAAAAAACTCGACGTTTATTGCGACTCTAAATTGGTGTCCAATAAAATTAGTGGAGATTTTAATTCCAAATGTGACAAAATGGAAGCCTGCCTCGCAGTTGTTCGTGAACTAATTATGAAATTTAAGAAATTCCATGTTCAACAGTTCCCCCGTGGGCACAATAATCATGTTGATGCTCTAGCATCACTGAGCTCAACAGTGGACTCAGATCTCAAGAGAACCATTGAAGTGGAATTCATCTTCGAGCCCAATATTGAGAAGACAATAGGTCCCAAGAACGTCCCCTCCATCAATAAAGGCCCGAGTTGGATGGACAACATCATAACATAATTGCAAAGCGAAGCACTGCCAATAGACAATAAATTAGCCCATCAGGTCAGGGTGAAAGTTGATTGTTTTTACTTAAATAGAGGGGGTAAATAATACGGAATATCCTTCACAAGACCATACCTCTAGTGTGTACACCCAAACGATGTGGAGTATGTTCTCTCGGAACTTCGTGATGGAATATGTGAAAGCCACGCAGGAGGAAGGTCCTTGGAATTTTAAGAAATTAAATAAGGCTACTAGTGTACGTACATGGAGAAAGACACAAGTGTTTATGTTCGAAAGTGCGAGAAGTTCCAAAAATTTCCCCCTGGTCCATCAACCGACCAGGACCTGAAGCCATTAACCAACCCATGGCTATTTGCACAGTTGGGTTTGGATATCGTGGAACCACTACTTATCGCACCTGAAAATCGTAAGTACTTGCTGGTTAGCACAGATTATTTCACCAAGTGAGTAGAGGCAGAACTACTGGCCAATATTAGGGATGCCGACTTGATAAGGTTCATCTAGAGGAACATCACAACGTGCTTTGGGGTACCAAGGACTATTATAACTGATAATGGCACTCAATTAGAGAGCGAACCTTTCCAAAATATTTGTGATGAGCAAAAAGTCAAAAAACATTATAATTCGGTGGGGTATTCTTAGAGAAACGTTCAGGCAGAGACCTCCAATAAAACGATGCTCGATGGCCTTAAAAAAAGTTAAGAAAGATCCAAAGGCACCTGGGTGGACAAGCTCCCCCATATTCTTTGGGCATATCGTACTATGCCCAGAACACCAACTAGAGCTACACCCTTTGTGCTCATATATGGAATGGAAGTAGTCATACCACTTGAAGCAGGCCTCCCAACCATGCAAACAAAGTTGGCCGACCAAGGACTAAACGACGATGCTCTTCACGCTGAAATTGACCTGGTCGATAAACGAAGAGAGCAGGCCATGATCAAGCTGGCCTCATACCCACAGCAGTTAGCAAAGTAGTACAACACGAGGATCAATCTGAGGAAGTTCCAAGTAGGAGACTACGTCCTGAGAATAGTTCTCGATAGAGCCATAAGATCGTCAAATGACAAGTTGGGGCCCAACTGGGAGAGACTCTTTAAAATGATCAAAGACGATCTACAAGGAGCCTATCACTTAGAAACAATGGAGGGTAGAGAGATACCGGCATAGAATGCGGCCAACCTTAAGGAGTTATACTCTTCTTTTTACTTTTTGATACTTAGTTTATGCAAATTTCCAAATTTAAAACCTATGTTGCTCGTAATTTATTATCATTATGAATAAAGGCCCTTCTTTCCATACATCAAAGCTCTTAAGTTATTTGATTAATTTACATTGTTTCCTAAGCAGCAAGCTCCTCATTTGCTCTTAATATTTGAAAGAGTATTGATCAAGCTTTAACTTAATTACTATAAAAAAAAATTCTAATCATAATTAAAACAAAAGCCCTTAGGTCCCTATCATGACCAACATAAGCGACCTCACAACTTGCCCAGATAAAAAAATCCCAACTGGGGATCCCTAATCAATAAACTAACTTGGATTGGTCGAGTAAGGTGGAGGATTGCCATATACCAGGTGTATTTTTGACATTATCGTCTCTAGGCCCAAGGGAGTGTGACGACACAACCTAAAAGAGAAGAAAGACAGAACAACACATGCAAGGCATAATGAACTGGAAAAATGCATAAAAATTGGTACTAACTTGATTCGTTTGGCAAAGCCTGATTATAAAGAGTACTCATTACATAATAATTACAAAAAGCATGAAAAATTTACAATAATTTATGGTTAGCGAGCCAAATATTATTCTATTTACCTCCTTCGACCATCGTATAGGTTAGGCCTGTATTCTTCATCACCATTACGCCCTTTCAAGTAGCTCTCGACCAGTTGAATCATCACGCCCAAAAGGAGGTCAGCTATATGGAGGACAATCAACTTAGTACATATACCAGAGCTGAGAGTCCCGAGGTTCCTTAACAACCTTGAGGGTGTTCAACTAGTTGTGCTTGTAGGCAACATCTTGAGCCTCCTGCAACCTCGCTAAGGCATCCTGCCAACCCTCATCATAGCCTACCGCCCATGCCACTTGAGGACCCATCCTGAACAAATATCGAAGCTTTTAATTATCACGACATAAACCCATCACCATGGTGTTGCTTTGACGAGCTTGGTCTTCAACCTCATAAAGTTTCTTCTTGAAGTCATGATTTTTTTACGGGACCAAAGCGTCGACCTCGCCCACATCCTTGGATTTTGCCAACTAGACCTTTAAGTCATTAATTTCCTTTTGCATAGAGGCACTTACATCTTCCAAGTCCTTGAGGTCGTCCTTTAGCTTGGTGACCAGAGTGGATTGGTCTTTATAGGCATTGGTCCTCTTTTCTAGAGCCTTACAGGTAGTAAAAAAATACTTGGCGAGCTTGCGCACTAGCATCTCGACCAAGCACATTATCTGAGTTAATAAAATAAAGAATTTCCTCAGCAATAGTCTAAAACATCAAAGCGTAACAGGCAAGCAGTTTATCAGAAAAATATTTATATTGGCACACTCAAATGAAAATACTATTTTCAGAGCCATTACAATCCAAGGAAAGGGAAAAGAGTATAGTGCATAAGAAAAAGAAGAAAACGTCCTAATACTACGGGCTTCACTTCTTTACCTGCTCTTCTATCTCGGCCTCTTTCTCCTTGGGCGCCACCTCCTTTGCCTAGTCGGTCAGGTAGCTGGTAGAGGTATCATCATCAACGATTAAAGGGGGACATGTCTCATGCCTTCCATACAGCTCAAACTCATAAAGGACTCCAGTTTCCACCAAGGCTTTGTCCCATTACTTCTTGAAGCTCTCCTTTCGAGTATAGGCAATCTGGAATCTAGCATCATCATGTGTCTCATTCTAGCCTTAATCAAAGTTGGCATCCTTAAGGGCAGGGATCTTCTCTACCTCCTTGGTCAGCTGAGAAATCTCCACCTTCAATAGGCTATTCTCGAATTTTAGAGAGGCCATGGTGTCGAAAATGGTCTTCTTATCCTTTTTCATGGGCCTCCCTGGCCTGGAACATAGCCTCCTTTGACTCCCAGAGGGCCTCAATCAGTTCATCATTTCTCTTAAACTGGTCGGCGCGACCATCCAAGATACTGATAAACTCTGCCACAAACTACAAAATAAGAAAAAGACCAAATGTCGAAAGATTTAACGAATAGCAGCCAAGCAGATCTGATATAATAAATAAAAAGAAAACCCTTACCAAGGATAGAGTTTGGGATGCTCGGAGAAAAAATTATCTGGGCCTGGCATCCTCAGCCCCTCGCGATCACCCGCGAGCACTGCCCCCCTTAGCAGGCCGGGGGCAAGGGTTGAATTATGGGCCAAAAAGTGGGCCTCCAAGACATTGGGAAGAGAAGAAGGAACACTTTTCTTCTTCCCATAAGTTATAAGAGCCCTCGTCTTCTTTTCCTCTCTCCTTCTCTCCTCTTCCCTCTTCTTTCCCCCTAGTGATGAAGTTTGGGTCGCCGGACCTTAAGGAGTCACTCTCTGCCACCTTTTGGGCCTTGGCCCTGGAAAAGAGCAACACATCATCATCATCATGAAAAACCAAAAGAACTCTCTTCCTAGTGGGTGTCATTGGGAATTCCTCCGCCTCTAGATGAATTGACCCAATAGCCAACAACTCGAAAGAATAAGTTTCCTCATTAGGAAGAGGAATATCAGGTATATCATCCACCGAGCGAGCAGTATAGCTGCTTGTAGTGTTGGTGTACTCAAGCAGAATCGTCGCTGATCGGGGATGTTCACCCTCGGGCAGACTATCTCAGATCCTTTAAGCTTTCAGGAGGTCTGCAACCTTAATGTCTTAGAGGGAGGGCGCTCTGTTTTTCTTGCGACTTGTTCACAAGACAACAGAAAAGCAAAATCAGCAGTAGCAGAGAAAATAGTAAAGCAATAATCAAATTTAAAAAAATAGGTTTTTACCTATGTAATCATCCCCCCAGTCAGGGCACATAAACCCTTTGTATTCTTCTCCCTCAGGGAGCGATGGATGTTGCCAATTCATGGTAATGAATCCCTGATCCTAATATCCCTTGTTGAAATCAGGGAAGTTTACGATCAACACCATTTAGACCTTCTTTTCCTTCAGATTAAGGAGACCCTCAAAAGTGCGAGACTGGGAGTAGCAAAACCTAATCTCTGGGATGCCCAAGATGGTCTTATAGAGCTCATTTATACAGTTGATCCCATTAACTATTTGCCAAGTATTGGGGTCACACTGAGCAGGGACCACCCCGAAGAAGTAAAAAAAACTATAAAAATAAAGAATTTAGGGAAAATGTCATCCCCCGTAGTACCATACCACAACCAAGGTGTGAATCCAGTGCCCCCTTCGATGTCTCTGACATCTCTGGGCATTGGGGCACAGTCGATTCTCACCCAGGAGGGAATAGAATAAGCTTTTCTAAATCCTCTACTCTCTTCCCATGAATAGTTGACATAATTGGAGGAATAAAACTACCACTAACGAAGACAAACATTAGAAATAAGAAGAAAATTGAGAGAGTAATAAAGATGAATACTTACAAAGATGGAAGAATGCAAAGGAAGCTCTGAAGATTTTGATAGGAAAAAGATCAAAGGAAAAGTGACGGTTTGGAGTATAACCACTCTGTTTGAATCCTCGTGCATAATCATAAGATACAACTCCCGAGATGGGTTTTGGCGCTTCATTTATTGCTCAGACGAGCGTACCCTTGAGACTTCAGCATAATTACAAAGTTGTCGTGCCGGTTTAAATTTTCCAATAAGTTCAAAAAATGATTGGGCCTTGGGCCCAAACGATGAATAAAATCTACTGGCCCAAACAGATTTCAGCCCAGAGATTTTAGGGGCAATTGTGGGGACCTAATTAATTAATTAGGCCCCAGTGAGAGACAGGTGACCAGGCGTAGCAGAAAGTGGACACGTCTGACCCAAACTACTCAAAAAAATCAGCAATTACATTTATCACATGAATAAATACGAACATTTATCACATTAACCTAAATAAGCTCAAACGATTACTAACAATCTTAGAGAGAATTTTCAGGATTACCACACGAGCCAATCGCAAATGGGGGCTTTGTACATCTCAACCACTTTACACCACTATAAATGTTACCCTCATTCTTGGGTCAAAGGGATGTAATTTTCGATACTTGAGAGAACTTAATAGAAAAATAGTCACCTCTCCATGGACGTAGGCAATTCGCTGAACCACGTAAATTATTGTGTTGTGTGATTGGTATCTTTTTACTTCGTTCTTTAATTGCTTTCTGGATCTTAATTTTGTTTAATTTGAACTCACACATCTCATATAACTACCCACAGAAATCCACAAAAATACATTTTTCACACAATAAAAGTCATTTTTAGAACTCTCATACAAATATACATACAATCACACGCATACAAAACTCAAAAAACAAAGCATAAAATAAATAAATTCACTTATACTTAACTTTAAACTAAATCAATAAATCGAAAAGTTTCAAGTTAAAATTATACTTCATCTATAGTTATTAGTATCAATCTACACATTCAGTTAGCTTAATGATCGTAGATGAAGCCAAGTTTACACATTTAGTTATTAACTGTTAGCATAAAATGATAAACTTGTTTGTGTTATTTCATTTCCAGTCCAATTTTTTCCTTTTTGTATATAATTAACGAGTGAAATTTCACAATTGTAAACAATAATCGATTTTGACAATTGATTGTATGTATCCTTAATCAATAAAAAAATATGAAGTTTTAATTTGGGTGTGAGAAAGTATTAAATAAACCATCTCCTTACATAAAAAAATTAGTTGTCGTTATGCTAAACAAAAGGAGCTGATCAATCACTTCACCATGTTTTAAATTCCACCTCCATAGCTTCACGTGTACTCCGCTTTCAATGTCCTCACCTCTCCCAATATTAACTATTTTGCTTCACCACCTTCATTTTGGACCCGTTACCTTAACACCACCTCGTACCCAAACCTTAACTGGCAAACAATCTAAAACATTCATTTTCTTATTCATCTCAATGTTTACATTTAGTCAATGCAATGATATTTGATTATAAAAAATCCCATCAATGGCACTAGAAAAATCAAATTCAGATTCAATTATTCGTCTCCATGGTGATTTAGATTTAAGAATTCTTGATGCTCGAAGATTACCATACATGGACTTATTCTCCTCGAGCTTCTCCCAATGTTTTTCGGCTTGTCGGAGACTGAAACTCCGAAAGATCATCACGAGCAACCCGTACGTCACTGTGTGCCTCGCGGGTGAAAAGGTGGCACGTACGCGCATGATCGCAAACTTCGAGTGCCCCATTTAGAACGAGCACTTTAACATCCCATTAGCCCACCCGTCTCGCAAGTCGAGTTTCAAGTCAAAGATAATGATGTCTTTGGCGCCGACATGATTGGCATTACTATCGTGCGGGTTGAAAAACTCATATTTAGTGAACTCGTTGATGATCGGTTCCCAATACTCGGTCCCAACGGGAAACCGTCAAAACGCGATGCGGCGATTAGGCTTCAAATGAAAATTTTCCCGTGCTACGAGTCTCCAGTACCACACATCAAACCACTTACCTATTTGTTATAAGTTACATATTTTTTACTTATTTAGTAAATGGGTGTTTGAGCCCACCGGAGCTCCGACGGTGGGGGAGGGAGGTGGAGGTTGGATGTCGCTAGCGCGAACCTTTAAAAATAAGAGAATATTGGAAAAAAGGAATTTGGATCCACCGGAGCTCCGGTTTGGGTTGAGTAGGGGTGGCATGGGGTGCCGCTGGCACGGACCTTTAAAAATAAGAGAATATTTAATAAATGGGCCTTTGAGCGACTAAATGAATTAAACTAAAAATAAATATCTTTTGGTTTATACATTAATTAACCCATTTATTTAACCAATTTGTTTGTATTATTGTTTGACTAACAACTAATGTTACAACTCAGTTAATATGTATTATTATATATAATTCCTATTTTTTTTTTTTTAAATTAAGTACTATTGACTATTCAACCATTGATTAAGTTCTATTTTTAAAGGTGTACACAATATATATTACTGTCTATGTAATTTTTTTCATTGAAATATTATGAACTCCATGGATCTTGTTTAATAAATATATGTACTTCATTTTCTTGTGAACACAGTAAATTTTACTGCTTATGTAATATTAACACAGTAAATGTTACTGGTTGTGAAAATGTCACAGACATAAAACTATTTTATTTTCTGTTGCATACAGTAAAATTTATTGTCTGAGTAATTTTTTTTCTTTGAAATTTTATATACTTCATGGATTTTGTTTGATAGATCTCGGCGAGCAGATTTCAAAAATATTAATTTTGCGAAAAACGAATTTGTCAATCAAAAGTTACGATCATTTGAAGACTAAAATATGATGGAAAAAAATTCAACCACTTATGTAACTTTCCCCACGACGTTACAAATGATTAGTTTTAAAATGATAAAATTGTAAAGAAAAAACTTCTAAAAAATTAGGAATATGACTTATTTAATGATTGAAAAGTCAATAGAATTAAACTAGAATTTTTATAGTACATATATATATATTAAAAAAACATAAATTAACTGATACCAATAAGTTTCAAGTTAAAATTAAACTTGATTTATAGTTAATATTACCTATTTACAAATTCAGTCATCCTATTAGATTAATCTTAGTCGAATTAAACACGTGTTCCAATTCTAACACAAAATAAAATTAAAAAATCTGGCTCTAACTTCAAAACTAAAATCATTACAAGTGAATATAATAACATAATTTAATGTACTTCAAATTCGACCAATAAAACAAAACAAAGATATTGAAAAAAGAATCATTTCTATTCTAAAAAGTCGATCGAATCTGCTATAAATTCAATGCGATCATCTATCAAACAATATATAATAGTTCAAATCACAAAAATACTAATTTTAAATGAAAATATCATGAATCGACTATCTTATAACCAATGAACCACAATGATGAATAAAAGGATAAAGGATGATCAAACAACACAAATCTATCGTTCTCAATAGCATATACTTAAGATAGAGTACACAAGGGCAAAACAGTCAAAAATAAAAAAGTACACATACCATCGGCTGATCAAATGAGACTTTCGACCTAATGAAATTGACGCTTTCTTAAAAGTTAAAACTATATAAGTTAAAACATTTTCTTAAAACTATATTGACACTTGTTGCTCATTTATTCATTCAATTCCAATTAAGAGTTTATTATTTTATATTTGGTTAAAACAAATTAACAATTTATTTCTTTTATGGGTTGCACCTAAATTTTTTTCCAAAACATCGCAAAAAAAAATTATTTTTTTTACAATTTTACCTAACAAAATCTCACGATTAACCTTGGTCGTGGTACCTGCTAATCATGATCGTGATATCTCTTTTAACCTTGATATTGATACCATCTTTATTGATAACTTTGATCGTGGTAGTGATTTTCATGACTAATCTTGACCGTAGTACCTATTTTCATGGTACTTTTTTGTGGTATTAATTTGTATGGTGTTAAAGAGATAAAAATCAATTTTTATGATGTTTTGGAGAAAATAATATTTAAAAAAAAAAATTTGAATTGCGAATATCCTACCCTTTTTTTATACATAATTGACTAACTAAATTTCACGATAACCAACAATGGTATAAAAAAAAATGAACTTACGCTTGAGAAATTTATTTGCCGTTATGCTAAAGAAAAGGAGTCCACGTGACTCCGCTTTCAACGTCCTCACCTCTCCCAATCTTAACTGTTTTTGCTTCACCACTTCATTTTGTACCCGTTACCTTAACACCACCGCGTTCCCAAACCTAAACCAGCAAACAACCTAAGACATTCGTTTTCTTATTCATCTCAATGTTTACATTTAGCCAATGCAATGATATTTGATCATCAAAAATCCCATCAATGGCACTTGACAAATCAAATTCAGATTCAATTATTCGTCTCCATGGTGATTTAGATTTAAAGATTCTTGAAGCGCGAAGATTACCAAACATGGACTTATTCTCCTCGAGCTTCTCCCAATGTTTTTCGGCCTGCCGGAGACCGAAACTCCGGAAGATCATCACGAGCGACCCGTACGTCACCGTGTGCCTCGCGGGCGACAAGGTGGCACGTACGCGCGTGATCTCAAACTCCGAGTGCCCCGTTTGGAACGAGCACTTTAACATCCCATTAGCCCACCCGGTGTCGCAAGTCGAGTTTCAAGTCAAAGATAATGATGTCTTTGGCGCCGACATGATTGGCATTGTTGTGGTGCGGGCTGAAAAACTCATATCCGGTGAACTCGTTGATGACTGGTTCCCAATCCTCGGCCCCAACGGGAAACCGCCAAAACGCGACGCGGAAATTAGGCTTCAAATGAAATTTTTCCCGTGCTACGAGTCTCAGGTACCGTGCATCATACCACTTACCTATTTGTTAGAAGTATATATTTTTGAATTATTTAGTTTAATTTTTTTAAACTTGAATATCTCATTAATGGATGTATATAAATATTGGTACCTAACATATTTTTTGTAGAGTTTGAAACATATTTCTTATCATCATATGTTTTAAGGTTCACTTTTTTCAAATTCTTTTTATTTTACTTTGGTACCTCACTAAAATTTCGTATGGACATATTTTTTCAATGCTTCATTACTTTCATTATTAATGAATATAACTCTTTGGTGCTTTTTTTTTTAACTTTGCTACAAGTAGAGGCGAAACATTGTCATTTACTGGGAAATTCTTTTTTATACGAATACATGTAATGAACATATTATGTTAATAACATGACATATAATGAATATTTTTTGTATAAATGTTAGGACCGGCCCTGGTCTCCGGCTTACGGACATGGAATCGCGAGGGGAGTAAAAGAAAGTTATTTTCCGGTGAGGTGTGGCGGGTCGGTAACCTTATACCAAGACGCACATGTTCCGGAAGGGAAGTTGCCGGAGATTAAATTGGATAATGAGAAGGTGTTTAGGCAAGGGAAGTGTTGGGAAGACATATGTCATGCTATATTGGAAGCTCATCATATGGTTTATCTTGTGGGTTGGTCTATTTACCATAAGGTGAAACTGGTGAGAGAACCGAGTAAACCATTGCCTAGTGGTGGGGATTTGAGTTTGGGGGAGTTACTGAGGTATAAGTCACAAGAAGGGGTGAGAGTTTTGTTGCTGGTTTGGGATGATAAGACTTCTCACAGCAAATTTAATATTAGTACGGTATTATATTCTTTATGACTTCATTCTGTTATGTTGAGTATTTGTAGGCAATTGCGGCTTAAAAACTTGTAATGCTATCAGTCTCAGTAAGTTCTGTTTTGCACCCGTGGTATGGCTAGACAAGCTTATAACTTAGGTCTTCTCCAATTTAGCTAAAACTAGTTATCTTTTTTATACTTTCAAACTTTTTTATCTACCATTATAATTGGCGATTTAAGTTTGTTTGTTTACGTATCACATATTAACTGGTTTGGTGTTGACACAGAGTTATAATGAAAATGTGTTTTCCATTTTAACTTGGACATTACACACTTAGTTTGTGTTTGATAGGTGTGTGATACTATGGTACAAATTGGTGACGTACATTTTGGGCATTTACCTTCAATATTTTTTAGGGGAAGGTAAGAAAATTTTCCCAATAGAAGGTTTTTCCACTGGGTACTATCAAACATAGACTTAGTTTACGCTCTTGAGCAATTTTTTATTTGATGGTAAATAAGAACGATAATTTCTTGTCCATCTAGAAAAAATTGATCTTCCTTTCAATGCATTTGAAACCACGAGCCTAGTGACCATCCGTTTAAACACAATGGCAAAACTTAATTTTCATAAATATTTGTCCATGCATTAAAGGGTTCATAAGAGGTCATACATTGGTGTGATGGCAAGTACCCTCGCCCAACCTACGGGTGGTCTCGGGTTCGAGACATGGGAGGTACGACCTTTTTTAATAAAAGGGTTCATATTCCTTCAAACTGATTGTCAATTTGTGTGCAGGAAGGAGTGATGCAAACCCATGACGAAGATACTCGAAAGTTTTTCAAGCACTCATCTGTCAATTGTGTGCTCTCACCTCGATATGCAAGCAGTAAGCTTAGCATTTTCAAGCAACAGGCATGCGTTATCTCATGGTCCAGTACTTGTTCACTTTTTCCAGGATATATACTATTTGGATAGTAGATAAAAGAGGCTATGCTTATTCTATGCATATGTGATTTTATCTTTTTTGGGAGATGATGCATATCTAACATCTACCATAATAATAATGCAAGAAGTTGAGAGATATACCTCTGTCCCTTACATGCCTTGTGTTATATAGGGAAAAAAGAATTTTTCATATAATACTGAAAAATTATCAAAACTGCAAAATTGAAATATCACACACTTAATTCTATTTCCTAATATAAAGACCAAATCCCATTAAAGGGAATTTAATTTAGAGCTTTTGAACTAAAGTTATTATCATATTAAAACTTACCAGAATCATCGAAAACGCATCTTTAGATACCTTAAAGAGGCCTAACTACAGTGAAAAAAACTCTGATCATGGCAAAATGGTGAAATATAGACTGTTGAGTTGTTTCAGAACAAAAAAAATGGAATAAACTAATTTTGCTTATTGTTCCACGCCTTTATTAGTTTTCCCACTTTGTATACTTATGTCAATCTCGCGCATCAATGTACTTGTACTTCAAATGTTATATATCAAAATCATTAATAAAAAATACGAGCATGGATCTATGTCTAGGTGTGAGTGTGTATATGTTACGGGCCTCTATCTAAAATCTAATTAATATTAGTCTACAAATAACTTCCCATTTCAAACTGAAAAATGAGCTAATTTTCTTGTCTATCAGCTTGTTGGAACTCTTTATACGCATCACCAAAAATGTGTAATTGTGGATACACAAGCAGATGGTAATAACAGGAAGATATCTGCATTTATTGGAGGTCTTGACCTTTGTGACGGACGCTACGACACACCTCAACATCGTCTATTTTCTGATCTCAACACCGTGTTTGAGGGTGATTTTCACAACCCAACATTCTCTGTAAGGACATGTTTTGTCCGAACTTTTAGATATCTTCTTAAATTACACAAAATTAGTTTAGGTCCATAACACTTGACTAGCTTTAGGACAAAACTTGAAATTTTAATTTTCCTTGAGGCATGGATCAAAATAGCATAATCAAAATAGAAACTTAAGTGGAAGTTTGAAAGCATATTCCTATGCATTCAAACTGCTGTGGCAAGAAAGCACGTGCGATAGTTGAAATGCCTCGGGAGTGTACTGTATACACAAACCATTGGAGCAAAATCCTTTTTGCATCAAACAACGTGCAAGAATAACTCGGAGATGGCTTAAAATATCTTCACCATTATATAATATTAACCTTGACAATAAAATACAAAAAGACATAATTTTTTTTACTAAAATACCTTCTTATTAATGAACTAGGTAAAATACTTCCAAATTCTAACCCTTTAATCTAAGGGCATTTTAAGAAAATCCCGTGATTTATTTTTGAGTTCAATGTATTTTCAAAAGTAATTTTCAGTCCTCTATAGAGCCCTTGGCACAACAATACTAACAGTATTTTTAATTAATGTCAAAGTCACTATTTATGAACTAAACATTATTTATAAAAGGTTAAATTGCAAAACTAACCCTGAGGTTTGAAATCAGTTTCAGTTTTATACTTGATGTTTAAAAAATTACAATATTAACTCTGAAGTTTTAAAATTTGTTTGTTTAGCCTTCAACTACATCTCGTTAGGAGATTTAACAAAGTAAATGACTTGGATCCTATTCCCTTACCTCATCCATTATGTTAAGTCCCCTAAAAAAGATTTGGCGGAGGGCTTAAATTGCACGAAATTCGAAATATCAAGTTAAGGTTGCTACGTCTGAAACATCGAGTTTAAAACTAAAAATGATTCAAACTTCAGGATTAATTTTGTATTTTACCCTTTTTAAAAGTATGTCAGGGACGAAATATTAAATAAAATATATTTAAGGGACTAAACATTAATTAACCCGTCAATCTATTAATGCTTCTGTTTTTCAAAATAGGCAGGAATTTATGGTCCCAGGCAGCCATGGCATGATTTGCATTGCAAAATTGAAGGACCTGCTGCATATGATGTGCTCAAAAACTTTGAACAGAGATGGAAAAAGGCCACAAAATGGAATGAATTAGGACAAAAGTTCAAAAAAATATCACATTGGCGTGATGATGCATTAATAAATTTGGAACGTATTTCTTGGATACTTAGTCCTAACGAATCTACTCCAAATGATGATCCTGTATTAAGAGTGTCTGAGGAAGATGATCCTGAAAACTGGCATGTTCAGGTTCATTTTAGTACGCACATACAAGCCGAATTAAATTGAGCTCTTGTTGATCTGATTTGGTGTTGGACTTTCTGAATTTTTGTTGTTTGTTGTTTGTTTTGACAGATTTTTCGTTCTATTGATTCCGGTTCCGTAAGGGGGTTCCCAAAAGATGTCCAGTCAGCTGAAGAACAGGTTTACTGAATTTTATTTTAGAGGATTTATTAGAGTTTCCTCGTTTAACAATAATTTTATGAGGACACACTTTAGTTAGTGACACAATTTTGCCTACACTTCGTAAAACCCTGAAAGCGCACATTTTCTAAAAACAACAATGCTTTAGTGAAACGATGTCGCCTTTTAAAGAATTTATGTACAAACCGGACCATTATCTCATCCAAAATAATCAAATAGTATTTTAATTTGCATATATTCAGACATATTTTTGTGATATGTGCAATTTTTATATTTTAATAGCCTTGTTATGGTCAAAAATATTAAAATATATTAAGAAGGCCTAAACGCCTTTTCGCGCCTTTTTACGCCTACGCCCGCCTAGGCTTCTAAGGCTTAAGGCTTGGCCTCCACGCCTCAATCACGCCCCGCGTTTTTTAGAACCTTGATTATAAGTAATCCACAGGTCAACAAATGCATTAAAGAACATTAGCAAAAGTGTCACTTTACTTAAAGTGTGTCTCCATTGAATTATTTGGTTTTTAATGTCAACTCCAATACTTTTAAGTGTTCTGCCCTATATAATGATTAGTGTTTGATTATATTAACACCCTCACATTTTAATAGAAAACTATAATTATAGAACAATTCTATATGTTCCTTCACATCATAGATAAACTTTAACAACTAAGCAGGATACACGTAAAATTACTCATTATTATATTGTTAACTAACTCTATTATATTATCTATTGTAACATAACTGTCACCAAATGTCATTATGGAGACTGCATCCCAAAATATTCTAAAAGGAAGGGACCACATCCTAGAGCTCAAAAAGTGTTGGACTGCACGCTAATACTTAAGTAGTAGGCCCCATTTTATTTTGAAAATAGTAATTATTGAATATAGGGAGCAGTGGTAATTGTTATTACGATACAAAAAAAAACAATCAAATTTGACAAGAAGTGAGCAGGTTAGAGCTGATCATTCACGAACCTGAAAACAATAGTCGTCCACCCGAAAAATAAAAAGATCAAGGTAGTGGATGCATCAAACATTATTGATCTGAAACTATATGAAATCCTTACATAATTAGATAATATTATACTCATTTTTAGTGGTATTTAAATTTTGTAAATTTGTAATTCGTCAGGGCTTTTCTCAGTTAGGAGCTATTACAAGTGCTAAGGGGTTCTGGGAGCAGTCATTTCCCGTGGAAAGAAGTTTGGAGAGTGAAAGCTCCTCTGAAAGTTATTTTCTTTGTTTGAACCGCGGCTAGGCAGGCGATTCTGACGATAGAGGGGTTGCAGAAGAGGGGGAGACGGAAGACCAGTAGATGTTGGCTGTGCAAGGCGGCGGAAGAGTCGACTAATCATTTGATCCTACATTGTTGGGTAACGAGGAGTTTATGAGATGTCTTCTTTTCCCTATGTCGGGTTCGGTGGGTTATGATGCAGTCGGTTAGGGAGGTGTTGGCGGCATGGAAATATGCAAGGAGTTGGAAGGAGGACAGGAAAGTTTTGAGGATGGTCCCGCACTGCATCCTTTGGACGGTTTGGCTTCGAAGGGAAGGAGATGGCACCAGAGAGGCTGTGGTACAATTTTCTTAGCATGCTTCTGCTCTGGCATAGGAGTAATCATTTTTCGTCTGTATCCACGCTCTTAGACTTTGCAGAGGAATTACAGGGAGGAGACGAGAGTGAATTTTTTGGTGTTTGAGGAGGGTAGGTTGGGTCGGTTGGTTTTCTATTTTGTTGTGTATACATCCTATAAACGGGATTCTGCCCACTTAGGCGGATTTCTTTTATTGAAATCATTTACTTATCAAAAAAAAATTTGTAATGTTTTGGTGGGCATATGAGTGGTATATTTGGTTAAGAGAGAAGATTATACTAGTCTTATGCTCTGGTCATTGGGTTATATGTGTCAACACAAACACCTCATAGTTAATACACAGGGCGGCTTAGTATTAGGTCATTTGAGATAATTAGTTAAATACGTCGAGTTAGGGTGGACTAATAATTGACATGAACCTGAAATATGAGGACATGAACACGACAAAACACACAATTTTCCACCGCTGACTACAGTTGAATGCTCTATATTTCTTCATTATTTCCAGCTAGTTAATTATTGGACTCTTTTCTTTTCTTGTTTTTTCCACTTCAATTGCAGCATCTAGTATGTGCAAAAAATCTACTGATTGATAAGAGTATTCAAACAGCATACATTCAGGCGATAAGATGTGCCCACCACTTTATATACATTGAGAATCAATATTTTCTTGGTTCATCTTTTGCGTGGGCTTCTCACAAAGATGCAGGTTTGACAATCTTCTCCATGAAAAAGGATAAATTTTAGATTGTGCATTTTGTATTCTTTGCTCACATTCCCTCTAATTTAAGTAAATTTCTGCTCATTAAAAGGCCTTAATTTTTATTTGGAGCCTCCATATTTGGATATGTAGTACTGGCTTTCATGTTTGCTGTATAACTCATTTGATAATGTAATTAACACTTTACACTGGAAAGCTAAGGTAGTAATTGTGAGATCCATTTTTTTTTACGCAAATTTTTCGTAACTTATTATTTTTTCAGTTTACACCAGATTTTCATAAAATATAGTCCATGGTTCAAAATAATTAAATAAGAATTTAATTTGCCTACTTATCATTGCTACTTGTAGCTTTTCATTTGTTTCTCCCATATGTTTCCTGAAATTCAATACTTGTTTGGATGATTAGGAGCTGATAATTTAATTCCAATGGAGCTGGCATTAAAGATTACTAGTAAGATAAGAGCAAAAGAGAGATTTGCAGTTTATATAGTCATCCCAATGTGGCCCGAGGGTGTCCCTACTTCTGCCTCTGTGCAAGAAATTTTATTTTGGCAGGTAACGTGTGGCATACAAATTTTTAGGGGATGCTTGTTTTTTCCTTAAATTCGAATAGGTAACAAAGAGTGTTTGTTTGTTAACAAATAGTGAGGTTAACGGCTATATATGACTAAAAATATCCGTTTGAATTTCAATTAGTTTAAAAAAACATATTTTTGAGATTCAGATTTCAGAATGAAAAAACTAGCAGAATAATGAAAGTTGAATTGGTCATTCTAGGACACTAATACCTGATAAAGGCCAAAATGAACATGTTAATTCGTAAGTTATGCCTCATCTTCATCTTCCTGAAAAAGAGATGAGTCTGTGTCTTTAAAAAACGTTGCTAAAATAAAGTATAGCAATGGAGAAGTTTTTCAAAAGAATTAAATAGCACTTTTATGTTGTGAATGCTCTTCTTGATTATAAGGACTGAACTTATTTAATTTTGGTACCATCAATTGTTTCAACTTATCTCTCTAAGCCTCCCTTCCCTTCCTCCCCCCCCCCCCCCCCCCCCCCAAGGTCGACTCTAGAACCTCCCCCAAAACCTCTTTATACCTTGCAGTTCTTCTGCGAAAATATTTGCAAGCATTTTAGGAGGGAATTCATTTTCTTCACAGTGAGCCAGTCGTTTGATTTACGTAGGAGGACATTAACACGTTGATTGCGCCATTTAAATTCACGCTTATTATTGCACTTTCTCATCGCAAACCATCGATGGACTTGAAGGCTGACGTTTTTTTACACTGTTGGACTAGTAACGCACTCATCTGTCCTAGCTATGAGGAGAATTTCCTTCGAATTTAGCTTAGTGACAGTGGTACATTTACATATCTCCTTTAAAAGTTTTCAAGTGGTCTACAGGCTTTAGATCAAAAATTGAACTAGTTCTGATATCATTCACCTTGCCCCTTCATTTTTCCTCTAAAACTTTATCTTCTCGATTATTTTGTTAATAGGGAGGCCCCCTCAAACTTGATGGTTCAACTGCTGTTTTGTCGAGGTCTAATTTAGGTAGAGTTTGAGTTGAAATTGATCTTTTGAAAAAGCTTGCGAGGAGAATATTGATAGATTGTGGTGCAAATGGTTTCTAGCAGCAGGTAAAGTACTGCAGGCATTATTGTAGGCAACGGCACGATGAGCAATCTTGTTTGATGTCTTCGAAGGCGAGGGTCATTCATCGAACACCAAAAAGAAAAGCGCTGACTAATGGCACCATATTGCATTCCCTGCGGGTGATAATCCTGTGGGTGGTGCTCCAGTTCTGAACTTCTCTACTAAGTCCAACTCAGACCCTTCAACTTCGAATCCAAACTGGCTTTTGAAGTAATGTCATGATCAGCATACCTCTGTTATGGACTAGGTGCAAGAGATGATGCATTCAAAAGTTCTGATGCATATTGAAGCCAGAGATAGAAAGGTTCATGATGTGAAAAGCAGCAGAATTTTCACACAAACACACACACGAATAATAATCTAACCATGTTTCTCTCAAAACTCATAAATCAATAATAATAAGTTGGTTACAAGAGATGGCCAAAGGCCTTATTTATAGATAATCTTAAACTTGGGGAACAAGTCTCACACTTAAACTAGGAAACTACCCACTAACAAAGAGACCTAGATAAAATAGGAAACAATAACTAGATAATTATGTACTCATAATAAAATAATAAAAATAAACATGATGAAAATAAAATGGGCCAACGTGGGGCATCTCCCACGCGCACGTCAGTTCATCTCTCATGTGTAGAAGGAAAATCTTTTTTGCTTTTGGTTTTAATGATGATTTATTTTCTATTAACTTCCACGTGTGCACCAAATTTCCTAAGGCTAAAAGGGAGGCCATTGCTGAATTTTTTAAGGCTAAAGGGGAGTTATTTTCATGACTCAAGTGACAAGGCCAAGAAAGAAGAGATTTCAAAGTTTCATTATGATTATAACTTCCCTCGTGTTATGGAAGATAAAATAGAGGAACTTAATTGTAAGTTTCGGAGGCGGTTGCTTAAACTTCTTTTCTCGTTTTCTTCTCCTAATAAAATACTCCTATGAAAGCTGTATTAAATTAAAAAAAATATAGATTCAATTCGAATTGGCACATTGAAGACCCCTAAATTGCTAGCAAACACATTAGTGCATATGGAATGTTTGTGTCATATTGAGTTTACTGTAAAATTTACAGTAGGTGTAAAACTTCCTTGTTTCATATGTAGTGTAAAATCACTGTCAACTCAGCAAAGTGTAAATGAATATGTGAAATGAACCATCATTTTATGCTATCACACCATCTTTCTTTGCCATCCAAAACTTCATAAATTTTATAATTTTATTTTACATGTCTAGTTAGTATAATATTTATGTTTTGTGAAAAAATCCATCGAGATCTATCAACATGATCCATATTCGGTATATAATTTTTAGAGTATTGGTCAAATACTCAGTTTTTTATCTGTAAGATTGATGCTAAAACTATATACTATATAATATATGATAATTGGACATGTAAATCAAGTTAAAAGTTCAGCAATTTTGCTTTTGTAGGGACAAACGATGCAAATGATGTATGAAACTATTGCTCAAGAGTTGAAGTATGCAGGCCTTGAAAATGTACATCCACAAGAATACCTGAATTTCTACTGTCTTGGTAATCGGGAAGAATGGCATGGACAAGGGCCAAATTCAACCAGTCAAACATCCTCTAATGGCTCTGGGGTAATCAACTAATTATGCAGCACTTCACAATTTTGTTAAGCATGATTGATTGGAAACATTTGCCATGAAAAATAGGGAAGACTCCATATCTGCTAACTTTTGGTGTGTTTGATTGCACAACTACAATCAAACACATAAAGATTAGCTTTTATCTTGGAAAAATTTTCCATGGGAAAAATTTGTTTCGACTTTTTTCCCTTTCCATCTCTTTATCAAGCACATCATAAGTTTTAAATGTACAAACCGGTGAAAATTTGTAGCTTATCAGTATATTTAAATCAAGGCAGGGCTCATTTAGCCCGTCCTTTGGAACAGATTCTTTATGATGTAAAAAGACAGATGATGAATTTAGTAACTCCATTAGTGTAATATGTAGACTTTAATACTTAATTTTGTACACTTTGCTCCAATTCCCTTACTTCATAATAAAAGTAAATGGTGCAAAATGTTGGCAAGATTCTGCTGATAACACAATTTTTCATCGCTGAACGATACATTTAGTTGCGAAAAATTGTGTTTCACCTATGAACGTTACATTTAAAGAAGAAAAAAGATTTCATCACCGAATGTCATTGTTAACTTCGAAAAGAAATTGACCAGATTAGGGAAACACCAAAATATAAAATAAAAGGTTCAAAATCTATATATGATAGTACGAAGATTATAAAGTTAAAACTTATAACCTGGATTTTCCAAATTACTTAAATTCAGTAGATTTAGCCATGTGCTTATCTATCATGATTGTGTTACTCAGAAAATAACTTGAATTAAAGAAGTCTTTTTTAATCAAGCTTTTCAGGTTTTGGCTTCCCAGAAGTTCGGACGGTTTATGATATATGTACATGCAAAGGGAATGATAGTGGATGATGAGTACGTGATATTGGGGTCTGCCAATATTAACCAACGATCGATGGCTGGTTCAAGAGACACAGAGATAGCTATGGGTGCATATCAGCCCCATTACACATGGGGTAGGAAAGAAAAACATCCACGTGGCCAGGTAATCTTCAACCTTGTTGGTTGATATTGTTTATACGAGTAATGCTACATAGACCAACTTATTGAAGTAACTATTGTGTCGTATGTCAGTGTTTGAAGTGGATCGTGCACATAAACTAATGCACTTTTCAGACAACATTTGGTACATTAAGAATTTAATTTAAATTAGTCCACTTAGGATTATGTTTTTTACATTCACTGTATACACAATAGAGAGCGTCCCAATCTTTATGCATTGATTTTGAGCAGCCAGCCTTTATATATGATAATCCTTTGAGGATGCAAACACATTACCCATAATCCTAAGTGGACTAATTGATCATGTCATGTCGGGTTCAGTCATTTATATACATTACTTTTAGCTGTTTTGTGTTGTGTATAACTGATATTGGGGTCATTGGTCCATACTCAGATGAGGTTAGGGGTGGCAATTTTAGAAACGACACAAAATTGACCCGAAATTGACACGATATGTGGTGTTCGTGTCGTGTTTTTTTTTTACACGAAGTCGTGTCGTGTCGTGTCTGAATTATGAGTCGTGTCGCGTCGTGTTATCGTGTTTTTTAGGCGTGAAATTTAAGAAATTCTGGTATTCGTGTCGTGCCGTGTTGTTTTTTATTCGGGTCGTGTTCGTGTCAACTAAAAAAACACGAATTCGTGTCGTGTCGTGTCGTGTGCGTGTCCGAAAAAACCTTGTCGCGTCGGCCCAAAACACGACCCGTTGACACGTATTACCACCCCTAGATGAGGTTGTGTTTACGGTTGTTGATATGGATGTGTTCCACCTTCTTTTAGGCTGAACGTGGCAGTTTGATTATGCTAGCATGCACGATGTTCACGTCGATACTTATTTTTGGACCAAGGTTGTGAAGTGGTCCTTGACCCCATGTCGTAATCCAGACTCACCGACTCACATTTGTCTCTCCTCGAAGCATGTTCTCTTCATCGATGCCCTCGAGAAAGGGTTGTGTTATGCCTTTATTAGCACCTTGAGGGTTGCATCGACCGGTGTTCTGGAGGCCCTTTGTGATATCTTGGTGTCGTTCCAGGATGTGCGTACGCCCCCTGATTCCCTTCCACCATTGAGGGACATACAACATGCTATTGATTTTGTTCCAAAAGACCAGTTTCCCAAACTCCCCCATTATAGGATGTCACCCGCCGAGCACGTTGAGCTGCAGTGGCAGGTGTCAAATTTATATGACCGTGGCCTCGTACAAGATAGCATGTCCCCTTGTGTTGAAGTTGCTTTGTTGACTCCGAAGAAGGATAGTAGTTGGCGAATGTGTTAGGTTGCAAATAAAATCACAATCAAGCGCCGTTTTCCCATCTTTTAGATTAGAGGATATGATTGATCAGCTTCATAGGGCCACAGTGTTTTCCAAGCTTGATTTAAAGAGTGGGTACCATCAGATTCGCATGAGGCCTGGGGATGAGTGAAAGACTGCCTTTAAGACAAATGACAGATTGTATGAGTAGACAATCATGTCCTTCGAATTGTTCATTACCCCGTCCACATTTATGCTTGTTATGACACAGATTCTCCGTCCCTTTTGGGAAAAGTTTGTCGTGGTGTATTTTGATGATATTCAGATCTACAGTCGATCCAGTGAAGAGCACAGGGACCATGTAAAACATGTATTGGAAGTTCTTTGATGGGAAAGTTTTTTCCTCCTGTTGAAGAAAAGTTCCTTTATGGTGCCAGAGGTCTCTTTCTTAGGTTATATAGTTTCAAGGAAAGGAGTTTTGCTAACAGCAGTAAGGTTCAGGCTATCAGGGACTAGCCTAAGTCGACCACTGCTTCGCGATTCGTAGTTTTCATGGGTTGGCCAATTTTTATTGACGCTTCATTGAGGGGCTCAGCTCGGCGATGGCCCCTATTACTGCGTTGATGCGTCCATGACTGAGTTCACATAAACTGATGTGGCTAAGACGACATTCCAGCTCATTAAGTCCAAAATGACGCCAGCTCCCATTCTCTCCCTAACAGACTTTACCCATCTATTTGAGTTGATAGCAAGTCTGGGATCGGTGTAGTCCTCATCCAGAACGGGCAACCCATGGCCTACTTTAGTAGAAAGTTTTCGATTCTATTGCTAATTATTATGCCTATGACTTGGAGTTCCATACCATAGTGCAAGTTTTCAAGCATTGGCAGCCCTGATTCATCGGGATTTCGTCATTAAGTCGTATCAAGAGGCCTTCCGTTTCATGAATTCACTGAAAAAAGTAAGGGATCGACATACCATGTGTTTGTTGCAACATTTTACTTTCCACCTACAGTACAAACCAGGTAAGGAGATCCTGGTTGAATATGCCCTGGGTAGGAGGTCTCGTACCCTAGTTACGATTCAGTGGTCGATCTTCAGTTTTTCATACTAAGCATTTGCATGTCAGCATAGCATTCAGGGTAATTACTTGATGCAGGATGGTTATTTATATCGAAGCACTGTGTTATGTATCCCTGCTTCTTTCTTGAGGTAAAAGATCATTACCGGCTCCATGATAGAGGCTTAACTAGCCATTCAAGTGTCGCTCGTACCTTAGTAATACTGCGTGAGAATTTCTATTAGTCTACCATGAGGAGGGAGGTTAACATCCATGTTCAGCATTTCTACACTTATCAGATGACCAAGGGTCAGCATACTAACGTCGGTTTGTATATCTCCTGCCCATTCCTGATCGACTGTGGCTTGATGTTTCCATAGACTTTATTGTTGGGTTGCCCAGGATAGCCAAGGGTTATGATTTTGTGTTTGTGGTGGTTGATAGGTTTTCCAATATGACTTATAACGTCAGATGCATCATATGTTGCCAGTTTTCCAATATGACTTATTTTAATCCGTTCTCGCGAACGTCAGATGCATCATATGTTGCCACCCTCTACTTTCACTAGATTGTCCGTTTACATGGGGTATGTAGGAGCATTATATCTAACAGAGATGTTCGTTTTACATGACACTTTTAAAGGGCCCTTTGGAAATTATTACGATGTACGCTTCAATTTTTCACATCTTTCCACCCTCAAATGGATGGTCAGACTGAGGTGGTCTATCAAAGTTTATGAGATCTTTTACGGTGCTTAATTCCCCTAAGACTTGGTAGATGGTTCTTGCTCAGGCGAAATTTGCTTTCAACAATTCCATCAATCGCTCTACTAGTTTTTTCCCTTTCTAGGTTGTTCTTAGGTCTTCTCCATTATTGCCCATACGCCTTGTCGAGATTCTCCCTACTATGACAGGGAGCCTAACTACCACTGACTTTGCTGCCAAGATGGTATCCATTCATGATGACATGGAGACACGTTTATAGCTTCTGTATGCCTCCTACAAGGAATTCACGGATTCTCATCAACAGTCCCTTATTTTTTAGCCTGGGGATCTTATTATGGTATATCTTCGGTGCGAGCAGTGAGAGGGCAAGGCCTTCAAGTTACAGATGCGCCGCTTTGGTCCTATTCCAGTTCTCCATCATTGTGGTGATAATGCATATGAGCTATCCCTGCCTGAAGATTTTCGAACACATCCTACATTTAATGTGGTGGATTTTACCCCGTTTTAGGGTTAACGTGTTCCCTCGATTTCCCTCCTTGTTGATCCCACTCAGCCAGTATGCTCCCATGTTGACCGTAGGGAGGGCCTTTTAGATTCCGAGATGACCATGACGCCTATAGGCCCCCTTGTCCGTCACTTGATTCGTTAGTTGGGAAACCTAGTGAGTGATGATTCATGGATTACTGAGGCCACATTGCAGCACATTGATCGAGACTTCTACGACTATTTCTAGGAGGATACGGCAATGCTTCGTAGGGGGTAGAGTGATACAGGAGCATAATTATTTAGTAGCCATTTATCTTTTATTTTTGTGTCATTATTTTTCTCATTTAATTATGTAGGGTATTTTAGTCTGTTGGGTCCTTGTGCTCATAAAAGGAGCCTTAGCTACCTAATCCTCATTATTATTGTTATGTTTTAGAGAGAGTTTAGAGAGAGAAGTAATGGAGATTTTCTATTTCATTGTTTTATTCAAGTGTATCAGTAGACTGGAATTAATTGTGTGTCATCTGTTGTGTTTCATATCAATTCTATTTATATAAGGAAGTAAACATGTGAGGAATGCCCAAAATAACCCTCCTCGCCCATGGAAACCTTCCACTCGTTACAATTACTATCACTTATCGCGTCACGATACGTGTAGATGAATCACCACCATAAACCAATAATGCATAAGCAATCGTGTCATCATCGAAGATATATCTCCTTGTAGGTTTATGAACCCTTAGTTCTTTTTCGTTAGCCAAAGATGGTTGTTCTTCCCGTTGTTGACTACTCCATCTTTCGAAACCTCCACCTCTTCACTTAAAGAGTCAATCACAGTAGTCAAATCTATTTGCACCCTTTCGCTCTCAATCCTCACCAGATAATTTTCTTTTTCTACCTTTGTCATCTTAGTATTGACGCCTCATCAAAAGCCACATCCCTACTCACCACTAGGCACCATAACTTGTATCCCTTGACCCCATTTCTTGAACCCATAAAAAAAATTCCATCTCTCAGATCAATTTTTCCCTCACTAACATGAAAGCAAATCGAGAACCCAAATATATTCACCGTATCATAGGTAGGATGTGAATCCGACCAAGTCTCTATAGGAGTCTTATAATCATTTGCAATAGATGGCAAACGATTAACAATGAAGCAAGCATATAAGGATAAAGTCGTCGCCCAATGAACGTTTCAGCAAGACCGCATTGGACAACATACACCTCACATTTTCATAGAATATTCGGTTCATCCTCTTCGTTACTCCATTTTTGTTGTGGCATTTTCCAGACCATTAAATGTCGAATAATACCCTCATCCTAAAAAAACTTCGAGTAAGGATCATATATGTTCTCCTTGTCATTATGCGACCTAAGGACATTGATATTCCTGCCAGTCTGATCCGTACCCATCTTTTTCTATTTAAGAAACACCCAAAGACCCCGTCCTTGTGTTTCATGGTATATACCCAAGTTCTCAGAGTGTAGTCATCAAAGAACATCATAAAGTAATGACTACCTCCCAAATATGGTGTTTTAGAAGGACCTTAAACATACGTGTGAACGTAATCAAGTATGCCTTTGATATAATATATCGTTGTGCCAAATTTAATCCTCATTTTCTTCCCAAGAACGCAATGCTCACAAAAGCCCCCAACTTGCAACTCTTCGAACCCTTTAGCAACCATTGCTTACGCTGCACTATTATGGCCTTCTCCCCGACATATCCCAAACGCATATTTCAAAGCCTAACGAAATTCAACTTTACCACTTTTTTACTATCAACAATTGAAGCATGACATGCTATCGTGCTTCCTAGAAAATAAATGATGTTTCATTCACACATTGAGTGATATTTATAATTCACACGAGTCTATTTGAAATATCACTCGATGTGTATTTGACACCTCTATCGAGTCATAAAAAATTATCACATTTTAGAATCTCCCTAACAAACACACGACTTTAATGTGTGCAAGTACATTTGTGGCCATCGTTGTGGGCGGGCATATCCTATAAGGAATTTGTCCTTAATAGAAAATTAAACTGGACTATGATGATAAAATAAGTTGCTGACTCTTGCTTTCTCATGTATTCGTAGTGGAGTATATTTTTCTCTTTATTTCACATTACAACCCTGTAAGATATATAATATTTTTTGGGTAGATCTATAGGCACTCCTTCAAAATACGCTTACCGCTCCATCTTGTTGTCAAATATAAGAAAAAGACCACAAAACCCTAATGATCATGATCTTTCTCTTCCGTACCTCTCCTTACGCACATGGTACAAACGAATCCAGAAGCTCATTTATTAAGGAACCAAACTTAGCTTGAACACAATTTTGAGCTGGTTTAAAAAAATGCAATCATTGGGCTCTGCTCGTGTTCGGGTTTTAAGGAATAAACAAGTTCGATTAGGCCTTTTAAAATCGAATTACTCGAGCTCGGCTCATTTAAGGCTCGTGTTCAGCTCGTTCGTTTGGTAAATGAATAGAGCTTGAATACAATTTCAAGCGCGTTTTATAAACGAGCGTAGCTCGACTCGGCTCGAACTTGGCTCGGTTTGTTTGTCCTATACATGGAAATATATCCATGATCTGTTAATAAAACTGGGGAAATAATTGCTATTACATTGATGAGAAAGTTTTCTATCTCTATGCTCCTATAAACAATGTAAGAATTCAATTTCAGTCTTTAACCTAAAATTTTAATCAATTGAGTCACTAAACTATTTAATTACAACCAATTCTGATCAATAAAAATAATTTAGCTGGGATAGGGTATGTGTGTGTGTGTGTGTGTGTGTGTATATATATATATATATATATATAGAGAGAGAGAGAGAGACCGGTTCTCATGCATATCTCAGTTTGCATACCACTGACGCGAACCATTTTTGATAAAATAGTAAAAAAATATTTTTGAGCTAATTTTTTTTTTACGGTTTTTAAACATTTCAGTAGGACCATAAAAAAATGCAGCTCAAAATGAATTTTTTTGCTATTTTAAAAAAATCGATCAAACTTTGTCAGTTAAAAACAACTTAAAAACTGACAAAGTTTTACCGATTTTTTTAAAATAGCAAAACAATTCATTTTGAGTTGTTTTTTTTATGCCCTTACTGAAATGTTTAAAAATCAGCCCAAAATTATTTTTTTTACTATTTTAGAAAAATGGTCCGCACGGAGGGTATGAAAACTGGGTATGCATGAGATCTTTTCTGTATATATATATATATATATATATATATAGTCCTGCTCTTGTGCGGACCACCCCGCATTTTAAGAATGCGGACCGAACATGTGTCACCTGGCGGTGAGCCAGAAAAGAGAGTGAGTGTGCCTATAATTTAGGCGATAATTTCTAGGCGCACTGTTAGGTGACACCTGTTCGGTCCGCATTCTTAAAATAAGACTAGTTCGCACAAGAGCATTATATATATATATATATATATATATATATATATATATATATATATATATATAGTATTGCTCTTGTGCGGATTGTGCTACAATTTAAAAGTGCGGATCGAACATGTGTCACCTTGCAGTGAGCGCATAAATTATAGGCACACTCTCTTTTCTGGGTTCACCGTTAGGTGACACATGTCCGGTCCGAACTCTTAAAATGCGGACTAGTATGTACAAGAGCAATACTATATATATATATATATACACACACACACACACAGAGGATCAAGTGAGGAACCCCAATTTGAGGTCCCTGAATGATGTCCATTTTTTTTAAAATAATAAAAAAATAATTTTGCGGATGATTTTTTTTTATGGTTTTTAAACATTTTAATAGGGCCAAAAAAAATAATCAATTCAAAATGAATTTTTTTACTATTTTAAAAAAATGGGTCAAATTTTATCAGTTTTTAACAGCTTAAAAACTAATACAGTTTGACCGATTTTTTTAAAATAGCAAAAAAAATAATTTTGAGTTGATTATTTTTTTGTGGTCCTACTGAAACATTTATAAGCGATAAAAAAATCAGCTCAAAAGTAATTTTTTTACTATTTAAAAAAATGGACATCATTCAGGGCGTCAAATTGGGATCTCACTTGATCCTCTCTCTCTCTCTCTCTCTCTCTCTCTCTCTCTCTCTCTCTCTCTCTATATATATATATATATATATATATATATATATATATAAACTGTGTGTTAAAACTCGTCACTAACACAATTATATTTTTATACCTAACACTAACCAAGTAAAACATGACACGGTATGGAATTTTTTAAGTTTTTTTTTTTTACTTTAATACACTACTAATCTTCAATTTTAGACTTGAATACAACTTTATTGGTTTATTAGACTTGAGTACATTTTTCATTACTAAATGTGAAAATTTCGCCACTAAAAGTGATACTCGGTGACATTTAGAGACGTAAAATGACATTACCGACGAAAAATGTATTAAAGTCTAATAAAGTCATAAATGTGTATTAATGTCTAAAACTAAAATTGAAGATCAATAATGTATTAAAGTCAAAAAAATCATTTTTTTACTGAACACACAACCCATATAAAACGTGGCATGACAATAAATCCTATGTTTACCTAAAACAAACATAATCAAATTAAGACGTGACACGGAATACTTATTTTTTACATAACACGAACAACGGGCCAAAGAAATGCGACGCGATGTGAAATCATATTTTTTCCCTAATATGAACACGAATTCAAACTCAACTGAAGCAAAATATTTTTTTAACTTGACAAGAACACGTTGCAAATAAATCGCAACATGACTTGATTTTTTTTGCCTAGTTCGAACAATTTTTTTGTACTTAACACGAATACTACCTTATTAAAATACGACACGAGGCATTTTCTTTTTCTAAGACAAACACGAGCAAACTAAAACGCAAAACGCCGTATTTGTATTTTTTACCTAACCGGAAATACAATCTAATTTAAACGTGGCATGATCTTTTTGTTTTACCTAATGCAAAAACGATTCAATTAAAACATGATACATGACGATTTTTTTTACCTAACACGAGAGGAAATCGTTTTGTTTGGATCATATTCATGATGGGTTAAAAAAAATAGATTTTGTGTTGTATCGAATTTTAATTAGATCCTGTTCATGTTAAGAAAAAAATAATTTCATGTCGTGTCTCATTTTCTTGGCTCGTGTCCTCTGTTATATAAAAGAGATCGTGTCACTTCATGAATCAGCAAAAATAATAATGATTCAATGTCGTTTTCGCAATTTAATTGGGTTGTCTCGTTTCGTATTTTAATTGAATCGTATTCGTGTTATGTAAGAAAACAATCGACTTATGTCCCATTTGAATAGGGTCGTTTTTGTATTGGATAAAATAACAAGTTTGTGTTACATAAAAAACAAAAATCTTTTTCGCTTCACGGTAATCAATTACTTTTGGAATTGAGGATGAGTAAAATTTGAAGGCAAAGATGAAGAAGAACTTGAGTGGTAGTCTGGTAGGAGAGGGGGTGAAGGTTAATGTTGCAAAGGATTTTGTTGTTATTTTTAGAATGGAAAATATTTGGGAGACATGGGTTTAGGACTTAAATTGGCGATATGGACACGTGTCAGTGTGTCATTGGTGTATTTTGGGTGGGACACACCAACTTAAGGTGTCCCCACTCAAAGTGCACCAATGACACGCGGACACGTGTCCCATGTCGCGAATTTAAGTCGTGAATCCAAGTCGATGTAGCAAGACTCTTTCAAAATTTAGGAAGGAAAGTGGCCCGCATGAGTATTTTGTAGGAGCGCCAATAGCCCTACCCTATTGTTTTTAATAAGCGTATCACTACATGTCCGTGTCCTTCATTTTATGAATTTGCCGCGTTAGTGTGTGCGTAATAAAAGTACGGTGTCCCGTGTTTGTGTACATGCTCCATTGGTAGGTGCAATTTTTCGTTTATATAATATTTTTGGAATAATATTTAAATTTGATTTTTTTTTTGTCAATATGCAAATGACTGGTGTAAACTACTACTGGAATGCCTCAATTGGTAGTAAAATATGTGTTTGCAGATTTATGGGTACAGAATGTCACTGTGGGCAGAGCACATGGGAAAAATAGATGATGGTTTCAATGAGCCAGAAAGTTCATCTTGTGTGGGGAATGTAAACAAAATTGCTGAAGATAACTGGATGAAATTCACATCAAATGAGTTTACTCCATTGCAGGGTCACCTTCTCAAATACCCAATTAAAGTAGATGCTAATGGGAAGGTTAGCTCTTTGCCTGGCCATGAAAATTTCCCAGATTGTGGTGGTAAGGTTCTTGGAGCTCCAGCCAAACTCCCAAATTCTTTGACCACATAGCCCATCCTCATAATTTCATGAGATTCAGTTTGGAGGGACAGAGTTGTAAATGTTACATTACAAGCATTATCATACATCATAGGAGTCCACGAGTTTTAATGACACGGTGATGTCTTCAATTTATTTGTTGTTGCTTGAGGCACTCATAACAACAATGATCAATGCATTATAGACAGAGCCTAGTGTTGTTTTATTCTTTAATGAGTAAAATTACATTTACCCTCATTTTGTATCTTATAATAAGACAAGGCAATAAGAGATTGTACTTTATGTCCTGACGGGAACCACAACAACAAGGTATAAGATTTTAATGCAGAGGATATGAAAACCACAACAACAAAGTATAAGATTTTAATGCAAAGAATATGAAAAAGGGTACAAAATGGGGGTACACATAGTTTTATTGTTCTTTAATTTTATGGGTTGGGCTCCAATTGGTAGAAAAAAACAAACACAACCACTTGGGGTTATCTGCACTTGAAATAAGAAGTAGAAAAATGAATAAATATAGTAATAATTTGATTTTTCGTTGCCGTAGTAAATAGGAGAAAAATCGAATTTATTTCTTGGTCTTTACAAAACAAAAGAAAAAAATAGGAATAAGCTTTTTATTTTGGGCGAACGGCGGGAATTGAACCCACGTGTAGTGGATTCACAAGCCACTACCTTGATCTAGTTGGCTACATCCGCCCCCGGGGCGCGGAAGCCTGTATTGTTGCCGAGTAATTGTTTGATTCATTACGGGGTTCACATTGCCCCGTGGAGCACAAAAATATATGATATTTTTTTTATGTGTAATTCTCTTCAAAAGAATTGGAAAATAAAACTATGTAGATTTGCAAAATCATTCATGGAGACTCAAAATTTTATGTTTGCAGAATCATCCATGGAGACTCAAAAAAGTAGCTATCATGTTGTGAAATGTAAATATCACTCCAAATTTGAGTTTGCGAATTGATTAAACTCATTTTGGACAGGGGAAGAAGTTAAAAGCCACTTTGCCCAATGACATCGAAATAACGTTAATTTTGTTGGCTGAAAAGATTTTGTTGAGTTGAATTGAATTACTAGTAAAAAGTCAATTATTTGTTATTACCTGCCAAACGGTTATACCAGAAACCTACAAAATATCATTAATTAAATGCAATACCCAGATGAATATACTTCTTACATTCTCTTATCCCACAAACATACAAATCAATCCTGAACTCTCTTAAACCAAGAAGAAGTAGGAAAAAATTTAGTACATTAAAATCACATCTTACACCACACAACTTAGTTAGTTAACGGTGACTTTGCCAACCATACCAGCACCCTGGTGAGGAGAACAATAAAAACTGTAGGTCCCCTTCTCAGTCAAAGTAACCGAGTAAGTCTCTCCTGGTGCATTCAACAAATCCTCCTCACTCATAGAAATCTTCCCAGCATCAACACCAGATGGCACTTCATCCTCATCAAACACAACGTTGTGAGGGAACCCAGCATTGTTCTTAAACACAATTTTCTCACCGGCGGGGACCGAAAAACTGCCGGGAACGAATGCCAAAGACCCGTCGCTGCCTCCGAGGAGAACCTCGACAGCCATCGCGTTTGCCGCGAGCATTCCGGTGGCTATTATAGCAGTGGTGGCGATTCCTACATCTTTTAGAGATGACTTGATGGAAAATCTAGGTGGGGTCAGCTTGGTGGTGGTGAGTTTTGAAGTGGTTGTGGGGGTGGTGGATTTTAGGCCACTGAAGGATGGGATGGTGACTGCAGTAGAGGTGATACTTGCCATTAGAAAGAGGTGTTTATTTATGTTTTGATGGGTTTGGGGGGGTGAATATTAGGAGAGAGGGGAGAGGGTGGGTGGGGTTTTAACGTGGGAATGGGGTGGGGGTTTTGTTTGATGTGTGGTTGTGAGGAGATAATGTGTATAGGAAGGACAAGGAGGATAGGTTTAGAATCCAGATATCTTTGCCGATGAATCATATTGGTTGGGTGCTATCCTATGACATGGCATTATTGATGTTTTTATGTGAGGTGGAAATAAGTGGAAGAAGATAAGGTTAGTTCAATACAAGGAAAAGAGTAGAGGTAGAATGTGGTTGTCTACTTGTAAAAGTTGGGCGTTGAGAAGAATAGTCATTTAACTTTTTTTCATTTTTTAAATTTATTTGGACACAGAAGAATAGTAATTAGACTAGAGAAATTAAAGGGATTTTCATTATTTCATTAATTTACAATTTTTTAAAATAAATGGTAAGTTCCCTCGACATTACAATTAAATCCAAATCATCTCACCTTCAATGATAATGCCATCATTAAAGGCACCATTGTCGTCGACTCTCTCCTCCTCGAGAGGCGACAACCTCCGACAATATATATCTCCTCCAATTTCTACGTCTTTGTCGACCTTCGCGGACAATACCTTTTTCCTTCTCCTCATCTCCCACTAAATTGGCTCAGATTAATCTAGATGTAAAATGAAAAAGTAAACGAAGAGAATAACTGATTTAGAAAGAGTGCTAAAGGAAGGGAGAGAGAGTTGTGATATTGGAACCTATATCACCTTTGGTGGTGTTGAATGATGAGAGAAAGAGATGGAGGGAGGGAAGAATGCATGTACTAATATAGTTTGATGTGTACTTTACAAAGTACACTCAAATATTTAGATGTACTTCAAAATATTTTAGTGTACTTTGTAAAGTACACAAAAAAAATGTGTATTTTGTTAAAAAAAATCTCTCATATTTTCATAAAAAAGTGCCTGTATTTTTATTATAAACAAACAACTTTCAACCATTTCTTTAAAACAAAGTGCACGAAAAAATGTGTACAACTAAAAAATGGTTGTATATTTATAAAAAAAAAACAAAAAAGTGTAAATTTTCATTAAAATGCTTGTACTTATATGTAGGGAAAATGCAAAATTAATAATGAAGTCTAGGGACATTTTTAATTTTAGACATTGATGTTTCAAGCGTTGTAATTTTAACCTTAAATTTTAAAAATTGATAAAATCAAACACACCGTTATATCTCCATTACAAAACTCAACATAAGTGGTGGCATGGCATCCTATGTGCATCTCACGTAGCACATATATTAAGTTTCCAAAAAATTAACGATGCTAACGTTAGAAGGTTGCTTGAAGTCATTTTGAAAGTTCAGAATTAAATCTGAAAAATGAAAATTTTGGTAGTGAAAGTGAAAATGGGGTAATATTCACGATACATTTGGATTGAGTACAGATAACAAAGAATACGAGATCAATTACCTAACTCTCCATTATTCCAATACTATTCCAGTTTAGTTTAGCAATGTTCTGACTCACTCATACAACTCTATGTCCAAGTCTGTCACCCGGTCCGCGTACCACTCAACACAACTAGAGCATCAGCGGATTTAGTGAAAAGAATGCATGCAAGTAAGTTCTAAATATCCACAAGTTTTATACACACAACCTATATAGTATTTTTGACACACCAACTTTACAAAATAATCAACCAATTTGTATGAAAATTCTTGATTAATGTTTTCGTTGTCAAATGTTCAAACAAACAGAATTATACTTGGTAAGTTTTAGGGTTTTATTGATCATGCAGTTTGAATCTATAAAAAATTGAATAGTAAAATACAAGATTCCTAATAAAAGAGTGAACCAAAACTATCAAATTTGCATTGTGGATCAATGATTTGAAGTATTCACTGAACATAAGAAAAACAGTGCATCATCTCCAAAGAAACTTTATTTCAATGGCTACCACCCTTTGGGTTTGAGTTTCTTAAGGTTATGATTCGAATTGTGTTGGATGGAGAGGGATCGAGATTGAGTGAGAAAATGGGAGCAGTAGGATAACGAGTATGAAATTGAATTTGTTGGTGCAAATTATTTTTAAAAATGGTATGAATTCTTAAAATTTTACCTATCAAATTTGGCCACACAGTCCTTTACATTCGGCCATTAAGATTTGACATTTATTGCCACAACTAAAATGATGCGAGGACCCTCACACTATGTTCCAGTTGTCGCATCTGGAGGACCTATTAAGACATTTTGGCGATGCCCCAATACCTGGAGATGGTCTTACATGACTGTATTATTCTTCGCAATAATGTTTGGGGTAATGAAACATAATTTTTCCCCACCTTATTTTAAAGAGAAATAGCACTAGTATCATAATTTGGATCCTCCCCATTAACATGAAAGATGTATCAATCAGCCTACTTAACTTTTAAGTCCTTGGCAAAAATACATGAACAAGTTTAGAAACATCAATTTCATTCACTGTGCAAGCCTATTCTTTTGGTTTGTCATGTTGAATCAAATGCATAAAGTACCTAAATGGACCGGTATTATATCCAGTTTATGCCTAACAAGAGTGAAAGGCCAAAAACTGCAAAAGCAGCAGAATCACCACAACTGAACTTTCAAAAGCTTCAATTTCACAATTCACAAAACTATCATCATATTCTCAAGCAGAAAGTAACCTACCAAGTATCAATTATAAGAAACCAAAGTTACTTATAACGTCTCGGGACAACACAAAATCCATAGTACGTTAAAAAGGAAAGAAGGAAAAAAATAAAGGAGGTCCAAAGCATGTAAGAAAAAGTTCACCAAAGCCTACATTGTTTCGGTTCTTTTCGTCATGAAATAAGCTCAAGGAAACTAATTCACCATAAAGAGATTGACTTATCCCCATAGAATGATTGTGAATATCTAGTAAGAGGCGCTGTAAAGTCTATTCCCAAAATAAGAAAAGCATGAGTTGCTGACGTAGCGGAATGGTGATTCCCCTTTTCCTTGGGGGGTGATTACTTTTATTGATGGAGATTTTAGGAATTATCTTTTGTTTAGAATATTTAGTTGGTTGGCGTATTTATCTTTTCCTATTTTCTATTTTGTCTTGTTTCTATTTCTTTTTTATTAGAACTTGTTTCCCTTTTATTAGTTCATTGGATGAACAGGGACTATTAGTATATATTTTAAGGGCTGCCCCTTCAGTGTATTCATCACCTGCCATTGGACCTACAATCCGCAAAATCAGAAGCAGGAAGTTGGAAGTTTGTGGGACGAAATAAAGAACATTGAGGAAAGGATTTGTTGTAGTAAATTGAACTCACCACTTGAATTTCAAGTTTTCGTGAGCGAGGAGATTGAAGGTCTTGTGCATCACTGGCTCAATGTACGTCGATCCATTCAAGGCCATGGGGATGCAAGAAAGTCGACAAACGAAGAATGATCGACTCAACTGTTACCTAATGTGGAAGGATGCAAGGATTCGCCCAATTATGTTCCGATCGAGAAGCCGGGGGAACCTGATCTTATGGTGTTTGCATGTCCGAATCAGCGTGGAGAGCCCGTCCCCCACCACATCCATCTTAGGGCACTGGCGCACCCACGCAGAAAAGAATCCCGTGTCTACCCATAGTTGTGGATACCGAAGACTGCTCTGATGACAAGGTAGATGATCCATTTGTGATGGCGGGACAAGGGTAAAGGGAAGTATCAAGGCTTCTCTGAGATTTAGAAAAGAAAATGCATGGGGATATTTGTGTCAATGTCCTGAATCAGAACGGCGAGCTGGATCCAGATACATTTTTGGATTGGTTAGATTCCATTGAAAATGTTTTTGTATACAAAAGTATCACAGCCATCTGTTATGCGCGTCTGGTAGCCATGAAGACAATGGGTCATGCGAAAGTTTGAAGGAATGGGTTATAGCAAAGGCGAGAAGAGAATGGGAAGAACCCGATAACTTATCTAAGATGAAAACATACTTGCATGCCGCCTGCGTCCCAAAGCCTTGCAAACTAGATTTGTTTACTCGGGTAAAGTCTCTCTGGAAACATATCGTTGGTTGCCGACGACACTGAAAATTTCAATCTTTACACTCGGGGCAACGTAAACAAATTGGAGGAGCAAAAAACTGTATATCAATAGGTTGCAGTTGCATATTCAGTCCGAATAATACCCGAGTAACTACTACACTTCAATGGCTGGAGTACGCGCTTAAGGTTGAAGAGTATTTCAAGATTGTCAGGCAACTCAAGGACGGACTACCAGCGCAGACAACCACACTGACACTGATTGGCCCATATGGAAGATTTGTTCAGTGTTTAGTCTTTATAACAAATCACCTTGGAGGAGAGAGAAGTAGGTTGAGAGATGATAGGAAAGAGTATGCTCTCTCTCTCTCTCTCTCTCTCTCTCCCCCCCCCCCCCTTCTTCTTCTATCTATCTTAATCCTCATTCATTTTCTTATGATATATACAAAGATTTCTAGTTCGTGTATTTGCCTGTTCAATGCGCTTCCGCTGACACATCCGTTCCATTACCAATAATATAGAAGCTAATAAACGGCAACATGCAGAACCGTGTGCATTTCTACGAACTACTAAATGGAAGAAATCTAAGTAGTACAACTTTGGTTAAAAACTATACATGTCCCCTGTTAAAATTATTAATTAAATACAGACAAGGTTTAGAGATATATTTACAATCAAGTTAAGAAATAGTATTCCCAGTATCAGCAATGGAATGTACAGAATATGCAAATATTCCTTTCTACCTTACAGGAGTGGAAAAATATTGTCATTCTCATCATCCATGTCTAGATACTTGAAGCTAACATCACCCTTTGGATCACTATAATTGAAGCTCGGGTTGACATAGCATTTCATCTCATGAAACAGATTCAAATTATCCACCAGCTTATGAAATATGTTGCATCCACAGCACTGTAACAACACCAAGAAACAGATTAAAATGCAGACACACACATAATATGTACTCCCCTGGTCTCGAATTCCTTTTTAAAACATGACTGAAAGTCCGTACCAAAATTTAAGAACATTATAGGATTTTTTTAGTTTATCATTGGTCAAGCTATAATAGCGTTTCCTTCAAAGGTTTAAATTATGAAATTTAAATAGTGATCTCAGATTTGAGACAAACTGGAGAGAGTTGTGAACAAACTAAGGGGCGTCTATCGGAACCCGTTAAACTGACAAACCAAGTGCATTCGGTTGATTAGTTTGGGTTTCACCCTGTTGGTCCTGTTCTTGTATCGAAAATTGTGGAACTTCTGCACTAAACCGAACCGAACTGTATAGTGACATACGTAATTATATGTGTAATATATGTAAACCTTCTTAAATACATCACCTGGTTTTATAGTGTTATATATATGTATAATATATGGAAATAATTTCATCTATATAATATACAATAGTGATATTTTAAGTCCATAACCAAAAAAAAAAAAAGATACCTGATGGTCATTTACGTTTTCATACTCAATTGTTTGCTGTTTCAATGTGTTTATGTTTTTCCTTCTCATACTTGGGGTGTTTGAACTTTGAAATCTCATTTTTTTTTTTAAAAGAGAGAATTTAATTTTAGGTTTTCAAGATCTCTCCGTCTTGCAACTGAAAATGGCCCATCTTTGATGGATGAATGTCAAGAGATGAGCAATGTCATCAGGTGGCCGAACTGTCCAAGAGTAGTTCGAATCTGATGCCATTCGGTCCTGGGTCGGCTGGTTTTGACTAGGACGACGTAATTTACTGCAAGGCCAAAGGGGAAATGCAACTAACATTAGATCTGAGATCGCAACCACTACTCTCAAATCAGCAGCACTTTACAAAGTTGGAGAAATTGACTAAGCGAGGGGGATGACCTTCGTAAACTGGTGTGGGTGAGATCGCCTGGGCCGAACATTGGTCAACTGGGACATGAATTTTCTTCTGTAAAACACAGTCGGATTTTCTCAGAGGACCCACACCGCCTCCCTCATCCTCGAAAATCTGATCTTCTCTCACGAAACAAACATCCCACATAGTCAAGAGGGCGGCCGATGGCCAACAGGGGAGCATACGGATAGGCAGAACCTTTCTTAACCAGAATATGGCCTATGGACCTAGCAGCCAACAAACCGGCTGGACACAGTTATTTGGTATCATAAATCACTCTACGGGGTCCCCAATTTATTTTTATTTTTTTGTTTATTTTATCCCTATTTTAGTTGTTATTTTAGATTAAAAGGTGGTATCAAGGTTTTAAAAGGCGAAACGAGGCGCGCCTCGAGGCAAGGCGAAGGGCAGGGCTGCTGAGGCTTATGCCTCTAGAGGACCTTACTGAGGCTTACGCCTTAAATGGGAGAGGCGTACGCCTTGAGGCGTATGAGGCATCCGCCTCTTTTTTAGCCGCTGAAAGAAAAAAAAAACAGGTGGGTGTTTTAGCTGCTGTTTAAAAAATTCTGGTTTTAATTATAGATTTCTTTTGTCTTGACTGTATAATATGTATTGTGATGATGACTGGATGGTGTTATTATTTGTATTGTGTTGTGAAATCAAGTTTACATCGTTTGCCTTCATGATAGATGTGATACATAATTTGTTGCTCGTTTAATTGCTATTTTTATATCAATTTTTAGCGACTTTTGTGGAAAAAAGTTGAGGCTTACGCCTCGGACCGCCTCGAGGCTTACGCCTAGCCTCAACTACACCTCGCACCCTTTAAAACCTTGGGTGGCATTGTCTTTTAATGTCTTTAAAGTGCCATTTTCAGTCTTCTTACTTTTGAAGCTTAGCTTGACTAGCAAGCTAAGGGGCCGTTTAGTTGTGGAAAATAGTTTTCTATTTTTATTTTCCATATTTTGTGTTATAATTTGGCAAAGTGTGCCCTCTAAATGGGAATAAGAATGAAAATTCATGGAAAATTGTATTCCAACTGGAAATCATAAAATACATGTTTTCTAGAATTGCTTAAGAAGTTGAAAAACAATTTTCCACTCCTCCTTCCCATCTTAATGATCCACTGGCAAAGATATAGAGCAAAAAGTGGCAATGGAAAATGGAAAATAGCTTTCCACAACTAAACGGCCCCTAAGCGTTTCCTATAAATAAGGCCATTGGCCTCCTTTCGTATTCACTACGATATTTTGGGAGATGAATTAAAGAGATAAAGTGGTCTTTGGTCTCTAAATGTTATTGTTGTTGTTGTGTAGTTTATAAATTAATCACTCCCACTCTTCAACTACACATCAAATCCAAATTGGTATCAGAGTGACGTTCATTCATGATGTGCTCGCCGATGTGGTTGTTGTAGAGCCATGGGTAAGACTCGGAGGAACAAGTGAGTCACTCCTCCAAAATGCACCTCCGCCACCCGTGGTCAAGAAGCACCATCTTTTCACGAGGCGTACCCTCAAAACCCTAGATTTGACATCTCCATAACCCTTACCCTAACCCCTCAATCTGTTCAACCATGCCTCCAGCCAACAAATTCGGCTACCACTGGAGCTCGCCAATGTTTGAGCACCATGTTTGACGGCCAGAGTTAGTGGTGGGAGGTCGGCAGCAGTCACACGTCCCTAACCCGGCCTTACAACAACTAGATCCAGCCGAAATCACCAAATCCGACCCCCATTTTGGCCAATCTACTACAACCAGTTGTAATTTGAAGTCGCCGACCTCAAGTCACTCTCACCGAGGAGAGACAAGTTCGGAGGCGCGATGAGGCAGGAAGAGGCTACGGATGCCGTTTGTAGCATATCGCAACTTCAAGGCAGAAGCAGTCCTACTTTCACGAAGGCGGAAGAACCTCCGACCTCCGGCAACTTCTTTTCGGCCGCCGACAATTGCCTCCGGTGTCGATATACGGCCAGTAACCCCTGGCGGCTGGGTTTGGTTGTGATGCAGCTAGGATTTCTCAAGGGAGGTGGGAAACTAGAGATCATGGGCTAAAGTTTCATTTGGGCTCAAATAATGAAGCCAGATTTACTGCATATTACAAAACCGCCCTTATTCATATCATTCCATCTCCAATTTGCCAAAATTACCCCATTTGCACCAAATCTTTTCAAACAACTCACAACCCCCTCCTATCAACTTCTGAAAATTATTTGGAGCCCCAAATAACTTTTGAAATTTACATTTCAGCCCCACATTTTCCTAAACCCCCGATTCAAGCCCAACTTCATTCCACAACACATATTCTTGTATTGATATGTTGTGGATCAGAGGTGGTGATGTTGATTGTGAGGATGATATGGAGGTTTGTGATAAATTCGAGTGGTTGAGTCATACCGTCATCGAAGAACTTCAAGCACGCATCGACAACTTCGACAGAGTACGTGATGTTTTACATAGAGAGCTTCAAAGCATAGTTGTTAAAATCGTCCGATGTCGAAGCGCCCGATTCAATTCGATTCATAGGTAAAACGATTGGAATTTGTAAGAGAATCGGAACAGGTCAAAGAATCGTTCGATTCGGGTGAGAATCGTCCGATTCGAATTTGAATCGGGAATCGGTATCAAAAACGATTCAGGAATTGGGTTTTAAAACTCACGTACTTCTGTCACATGCTTCTGTTTTACAACGATACAAGAAATGGGTTTTTGTAACTTACGAAGTGCCGTTTAACAAAAATAAAACCCTAAAATACTTGCGAACTGCAAATCGAAGGCCGTTTTTAAAAATTAAAGGTCGGAACTGCAAAAAGAAGGCCGGAACTGCAAATCGAAGGCCGTTCAATCCTGTTCTTGCTGTTTGAACACCTATTTGAAGGTCGGAACTGCAATACGATATGTTCTTTTGCTGTTTCTTTTTTTTGTTGTTATAAAAACCTTTTTTTTATATATATTTTGCTGTTTGTTATAAAACCTTGTTATTGTTTGTTATATTTTACTCTTTGTTATAAAACCTTTGTATTTGTTAGTGTTTAATTTAAGGCTGTTTTGTTATAAAACCTTTTATTATTTTAAATCATTATATTTTACTGTTTTAAATCAATATATTTTATATTCGTAGGCTGTTTTAATTTAACTGTTTTAAATTAATATATTTGTTTTATTGTTTGAGTTATTTATTAAATAAATTATTTTTTGTTTTATTGTTTTATTTGTTACTAATATATGCTAATCTTATTGTTTATCTTTACATGTTTTAGCTTAAAACGAATGAGAACATGTGCTACGTTTAGTTTTTGTGATATATTTTGGCATATTATCACGTGCTATAATTAGTTTTTTGTCATATTATGCTTAATTACCAATTCCAAAGTGTTAAATCTCATTTACGTATGTTTTACTACATTTTTTTCATTTGATTTCGATTCAACCGATTCAATTCACGATTCGCGATTCGGAGGGTAAACGATTCACGATACGATTCTCGATTTGACAACTATGCTTCAAAGCTTTCAATTCAATGTCATCTTCATCGGGAAGTATGAGCAGCGCCACTACCATCTAAATCAATGTCACACGGAGTGTCTTGAGGCAGAAAACAAGACGTTTGGCCCGATATTTTAATTATTTGTCCGTCGATGTGACACCTCCTATGGCCGACGTTGTTTCCATATACGACGACGATGCCTCTTACCCAATCACACATGATGATGGCTTCTCCGAGGGTACCGAGGACCCGTCATCGGATGGTATGGATCTTGAGTTTTTCCTTGTGATTTCATTCCTATTTTTGAGGAAGATGGATGGTTTACGCGTTCTTTGTTTCGTAATTTGGAGATTTTTGAGAATGGGGACTAATTTCCCATCTTCGGGGAAGAGGTTGGGTTCTTTATAGAGATTTCTTCGATATTTTTGTTGAAGATGGTTGGGTGACTCGCATGCACTTTCGCGAGGTGAGTTCGTATGACGTAAACCACCCGTCAAAAGGCTCCTAAAATTTATCTAACACACTTTTAGAGGAAGAAACACTCTTTTCTATTGTCAAAATTCAAGTTTACCTCAAATGAGGCTTACAAGTGGGTATTTAAAGCAGTGGGGAGGAATAGCTTAGGCTCCAAGCTAAGGCCCTAATTACAAAAGTGCCATTACCACTCCTTACCTCTAAATACAAAACAAAAATAAAGGAAAATACAAATAATAAGTAAAAGAAAATAAAAATGCCTAATAAAACCCTAAAAAGACCCATTTCCATCACTCTCCCCCTCTTAAGACCAAGCTCACCCTCGAGCGTTCAAAAAATTGGGGATTCATGAGGAAATTCCAAAATTTGTTTCAAAAAAAATTGTGGGGACCCAAAATTTATTCTTGAAACTTGAGGAGTGCA